>CM060940.1:476632914-477882914 GCA_030765085.1 Allium cepa | reverse complement strand
CCCAACCATGGGGTGATCTTACTCGGGATTATCCAATAAGGGGTAGTCTCAGTCTTGTGTTGCAGGGGATTGGGAGTAATTCTCGGTACAGTGATCTAGGCCACGTACCGTGACAGGTGGTACCCCAGTGCCTAGTCATTAGTTGGAAATCCATTCTCCCTACTTGCCTTTTACGCTTTTTGTTTGTATTACCCACTTTGTGGCTAGTAGCTGGAATTTAATCATGTAACAATTTCATCTATTTTAATAAGTATTTGTAAATAGACCATATTATAATATCAGAGGATTTTAATAGAAAGTGTTTTGGCGATCGTAAGGTAAAAATCCGACATGTTTATTTGTGGCGTTGTCTTACGAGATGCTTTTGTTTTCAAAGGGTTTTAAAACTTTAATAATCAATTTGAGTGTGGTTTTCTCACGCTGGTTTTCTAGACCGACTCGGGTGTTATTTAACTATAATGCTCGGGTCAGACTGAGTATAATAGAATACATGAAAGGATGATGTGGAGCAGGAGACGAGCTGGATGGCAATACGTACTTTCGTATTTGTGTTAAATATTCCGCTGTGTATTCAAATTGCGAGGACAGGTTATGATTACTATGTATTGTGTCTTATGTTTACTCTGATGATGTAATGTATAAACAGATATAGTTTTCTTTTGTGTAAAGACCATTTATTATCTATTATATTTTATTCCGCTGTGATGGTTAGATTCTGATGTTGTTTCCATTTTCTTCTTCTACCTCTCCTTCTTTAACCCAAACGGTTCGTATTTTCGTACATCTTGAGTTGATTGATGGAGGATAGTGTCGACTTAAGGGATATAGATCTGCGGGTCATCACAGTTGGTATCAGAGCTGAAGATTAGCGATAACCTTGGCTCTGGTGGGAATTACTCATTGAAATAGAGTCTGTAGTACTCTAGAAAGGAGTTTGAGCGTATTAATAGATATGAGCGCGTATTTGTTAGTGAATACAAATTGTTTTAATATTGTGTTGACTTATTGGTTGAGTGGAATATGAATTCTAATCGAGTAAGTTGGTCGTTATTCGAAAAGAGTTTATAAACACCTAACCCAATAAATTGACATGGTATTGTTTTAAAGGTGGGTGAATGAAATAATTTTGCCCAAAAATATATTTCGATATAAAAGAAATATTTCCATTAAATTGTTATATAACTTGGATGTTTGGATGATAATATTTTAAACAAATAAGACTATAAAATTGGAATGACTTGTATAACCAAATGGAAATTTTTATGAGCATAGATTAAAAAAATGAATTATAGTTAAAATTTTGATTTAAGTCAAAATTTGGAAATTTAAAACCCCGGAGATTTTGGAAGTGTTTTTCGAAGTGTTTTGAAGACCAATAATAGCATTATCGTTTTAAAAGTATTTCTGAAAGGAAATTGTTTCAAATAAATTTTGGAAAGGGAAATAGCATTAAACTCACTTCAGTCGCTGGAAAATAACTTCGGTGATGACTGCAGCATCGTCGATGTTCATTTTCGAGTTTCTAAGTGACGTATTGCTGCCAAATTGATTTATTCAGAAGAATAAGTTTGTTTTTTGATATTTTAAAGGAAATTTATTGGGAATAAAAACCAGGTTGATTTAAAATTTTGAGAAGTGTGATTTTGAGACAGTGGTGATTTCAAATGATTCTAAATCAAAAGCCGGGTGTTTAAAAATCCTGATGAGATAGGTTATAAGCTTATAAATTGAGATGATTTTTATATACAGAAGGAAATATGAGCTTTGAATGTTGGAATTTAAATTTAAAGTGAAACGTTAAAAATGAAATTAACTTGGATTGATGAAGAAAATTGAATCGAATTGAATTAAATAAATCCGAGTTAAAATAGAATTGAATTGGAATAAAATTCAGTTGAGTTATAGGTGATACTGAATGGAATTAGATCCTTACTTAAATAAATGGAAGTAAGTTGGATTAGAAATAAGTTGGATAAGAAATGGATTGGAATAAATGAATTAGAATAACTTATAGAAGAATTAAAAATCCATGGAATAAAAATATGCTTGGGTTATAAATAAGTGTAAATCTCGAGTTAAAAATAAAAGATGAATATATTCAAGCCTAGAATGAACGGAAATGTGTAAAATAATAAGTTGTGACTTATAAAATTGAAAATGGCCTTGTAACCAATTAAATGAATTGAATCTGGAAATTTAAAATTTATACGAAACAGATGAACTAATCAAATAAATTTATAGTTTGAAATGAGGTTTGATTGAAATAGAATCAAGTTAAATTGAAAAGGAAAATTTAGTTGCAAAATGAAAATGAACTTATGTATGAAATTTGAATTATTTGAAGTAATTAATTTAAGTTTAAATTTAGTGGAAGCTTGGCTTCGAGTAAGGGTTACAGTCCATTAAATAAAAGCTTGGGTAAATTTAAATTGGGTAATGGTTATTAATGTATAAGCATGGAATGGTTCAAGCTTAATAAAATGGTCTCAAATGAAATGAAGACAAATGTGGAATGAAATGCAAATGTATGATTGGTGAACAAAACTAGAAATGAGATGGAATTTAAAATAAATTGAGTCGGAAACAATTTAAATTGGTTATAAAACTTAAGTAATTATTTATTCACATGGATATCATCAAATTGCATAGAATGAATTGTCGTTTGACATAAACGAAGGTAATTAAAATTCTATGAGTTGATAGATATTTAATAAATTGATTTTAGGATCAATTGAAGAGAATATGAGTTTTTTTTGCTCAAAAATGGATTGAATGTAAGAAATTTAGTTTTAAACCATTTAAATTGAATGAAGTTGTAAACGAATTGGTTGTAAACAATTAAAATTAATGTCGGAACCCTATAATTTGCTTATAAATATTGTAACCTGCATTGCTTATAGAAACTCGTATGTTTACTAGTTAAATATGTAAAATGTTGTTAAGTTGCATTATTTTGGCACTTACATATTTAAATTGAGTAAGTACAGGTACCGGGAAGTCGTTTGGCTGGATTTGGACGCGCTAATTGCTAAAATAATAAGTCGCTTGCTCAAATATGCTAAATAAAGGTACGCCTACGCAATAAAAATAGAAAATATGAACTATTTTTTTTTTCCGACCGTGTGGATCGATGTATATATTTTATATCTCTTGTCAAATTGCAAAAGCTCCTCAGTACAAAGGAGGCTATCAAAAATTTTCGAAAAATTTGGGAGCTAGAATTTTTTTTTTTGAAAAATTTTTGGGAAAATTTTTGTTAGCGACAAAATGATTTCAAATTGAAAATTGAAATAAATTAGTTGATGAAACTAATTTAAAATAATGATATGAATCAGTTATAAATGGAAGATAAAATTCAATATTCAGAGTTGAAGATAAACTGAATTCATATGGAAATGGGAAAACTAATTTGAATAGAAGTAGATATGAAAATTTCGGTAAGGATATGTATAAAATGATGGTAAAAAGCTATGGCTGGATATTATTGTTAAGTGGGATATGCAGGTATTATAAAGGAAAAGGAAATTGGTTTTGATTTTAGAAGATAAATTTGAATTGCTCGACAAAAAGGTATGTGTTTAAATTTCTGTATGAAATTTGATTAGGTTTTGATCTAGCCACTTGGCTTTTTGTTTCCTTTTGGAATTTGGGAGCCCGCAGAGGCATTTTGTAGTTGTACCGAGCTAGCCGTGCAAAGGAGACGCTGGCAAAAATTTCGGAAATTTAAGGAGTTAGAAAAATTTTGAGAAATTTTTGATAAATCAAAATTTGGTTTTAAATTAAAATTTGAATGATTGAGCAAATAGTATTATTTGAAAACTATAGGAGAGTTTGGAAAGTTAGTAAGATGGATAGTGTGTCTTTGATAAAGATTATTTGGTTGTTGTTAAAAACTGTTTGGTTTTGGAAAATAGTAAACGGGTATTGGACTTTCTTCCTAACTAGTAATTTCGGGGACGAAATTCTTTTAAGAGGGGAGGAATATGACGACTCGGAATTTTTGGATGTTTGAAATCGGAATATTTAATTGATTTTAAATATTTAAAAGTTAATTTTTAACTTGAATTCAAATGTCACCATTTATTGGGTAATTTAATTATTAAATTAAATAGTTTGAAGTTGGGTAAAATGTTGAATCTGGAGTTTTAAGCTGTTAAAAATAATTTGAAGGCTTGTAAAATTTATATTGATAGTGCTGAGGATAATAGAATTTAAAAATGGAATTTAACAGTGATTTGTTCAATTTTGAAATTATATCGTTTAAATTGATTTTAAAATAGCCTTCCGAGGCATAGTCTCGGAATTCGACGAAACCAGTCTCATTGGATCCGTAATATTGTGTTATTATTGGATTTCAATTTTCGTAATGGTTGGAGTTGTTGTGTGAGCGTACGTTATGTAAACGCGCTGAATTTTATATCGAAATTTAATATAATAACTGGGTCCGAAAAGCTATCCTATCCATATGGTCGAATTAGGACTCGGAACCTTTTCTATTGTGTTCGGAATAGGGTTTTAACATTATAAACACCTGGCGGAATGCCTCAATTTGAGTTCGATAATTTAAGTTGCATTTTTGTAGATATTTTTAATTTGAATTTAAATTCAAATATAAATAATACAACAAACCACTCTAGCGGGTGCATACACGTTAAGAACATTTCAAAACACATGTTCTTCTAGTCTAACACGCGTCTCTTCCTTCCTTAATAAGCTGGCTGAACATTTCTCTAATATATAAAATATATACAGAATTGAGCTCCCTCTTTCCAAAGCTAAGTCAAATTTGCAGAAAAAGAAGGGGAAATACGCAATCGAGTGAATCGATGTGCGATCGTAGTAGCTTGTGATGGAGAAGCTCGCCTCACGAGGAGACGAAGTAGCTATCGTTGCAACTTTAGGGTGGGTCGGCTTCACAATCGAGGATGCATTCTGGAAATCAATGGCGGAGCGCTCGATTTAGGGTTGGCGTGGAGGTCGAGATCTGGGGTGTGGTCAAATCAAAGGAGTGTGAGGCTCAGTGGCACTAGGTGGCTTACGGTGGAAAGGTGTAGTCGCAAAAGGGATGTCAGGCGATGCAACGGCAGTCGAGTGCGAGATGGGTAGTGGTAGTGAGGTATCAGTTCTTCTTCTTCCTTTTGTTTATACTTAAATATAATACCGATTGAAAAAAAATATAGTTTAAAACAAAAAAAATAAGTATAGATTTATATATATACCTACATAGTAAGAAAGGAAATTCATTCTGGTTAATTTTAAACGAGCCTTACCTTTTTGGAAATTTAGTAGACAGTATAGGAATTTCAAGAAAGGAAAGAATGTTGTGGGGTTTACAAAAAAGTTAGGTTTTTAAAACGTTGGAAGTTTGTATAAAATTATATTTTTGAAATCTATGATTTATTTTTATAAGTATACATATATATAGTTTCAAAGAAAATAATATACGTATACACAATTTTAACTTACTAGTTTATTTTAAAATAACGTATCATGGAGATTAAATTGTTTAATTAACTTATCTAAATTATTTTAGTTACTAAGAAATTATTTAAAAGGAAATTGGTTTAAAATTAAATTATTAGTAAATTAAATTTTGTTAATGGTAATAAAATGTGTAGTTAATTAAATTATCAAATGGAAATTTAATTGTTCAATCAACTCGAATATTAATAAAACACCTAATGTTTATACAAGGTCTGAAAATCGTGGAATCAAATCGAGAATGAAGTGGGTTGCAAAACAGAAATCAAAGGTGAGTTGATCTCACTCATCTGGGTTATTTAAATTTAAATGGTTAAATTTAAATAATTGGTTGAATGATTTAATAGATTTTATGTGCTATATTATATATAGTAGTATACATATAATACATATTGGAGTGATTGATTTCCCGCATTTTATAGCGAATGAGACCCTATGCGCCGCATAATAGCGGATGATATTATATAAACCCATATACCGCGATACTTCACCTCGAAGGGGAATTGGTATTTTATATTGTGCTAACATCTATGGATGTAGGGAAACAGGTTGGAGGAATCCAATTGGATTGCTCAAAATTATTTAGATAGTTAAAGTATTCTGTGTTATGGATATTTGATATTCTGTGATGAATTATGTTGATAATTAGAATATTGAATGCTATGGTTTGCTTGAAGATATTTTGGTACACTGAGTTATCAAAATATATAGAATTGGATTCTTGAAAGGAAAATAGAAAGTGAATCTTTAAGTAAAATAATCATAGAGAATTTGAATAAATCTAAGAATGAACTGAATAAGAATAAAAGTGATTTTAAAATTTTAATAAATAATTCCGAGTATGGGAAAAAGAGATTTTGAATAAACAGAAAATAATACTTAAGTGATATCATTTAAAGGAATGAAGAATTTACTTTAAAAATTCAAGGTTTGAATTTATTTAAAAGGATAAAGATGGAATTTTGAAAATCTGAAATTGGTATGTTTCAGTTAAAAGATTCTAAATCAAAATGGAGAAATAAAATCTGAAGTTAATGGATTTCGGAAAAAAAGTGAGTAAGTAAAGAGATTTATTTCAAAATGGAGTAAATTGGAAATCAATTTGGAAAATTGATTTAAGTGTTTGAAATTGGAAATTTAAAGGAGAATGTGCCTATGAAATTTTATAAACTGGGTTTATAAAGGTAAAGTAATATATCAAGGGATATTTGGAAAAATAAATTCATGGTGGGAATTTATTAAACGATCGGGTAAATTTGTTTAAAAATAAATAGTGATTTATTTTTAAAAGATGTGGAAGGGAAGCGTATTTCCCTGGATAGCCAAGTATGTTTTCAAAGCAAATTTTTAAATATAAGTTAAAAGCTTTAATGTTGTTTCAAAAAGCATGTTTTAGAAAATTTATTATTTCTAAATATTTAAATTCTATAGTAAGTATTTTTCAAATCTATTATAGTAGTAATTATTTAAAGGTGACTTGGTATTTTGTTTTAAAGGAGAAAATCTAGTTCTATATTTTATAAAGTAACCTCATTTTCAAATATTCCTATAGCACATATTTTTAATAAAGTATTTGAGTAATTTTTAATTTACGTATTTTAAAGTATATTGTATAATAAAGTGTATTAAATTATTTTTAAAATCTAAAGTATTGTACTTGGTGTTTTCAGTGGAAATAAATATTTGGGAATTCATTCCATGAGGAGAATGTGGTTTGAAACTGTTTTCAAAAAGGGTTGAAAATAGGAACATATCTTGCGAAGATATTTTGAGGATAATAAATAATTTGGTGAAATTATTTATGGTTGATGGATTTTTGTGAATTTTAATTAATAGTTAAATAACCGACTATCAATATTGGACAATGCGCTGATCGTTTCGAAGAAACCAAGATCGGAATTAATTTTGTGTAAAGATCATTTATTATCTATTATATTTTATTCCGCAGCGATGGTTAGATTATGATGTTGTTTCTATTTTCTTCTCCAACCTCTTCTTCTTTAACCCAAATGGTTCGTATTTCCGTACAACTTGAGTTGATTGATAGAGGATAGTGTCGACTCAAGGGATACAAATTTGCGGTTCGTCACATGCACGACTGAATGTTGTATCTGGGTAACTTTGTTTGATCAAGGAAGAAAGCTTTGTCTCGAGGTCGAAGTCGAATAGGTTGGACTCGAGGACGAGGGTATGGAATTTTGCTTGGGTTTTTGTACGGGCGTGACTCGGGTCTGGAAATTTTGCTGAAATGCCAAGTTTTAAAATTTTAAAACTAATCTAGTTTTAATTTAAATACTTTACTTTACTTATTTCTTCTAAATAATTAAGGTTTTGTTTAAGTTTGGATTATTGAAGGTTTTTATAATTAAATTAATTAAGTTTAAAATGTTTTGAATAATATATAACCTTTATTTTTAAATTAACTTAAAAAAGTAATTAAGGAGTTGATTAAGAAGATTAAAAGTTTTTAAAAGGTTAATTAACTTAAATACCTTAAGTTAATTTATGTGTTAGTATTTATTAATTCCAAGGTTTATTAATTAAAATATTTTTAAAGATAATTAAGTAATTAATTAAGACAAATGATTTATCTTTTAATTAATTAAGTTTTAAAGTAATTAAAGATTGATTAATTAATGAGGGTAATTAAAGGTTGATTACTTAAACAATAATTATTTAATATAAGTAATTAAAGAATAATCAAGGGTTAATTAATTATTGATTAAAGGTTGTTTAATTAATAATTAAAGATTAATTAATAAATAAATAAATAAAGTTAATTAATTAATAATTAAGGATTAATAAATAAATAATTAAGGATAATTAATGTAAATAATTATGTGATTAATTAATTACAATCACATGGTTAATTAACCTTGCTTGTAAATGATTGGATTATTATTAATACTTAGATTGATTGATATCTCTGATATGTGATTGTGATACTTTGTGATAAGAATTGCTTTGTTTGAGCTATGACATATGTGATATATTACTGTGTGATTGCGAACTTCTGAATTGAAGTAAAACTGTTGGCCTTTAAAACGACCTTTGAATTTCGATGCGACAGGGAGTCGGATTCCAAATGGTCATTTGAAACCCACATCGAATCTTAATGATTAATCTTTGTGACTTATATATCCACGTGTTTTAAAATAAGCGCTTCTTATTAGGTTAAGCCGGAAGAGGACATTAAGTCATAAAACCCATTCCGAATAATGATACGATGAAATGGGAGGGCATTTGAAGACGGTGGTTAAAGACCGGGCATTTTCGAAAATGACAGGATTGCCTGTCGATTGTCTCAGCACCGAGTTGCTCCAGTATAGAGATCTCCATATATGATGGGCAGTCAGGTCGGGATTGTTGATGCCCGGATTTGCCAGGGCTTCTTCCTTTATTGGACGAAGTGCCTTCGGTTCCATATAGACCCAGTATGGACTTGTATGGTTGTATATCTGACATTACACTTTGAGATATAAAGCTGATTTCTATCAAATACATTTCCGTTTGGTGGAAAAGAATTTATTCTCTTAGCTTAACACCCTTCTTTGAGACATACGAGCTCAGAGATTATGTAGTTGATGGTTATTAGTGATATGCTCCCAACTTGGTGCTTTGGCATGCTGAGTGCTGATCATTTATTGATCAAAGCATGGATTTTGTGAAAAGCGTAGCTTTGTAGGACGAGACTTCATCGAACCTCACACCTCGGAAATTATCAAAATAGGAAAAGATGCAGCAAGATTATAAGGGTCTCGCCCTTTAAGGTATGTGCATTTCCTTTTGGATAAAAATTAGTACTCTGGTATGGAGCCCAGATAATTTACTTTATGGTCCTTGTTGTTGAGGGCCCTCGATAAAGGTCGGTTACGACCAGGGGATGGCATACTCATGACAGTTAGTTACCTAGTTACAGAGGTAACTCGGCCTTGTGTTGGTAGAGAGTTGGTTAAGTTCTTGGGGCGTCCCTCCAGATGCGTATCCTTTCGGTTGAAGTAAGTTCCTTAGCCTTGGCCATTTGTTGGAAATCAATCACCAAATACGAGCCCATTACGATTGTAATTGTATTACCTGCCACCTCAGGTGGTAGTTATAGCAGGCATAATATAATGGTACCTATGCTGGCTAAGATTTATATTATACTTTCGAAATATTTTTCTACACTATGCACTAACAATAATATCAAAAAGATTTTTGCATATCAAGCATGTTTGACTATCGTAAGGAGATATCTCCTCCAATTGTGTGATTGCATTGTGTGTGTGGCGAGAGGCCTTATGGTAGTTTCATTTTTCCAAAAAGTGTAACGGTTTTCTTTTTGTAGATTGCCTTTGTTCAAAAAAACTGTATTTGTTTACTCATACCAGTCCCATAACTGATCAGGAGTTTATTGTTCCCTTCCTAAACTCTAGATGCCCATAAATTTTCCACACGGGCAGCCTAGATGCAGGTTATCTGTGATCCGGAACGAAGTTGGAATGTAGATTTGGATCTAGATGTCTTTTGAAGCCTTTGGTCTTTGAAGTTTTTGGAAGCTTTTGGTTTGAAGTCTTTGTAATTTTGGAAGACCTTATCGAAATCGTAGTATGTTGGAATCTTTTTGAAGACCCTGTTGTGTTCTGCTATTTTGTTATTATTCTGTTGTTGTATCATATATATTGCACTCTGATGATGGTGGTTATTTTTTATAATCAAATGTTGTATCCATGGTTATCTATGTTTACCAATGAAATTATCTTTTGTTTTTCGCTGTGTTGTATTCATCTAATGTTGTTATAAGCTCCACCAAACTAGAGTCCGACGCTTGAATCTCTGACATTCGAATACAAGTGAGGTATTTTATGTAGATTTTTGAATGCTAGATTTTGGTTCGTGACAAGTGGTATCAGAGCTAAAGGTTGAGCAAGAACTTTAGCTTTAGAGTATAGCACATTTGGTGACTCATTAGAGACAGGGTTAGAAATGCCTTAGAATGAGTATGTCCCTAAGATATCTCATCCGTATGCCTAAATCAAGTTTTCTTACTATTTACAGATAGTGAGAATGAGCGTGAGAAGAGGACGAGGTAGGGGACGGGGAAGTACAACTACAACTGGTAAAGACCCTGCAACAATGGAAGCAGTTGTTCCTATTCAACCTCAGCCGAATCTGGCTGATTTATATCGAAGTTTTGCAAGACTTGGTGGAAAGCCATTCACAGGCATGGAGTCCATTATCGAAGCACAAGCCTGGATTCGATCGTGCGAAAGAATTTTCAAACGATTGAAGTTAGAAGATGATCAGATGAGATTGATAGCTTCCTGGCAGCTCCAGGAAGAGGCTTTAGCATGATGGGAGACTGTTACATTGGCTGAGCTAGAGGATAAGTTCACTTGGGATCGATTCAAGGAGGTGTTTGAGCAACGTTATATGCCGTCTGTTGGTATCTCTAGAATGTACCAAAAGTTCACTGACTTGAAGTAAGGGAGCTTATCTTTCAAAGAATATTGAACAAGTTTAACGAGCTATCTCGATTGGTTACAGAGTTGGTGAACACCCTTCTGAAGAAGAAGGAAAGATTTATTAGAGGAATGAACAAGAAGTTCCATGAGAGAATGACATTGCATGTGAAGGAATCTTTTTTTGATTTGATAGATATGGGTTATAGATACGCTACCCTAGATAAGCAGGAAGTTTCAAAGGAGAAAGAAAGTGCAAGCAATCTAAATTGGAAGAAAAGGAAGTTCGGAGGAAAGAAACCGTGGTAAGGCAAAGAAAAGAAGAATAATCAAGAGAACCAGGTGAAGGATGTTACTTGTTTCAATTGTTTGGAAAATGGACATTATTAAAGTAGATGCAAGAAGCCAAAGAAACAAGGAAAGAAAGATCAACCCATGAAGACGAGTCAGGGAGCTAGGGAATGCTATTATTGTCACGAGCCAGGTCACGTAGTTAAATATTGCCCGACATTGAAGCAAGCTCAAGTAGCGAAGATGTATGCAATCAAAGATAAAACTTTAACCTGTGGAGCAAACAAAGGAAAAGGAGTTTTAAAAGGTAACCTTCTTACTTATGATAGAGTTATTAGAGTTTTGTTCGATACTGGAGCCACACACAGCTTTATTTCCCAATAGACCATAAACGATTTAAAACTTGAACCCGAATTTGTCGACGAACCCATTTATGTGAAGAATCTGGTTAGTGGCCCTGCGATTTGTTTTCTACGATGTAGAGAGGTTCCTATCTCGTATTCTCTTCATCAATTTCCTATCAATCTCTTTGTCCTCGACTTTAATGAATTTGAAATCTTACTTGGAATGAACTGGTTAACGAAATATGAAGCTAAATTAAATTGTAACAATCGAACAATTTCGGTCAAAACAAGACTTGGGAATTTCGTTGTTATTTCTTGTGAAGATCCGAGTCCAAAAGGGATAAGCTAATGTATACTTTAGGGTATCCCGAACCTAGTCTAGAACCTATACCTATTGTCAGGGAATTTCCCGACATATTCGAAGAAGTTAAATCTTTTCCACCACACAGGGAAATTGAATTTAAAATCGACTTGGTTCCCAATGCTCGTCCTGTTGTTCATGCAAGCCGTAGGATGGCACCAAGGGAAAGAATAGAACTAGTCAAGCAAACCAAAGATTTGCTGGAGAAAGGGTTAATACGTCCCAGCTATTCCAGTTGGGGTTCAGTTGTGGTATTCGTTGCCAAGTCTGATGGATCTCTGAGATTGTGCGTGGGCTACCGCAATCTCAATAAATTAACTCTAAAAGACAAATTTCCTTTACCCAGAATAGACGACTTGTTCGATCAGTTGCATGGCACTCGATTCTTTTCTCAGATGGATCTAGCCCAAGGATTCCATCAACTAAAAATTGTTGAAGACTGTATTCATTTGACTGCTTTCAAGGGTCCTGACACATTCTACGAATGGTTAGTTATGCCTTTCGAACTAACCAGTGCTCCTGCATAATGCATAGACTTAATGACCCGAGTATTCCGAGAAGTGTTGAATAAATTTGTTCTTGTATTTATTGATGATATTTTGATATATTCCAAAACTAAAGAAGAGCATGCCGAGTACTTAAGAATTGTTTTAGAAATATTGAGGAAGAACATTTTATTTGCCAAATTTTCTATGTGTCATTCTTAGGTGAAGGAAGTTAGATTTATCAGTCATATTGTTACCGAAGAGGGAATTTCTGTAGACCCTGGCAAGGTTTCCGCAATCCTAGATTGGAAGCAACCCACTACTCCGAAGGAAGTCAAAAGTTTTCTAGGATTAACCGGATACTATAGAAAATTTGTCAAGGATTTCTCCAAGATGGCCAGTCCATTAACTAAACTGACTATGAAGAAAGCCAAATCTGATTAGAATCCAAAGTGCAAGGAAGCATTCCAGGAGTTGAAGAGGAGATTGACTACTGCTCCCATTCTGGCTATTATTAACGGGAATCAAGGTCTAACGGTTTATACTGATGCATGTGGTGAGGGTGTGGGTGATGTTCTAATGCAGGAAGGTAGAGTGATTACCTACGCGAATAGACAGTTGCGACCACATGAGAAAAACTACCCAACCCATAATCTTGAGCTCTGGGCTGTTATTTTTGCTTTGAAAATCTGGCGTGATTATCTTTTGGGTGAAAATTTTGAATTGTTCACCGACCATAAATCTCTAAAGTATCTCTTTACCCAGAAAGATTTGAATCTTAGGCAAAAATGGTTGGAATTCCTAGCGTCATATGACCTGGATATTGTATATACGCCTGGTAAAGCCAACGTGGTAGTCGACGCTTTGAGTAGAAGATATGTTGTTCTCGCATATCTTGTTGTCACTCCTACTCTTCTTGAGAAGGTCGCTAATAAGCAAAAAGAAGACAAGTTTCTTCATGAAATTTATGAGAGAATACGTCGTGGTGAAGACCAACTTTGAAGTCGATAATAGTAAAGAAATAAGATTGAAAGGCAGGATGTGTGTCCCAGACATCCCAGATCTCAAGCAAGAAGTTTTGGATGAGTGTCACAAGTCCAAACTTAGTATCCATCCAGGGTTTAATAAGATGTATCGAGATATCAAAAGGACCTTCTAGTGGAAAACAATGAAGAGAGATATATCTATTTATGTTAGTCGATGTGCAACTTGTTAACAAATCAAAAGTGATCAAAAGAAGATGGCGGGTTTACTCCAACCATTGAAGGTGCCTAAGTGGAAATGGGATCAAGTGTCTATGGGTTTCACAGATGGTATGCCAAAACTCAGAAAGCTAATGAGGTAATTTGGGTTATCGTGGATCGTCTAACCAAGACTGCCCACTTTATCGCAGTAAAATCTACCCGAACGGCAGTAAGTTTGGAAAAGTTGTATGTGAAATAGATTGTTCATCTCCATGGGATACCAAGCAGTATAGTGAGTTATCGTGACCCAATCTTCACTAGAGATTTTGGGAGGCATTTCAAGCCATACTAGGAACCAAGTTGAACTTCAATACTGCCTACCACCTATAGTTTGATGCGCAAACTGAAAGGATAAATCGAATCTTGGAAGATTTTTAGCGTGCTTGTATACTTGACTTTGGCAGTTCATGGGAGGACCATTTGCATCTGGTTGAATATTCATATAATAATAGTTATCGGGCCAGTATTATGATGGCTCCTTCCGAAGCATTGTATGGGCGTCTATGTCGATCACCTGCATGTTGGATTGAGTCGGGTGACAGACTTGTTCTTGGACCAGATATGATAAAGGAAGCTACCGAGAAAGTTGGCTTTATTCAAAAGAAATTGAAAACTGCCCAAAGTTGACAGAAAAGTTATGCCGATTGCCGGAGAAGAACTCTAGAGTTTCAGGTTGGAGATTCCGTTTTCTTGAAGGTTTCTCCAATGCGTGGAGTATTGAGATTTGGAAAGACTGGTAAGCTGACACCACGATATATAGGTCCTTTCCCTATACTTGTGAGAATTGGTCCTTTGGCTTATCGAGTGCAGTTACCCAATTGGCTATCTGGCGTACATAATGTGTTTCATGTTTCACATCTTCGGAAATATGTACGCGATCCAGATTGTATCATTGAAGAGGCCACTCAGCAAGATTTGGAGACCACACCAAATCTGGCAGTGAATAGGGAACCGTTAAAGATAATTGATCGAGATGAAAAGCAGCTGAGAAATAAAGCGGTGATACTGGTAAAAGTTCAATGGAGTGCTGATCTAAATGATTTTACTTAGGAAACAGAGGATAGCTTGCAGAAGTCCTATCCCAAGTGTATAGTGGACATTCCAGCTTGGTTGGTAAGCCATTTCTCTATCTTTTTATGTATTCATATATTCTTTGTTTGTCTCTCTCTCTTTTTCAAATTTCGAGGACAAAATTTTCTTAAGGAGGAAACTATAACGATCCCCTTTTTAAATCAAATTTAGTTTAATAATTAATATAAAATTTTAGAATTTAATTATGAATTAATTTGGATTTTTCAAAACAAATAAGATATGAATAGATTGTAATTTGTGTAACAACCCGCATATTTTATGATTGTATATTTAAATATTTCATTTGAATATAGCATCGTTAGTCGGATTATAGTCCAAAAAGCTACTTTTTGCAAACAGTTGAATTAGAACTCGAGACCACTCTCATTGAGTTCAAAATAGCGTTTGCGACCTTTTTGAGTATAAACATCGATATGTTTGGAGCTAGCTAAAATTTCGACCTTTTCACTTAGGGGTTTGGGTTTGGGTTTCAGCCCATTAACACCAACATAACACCCTAACTCCACTCCACTTCTCTTCATTCACTTTCATTTCCTAATACCTTCAACCTTTAGATAAAAATGGAGGAAGAGAAAAAGAATTAGGAAAATCCTAAGGCCTAGTTCCACTTGCAAATCCAAATTCTAGCTCCAAACCCAAAAAGAACTCATTAGTGAGCATCCTCTTCTTCTTCTCCAACCCATTCTAACTTCAATTTCAGAAATTCCTAAACCCTAACTTAGGAAATGTTTCTCTTTTAATCTTAGATTCAAGCTCCTTGAGTTAGAATTGAAGAGTGATTGTTCTTGACTTGCTCTATAGCTTCTTCTTCATTGTTTTGGGTTTAAAGGTGAGATTTTTATCTCATATCTATGTCAATATCTATCTTTGTTGTTAGGTATGAATTTCTAACATCCATTCATGTTCATTTGCTTTTGATTTGAATTGGTTTTATGAATATTCCAATTTTTGGTGTTTTGAGGTCAATCCTTTAAAAATCCTTTCTTGGATGTTTGGACATGTTATTTGGAGTGTATCGAAGAGCTTATAAGGCTGGGTTGTCGCTTGGCATAAATCCCTATTCTTCGTCGCTCATCCGATCGCTTCCGTTTTGGATTTTTGCCATTTTTGGGTCTAGGTTGTTTTTTGCCTAGAAGGAAATTTCAGACATCTGGAAGAAAATCCAAACGTCTGGTTTCAAATTCAAACGGCTGGTTTAGAAATCCAGACATCTGGAATTAGTCCCTGGAAAACGCAAAAAGGCAGAGACAAAATCCAGACATTTGGAATTCCATGCAGATGTCTGGTAAGTTGTCCAGACGTCTGGTTGGTAATTTCAGACGTCTGAAATGTGCAGTTTTGCCTATTTTGGCTATTTTTGAGTGGATTTCTAGTTTTAATCGATTTTTGTTGATCTGGTTAGTTGTTATCATTATTATTGACTTTGATGACTTCTTTCTTTGGATTTTTGGGAAAACCCATTTTGATGGATTTGGTATCGATTTCTTTGGAATTAATTCACGTTTTCGTATGTGAATTTTTGGTGATTGATTGTTTCTATAATCATTTCTATGGTTAGTTACTTTAAAATGCAAAGGTTTCTACGCTAGTAGTAAATATTCAAATCCTTTCATCAAAACGATTTCAACTCTATTTTTCATACAAAGTTCATTTATAAAACCGTTTTCCAAACTATTAGTATATCCAAACCTTTACCTCACTCGTATGAGAAATCTAATTAAACGGCTTAATAAAACAAGTGGTACGAAACGCTTGCGTTTACTTCGTCGGTTAATTCTTGGACTTGTTCGATTGAAACTCTTGTGACAATTTCGAGTGGAGATCTACAATTTGTTCGTAAATATTTAAGTTAAGCTAGTGGTTATGGGACATGAAGCTAAACTCATATATTTACTAGCATAGTGTAATTTACACTTATCGATCAATGATGATCATTTTTGTGATTTAGACTAGCATGGTGCGATGTCTCTTTGTCCACATGGGTCGTGCCTATTTAGGTGCGTCGATGTGTGTTTATGCATGGTCGTGCCTATTTAGGTGCGTCGATGTTTGTTTATGCATGGGTCGTGCCTATTTAGGTGCGTCGATGTTTGTTTATGCATGTGTCGTGCCTATTTAGGTGCGTCGATGTTTGTTTATGCATGGGTCGTACCTATTTAGGTGTGTCGATGTTTGTTTATGCATGCGTCGTCCCTATTTAGGTGCGTCGATGTTTGACTATGCATGGGGCGTATCTATTTAGGTGCATCGATGACCGGTTTATGGAATAGCGTTTCATTTGGGATTGGCCATCCCTTTGTGATTTTTGGATTTCTAATTGATGATTTCTGGAATTTATATTTCACCAACTTTTACAATTGGCATTGATATGTATGTCATTTTCTGTGGCTTGGTGAATTAAATAAAGAATATGACATTCTTTTTTATGCTATGAGATTCTTGAGATATTGTATGACTTTTGTGGATTTTCTAATATATACTTGTCGCAGTATGGCATTTGTGGTTATCATACGTTTTATTATTATATCTCTTCTTATATCTCATTTTATCTGATAATTATAGCTAGACTGATCCGTTTATTATTTTCTTATTAAATAATACTCGGGTCAGACTGAAATTTTATAGGTGCTTCTGCTTGACTCCTTATCGGACCATCATCTGGCTTTTGGCTAACTACTTTTACTAATTTTTGTTGTATACATTTGGGATATGGACTCCTTGATGTATACTTATCCTTTTGTCTTACACCTGTGTCTATTCTTTTATGATATTGTGGATCTTATTCGACCACTACTCTGATGTACACTTTTATGTGTAATATTCATATCTATTTCCACCTATATGAAATGAATTATCTGTGACTGATTTATGTTATGCTTACTTCTATATTTGTTTTTGAAGATATTATAGCCACTATGTAGTAGTCTTATGTTTGTATCGGTATGTCGGATTTCCTCTTGAGATGAAATGAAAAGTTATTATTTTATCTGACATATCGGTACTCGCACAAAGCCATTACATGGATGGTCGCTCCTCAATAGCCTTATTCTCCGCGCTTGTTGACGGCATTATCCAGTAGTGTCCTTCGCTAGCATGGGTATAGAGGTGGGGCGTCAAAGCATGGAATCGGAGCCAAACTTCGGAACAATGTAGAATAATCTAGCAAGGATCATTGTCCTAAGTCCTTCTTAGGAGTCGTGCTTTAGGATTTTATTCGAGTCATTGGACCTGTTCTATCCTATTTTCTTTGTGATGCCTTGTTTTATCAATCATGATTGTTTGATATTTATTCTGAGAATAATCTTTTTCTTCTTCTTTCCTTCTTTCTTTCTTAAAGAAGAGAAACGGTTAGATCAAACCGTTCCAGTGCTGGACAGTCTAGTGCTACTCCTCAGGAGAGAGTATTTATGTCTGCCCAGCAGCTTTTAGATATTGTAAAGAATGCTCAAGCTGCCGGACCCATTCCAGAGCCTACTCATCCTAGATCCGGGTCTGCACGCTTGTGCAGAGACTATACCGATTTGGGTGGAAGGCCATTCAAGGGATCCGAGAGCGTTATAGAAATTCAAGCTTGGCTCAAATCATGCGATCGCATCTTTTCTCGCATGAATCTTGTTGATTTACATCGAGTCCAAGTGGCTTCTAGCATGCTCCAAGAAAGAACATTAGATTGGTATGAGCTCTTGACTTTGGAGATTATCGAAGCGGACATTACTTGGGAGCAATTCCGAGAATGATTCGAATTGACGTTTGTGCCGGAAGCTGAGAAAGTAACTTTAGCCCGGCGTTTTATTGACCTTGTTCAAGGAAAATCTTCTGTGACGGATTACGTCGCATCTTTCGAATCTCTTTCTAAATATGGGGTCAAGTATATTAATACCTCATTGAAGAAAAATCAAAGGTTTGTCTATAGGTTGAACAAGAACCTTAAAAAGCCTTTACTTTTGAAACTAGAAGTTTCTTTTGATCAGCTTATTGATATCTCTCTTTGACTTGAAGAGGCTAATAATGAAGGTGATGTTGAAGTTTTGGGTGCCCAACAGAATTTCAACAATAACATGAATAGGCCTATCAAATTCAAAGGCCCCACTCCCAACAAGAAAGGGAAGCAAGAAACTCCGGTAGCAAAGACTCCTACCTCAAGTCGTGGACAATGCTAAAATTGTGATTCCACGGACCACTATGCAAGGGAGTGTCCGAAACCCCTTTATTGTCGCTATTGCAAAAATTCGGGTCACCATATAACTACATGTCCCATACTACAAAGTAAGAAGGAGGGAAAGCCTAATGTAGTGCAAGCCCCTTGCGTCACTTCTTGTGGTCAAGGTATTTCTCATTCAATCCTTGATGACATTTGTTTTGTGATTATCTGATTCGAGTTCTTGTTGATATGGGTTCATCTCATTATTTTTATATCGAAAGAACTTGTTGATTTCTTCTCTTTAAACATTTTGGGCTTGATGACTTCTTTGAGAATTGCGAATCCGATTGGTGGATCTGCAACACTCACGTTGTTTCTTTTAAAGAAGTCGAGATTATTTTATATGATTATTCTTTCCGAGTCGATTTGCATGTTATGCATTAGTTAGGCTTCGGAATTAAAAAAAATTTATGAAAGGATTGGCTTAATCATTATGAAGCCATATCCTATGTCTCGAGTGGACTATTTATCTTCGACATTATTAATCTGTTAAGCAGACATCTATCTTTCTTTGTGATTTCGATTCCAATTTGATGACATCATTTTATTCTTTAAACCCACATGATGAAGAAAATGTTTTTTTTCTCATTCGGGTAGTTTGTGGAATTTTTCGGTATTTTTTGAGCTTGTCTTAGGTTTATGACCTAAGCAATCTTTTGAGTGGTGTTAAGGTCATTTCAGCTCGACCTTGCCACCGGTTTTCATTTGCTACGAGTTGCGGAAGTTAGCGTTCCACTTACCGCATTCCGCACTCGTTATGATTCTTATGAATTACTTTGTATGTCATTTAGTTTATCCAGCTTATTTCATCTATTCTATGAATAGATTATTATACGAGTATCTCGATGACTCCATTCTTTTATTTATTGGTTTTGGATGAAAACAGCAATTTAAAATTTTGCAAATCTTTTTCATAAGATTTATTTATAAGTATGATTGGAATTTTGTTGTTGAAACGAACAAAGAATATTCGTAAAGTTTTTAAGAGATATTTTTATCCTATAGAAGATGATTTTGTGATAGTATTGTCCATTGAGTGCTTTAAGAATTCTGGTCGATGCGCTTGATCAACGTTATCGATAGGAATTTCCTAAATGCTTTGATGAGACAATCTGACACAATAAATTGACTTGTAAAAATGTAATTTTGAAAGTTTTAGCTTTTCGGGAAAGAAGATTATTTAAAAGAACTCTTTTCTGATACTCTTATTCTTGTGATTCCCGAAGGGAACCAAGACTTTATTATTTATACCGATGCTAGTCGTATTGGTTTAGGTGCCGTTCTCTAGCAAAGAGAACGTGCTATCACTTTTGTTTCTAAATAATTTAAGCCGATCGAGACTAGATATGCCCACTCATGATATAGTGCTCGCGGATATTATTGTCGCTTTTAGAGTTTGGCATCATCATTTATTTTTGGGGGAGAAATTTGTTCTCCACACCGATCATAAATCTTTGAAATATTTATTTTCTTAGAAGGAACTTCATTTGTGTCAACAACATTGGCTCGAGTTCCTTACACCTTATGATCTTGAAATTCTTTATACTCCCGGAAAAGGGGAAACCGTGTTGCCAATGCACTTAGTAGTGAGCAACAGGTGGTTGTTTCTTTGATGATGTCCAAATGGAATGATCTTTTTACAAAGTTTGTCGAACGTTTCGATGTACCTCACTTTATTGAGCTTTGTCTCATTTCTTTTATGGACTAGCGTCCGATGTTCTTTTATGGTGTTCGGTTCATCGGATGTACCATTATTGTACTGCGTCGATGTCCCGACTTTTCGGTTCATTGGACGTACCGTTTGTACTGCGTCGGTGTTTCGAATTATTTGAACTTCGGTTCATTGGACGTACCGTTTGTATTGCGTCGGTGTTCCAAATTATTTGAACTTTGGTTCATTGGACGTACCGTTACTTCGTCGGTGACCCGAATTATTTGAACTTCGGTTCATTTAACGTACCGTTTGTACTGCGTCGATGCTCCGAATTATTTTAACTTCGGTTCATTTGAGGTACCTTTTGTACTGCGTCAGTGTTCTGAATCATTTGAACTTCGATTCATTTGATGTACCGTTTGTACTGTGTCGATGTTTCGAATTATTTGAGCTTTGGTTCATCTGGCGTACCGTTATTGTACTACGCCGTTGTTTCAAATTATTCGAGTTTCTAGTTTTTTGGGCGTACCGTTATCGTACTACGTCGTAGCACCAGCTCAATTTTCTGCTACTTATGACGTTTTCCACGTCCTTCAACTACGGAAATGCCTTAGGTATTCCGATTTTACTTTTGAGCCTAGTGATATTGAGGAAATTGAAGTTTCACCAGATTTGACTTATGAGCAACATCCTATTCGCATCATTGCCTCGGAGGTCGAGCGCCTTCGAAATAAAGATGTTCCGCTTGTGAAAGTTCAACGGTTCTCGAATCCTAAGGATTGCTCTTCGAAATCCTGAGAATTCATTAAACAAACACGTTCGGACTTACTCTTTCATGCTCTTTATGGTGAACTTCTTATTTCAAATTTTCTTTTGTATTGATGTGCTTTAATGGTTGTTACTCTTTATTTTCTTATTAAGTATTGCAAGGACGCAATTTCTTTAAGGAGGGGAGTCTGTAACAACCCGCATATTTTATGATTGTATATTTAAATATTTTGCTTAAATATAGCATCGTTAGTCGGATTATAGTCTGAGAAGCTACTTTTTGCAAACAGACAAATTAGAACTCTAGACCACTCCCATTGAGTTCAAAATGGCATTTGCGACCTTTTTGAGTATAAACATCGACATGTTTGGAGCTAGCTAAAATTTCAACCTTTTCACTTAGGGCTTTGGGTTTAGGTTTCAGCCCATTAACCCCAACATAACACCCTAACTCCACTCCACTTCTCTTCATTCACTTTCATTTCCTAGTACCTTCAAGCTTTAGATAAAAATGGGGGAAGAGAAAAGAATTAGGAAAATCCTAAGCCCTAGTTCCACATGCAAATCCAAATTCTAGCTCCAAACCCAAAGAGAAGCCATTGGTGAGCATCCTCTTCTTCTTCTCCAACCCATTCTAACTTCAATTTCAGAAATTCCTAAACCCTAACTTAATAAATGTTTCTCTTTTAAGCTTAGATTCAAGATCCTTGAGTTAGAATTGAAGAGTGATTGTTCTTGCCTTGCTCTATAGCTTCTTCATCATTTTTTTGCGCGTAAAGGTGAGATTTTTATCTAACATCTATTTTTGTGTCTATCTTTGTTGTTAGGTATGAATTTCTAACAACTATTCATGTTCATTTGCTTTTGATTTGAATTGGTTATGAATATTCCAATTTTTGGTGTTTTGAGGTCAATCCTTTAAAAATCCTATCTTGGATGTTTGGACATGTTATTTGGAGTGGATCGAAGAGCTTATAAGGCTAGGTTGTCGCTTGGCATAAATCCCTAGTCTTCATCGCTCATCCGATCGCTTCCGGTTTGGATTTTTGCCCTTTTTTGGTCTAGGCTGTTTTTTGCCTAGCAGGAAATTTCAGACGTCTGGAAGAAAATCCAGACGTCTGGTTTTAAATTCAAACGTCTGGTTAAGAAATCCAGACGTCTGGAATTGGTCCCGAGAAAACGCAAAAAAGCAGAGACAAAATCCAAACGTCTGGAATTCCATCCAGACATCTAATAAGTGGTTCAGACGTCTGGTTGGTAATTTCAGACATCTGAAATGTGTAGTTTTGCCTATTTTGGCAATTTTTGAGTGGATTTCCAATTTTAATCGATTTTTGTTGATCCGGTTAGTTGTTATCACTTATTATTGACTTCGATGACTTCTTTCTTTGGATTTTTGGGAATACCCATTTTGATGGATTTGGTATCGATTTTTTTGGATTTAAATCACGTCTTCGTATGTGAATTTTTGGTGATTCATTGTTTCTACGATCATTTCTATGCTTAGTTACTTTAAAATGCAAAGGTTTCTATACTAGTAGTAAATATTCAAATCCTTTCATCAAAACGATTTCAACTCTATTTTTCATACAAATTACGCTTATAAAACCTTTTTCCAAACTGTTAGTATATCCAAAACTTTACCTCACTCGTATGAGAAATCTAATTAAACGGCTTAGTAAAACAAGTGGTATGAAACGCTTGCATTTACTTCGTCGGTTAATTCTTGGACTTGTTCGATTGAAACTCTTGTGACAATTTCGAGTGGAGATCTACAATTTGTTCGTAAATATTTAAGTTAAGCTAGTAGTTATGGGACATGAAGCTAAACTCATATATTTGCTAACATAGTGTAATTTACACTTATCGATTAATGATGATCACTTTTATGATTTAGACTAGCATGGTGCGATGTCTCTTTGTCCACATGGGTCGTACCTATTTAGTTGCGTCGATGTGTGTTTATGAATGGGTCGTGCCTATTTAGGTGCGTCGATGTTTGTTTATGCATGGGTCGTGCCAATTTAGGTGCGTCGATGTTTGTTTATGCATGGGGCGTCGATGTTTGTTTATGCATGGGTCATGCCTATTTAGGTGCGTCGATGTTTGTTTATGCATGCGTCGTCCCTATTTAGGTGCGTCGATGTTTGACTATGCATGGGGCGTATCTATTTAGGTGCGTCGATGTCTGGTTTATGGAATAGCATTCCGTTTGGGATTGGCCATCCCCTTGTGATTTCTGGATTTCTAATTGATGATTTCTGGAATTTATGTTTCACCAACTTTTACAATTGGCATTGATATGTATGTCATTTTTTTGGCTTGGTGAATTAAATAAAGAATATGACATTCTTTTTGATGCTATGACATTCTTGAGATATTGTATGACTTTTGTGGATTTTCTAATGTATTCTTGTCGCTGTATGACATTTTTGGTTATCATACATATTATTATTATATCTCTTCTTGTATCTCATTTCATCTGATAATTATAGCTAGACTGATCCGTTTATTATTTTCTTATTAAATAACACTCAGTCAGACTGAGATTTTACAGGTGCTTCGGCTTGACTCCTTACCGGACCATCATCTGACTTTTGGCTAACTACTTTAGATTAGTAATTTTTGTTGTATACATTTGAGATATGGACTCCTTGATGTATACTTATCCTTTTGTCTTACAACTGTATCTATTCTTTTGTGATATTGTGGATCTTATTCGACCACTACTCCGATGTACACTTTTATGTGTAATATTCATATCTATTTCCGCCTATGTGATATGAATTATCTGTGACTGATTTATGTTATGCTTATTTCTATATTTGTTTCCAAAGATATTATAGCCACTGTGTAGTAGTCTTGTGTTTGTATCGGTATGTCGGATTTCCCCTTGAGATGAAATTAAAAGTTATTATTTTTTCTGACATATCGGTGCTCGCACAAAGCAATTACACGGATGGTCGCTCCTCAACAGCCTTATTATCCGTGCTAGTTGACGGCATTACCCATAATGTCCTTGGCTAGCGTGGGTATAAAGGTGGGCATCACAATTTGACTTTGAATTTAAAATTAAAATATAAAATTCTGAAAAATATTTGAATTTAAAAATAATGTATGTGTGATTTTTGTTTGTATGTAATTAATTTCTGAATCATTTTCTTTTAAATTATATATATATTTTTAAATAAAGGAAATGTATTTGTAAAATGAAAAAATAGAAAAAAAATAGAATTTAAAATTATATAGGCAAAAAGACAAGTGTTAAGTTTTTAGCATATAGATTAACAAGTGTAAATTAATAAGACATATAAATTAACAAGTGTAATTCATTTTATCATATAGATGAACAAGTGTCAATTCAAATTAAAGAAAACAAGGTAATGTGTATATATTTCCATTTCTACTCTCCTATCTTCATTTATTCTTCATTTCCAAAATCAATAGCTTGAGAAAAATCAAAACAAACCAGAAAAACATCAAAGCAAACAGCCTCTTCAACATTTAAGCTAAAACAAACAAAAAATCAAAGAAAAGATCATCTCAAATACCAAGCAGTTCAAGATCAAGAATAGATTCAAAACCTTTTTAAAGTTTTCATTTACGCTAAGGCAAAGATTCGAATTGAACATAAATCAAATCAAGTAAAGAGTAAATCAAACCATCAATTTCAAGTTAAAAGCAAGATCAATCCCAATTTTCAAACTCAGGAGCAAAAACATTTTCCAGGCTTTCTGTTTCAAGCACCAGGTGAGTAAACTCTTTAAAAAAATTGTATTTTAACTTGTTGTTTGTAATCATGCTTGAAATAAAATTGTAAATTGTTTGCATGTATACAAATATGTGTATATATGTATGTGGATTTGACTATGCATGTCTAGGAACGGGCATTTACTTCTATTCCAGGTTTACAGGTATCAAACCTGTTTCAAAAATCAAATTTCTCTTCCTGTGATTCTTGTTAGACTTTAAGATCTAAACAAAACATGTTTATATAGTCATGTTTTATCTTTTAAAAATAATTTCAAGCCTAATTGATTAAAATATTTTCTAGAAAATCAAGGAATACAAGGAAACTTAAAATATGTTGGAATTTCAAGCATCATGATTTTTGGTTTCAGGTATATCATCTGAAACGTTTTCAAAAACGATGATTTTTAAAAGTGGAATCATAATTTTTAAGTGCGTATTCACGGAGAATTTGCGAGTTGATCAGTTTTGGTACTTTTGGTGATTTTTGCTGATCGACATGATGAGGGAGGTCGTGGTCATGGTTGGAGGTAGCCTGGGTGATGGGGATTCATGGAAAAATGCTCGAGAATTTTTCAGTAGATCGTGGGGGAAGAACGAAATTGATTTAGGGTTTTATGTCCAGTATAGGTTGTCATTGTTCTCGAGACAATTGCGACATCGATAAGGCACTGAAGATGATCGGTCAGTAGGGGATTGGTGCATGGTTGAACGGTGAGGCTGTGGCTAGAATTTCGAGGCCTCTAGTGGTCTGAGTCGTCGGCGCGAGGAAGATTTATTGATCGAAGTTTTGTTCCAGGTTTGGTCGAATAGCTCGATCGTGAGTTCGTCGTCGTTTCATGCTTCTAGGTGGTCGAAAGTTTAGGCGAGGTGGTCGGCGATTTGTCGGCAATATGAATATTGATCAGAGGTGTGTAGATTAGGCGTGCATGTGCACGAGTGAATGTTGTATCTGGGTAACTTTGTTTGATCGAGGAAGAAAGCTTTGTCCCGGGGTGGAACTCGAAGTCGAACAGGGTTGGACTCGAAGACGAAGGTTTGGAATTTTGCTTCGGTTTATGTTCGGGTGTGACTCGGGTAAGACTCGTGTCTGGAAATTTGGGTGAAATGGCAAGTTTTAAAATTTTAAAACTAATCAAGTTTTAATTTAAATAATTTACTTAACTTATTTCTTTTAAATAAGTAAGGTTTTGTTTAAGTTTTGATTAGTGAAGGTTTTTATAACTAAATTAATTAAATTTAAAATGTTTTGAATAATATATAACCTTTATTTTAAATTAATTTAAAAATGTAACTAAGGAGTTGATTAAGAAGATTAAATGTTTTTAAAAGGTTTATTAACTTAAATACCTTAAGTTAATTTATGTGTTAGTATTAATTAATTCCAAGTTTATTAATTTAAAGATTTTTAAAGATAATTAAGTAATTAATTAAGATAAATGATTAATCTTTTAATTAATTAAGTTTTTAAGTAATTAAAGATTGACTGATTAATGAAGGTAATTAAAGGTTGATTACTTAAAGAATAATTACTTAATATAAGTAATTAAAGAATAATTAAGGGTTGACTAATTATTGATTAAAGGTTGATTAATGAACAATTAAAGATTAATTAATAAATAATTAAAGTTAATTAATTAATAACTAAGGATTAATAAATAAATAATTAAGGTTAATTAATCATTAATTAACACCCTTTATTGGACGAAGTGCCTTCGGTTCCATTCAAACCCAGGATGGACTTGTATGGTTATATGTCCGACATTACACTTTGAGATATAAAGATGATTTCTATCAAATACATTTCTGTTTGGTGGCGGAGAATTTATTCTCTTAACTTAACACCCTTCTCTGAGACGTACGAGCTCAGAGGTTATGTAGTAGATGGTTATTAATGATATACTCCCAACTTGGTAGTGTAGCATGCTGAGTGCTGATCATTTGTTGATCGAAGCATGGCTTTTGTGAAAAGCGTAGCTTTATGGGACGAGACTTCATTGAACCTCACACCCCGAAAATGGTTAAAACAGGAAAAGATGCAGTAAGGTTATGAAGGTCGCACCCTTTAGGGTATGTGCATTTCCTTCTGGATAAAAAATGGTATGCTGGTATGGGGCCCAGATAATTTGCTTTGTGGTTGTTGGTGTTGAGGGCCCTCAATAAAGGTCGGTTACGACCGGGGGATGGCGTACTCGTGACGGTTAGTTACCTAATTACAGAGGTAACCCGGCATTGTGTTGGTAGAGAGCTGGTTAAGTTCTCAGGGCGTCCCTCCAGAGGCGTGCCCTTTCGGTTAAAGGCAGTTCCTTAGCCTTGGCCATTTGTTGGAAATCCAATCACCAAATACGAGCCCATTACGATTGTAATTGTATAACCTACCACCTCAGGTGGTAGCTATAGAAGGCATAATATAATGGTACCTATACAGACTAAGATTTATATTATACTTTCGAAATATTTTCTACACTATGAACTAATAATAATATCAAAAAGATTTTCACGTATCAAGCATGTTTGACTATCATAAGGAGAAATCTCCTCCAATTGTGTGATTACATTGTGTATGTGGCAAGAGACCTTATGGTAGTTTAATTTTTCCAAAAAGCATAACGGTTTTCTTTTTGTAAATTGTTTTTGCTCAAACAACTGTTTTTGCTCAAACAACTGTTTTTGTTTATTCATACCAGTCCCATGACTAACCCGGAGTTTATTGTTCCCTTCCTAAACTTTGGGTGCCCATAAATTTTCCACACAGGCAGCCTAGAAGCAGGTTATCTGTGATCTGGAGCGAAGTTGGAATGTAGATTTGGATCTAGATGTCTTTTGAATCCTTTGTCCTTTGAAGTTTTTGGAAGCTTTTGGTTTGAAGTCTTTGGAGTTTTGTAATGTGTTCCACTATTTTGTTATTGTTTTGTTGTTGTATCATATATATAGCACTTTAATGATGGTGCTTATTTGTTGTAATCAAATGTTGTATCCATTTTGTATCTATGTTTATCAATGAAATCATCTTTTGTTTTCCGTTGTGTTGTATTCATCTAATTTGTTTTAAGCTCCACCGAACTGGAGTCCGACGCTTGAATCTCCAACATTCGAATACAAGTGAGGTATTTGATGTCAATTTTTGAACGCTGGATTTCAAGTCGTGACAAACACAGTCTCAAAACAAGTACAAAATACCATAGTTTGAAAAATAAATACAACAGAAATACCAATACATAGATGTCCACTAATACAGAAGCTAAATAGAAAATGTTGAATGGAAATAGATAACAACTAGATAGACAGATAAATAAACTACAGCAAATCCTCTAGCTCCAGAAGGTAAAATCCAAAGCTGATACTCAAGCTGACCTGAGTGCAAAGTAAAACACAAAACACTCGAGTCAGGACATACATACTTATACAATGTAAATCAACTCAAGTGAACTGTAATATAAATACACAAGTAATTTAAAGGATGCTTAGGACCGTCCATCCTCTAAGGATCTGTTAAACTATTTACTATGTAGTAATATACGCTATTAATAATGTCTAAAGTAAAGTAAACTTACTTAAAATAGCGTTGAGGCTTTACATTTTTCACCTTAACACATATATAGTGCCAATAGTCTATACAATACCGTCGTACCTCCAGGTCGGGAGGCTACCACAAATACTCCATAGGTACAACACAAATCAAAACTCATGCAAGGCGTGCTAGGGTAGGTGACACGGCACAACTAGGCAATGCCAGGTTAGATATACCAATTATGCATCCGGGCTGGTGGTAACGCATAGCCGCAGCTACCGCCCACCTCGAGCCACACTCCCAAAAAACTCAAAGGTGCGCACCATATCAATCACAAAGTAATAGAATGGCATATGAAAAAGTGTTTCCGATCAGAGGAGCTGCCTCATTGTCTCGAGAATCGCTCCTGTTTTAGCCACCTTATGCCAACTTATGGGAGTCGGTTCTACGTATATACCTCAAAAGAACGTCTCCGCCATCCTACTTCATTCTGGAATCTCCACAGCGTACACGGTTATTAAAGTGGTTTTCAGAGTTGGCAGAGAGTATGACAACTTCCGATCCCGGTCTCTTTAACAACCAATCGTTATTATTACACGTGGTTATAAATTTCAAAATGGTTTATATTTCAAATCAAAACATATTCATTTAAACCATTTAAATTCAATGTCAATATCTTTCAGAAATAAACTGTTCATTTCCAAAGCTATAGCATTTCTAAGTTCATTCAATTATAACAATTTCAAAAAATACACATTATATCATAGCATTCGTAGCACTTGGAAAATGTGATAATACATAGAAATATTATCTTTTCAGCAACAACAGCACTTAGAAAACGTTACTGTAAATATAATAGTATTTCAGAAATACTGTTTTTTTCCCGAAACAGCAGCACTTAGAAAACGTTAGTGCAAGTATAGTAGTATTTCAGAAAAAAAAGTACATTTGTAGAAATGGTAGCACTTAGAAAACGCTACCTTAAAACCACAGCAATTTGGAAATGCTGCCAATACAAAACTAAGATTTATTATAACATTTTGGAAACGATATATATTTCAGTTTTCACCATTTTTAACTTATAAAATATATCTCATGTTTTAAAATTATTTATTTGGATATCATTTACCTTATGATTAAATATAGACTATAATTCATTTATTAAGTCAAAATTACATTAATTTACTTAACTTTTTATCTCAACAAATAACTTAATACTTTATTTAAAAATTTCCCATTTCATAAATAAAATATTCTCATTACTAAGTTATGGTTAAAATTTCCATTTGAAAACTAATTTTTCAATTATCAAGTTAAGTCATATTTTAAGTTACATTTAAACCATTTATTTACTTATACATTTTTAATCTATATAAAATCACTATAATATTTATTTAAATCATTTAAATCCAATTTAAGTTAAAATTTCATATTTTACATATCAGAAATACTTAATAATTTTTAGAAAATATTTAAAATTAACCACGAGTCTACCGCTTGAGCCTATCATTTCAGCTCATAACGATTTTTCCTTATTCTAATGTCCGTTTGGGCATGTATCATTTCAACCCATAGTGAATCCATACTAACAGGGAACTTGCAGTGTGAGAAACAGGAAATACAATAAACAGTATAAAAAGTCATTTCATATCCGGTGATGTAACAAATATATATCAGGTTATAACATCATGAAATATCATATAACATGCATATATAAATTATTATCATATCATCAACTACAATTCACATTCCATTGTTTCACAGTTATATAAGTACGAATGTCGAGAGTGATAAACTCACCTTCTAAAGCTAGAGACAACAATTCAAGACACACGAACAAACTTCTAAAGGCACGACAAAGCACGAATCGGATTCGAGTGGATGATGAGCCAAGATTCAAATCTTGTAAACAAACAAATACAATATATATATATATATTTCAACACAAGATTATAAATTAAAATAATGAACAAATATTATCAAATTTGAAGCAAAAATGACTCCACCAAGGAAAGTGGGCATAGCCACTTATCAATTTGGCTAGACATACCATCATATAGCTCGGCCATGATTGTTTAAGAGCATCTATGCTTGGCCATGGTCACAAAAGGCACGGCTAGGGATTAGAAATATGAAGGGGGTGGAAAGAAAAGGTCAAGTGAAGGAAAAAGGTCAAGGCAAGTTGATGTTTTGAGCTCGGCCTTATGGCTACATGGCTCGGCTTAGGTTTGTTTGGCTTAGATCAGATCTGGTCACATCTAGATAGGCTTGGAGATGGGGATGGTTACGGCAAAGCAAGGCAAAGGTGGTGTAAATGGGTGGTGGCTGATCTAAGTTGATGGATGATGGAGTGATGGTCGGCAATGGGGTTGTGGCCGAGCCTTGCAAATAGAAGAGAAAAAAAGAAGAAAACAGAAAAGAGAAAAGAGAAAGAGGATGCCATGAGAACTTACTTTAAATTTTTCTACAAGGATTAAAATAGGAAAGAGATCTGAGAAATATTCTTGTATGTGAATTAGAAATGAATGAGGAACGGCTAATCAATTGGAAAGGAACGGCTAGAATGGAAATCCTTGAACGGCTAGGGCACACAAAAAGCTTTACTTCATATCCAAGAAAAGAACTTAAGTCCTTTTGAATTTCCAAGCCAAAAAATCAAATAAAAATCAAACAAAAGGTCCAAATAAAATAGAAAATATAAAACAAAATATAAAATAGTAATGAAGTAGAAAATATAGAATGGAAAATAAACAGAAAAATGCTGAAAACAATAGCATGTAAAACGCTGAAATTTATCAAATTTTAAAGGTATACAGCAGAACTTTACAAAACAAAGAGCAGAACGAATATCAGAATTAAATACAGTTTGAAAGAAAAAGATTAGAAATTAAGAATTCAAATTTGAAAATTTCAACTGAAGGTCAAAGTTTGACCACAGTTTACCAAAATATAAAATTTTCAGAAAATCTTTATTTTATTCTATTTGGAAAATAAATTATAAACAAAATCCAAAATTAAATTGGAAAACTCCAAAATTTCATATTCAAATGATTTAAAAATCAAAGTTTCAAATAAATTTGAATTAAAATATTTATTAAAAATTATGGGTTGTTACAATATGTATAGTACAGCTTACATATTATATACAAAGACAGGCATTGGTAAACAAAACAAAAAATCAGGTGTATATATATAGGACAACATATGTGTGTGTGTGTGTATATACACATATATATACAGGCTTATGTAAAACTAACACATAGACTAATATATATACTCATACACATTTGTATTGTTAAATAAATGTATATGCAACATAGACATAATGTAACTTTAAATATATATATACACTTTAAATATCAAAATAGAATATAAATCTTACAAAATTTTACCATAAACAAACAGAATATATGTAAGATTTTATACAATAATATAGTTTATAGAAATACCCAGCTGAACAATATTAAAACAAAACTCACTTTCATAAATCTTAAAAACCAAACTCTGTAAATATACACAATATATATGTAGCAGGTATAAAAATTATTATGTATATTATTAATAAAACTGTTTCAGGCACATCATACTTTAAGTAAACATTTAACATATTATATATATCTAATAATTTATATATACACAACATAATATATATATATATATATATATATATACATATAATGTACGAATTTACATAAGCTATATATATAACAGCAAAAAATATACTATTATATAAATGTAACAATATTATATACGAAGTTGTTATCCAAATATATATATATGTACTCGACTATAACAACTACCTTATAATATGTATACTAACATATGTACTTTACTGAAAACTTACAAAAATCAGAACGACATATATATAAACACTAATATATATACTAGACTGTTATATATATGCTTCTTTTATAAAATAATATATATATAAATATATAACACTTCAATTAAACCATAAATAAAGTCTCTTTTATAAACTATACGTAGCTTTTTTTTCAAGAGAAGGCTCGGCAATGGGAAAGAGGAGGTGGAGATGGGCTGGGCTTGCGCGTGAAGGTTGCAGAGGGTTTCAGGAGGTGGCTATGGTGGGGGCAGAGATGAGCTGCTGTGGCGGGCTGTTTTGAAGGCGGAGGCCGGTCATGGTTGCAGGCGAGTGGCAATCGAGGTGATGGGTGGTGGAATTTAGGGTGAAGTGGCTCGGCCGGAGGTCGAGGAGATGGTGTTTGAATGGAGGGGAAGGGTGATGTGCGGAAGTTTGGGTAAGGGGCGAGCTATAGGAAAAGAAATGAAAAGCTCATATTGTAAATGACAGAGAAGAAATGAAGGAGAAACAAAGAAATGGAAGCGAAAACATGTATCCCATTTTGCCTTATATAATATTATATAAAGTAGATGAAATTTCAACGGTCACCAGGCGGAATTATTAAAGCAATTAATATTTTTTCTAGGTAGCACGCTTCAAATTTGAAACAGAAGGAATGTGTAAAGTCGCCACTTATGGTACTGCTACAACGAACCGTTTTATCGCTTTCCGTCGCGTACCGAACCTCAAAATACAGAATAAATATACAACGGAGATCAGCAAGATGAGACAAACAAAACGACACACAGATATCAGTGATACGATCGAATTATAAAAATTTGAATTTCCGCTACCGGAAATGCTGCAAAATTGCAGAAAATAAGATAAACGGAGCAAAGCAGTCCAAGTTTGGCGAATCGAAATATGACGTCATGCTCCGAAGATGATTTACAAATTTGTTGTATATAAAAATATTCAAGTTTGGAAAACATTATATTATCGTCAAATATTAACTGAATTAAATTTAAATAAAATTACACAATAGAACAAACTTCCAAATTATAAATTGAAAATTTACCAATTGCTATGTTGAAGTAGACGTATTCCATATATTAAACTTTCAATTCAAATTTAATTAACTAAAATCCTACAAAATTTCAGTTAATTATGTTATAAAAACTATTAAAATTTATGGTCGTTACATTGATGGTTGCGGTGACATGGTCACCTCGTTGCATGGTCATAGTCTGTTATATGGGCAACAGGACAAATTCAAAATGAGGTTAGGTTGTTGACGATGGGAGTGAGTAACAAGGCAGCGAGGAAGTGACATGCGTTTATTGTGCAACTAAGGACTAGTGAGGACCCTCATAAAAATTTACGAGTAGGGTCTCCCTTTGCATCTAAGAAGTCACGTGGCTTAGGCATTGACTCGGCTTCTGGCTGTAGCAATAACTACAGCACATATAATAGCATTAGTAGTAAAGAAAATAAAAATGAAGGATAATATGAATAAATCTAACACTGCTGAATAAATATGAATGAATTGATGTTCGATGCGTGTTGTATGTTCTGTGCAATGTTTGCAACGTGTGATGTGTAGATGCGTGCGATGTGTGTGGTGTGCGATGTGTGATGCATGATTTGTAGATGTGTGTGATGTGTGTGGTGCGCGATGTGTATTGTGTATGATGGATGTTTGATGTATTCATTGTGATGTGTATGATAGTGTTTTGGTGTTTGATGGGTGTTTTGATGTTTGATGGGCTATGGATATTGTTCCATGTGTCATGGATATTGTATTATTCCTTTGGATTAATTTCTTATTATGTTGTGTATATTATTCCTTAAGACATCGTTTATATTTTCACCATTGACTCTAGATACAGTCTGACCTGTTTATTATTTATATAATACTCTAGTCAGTACGAGACATTTCAGGTTCGAGGACGATATGACAAGATGACTTATTGGGCTTAGTTGTAGGTCGTATTACTATATGTATTATATATTGTGTATTTGGACTCGTGTATGTATATGATGTTGGATTAGATGTATTGGTTTTATCACGTATATAATTGAGATTTTGTGGAAATTTGAATTTTGTATCCCACTTAGACTTATGTGACGTATTATATTTTTATCGTTGTGTTGATGACTCTGCATTCTCTTTAATTTATTTTCTACTAAGTGTTGCTTTATCCTCGGGTACCAAACAAGTTTATTGCTTTGTATTGAGACTGTTTACATCGAGGTCAGTGGTTTTTATATTATGTGACATATTCTGTATTGGTCTAAGGAAATATTCACGTGTGTTTCACGCATATTGCCTCATTCTCCATGTTACATGATGGTATTATTTAGTAATACTCTTGGGTAATATGTGTATAGAGATGTGGTGTTACATGTGTTCATTTATTAATTTCAGCTTTTGAGAAATAGGGATAATAACCCATGGTTTTGCAACATTTTTCCCTGTCCTTCGCTTGCTAAAATTTATTTTCCCAAAGTTTAGTACTTTCCTGGACTTTACTTTTCTTTTAGTAGTTAATAATTTCATAATTTATTTTACAAACTTACAGCCTTTTATTTACTTATTTTTCATTAGTTAATTGTTCTTTATGAGATTCCTTATTTATATGTTTCCAAATAAATAAGAAGGTCAATCCAAAAAAAATAAAAAGGAACATTTCTCGTAACATCGAACGCGTTTTTTACAGATAGAAATAACTAATGCTTAGAACCCAAACTTTAAAGAAAACATTGCTGGAAGCTAGCCTTCAACATCAGCTGACATTAATGATGTTGTGGCCTTATCGCTTCTTACTTAAATTAAGTGGACCTTTCTATCATGTCATTCTACTATAACCTACATATCTTGACATTTATTTTTCGCTTCTAATAAATAAGGTCCATCCACTTCTTCAATCATTATAGCAAAATATACTACTCAAATCTTAGTATATACTTTTCTTATCTTTTTTTTATCTGGGTTTACTCCAAAACTCTTACAAATGTATACTTCATGATATTCACACATTTGTAATGAAACATTCCTAGGCTCCTATCAACATTCCTTATATCCAATGGGTGTTTACTATTGCTATTCCAGGAGCATTCATCCCTATTTGGTTTAGAGCCTTAACTTTTACTTCATCTTACCTAAGCAATCGTCCCTATCTAATCCATATCAAAATTTTGGCTTGGTGTTTGTTGTTTTTTCTAAAATTAAAACTTTACAATCATAAAGTACTTAATCCTAACACTTTTATCTTTAAAGGTACAAACTTTGAAACTTTTATAAATTCAAAAATAACTTGGTGTTTTTGATAGAATTAGGGTATGCCCTAAGTCCGATTATGTAATTTGTTACATATATTTTATTCATTGACCAATCTTGTTTGAAGCAAAGGTGTTTATTTCTATTGTATACTTGATATAATGTGGTTATATTCATTATTAAATTAATTAAAAGTATATTTAATAGAAAATCCATAAATAGTATGTTTCGTGATAGTAGTTCCAAAGTGCTGTAACCATGAGTAATTTACCACAATAAAATTAAATATACCATTTTGAATGTTTCTAGTCAAGATGCATCGAGACTGGATATCGATGTATCCGTTGAGGCTAGAGGGCATAACGCTCTCCAAATGTTGGACGGTGTATTACTCATGATTGCTGGAGGCACCTATGAGTTACATACTAATAGTTATTGGATAACTATGGAACGTCTCATTCGATAGTTTTTTGTTGATTAACATAACTAAGGTTAAGCAGAAAATATCGATGTGAATAATTTACACAGTTCTTTCCACTTGAGAATACTGTAAATCTTTAATATGAAAGTTCAGATTTGATTATCGTAAATCATGGCACAGCATCCGTTGAGTGGCTATAATTGGGCCAAATGGAAGTATTGGAAGTGAATCACTATTCAATAGAGGAATCATCTCATCAGTTATATGGGGTTAGTATCACAGTCAACTCAGGTCAAACAAAAGTCAAAATCTATGTTCAGAGTAACATGTTTAATAATAATTGTTATTATTTAACCAAGGACTTTTTGTTTGAACTATAAAGTAGGATGTTAATGGGTCGGGTAGATTGGGTTTGGGCCGGGTCAAGTCGGGTTCGAGTTGACCCGACCAGACCTATGTAACCTGATTATAAACGGGTCGGGTCATAAACGGGTCGTAAATAGGTCGGGTAAAACCGTATAAATATAAATTGGTTATAAACGGGTTATAAATGGGTTTTAAATGGGTTAAATTCATGTTCATGGATCGGGTAGGGTTATTATCATGTCGGGTCAACCCATATAATTTTAAATGGGTCAAATTCGGGTTGACCCGAAAATGACCCACCCACTTTAATGGGTCAGGTTAACCTGCTAAGTTCCATGTAATCTTCAGGTCATACTTCGTGTTGTGCTGGAAATTGACAGCCCTATTATAGAGTTGAATGTGGACGAGTTGGAATATTGACCATTACTAAATTCAATAACTCCAAGCGATATAGTTTTAAAGAAGAGAATTGGTGTAAATAATTATCACTATTAGGTACCGCTTATAATAAGTAAAATTGGATTTTTCCAAAAGATGTGTAAGCGATAAATCCAGCCAAAATTTCAGTCACCTACTAAGTGAAGTGTGAACGTTAATATTCGAATAGCTCGATACTAATCGCTGACTGAATTTACACCTTTGAGTCGCATATTTATATATTTAATGATGAATACTCTGCATGAACCACATAATTTAATTAATTCATATATTATTGTAAATTAATTAAATTAAATAATATTTATGAAATATTATATATTATATTTCATTTTATTTGTTTGAATTGGCACTTAATAAAGTGCATCTATAAAGCTATAAATGCACGTGTTGATATTCGATATCAATAAAATATTTAAATTTCATTTAAATATATTAATTACTATGTGTTTTTGGAATATTTCATTTAGGCCTACATGCACGATGAAAAAAAAGGAGAGGTTCAAATGTGATTTGAAAACCTAAAGGAGGAATTAAAAAAAGGAAATAAATCTTCTCTTTATGAACCACTTAAATATCATTTATGAAATGAACTTTTTACCTTTTCTCTTTATTTTTATTTTCTTTTGCCAAAAATATAAAAAGGATGGAAGTGGATTTGGTGATTTAATTTTGAAATTAAACATGGAAGGTTTTAAAGGAGGAAATTGAAAACATTTTAATGTTTCCTTTAAAATATATTCTCTTTGATCTTTATTCACATTCTGTTCAAACAGAGAATTTTTTTCTTTCTTTCATAAGCTCTCCTCCTCTCCCTTAATGGCCTGCATGGAAAATAAATTCCATAAAAAAATCTAAACAAAACAAATAAATTCAAGGTAGTTCTTGTCTCTTGATCCTTGCAACATTTGAAGGCTTATTTCTGAATCTAGGAGATTTGATTCATCGTTCAAGGTTCGAATCATTGGCTACATCTAAAGGAAAAATTCAATGTTTCAATGTGTACTTCAAGGCTTTGGAATTAAAGTATGATCTTTTTACTCTAATAATTTTGATATAATATTTTAGTGAATAAATTGAATATCATAATTTATGTGTGTAATATTGTCTCATTTGATTTGAAAATGGTTTATGTAGTTTGAATTATTCATTATATGTATTGATTAGATTTTTATTTAGATAAATCAAAACAGAAACTTGTATATGATTAAATAATATTTCAATTTTAGATCTATGTTTAAACATTCAAATGAAAGTGTGATTCTTTTGATTTGAAATCTTATACATTCTTATTGTTTGCATTTATACTAGAATAGAAACTTGCATATGATTAATGGGTGTTTTGATAATAAATTAGGAACAACAAATTTTTAAATTTGTTATGCTATTTGACATCGCAATTATCCTTCTTTTATTATTTGAAGGATTTTAACATATTGCTTAGTTCATTATGCATCACGTTTTGTTTTATAAAAATAATGAAAAAAGAATATTTATTCATATAGGTTGAAGCTCCTTACATTTGAAAGTTTATTTGTTCTTATTATCTACATTTTGATTGTAATTAAAACCCGCATATTATTAAAGGATGTTTTGATAATAAATTAATTACATCAAATTTCTAAATATGTTACCTGATTTGACATCACTAATATCTTTCTTTAAGTATTCAAAAGATTGTTAATATATTGCTCAGTTTAGTATGTTTCACTTTTATTTTTAAAAAAATTCATATAGGTTGAATCTCTTAATTTAAATATACATACATACATACATACATGTGTGTATATATAATAAGTAATTTAAGTTTGCGTAAGTTTATAAATATATTAGAAAATTTAAATGTAATATGGTTTATTTTGAATTAATTAAGAAGTTTTGTGTTAATCTTTATATACAAATAATTACACCTATATGTATATGTACATATAAAACTTAATGTTTATATTTCAAATTAAATTTAAATGCTTTATTAATATCAAACAATTTAAAATGAGGTGGTAGTATATGAATATGAATTATTGTTGGTCATTCCTATTCTTATGTCATAATGATTCATTGATTGCTACTTGAATGCTGCATAAATCAAATTTATCAAAATGAGGAGGTTGAACCAATCATCTTTGCCATCTTTTATTTCTTTCCATTTAGTCCCTTATGTTATTTCCTTTAAACTTAATCGTTTTTGTTAATATTCATCATGTTATCAATCGATCGTGCTTGCCTTATGTTTAACTATTCTATCACACAATTGAGAATTGAATATATTTGACATATTCAAACCTTATTTCTATATCCTATTATTGATTATTTAGAATTAAATTAATTAAAAATAATATGGTATTAAATAAAATATCGATTTTATTTAAAATAAATTTAGATAAGATCTAAATACATTTAGACTTAGGCACATTAATGATCCAAATATGGTAAAGTTTTTGAAATTCACCCATTTCTTCCACTGTGGGCTAGCTTATTTCCAACAGTGGTATCAGATCCTAATAGCCTATGCGGTCTAAATTAGTCGTTTTAGGACTAACTAATTAAACTTGCACATTTAGTATGGTGTCTACAAAGGTGATGTCTAGGATTGAAATTTGGTAATCAAGTATCCTATCCTACCTGGTTACCTGCTTGGCCAGAAAGGTGAAGTGAGCCCAAAGATTGCCCCTAATAGAAAAGGCCCAAATTTGAATTGGGCCTTGGGCCAATTTTAAAATAGTTTTGAATACTAAGACAATATTTTTAATTTAAAAGTTAAATTTAAATAAAAACATGTTTATTATAAAAGGTCATAATATAACACAAATTTCCAAAATGTTTGAAAAGGAATTGAAAATTTAAAAATGTTTGAAACTATTTAAATATTAGTTCCAAAATTTAAAATTTATTAACAAGATTAATAGAATAAATAAATTTAAATGAGTTAATTACTTAATACTTATATGTATGTACTATATATGGTATATATGATGTTATTTTAAAGTATTTAAGATAACATAAGTATACATGTATGTAAATACGATAAATTTTGAAACTAATATAATTTAATTAAAAAACTTAATTAAATAAATTAGTTAAAGGTTATTTAAATAAATAAAAACACACATATATAAGATATATGTGTTATACTATAAAGGTTACAGCATACACTAAAAAGGTTGTAGTAGATATGCCCAAAATAAAAGTTGTATTGGAATACTAATATAAAATTAATTTAAGAGTGAATTAATTAAATTAATTAAAGAAGATTTAGTTAATGCGATGTTATACATAAGATTATTGTATAAGTTAATTAAAATATAAAATTTATATACTAATGAAACTTATATCATATGAGTGACAAACTAAAGGTGGAACATCAAAGAAACCCAAAAGACTTAAGGAATAAATACATATGTAAATGTACGTGTATCGTGATTTCTGATGTGTCCGACACTTGCATCATGAGAGTTTTTCATAAGAAATGCATTATTCCATAAGTTGATACCACTCGATATAATATATTGAAGATTATGAATCTTTAATATAAAATTAACCTCTATCATTTATATATTAATAAATTTCTTGCATACTCCTTAGTCGTGGGCTTTCCTCAAGCTACGGACGTTATGTGTAGTACTATTAATATATTGAATAGACAAGGTAAGATAACTGCATATATTTATTGAGCTTTCCTCAAGGTACATGCATTATACTTAGGCCCTCAAAAAATGATAAGTCCGAGTGAATAGTCCCACTTTACTCGTTGAGCTTTCCTCAAGGTAAAGGCAGTATTATGATAAGGTACCAAAGGTTAGGGGTTGTATGTGATACAACGGATAAAGAGTTATCCATTATATGTGAGCCTATGATTGTTGACTTTCCTCAAGGTCAGAATCCCAAGGCATACGAGTCCTAAAACCCACTAGTGAAGTTGAAAGACTTCTATGTTTTGCTTAGAGATTGGTGAAACATAGAAGACTGGTAGGAACTTTATTAAAAAATTGAAATGATAACATTTAACCCTTTTAATATTGTAAGAATATATGTTATATAATGTTATAGCAATCTACAATAATAAATTTATGCATTTAAAAATGATTGATAAAACATTTATCAATTAAGATATACAAATGAACTGAATTGAAAATTGATAAATAAAAATATGACATATACTTGCTAATAAATGATTATTGCATGTGAGAGTTTCTATACCCATGCAAATGCCTAATTTTACAACTACTTAATGCTTTCATAATTTGGTCACACATGTGTTTATTTACTTAAGACCATGTATTACATTCAATGAGTTTTGAACTCTAAAATCAATACAGGATTATGGATATTTGATCCAGTATACAATCACATATAAACTTTATACGGTGAACGTTCGAAATTTGTAATGTACAATGTTTTGATGAAATTAGTTCATCTGAAAAATCAAATAAACCTTAGTGCGAGATCGAGTATTCAATTTGATTGATTATAAAAGGATCGTATCATGTAAAATGTAACATTAGACCAAAAATACAATATAAATCTAAGAACTCGATCACTTAAATGTCAGTTTGATCAGTTTACGCAAAGTGCAACATATGTGATGTATTTAAAAGTTAAGGAAATTCGACTACGATTTTGTTAAGAGTTCAATATGATATTGTAGTAAGGGCTTTTAATTTTAATGGTTTGACCATGTAGAAAGATTAATGAATGTACAAGAGTGGATGTGATTTAAAGTATAGCTAGGATAAAGAAACTGAATGGTCACTTTTTCTTTATGAAGAAACATCAGAGACAAGAATTGTAATAATAATAAAAGATGCTTAACATTGGAATAAGAAATATGATTCTATTCCAAAATGTATTTTTTCATAGAAAATTGTTTTCAATGAGATTTGTTTCTACGGGTTCAACATAGTTGATCAAAGAACTCTCCACTATAAACTAGTTACAGTATCTGAAATTACAGTATATTAAGTGAATGATGGTCCTCCAAATTAAGTTCATTATTATAGTAATGGAAGAAATATTGGAAGCATGTCATATAGCACTTATTAATTACATCAAAGTACATAAACTATTTTCGTAAAACGTACCACACAATATTTGTGAAATAATGACTATTATTCAGTATCGACCGTAAAATAGACATAACTATATTTAAATATGAATATTACGAACATTTATTATGAATAAAACTATAACATGGTATTTCTTATCATAGCAAAAGTGATGGATTAGTAAATACAAAAGTATCTAATATTATTCACAATTGTTTTAGATTTATAGACTAAACTATAGTTTTAAGCGTTGGTGTTGTTATAAGATTATGAATCATATGATACTCTATATCTAAATCAATTAAGGACTATGCATATATTTAGTAGGAGTTTCATTAGAGTTAACGAACTCTTCGGATTGACATATATTGATGTATGCAATCACAAGTCTATTAATACTAAATTAATTCCACATACTTCATCATATTCACCGATGAGTTATCACCAACATAGACATGGACATATGCATTTGATACACATATAGTATGTCTATGATAAACTCATTGAGTACGGAATAGATGTAAATAAAATAGTATGCGATAGAAATGATTCGATTTGATGAATGAGTGATTATATTGGAAAGGGTACCAAACGTACCTAAAAATAAATGAAGATTCAATCTCAAAAGTCACTCCTCCATATGATACATAATTATGTATCGATAAGGAGTAATCAAACTTTGTTGGACAATGTATGATTGTTGTGAGTAAAATTGAGTTAGTTTCTTTCTATAAGGTCGTGTACCTAAGAGTGGTACACAAGCTTAATATTATTTCATTTAAATAACAGTTTACAAAATCATATATAAGGAGGGTTATAAGAAACCCTAGCATATCCTAGGCCAAGAAGGTTGCAGGTTGTGTAAACATTGCATGTAATAATTGTTCGTAAGGAATCTTGTATGAATCTCCCAAAAAGAATTTTTGGAAAACTGTCATTGGATGACATATTTATGTTATGAACATAAGTTTTGTAAACTAAACCCAATCAGTTTTCTAAATAATGAAATCCATAATACATTTATGAATACCTATTCTGTTGCACAGAGAAATAATTGTCGTTTCAAGAAATACCAACTTCCTTGTGAAGAAATTTGTTTGAGGAATAATTAGTAGTAAAATGGAATTGGATATGATCCATATTAGAACTGATTAGTTGTAATGAAATGAAATTAATAAGCTAAACAAACACAATGCATTAGAGTGTCCAATAAGTATTCTCGCAAATTGAAGAGAAACTATGAGTTTCTTATCGATGTGGAAAATATATAACCCTCGATCATTTCAATCATTAAAAATGATTTTGGTAGTCATAACTTAAGGGATGTGATCCATCGATCGTGATTGTGCCTTTATCAACAAGACTAATGTAGTTGGAATTAAATGAGCAATCCTGATAAGAATAATATCGCAAATTTCAATTATTGAAATTAGTGCAGTAGATTTGGTATTCAGCATGCTCAATTTGATCTAGATTTATTCACAAAACTACCACTTAGTATGACTTTATGTATGGTACGTATACATTTAAATAGAATATTTTAAATATTGATTTAGAGTAAACTATTTACAGATAATAACCAAAATGTCTCGAAGTCAGTAGGAGCGATATTGAGTTTGTGAGTCTGTGGATATGATCGAAGAAATGATAGAAGGTATCATTTTATAAGCATCAAAATTGAACAAATATTTTGATAGAAATATCAAATAGTTTGATTATCAATCAAAATGAAGAGGAAGCATGTGTTCATAAGAAAGAACATTAAAGGTACATTGATATTTCTAAACTATGAGTAAATAACATGTTGTTGATTATAAACGATGTACTTGTGTTAAATCAACCTTATTTATTTTAATGCTCAATTTTAGATTGTAAATGATGTCTTTTACATTGAGTGTAAAAGATACTGAGAATGTTCCAAATCGATAAGCAAAGGCATCTTATTAAATTATTTATTATGGAACATGAGAGATAAGTTCCTTATGCATTGGCAATAGGAATTAGCATACATATTATGTTGTCTATGATATCATGATTTGTCTGTGTACTTAATACATGAAGCAAATATCGAATCTAAATTAGTATCACTAAATGGTTGTTTGAAGTGTTCTCGTGTACTTTTGAAATACTAAAGAATTGTTTACATAAAAAAACATCTTATGAAGGAGTGTCCAGACTCAAACTTCATAAGTGATATTGAGTAAAATATGTCAATAATAAATTCAAGCTAAGAATTTTTAAGTTGAAAATGTCCTAAGTGAAAGACTATATTTGATTCAATGAAAAAGACTAAGTACATCGCTTAGAGTAGCCCTGCAATAAAAGCAATTATATAAATATATAAGTGCATAAATGTATAACTGAACCAATTCCAAATGTTGAGAATCTCATAACATTGTTATATGATAACAATTTTGTGATATACGTAATAGAACTTAGAACTCACTAGAAGTTGAGAGACATACTTTGAATTGTTCGACATGATAAAACAGTTTATCACCGTTGGAGAAAGTTGATTGACAAAGTAGATAATTGAAACATAATAGCATATCCATTCACAGAGGGACTGACCTAATTGGTTTTGAGAAAACTGATTAGAGAAGCTAGAATAAGATTTTATAATTGACCCCAACTTCAAGTGGGAGATTGATAGAGTTAGGCATATGCCTTAAGGGCAATTACATAATTTGTTACATATATCTAATTTATTGACCAACCTTATTCGAAGTAAAGGTGTTTTCTTTCTATTATATACTTGATATAATACGGTTATATTAATTAATTTAATTAGAATTACATTTTGATAGGAAATCTATAAATGGTATGTTTTGTGAAAGTAGTTATAAAGTGTTGTAACCATGAGTGATCTATCATAATAAAATTAAATATACCATTTTAAATGTTCCTAGTCAAGATACATCCAGACTAAATATAGATGTATCCGTTGAGACTAGATTACATAATGCTCTCCAAATTTTGGGTTGTGTGTTACTCATGACTGTTGGAGGCATCTAGAGATTACGTACTAATAATTATTGGATAACCATGGAACAACTCATTTGATAGTTTTCTGTTAGTTAATATAACTAAGGTTAAATAGAAAATATCGATGTGAATAATTTATATAGTTCCTTCGACTTAAGAATACTATGAATCTTCAATATGAAAGCCCTACTTGATTGTAGTCAAATCATAGCACAACATCCATCGAGCGACTATAGTTGGGTCAAGCGAAAGTATTGGAAGTGAAGCACTATTCAAAAGAGGATTCGTCTCCTTAGTTATATGGGGTTAGTATCACGGTCAACTCAAGTCAAACCAAAGTCAAAATCCATGGCTAAAGTAATATAGTTAATAATTATTATTATTAAACCAAGGACTTTGTGTTTGGATTGTAGAGTTGAATGTGGATGATGTTGGAATTTTGACCATTACCAAATTCAATAAGTCCAAACTAATATAGTTTTGACGAAGAAAATTGATGTAAATAATTATCACTGTCACGTACTGCTTATAATATGTAAAATTGGATTTTACCAAAATATATATAAGCGATAAATTCATCCAAAATGTCACACCACCTGCTAAGTGACGTGTGAACGTTAATATTCGAATAGTTCGATTTTATTATCTGATTGATTTTACACCGTTGAATCGCACAACTGTAATGATGAATACTCTTAAAGAACCGCACAATGTAATTAATTTATAAATTATTGCAAATTAATTAAATGTAACAACCCATATTTTTAACTATTTTAAATTATTTAATTTAATATAATTTTTGAATAAAAATGGTTAAAAATAAAATTTAATGATTTATTAATGTAATTTATCGGATATGAACTTCGATAAAATTTTAAATAACAAAATTCAATATGAGAAAAGATGATAACTTATATTAGGAAAAAATAACATTAAATTATAAGTAATTGATAACAGAAATTGAAATGACCGATGTTAAGTAAGTAAAGAGTCAAATGAATGTTCATTTAAAAGTAAAAGCCTAAATTTATTTATATGAAATTCTATGTATTGAATGTATTTATAATCACTAACTAGAATTGAATAATGAATGTGGAATTATTTAGATGAAATAAAATAATTGTTTGATAACTAAAATTCATCTAAAATTCTAATATTGGAATTCATCGTACTTGAATTATCTAAGGGTTTGATTTATGAAGTGTAATCTTTGTATCTAGTGTAAGAACTTTTGTTGTTCTAGATTTAAACGAACATTTTATTTTAAAATGAATTTGTTTATGAATTTAAATGTAAGAATATTGGTTATATGAATTTTGAAAAAACATTTTAATTTACAAAATAGTTTACGATAAAATTGAATTTAAAATATTTGATTGATTTTTAATACTAAAAGGTTAATTTCATAAGTTAAATAACTTATATTTCAAATATAATGATTTACTTGATAATTTAACTGTTATATTTAATATTGGAATTATTTAAATAATTGAATCCCGAATTTAATATGAATGAAAATAATTTCAAAAGTAGATTTAAACTTTATTTAAACAAGAATGAAAATTGCTAACTTTTGAAATCGAATTTAAAGTGATTAAATTGATTTTGGGAATTACTTGTTTTAATTAACGTGCAAAAAATGTCTTTTTGGTCATTGTCTCGGATTTCGACAAAACCAGCCTCAGCGGATCCGTAATAGTGAATCATTATATGATTTCAAGTTTCGTAGCAATAAGACTTATCGTTTGGCCATGCGAGCATGAAACGTATAGAATTTATTTTCAAAACTTTAGTTAAAATAATTTGATTTTGAAAAGCTATCATCTTTATATGATAGAATTGGCTCTCGTTACATATTCCATTGTGTTCGGAATAGGGGTATAACATATGGAATGCCAGGTGACATGCTTCGTTTGGAATGCGAAAAATTTATGTGTGAATAATGTCGAAAATTTATGTATAAGCCCATACTTTATTTTCATGCTCGCAAACCCTAAACTAAAAACGCACCTGCTGCTTCATATGATTTTAATGGCTGAAATTCATCGACCTTCTCTCCTCATTTTCTCCTCATCCTTCAACGAAATCGAACGCCACCAAAAGGAAAGGTATAGATCTCGACGAGCTCTACTTATCCAATGGTTGGATCGAGATGGAGGCATTAAAAATCGCTGAATTTTGGTCGTGAAGGGCGCGCGTTTTGTGGCCGTTTCAGTCCATATAGCGACGGCGGAGGCGACGTGGCTGTTGGCGATGGTGAAGTAGGTTGAAGTGCATGTCGTGGCGGGCTTGGATCGGTGGTCGGTGGCACGAGGTGGCGTGCGCATCGTTGTTGGGTCGCATGTGTTATGGGTTCTCGTATGCCTGGATGCCTACGTACGAGAGAAGGCGTGGGCGAGTTAGTTTTTGTTTAATTTATTTTACTATGTTAATTATATGTTAGACATATCGTTATGCTAATAAAAATCGTAACTTCTCGTATAAGGTCGGATTCGGACGAAATAAGGCACGTTGGAATCTTGTCGACATCATCTATGACATGGAGCTGGATTGGAATTTATTTGAAGCTAAAAAAATTTCATTTTAAATAAAGGTGAGTGGTTGATTCCATTCACGAAGTACTAAATTTCCCGCTGTTAGTTAAACCAATCAATGACGTGAAAATTTATATTGATTGCTAGTTGAAAAATTAATTTATTGATTTTGTATTGATCAAATTTAGATCGACATTCAAATTTGACCGTTAAATTGATAATTAAGTTTGTTAGTTAAATTTGATCGAAAAATAGACAATAGGAATTGATAGTAAATCTGATAGTTAAATTTGAGACATTAGATGTGACATGTAAATATGATAGTTAAATTGACATTGAACTTGATATTTAAACTGATGTTGATAATTGAAATTTCATATCACTGTTAAACACCCGACCTTGATAGTTGTTGATTGTTGTAATATGGATGAATTTGTTGTTTTGGATGTTGGTTGATATTGATATGGATGATATTTGTGATTGGCTGCTATGTTGTTTAGCGATTTCGATATATCCATATTATCACTCTGTTATTATGGCTATCTATACGATTGATCATATGTACATTGTATTTTGATATGGAAATTTGGACATCCTATTTGATATGTGAATTATTGGATGCATTGTTGAATGCTTTTGCAAAAATGTGATTGTTGCGATTGTATCGTTGTTTGGCGAAATTTGAAGATTTTGATAAACTGGAATTTAGTTTTTGAAATAACTTGAAATTTATTTATAAAATTTAAATTCTAATTTTTAATAATAATATATATATTTCCCTATAGAGTAATAAAAGGTTTACCATTTTTTTATAACTTCAAAGAATAAAAAGGAAGTGTTTGTTAGGAGATCGATGTTTGAAATCGAACCATTAAATGATTTTAATACGTTTGAATGGGATTATTGAATTTTGAAAATCTATCAAGTGTTGTAAAATCCTCTGAAAATGCAATAAATTATTTGAATAATACTTGAGCAGGAAATTTGAATTTATTTCTATGATTTAAAATAATTTGGAATATTTAAACGTTGAAGTTTTGCTTAAACTTTGAAATATACTGAATTGGTTTGTAGTTGATTAACTTATTGAAAACTCTATAGTGAGGATTGAAAATGGTGAAAACTTATGGAAATTTGAAAAAAATGAAGTTATTGCATATATGTTTCACTTGATTTTGATTTGACTTACATGAGGAGTTTTAGTCCTAACTCAAATGTTTTGTTTTGCATCACACTCAGGTCAGACCGAGTTTTTCAGTTATCGAAGACAGTTATTCCGAAGGACGAAGATGAAGATTTGGTATATCATATTTACTAGTGTGGATTCCGCTGCACTATTTCACTCTGCCTATTAAAATTGTATAACTCTGGTAATATTGTACAACCGTGGTTTATATTGTAAATTGAATTGAGTATATATTGTTAAATAGCTTCATGAACAGTTTATGTGATTATTGTATTTTATCGTGCCGCTGCGAGATTCTGCTATTGCTCTCTTCTTTTCTTTTAATTTCTTTAAAATAAACTCATATTTTAAATGGTTTGAGTTGGACATGTGTGGTTTATTATCGACTTGAACTGTTCAAAAAGGTGGGTCGTCGTAGTTGGTATCAGTGCTTTGGTTTAGCGTATACCTAAACCAGTAGAATAAGCTCATTGAGTGTATGTACATATAAGAAAGAGTGTATTTATTATATAAAAATATTTTGAAATTAACAAATGAAATTATTTTAACTTGGATTTTATATAGAATATAAAAAATGATTTCTATAAACTGACAAATCATTCGTGACTGTTGATGAAGATTGGATGTTATCTCTTTGTTGATTGATTGTTTGATTAATATGGATGTGCATATTATCACTTGTTGGTTAATGTGTCATCCTCGGCCAGTTTATAAGCATCGACTATTGTCTATTGATTTGAGCATTTGACTATGGTTGGAAATTTTGGTTTTTTGAAATATATTTAATCAGTTTGAGAAATTGCATGTTTTAACATGGAGTTTGAAGTGGATATATACCTGAATTTCCCTCTGTATCATTTTAAAGAGTAATGGATACCATTTGAAAGTGATATATGAAATGTGGTTTATCTAGATATGGTTAATAGACAAAAAGTTATTCAAATTGAAAATTTGAGAGTTTGAATTCTGGGAGTTTTTGAAATTGAGTTTAAGATTCTGGAAATATATAATAGCATAATTTGAAATTATTTTTTAAATAGAAATGTTATAAATGATTACATAGTGATTTGAAAGGGGATTTTCAAAATAATAAAAGAAATGGAAGTCCTGAACTCACTTCTGTCGTTGAAAATTAAATTTTGGAGATGACTATAGCATCATCGGCGTTCATTTTTGAGTTTCAAAGTGAGGGAGGCCACTTCAAGAGCTTTTCTGCTCAATTGTTTAATGAAACTGATTTAACTGAAATCCCTGAAGTATGATTTGATATTCGAAAGAGATATGTATATATTTATTTCAAATGATCTGAAATAAAATGCGGTGTTCAGTTCTTGATTTTTCTATTGAATAATATTATGAAAACATGTAACCTATGCATTATGATTGATTGATTGATTGTGCATCTTGCTAAGATGATTGATTGTTGATTTCCAATTTTGAGTTGGAATTTGATTTTTTCGACTATTTTGAATAGTCAAACCATTCAAAATTGAGAATTAATTTTCAAAGTTAAGTATTTTGGAAAGTATATAAAGTTTAGTTTTGAAAATTTTAAAATAAAGACTAATGGAAGTTGGAAAAGTATTAAAAAGCTAAATATTTTGTTGTGTAAGCTTATTTTGAATTATACAAGTATGAAATTCAGTTTTGAGATGTTTTTAAATGAAAAGAGTTTTAAGAAATATTTTGAACATAGTAGATATTTATAAAATCTTATTTTTTGGCAAATTGATTTTTCTATAAGCAGTCTGACTTTGTATAAATATGAAAAATAGTTTTGAAAGGTTTATAATGGAATTTTTTTAAGAAACATTTTGAACCTAATAAATGTTTTATGACAAAAAAGTTTTGGAAAGTATTTGATTTTGAAAGAAATTTGATTTTTATCTGTTTGATATAATTATAAAACTGAAGTTGTGAAAAACAATTAATTTGAAATCTGGGAAATTATTGAATTTGAATGATATTCGATCTAAAAGGGAAAAATGATTGTTAAGATCATATATGGATTTGAAACTGAATTGATATATGAAAATGGATTGATTTCGAAGATATTCGACTTTATAGAAATATTTGATTTGAAAGTTTTCGATTCTTATATGAAAATGGTTTATATAGTTAAGAAGTTATTTCAAAAACTATTTATTTTGAAAGGTACTCGATTGGAAATGACATCTTATATATAATGGAGTTTATATAAGTGTGACATTTGAAGTTTTGATTTGGAAAGGATACTGGATTTAGTATGTTATATTTTGAAGTGATAGATATGGGAAGTACCCTCCGTGATTTTCGATAATCAACTTGGTGGATTCATTAAATTGATTGATTTCGATCGTCCAAACATAAACTTATGGGTTCCTTTGAATTCCATAGCGTAACCTATGGTCTTACGATTCGATTAGCATAGCATAATTCGGGGGGCATGATGCCTACAGTCTACTTATGATTTCGCTGGGATAGCGACGTAACCATTATATAGCTACGATCTATGGTCGACTTACGTGGCGTAATTCGAGGTGGCAGAGATTGCTTACTGTTTGCTATAATTTCGCTGGGATGACGATGTAACCATAGGGTGTAACTACTAAGTAAACTGCGATCCATAGACGTAATTCGAGGGTAGTGATTGCCTATAGTCTAGTATGTTTTCTCGAGAACAGAGACGTAACCGCTAAGTAAACTACGATCCATTAGTGATTTGATTTTGATTTGCATGGCGCAAATCATCGGGTAGATATTACCCAAAGGTATATATGTTTCCTTTGGGATAGGGGCGTAACCATTGTGTAGCTGCAATCCATGATTTGTTATCGACTTGTGCTTTCCATCTATTTTTCTAAATTTTTCCAAGTATTTTCACTAGGTGTTGAAACGGTCTACTAAGTACTTAGAGACTTCTAGTCTTGCGTCCAATCAACGTATTACTAGTTCTTTAAGAATGAGGATAAACTTGTTGAAACATCGAGTTATGAAAAGTATTTTCAATATTAAATTATTTCGATATAAAGGTATTTTGTTATAAAAATTTTTTTTAACAAAGAACATTTTCAAACATTTAAGAATTGCATATAAAAACCACTTAAATTACCTATTGGTGTAATTAAGGAACCAATGGAATAAATACATAAGTTGTATATAGACCATTCTATTTGCATTTAGAGCTTTGTTTCAGATTTGAATGCACAATTTTAAAGTAATTCACACCTGTCCGATTTACGACATTCGCTCGGTTCTCGACGACAAGCACTGATATGGATTTTTGATATGAATCTGAAGTTCTCTATCATAGTTTTTTACTATGTAAGGAGGATGGAAGTCTCTAATCAAGAAGTCGGATTTGAGTCCACACTAGAGTAGTAGGGTTACCAATACTAGTTTGGAAAATAAGATTACGTATTCGAGTAAGAGATCGAAATTGTTATACGTACGAATGGCATATATATATATCATACAGATTTTAATAAAATGATTGTATGCTATGATTGCTAGCTATGATGGTTTCTTGCTTAGGATTGCTATGTTGTTTAGTTGCATGTAGTTTAACGTCATCCTTATCAACTGCATTACATTCATGTGTTGCACATTGTTGTTATAATAATTTCTAGTTGCATTTATCTTTTACAACATTATATTTCATATAGAATTGCATCATCCTTGTAGTTACGTCATATTACCATGTTATATCTGATTGCTTTGTTTTAATGATGTTATGTTGTTTTGGTTGCTTGTGTGTCAAACATAGTGAAATAAATTTAAATTGAATAAAATTGAATGTGAATGAAATAGATATGAATAATGTAACGAATGCGATTTTGCCCGTTCGAAAATCGACATCCATACTTTACATCGTACTCGAATGTCGCAGATTCGATCGTTCAAATCCGATTCGCCGGACCTTATAACACCATTAAGTAAACAACAAAGCGGAAGAAATAATAAATATCAATATACAACATCTGATACAACAGATGATACAATAGATATCGATATACATCAGAGATATGATATAATAAAATAGTTGCGGAAAAGAAAATAGATAACACTAGTAGCGGAACAAATAACTCTAAGATAGTCTTCAAGAGAGAACTCCAACAGCCGCTCGAACCAACATCTCGATATACTAAGAGAAGCAAGACTGGTGTGCAACCAAAGACTGAAACTAGCTCCAGATAATCCACCGAACCTAACTATCTAAAAACCCAACTCTAGACTGCTCGTGTGGGAAATAGTGAGCATCCAGAGTTTAGGAAAGGAACAATAAACTCCGGATCAGTCATGGGACTGGTGTGAGTAACAAAAACAGTTTATCTTTTAAATAAAACAACAAGAGAATTCTTAAGTAAATTCGCAATGCTTTTAGAAAATGAAACTACCATAAGACCTCCCGCCACACACACAATGCAAACGCAGAATTGAAGGAGATTTCTTCTTATGATAGTCAAACATGCTTAATACGCAGAATTTTTTTTTTAGATATTATTATAATAAGTGCACAGTGCAGAAAAGCATTTCGAATGTAGAATATAAATCTTAGCCAGCATTGACATTTTGAACTATGCCTACTATAACTACCATCCAAACAGTGGGGCGCCACCATAAGTAGACGGAAGGTAATACAAATAAAATCGTACAAGGCGCGTATTGTTTTGATTGGATTTCCAACAAATGGTCAGGCTAAGGAACTTCCTACTGCCACATGGGATCGCCTTTGGCGGGACGTCCCGAGAACCTACCCGGATCTCTGCCAACACAAGGCCGGGTTACCTCTGTAACTAGGTAACTACTACTCGAGCAAGCCACTCCCCGGTCTTTTGGGACCTTTATCCGAGGTACCTCTAAGCAACAACCACACAGTAAATGAGATTGGAGCAACCACGTAGGTTAAATATTAGGGCTCCATACCTAATACCACCCTTTACCAGAAGGGAATGACACACCCTAAAGGGCGCGACCCTCATGACCTTGCCGCATCTTTCCTGTTTCGACCATTTCCGAGGTGTGAGGTCCTGATGCAGTCTCGTCCACAAAGCTACGCTTTATACAAAAGCCATGCTCTGATCACAAATGATCATCAACACACAACAGCACTCAGCATGTCACACTACCAAATTGGGAGTATATCGCTGATAACCTTCAACTACATAACCTCTGAGCTCGTACGTCTCAGAGAAGGGTGTTAAGCTAAGAGAATAAATTCTCCGCCACCACAGATACGTATTTGAAAGAAATCGGCTTTATATCTCAAAGTGTAGTGTCAGACATGTAACCATACAATTCTGTTCCGGGTTCGAACAGAACGGAAGGCACTTCCGAAGAAGCCCTTGCAATCCGGGTATTCACAATCCCGATCGAATTTCCCATCACAAAGGAAATCTCTACACCAGGGATCAGCCAGTGCAGAGACAATCGATAGGTTATCCTATCATTCTTACAAATACCCGGTCTTCACCACCGGTCTTCAATGCTATCCATATACATCGTATCACTATTCGGAATGGGTTATATGACACAAAGGTCCTCTCCCGGTTAAATCGAATAGTAAGCGCAACATTTAAAACATATGGATATGGGATTTCAATTAAGTCACAACTTATTACCCAAAAACCTTTCCTTTAAATGGTTAAACAACTACCATTTCAAATCTTTAAACAAAAAGATTTATTTCATAAAGTTCACTCAGTTCACAAAGATCCATTCATAGATTTCCCAAATCAATTTCTATTTCAATCGGATTAACTCATTAAATCTTTAAATTAAGGATTTAAATTATAGCTTTCAAAACACGTTTCCAAAGATTCATTTATAACTTGAAAACCATTTCCAATTCAGTTTTTTTTATGTATAAAAGATACACCATTTAAAATATTCTTCGTTTTCAAAACGAAGTTCAACAACCTTTCACAAAGATTAGTCCATAGCTTTCAACACAATTTAATTTTTAAATTGAAATCCTTGTAACACAAGTTGGAAAGCCATTTCCTTAAATCAAAACTATTTTTACTTGAAACAAACAGTTCTTGTTTTGGAAAACATGGCTTACAATTTACACAAGTTAAATCTATTCAAGTATAAAACTTAGATGTAAATTTAAATTTTCTAAAATCATACGTTTAAATGGTTAAAAACCCATATAACACTTTTATAACTTGTATAATATTTTGACCAAGTCATTGAATTCAATTTCGATCATTGAATTCAAATTTAAATCAAATTATTTAAATTTTAAGTGTTATTAAGTTATTGAAAATAACTTTTATTTTGAAACACATTTCAAAAGTTCTCAATTACAATCCCAAAACTATTTTGGACTCAAGAATTAAATCGTTAAGATTGATAAAAATCTGCGACTTAACCGATTTCCTCGTGAAATCCATATTCGTGTGTGTATGTGTAGCCCAGGGGTTTAACACAATAGTGCGACATTATTCAATCATCATAAATTAAAACACAGAATATACAGTTGATAAGCGCTATAAACTGTAACGCTTATCGTCCATCCACAGATTCACAGATGATATACGAATGTAAATAAATGAATAAATCATACACGGCAAAAATCACAGAATAAAATATCACAGATCAGGTAGGACAATCAATTCAAGGCAATTCATTCAATACAATCATTCATGAGTAAGGTCGATTATTCAATAATCATTTATAAGTAGGATTAATTAATCGTTTAAATCCTAATTAATTCAATTTATTTCCAATCAAATTAATTACTTATAAATTTATTATCCAATCCTGATTCATTTATTCCAAGTTATTTGATATAAACTAATTTACCAATTACCTTAATTCATTAATTACCATAACTAGTTAATTACTCCATAATTAATAATTATTTATTTATCACTTCCATTAATTAATTAACCTTTAAATAAATTAATTTCTTTAATCAATTAATTATTCTCAAATTTATTACCAAATCAATTTATCACATTATCATTAATTTTTGCTTAATTACTTGATTAATAAATTTTGCTTAATCACTTGATTAATCGATTTTAATCATTAATTAATATTTAATTAAAAATCCTTAATCATAAATTAATATTTAATTGATAACCTTCAATCACCAATTAATTTCTTCAACCCTTAAATTACTTCTTTACTTAACCCAATCATTAATAAATGAAATAATTAAATTATTCATTTTAATTAACTTAATTATAAATCATTAATTCTTTATTACTTAAAGTATAGCTCATTCATACTTATGATTAAATTATTATTTACAATGTGTTTGGAAACATTGTTTTCAAATTTTCTTTTAAATTTCATTTTTAAATTCAAGATTTAAAATGGGAACAAATTAACTAAAGTTTGAAACAATTTCAAAAATCCCCTTGCTTTCTTTCACAAGTTAATGAATTATTTATCTTATAATGGAAGTTAAAAGGATTTTAAAACCCACTTTCATTTTTAATTTCAAATCAATTTTAAAATTCAATTTATTATTCAAAAAAAACAAATGATTTAAATTTTAAAACTTCTTTTATTTCAGAACTAAGATTCAAATTATATTTGAATCCGGATTTAAATTTAACTTAAAAACTTATTTACAATTTAAAACTTTATTTTCAAATTCCAACTATCTAAACATTTAAGGTTGTTAAAACAATTCAAATTCTAAAAACTTTATTTTTATTTAAACTCGGATTCAAACTATCTTTAATTCAAACCCACACTTAGATTTAAACTTTGCTTAATAACTTAAATTCAGTTATTAAAGTTTAGAAACAAATCAGGTTATTAAACCTGCTACCCAGACATACCCGAGCCCTACCTAAAATTCTTCGAGTCCAAAACAAACGAACTTCGAGCCAACATCCCATTTACTCGAGTAACTCGAGTTCAACTGCTGACCAAAACAAACAGAACTTCACCGTAATGTTCACCTTGCACGTGCACGCAAATCCCAAACTCCTTCGGCCACCGTTTCGATCATCAACAAGTCGACGTCGTCGCCTTGAAGCCCCGCAACCACCCAAACGCGTGAGAAGATCATCAAATCAAAATTTGACTTGAAAGCAAAACCTGGAAACAAGTTCAGGTTCGCCATCAAACCTTGAATTCGCGTCGTCCACGAAACCTCGACCACCAGATACCAAGCGATTCCGGCCGCGAACTCGACACTGACCAAACTTCCATCACCTGCAGGCACGAGTGACTCGATCACCTATTGGTAGCAGACGAAACGAAAAAATAGGCGACCACACTAAACTAGGTTTAAAAACTTTAAATGCCTCCTGCCGCCACCATGATCAATGGCCGACCATCGCGACATTTTTCCCATACTCCTTGATCACCCCCACATCTCCAGCCCCAATCCTGACCTCTCCGATCAACACGATCGCCCACGGCTACTAGAAATGCCCAAAACAGTTGAACATGAACTACTACTCACTCCCTCCTCTAAAAATCACGAATCTTGTTTTAAAAATCATATTTTTGTATACGATTTCTATTTATATTCATGAATTTGTGATTTAAGAAACTCGAAATCTAACATATTTGAAGATTGCTCTGTAGTTTTAACCTTTCCAGAGACAATACAAATTTGTTTACCTTAAACAAATTTTTAAACTAAAATTTATAGTATAACAAACATATTTTGTTCAAAGCTTAAGTCTTAACATGGATTGGATCAAGATCAAATGAATTTTGAACCAGTTTTGAGCTTGAAATTTGAATAGAGGAGTTCTACAGGTATTAGCAAACATGCATTCATTATAAATCACAAATACATAGAAAATTTCACCAATATATATACACAAATACATATTTATCTTCAGGCATAAATCAAGCAATCAGATATAAATATACTTAAGCTTTTTTTTAACATGAAGTTACTGACAGTTGTTTAAAAAGTGAACAGAGAAGCTTTTATCTTGAAACAACTTTGAATATGCTTGCTGAAACTTCTTTCCTTGATTCTCTTGTTGAATTGATTGTGTTGGTATTTTTAAGTTGAGTTTTGTTTAAGATTTAAATGATATTGCCTCATCTTTAAAATGGACGAAATGGTGAAGAGTGTGATATATAGGACTTGAGTTTTACCTTGTACAAAAAGATATGGCTGAATATTGACAGGGGAAGGTGATATCTGGGTATAAGGTATTGTGCAGGGTAACATTTTACTGTGTTTTGTACAAAAAATTTCAGAGATTTTTGTTTGCCAATGGTGGCTGATAGGATATTAGTATATGCTAACATTAATTAGCTTTTGTCTTATTTCATAAGCTTATGCTTATCACATTTTTTTTCTTTTCGGCTGAAATGATGTGTGCTTTGTAAATATATTTGGCATTAATTGCTAGAGATGGAAACATGAAATAAACATGGCTGATATGGTGTGCTAAAGCCAGCATATTAATTACCTTTATCTTGTTTTTTTAATGTGCTTGCATTAATGAATTTGTACTTAAAAATTTGTATATAGTTTTTCTTTCATTGGTTTACAGGTGATACAACTTGCTTATGGAGGCTGGTATGATATGTTAGGGTGGCTGCAGCTTTGTCTTATTTTCTATTTAATTTTAAATCTACAAACTTTATTTATTTGTACAAAGATATTTTATTATCTTTGCTTTGCTTATGTTTAAACCCCAGCTTGCATATTCCAGTTAACACCTGAAGTGGCCCATGTATTTTCCTGAGCTTCTGTACTTCTTTTGTAAGCTATTTATATTAACCTTTGTTTTTATACTTCATGTATTTTATTTCTTTAGTCTTGTTTATCATTTGTTTCTCAGCCTATATGCCTATTCATATTTGCTTGTATAATCACATATTGATCTGGTTCCTTCCTTTGTTGCATGCTTACATACCTATTTATTTTTGTAAATTCCAATTCATATTTAATTTAAATATATTTTTTCTAAAAAATTCATATTTTTACTAATATTTTATATTGAATTCCAATTAATTCCACAATTTATTATTCAAAAATGAAGTTAATTAACAAATTAAACTTTATTAAAATTCGAGATCGTTACAAATAAATTGGATGGATATTATTTGTTGGATGATTTCTTTTGTTGTAAATCATTGTTATAACCGTTTTGGTTGCATATGATCATTATGTTGTGTATTGATGCTTATGCTTATGATTTGGATTTAGAATCCATCTTATATAGTTCTATCAAACTCATGCATGCTTTATATATCTTTTTATAAGCAACTAATATTCAAATTGAGTTGAGATAGGTACATTTGAAGCCCATTCGGACGTATATGCATTTTGGCTCGCTTTTGCTCGCTTTAATATAAGCAAACTCGCTAATATTAATATTAATATTAATATTAATAAGGTACATATCTCGGATTACATACCGTACTTATATATTTTTCCCTACGGGATGCCTCATCATTGAGATAAGATGTATATTTGTTATATATATGTGTGTTGTAAATTTTTATGATCAAACCGCACAATGGAGACGCTGTTGAAATTTTCCGTAAATTCGAGCGTTAGAAAAAATTTGAGACTTCAAAATTTGTAACCTGTTTTACAATAAGCTGATATCAGAGTGGCATAGTAGAAATGTAGTAAAGGTTTTGCAAATAGATTTTATGTTTTACATGTTGATTATTTTGAGTAAAATATATCAAATGTCAGATTTCTTACTTAATCCTTTTTCGAAGACGAAAAGTTTTGAGTCGGGAAGATTGTAACGACCCGTATTTTAAACTATTTTAAATTATTAAATTTAATATATTTCCAAATAAAAATGGTTAAAAATAAAATTTAATGATTTATTAATTTAATTTATTGGATACCAACTTAGATAAAATTTTATATAACAAAATTCAACATGAGAAAAGATGATAACTTATATTAGAAAGTAAATTAAGTAATATTAAATTATAAGTAATTGATAACAGAAATTGAAACAATTAATGTTAAGTAAATAAAGAGTCGAATGAACATTCATTTAAAAGTAAAAGCATAAATTTATTTATATGAAATTCTATGTATGGAATGTGTTCATAATCAATAACTGGAATTGAAAAATGAATGTGGAATTATTTAGATGAAATGACATAATTGTTTGATAACTAAAATAAAGAATGGATTTCAACGTAATTGGATTATCCAAGGGCTTTGATTTATAAAGTGTAATCTTTGTATTTAGTGTAAAAATTTTATTGTTCTATATTTAAACGAACATTTTATATTAAAGTGAATTTGTTTATGAATTTAAATGTAAGAACATTAGTTATATGAAGTTTTAACAAACATTTTAATTAACAAAATAATTTAAGATAAAATTGAATTTAAAATATTTGATGATTTTAAACATTAAAAGGTTAATTTCAGAAGTTAAATAACTTATATTTCAAATATATGATTTATTTAACAATTTAATTGTTATATTTAATCTTGGTATTATTTAAATAATTGAATCCTCAATTTAATATGAATGAAAATGATTTCGAAAGTTGATTTAAATTTTATTTAAATAAGAATGAAAATTGTTAACTTTTGAAATCGAATTTAAAGTGATTAAACTGATTTTGAAAATTAGTTTTAATTAACATGGAAAAAATAGTATTTTTGTTCACTATCTCAGATTTCAACGAAACATGTCTCATCGGAACCGTAATAGTGAGTCATAATAGGGTTTTAAGTTTCGTAGTGATCGGACTTATCGTTTGGCCATGTAAGCTTGAAAAGCGTAGAATTTATTTTCAGAACTTTAATTAAAATAATTTGATTTTGAAAAGCTATCTTCTGTATATGATGGAATTGGCTCTCGAAACATATTCCATTGTGTTAGAAATAGGGGTATAACATATAGAGCGCCAAGCGGTACACTTCGTTTGGAGTTCGAAAATTTATGTGTGAATAGGGTCAGAAATTTATATATAAGGCCATACTTTATTTTCATTCTTGCAAACCCTAAACTAAAAAGCAGCCGCTCCTGTAACAACCCGCATATTTATCGGTTTTATATTTAAATATTTTATTTAAATATTTTATCGATACTCGGAATTTAGTCCGAAAAGCTACTTTTTGCATACGGTCGAATTAGGGCTCGAGACCACTTCCATTGAGTTCAAACTGACGTTTGCGATCTTTTTAAGTGTAAACTTTGATATGTTTGGAGTTAGAGGAATTTTGCCACTTTTTACTTAGGGCTTTGGTTTGGACTGAGCCCAATAACCCCACTTATGTATTCAGTCCCAACTCCACTCCAACTCTTCATTACTTCATTTCATATTCCTAACACTTCAAGCTTTAGCAACAATGGTGAGTGGAATGGGAAATTAAAACTCCAAACCCTAGTTTTCTTTAGCAAATCAAACTCTAGCTCCAAACTAATAGAAGAACCCATTGGTAAGCTTTCTCTTCTTCTTCTCCAACTCATTCTCTTATCAATTTCAGAAATTCCTAAACCTAACTTTGGGAATGTTCTTCTTTTAAAGCTTAGAATCAAGCTTCTTGTGTTGGATTTGAAGAGTGGTTGATTCTCCATTGCTTTCAAGCTTCTTCTTCATTTGTTCGGGTTCAAAGGTGAGATTTTTATCTCACGTCTTAGTCTATAATTATCTTCGATTGTTAGGTATGGATTCCTAACACTTATTCTTGTGCAATTGATTTTGGTTTGGATTGATTTGGTGTATATTTCAATTTTTAGTGTTTTGAAATCAAAATCTATGAAAATCCTTTTATGGATATTTGGACATTGATATTTGAGGCGTATCAGAGAGCCGTTAAGGATGGGTTGTCGCACAACGTAAATCCTTAGTCGTCGTTTGCTCGTCCGAATCGCTTTCGATATTCGTTTGGCCATTTTTGGCCTAGGTTCAGGGAATGCCCTGAACCCAGGTTTCAGACGTCTGAATATTATACTGGGAATTTTTATTCCCCAGTATTCAGACGTCTGAATCTATATTTCAGACGTCTGAATTGGTTCATTTGGAACCAGAAAGGAAATAGGCTAAAATGTGCCTATTTTAGACGTCTAAAATCAAAAATTCAGACGTCTGAATTCTGTTTTGGAAAATATTTTATTTTCCAAATTCAGACGTCTGAATCTTTGATTTCGGCTGTCTGAATCTGCACTCTTTTTGCCTATTTGCCTATTTGCTTGAGAATTCCAACTTTAATCGATTTATGTTGATTCCCTTTTGTTATTATCACTTGTTATCGACTTTGATGACATTTTCTTCGTGATTTTTGGGAATATCGATTTTGATGGATTCGGTATCGATTTCTTTGGATTTCATTCACGTCTTTATATGTGAATTTTGATGATTGATTGTTTCTACAATCATTTCTATGATTTGTCACTTTAAAAATATAAAGGTTTCAATACTAGTAGTAAATATCAAAACCCTTTCATTAAAACGATTTCAACACTATTTTATTACAAAGCTCGTTATCTTAAACCGATTTCCAATCTATTAGTATATACAAACCTTTTCCTCACTCGTATGAGAAATCTAATTAAACGACTTAGTAAAACAAGTGGAATGAAACGCTTGCGTTTACGTCGCCGGTTAATTCTTGGACTTGTTCGATTGAATCTCTTGTGACAATTTTCTAGTGGAAATCTACAATTTGTTTGTAAATATTTAAGTTAAGCTAGTGGTTATGGGACATGAGCTAAGCTCATATATTTACTATCTTACTGTAATTGACACTTCTTGATGATCATGATGATCATTTTTGTGATTTAGACTAGCAATTGTGCGATGTCTCTTTGTCTGCGATTTAGACTAGACCTTGTTTCAGTGTGATTTCGACTCACACATGTGGGGTAGCGCCCCATGGTCTTCGGGCCGTTCGTGTGTCAAAATTTAATGGCTAGCTACCATGATATAGCGTCTCGTTCATGTGATACATATGTTGGTGAGTTTTCATGCTCCCGTTCGTGTGATAGGCCTCCCCCCTTTTTATGATTTTTGGATTTCGTGTGTTGAATTCTGGAATTTATGCTTCACCAATTTTAGTGATTTTCATTGATATGATTTATCAATTTTTGTGCATTGGTGAATTCGTGTGTCATTGACTTGTTGTGAATACAAGTTTTGGGTATGAAACCCTTTTTGGATCTTTGTGAAGATTCTTGTGGTATTGAACGATCTTTTGTTGATCATCATTTGCATGCTTATTGTAGTATGCCATTATGGATATTATATGTTTATTCCATATCTTTTACTTTATATCATGTCATCTGATATTTATAGCTAGACTGATCCGTTTATTATTTTCTTATAAATAATACTCGGGTCAGACCGAGATGTTGCAGGTGCTTCTGCGTGAGTTATCCCCAGGGATTCATTACTCTGACTTTTGGCTAACCACATAGATTAGAAGATTTTATTGTATACACTTGAGATATAGACTCATAGTTTTATTCTTTTGTATAGCATGTGTTGCTATTCTTTTGTATTATTAATGGATCTTTTTGACCACTACTCTAATGTACACTTCCATGTGTTAGTTATATATTCATATCTTCTTCCGCGTTTGTGATATGAATTATCTGTGACTGATTTATGTTATGTTTATTTCTATATTTGTTTCCGAAGATTATATATATCCACTGTGTTGTAGCTTTGAGTTTGTGTCGGTATGTCGGATTCCCTCTTGAGATGAAATGCATGTTATATTTTATCCGGTATATCGGTGTTCGCACAAAGCAATTACATGGATGGTCGCTCCTCAACAGCCTTATTCTCCGTGCTAGTTGACAGCATCATACCTAGTGTTCTTGGCTAGCGTGGGTATAGAGGTGGGGCGTCACAGCTTGGTATCGGAGCCAAACTTCGAAACAATGTAGAATAACTTAGCAAGGATCATCGTCCTAAGTCTATCTTAGGAGTCGTGCTTTAGGATTTAATTCGAGTCTTCGTACCGATTTATCCTATTTTCTTTATGATTTCTTGTTTTATCTATCAAGATTGCTTGATATTCATTTTGTGAATAACCTTCTTCTTCTTCCTTCTTTCTTTCTAAAGGAAGAGAAATGGTTAGACCTGGTCGTCCCAGAGCTGGACCATCTAGTGCTCCACCCCAAGATGGAGTTTTTATGACTACCCAGCAACTTCTTGACCTTGTCACGAATGCTCAAGCAGCTGGTTCTAATCCGGAACCTACTCAACCTAAATCTGGGTTTGCACATTTGTGCAATGGTTACGCCAACCTAGGTGGGAAGCCATTTAAAGGTTCTGAAACTATCATCGAGGTCCAAGCTTGGTTGAGGACCTGCGATCGGATCTTTATTCGCATGAATCTCGTCGATCTTCACCGTGTTCAGGTGGCTTCCAGTATGCTCCAAGAGAGAGCATTGGACTGGTACGAACTTCTTATTTCTGAGATTAATGAAGCGGATCTCATCTGGGAGCAATTCCGGCAACGCTTCGAATTAAAATTCATGCCAGAAGCAGAAAAAGTGACATTGGCTCGTCGTTTCATAGACCTTGTTCAGGGTGAAGCCTCCGTGACTGATTATGTTGCATCCTTTGAGTCACTTTCCAAATATGGGGTTGAATACATCAACACCCCATTGAAGAAGAACCAAAGATTTGTCTATGGCTTAAACAAAAATCTCAAGAAGCCATTACTTCTAAAATTAGAAGTTCCCTTCGACCCACTCATTGATATCGCTCTTTGTCTTGAAGAGGCGGATAGGGAAAGTGACGTTGAAGTGGTGGGTTCCAAACCAAACTTCAATAACAAGAAGAGGCCAAACAAATCCAAAGGTCCTTATCCCCACAAAAAGAGTAAGCAAGCAACTCCTGCTGCGAAGACTTTTTCCTCTACTGAAGGGAAATGCTTTAACTGTGGTTCCAGAGACCATTTTGCGAACAAGTGTTCAAAGGCTCGTACTTGTCGCTATTGCAAAAGCCCGGATCATTATTTATCTTCTTGTCCCAAGCTTCAAAATAGGAAGGAGGGAAAGCTTAATGTTGCTCAAGCCCCTGGCAACACATCTCATGGTCAAGGTATTTCTCATTCTATCCTTGATGGTATTATTATATTTCGTGATCAACCTATTCGAGTTCTTTTTGATACGGGAGCATCCCATTCTTTTATATCAAAAGAGCTTGTTGATACTTTTTCTTTAAGTGTTGTTGCTTTAATGACTTCTTTGAGAATTACGAATCCGGTTGGTGGATCCTCAACTCTTAGTTTGATTTGTAAAGATGTGGAGATTATTTTATGTGATTCATCTTTCCTAGCCGATTTGCATGTCATGCGTTATTTAGGCTTTGGGATGATTTTGGGAATGGATTGGCTTAACCGTTATGAAGCTCATATCCTATGTCCTGAGCGGACTATTCATCTTCGACATCCTCAATTTGTTAAGCAAATTTCTATTATTCGGATTCCACTTTATCTGCATCTTTATATTCTTTAAATCCTCGTGATGATGATAATGATGATGAGGAGGACATCATTTCTCTTATTCACGTTGTTCGTGAATTTTCCGACATATTTGAGCCCGTTTTAGGATTACCACCTAAGCGAGCAATTGAGTTCAGAATTAATCTTAACCGTGGAGCTCAACCTATTACTCGCCCTCCTTATCGTTTGTCCAATAAAGAAAATGAGGAGATGCGCATACAATTATCCGATTTGGAAACGAAGCAATTTATTCGCTTTAGTTCCTCGCCTTGGGGAGCTTCGGCTATTTTCGTGAAGAAATTCGATGGTACACTTAGACTTTGCGTTGACTACCGCAAGCTTAATGATCTTACTATCAAAAATAAATATCCTTTACCTCGGATTGATGATCTATTTGACCAACTTAGCGGTGCTAGAGTCTTTTCACAATTGGACTTGGCTACCGGTTTTCATCAGCTTCGTATTGCAGAGGATAGCATTCCTTTGACATCGTTCTGTACCCGTTATGGATCTTATGAATGGCTTGTTATGCCATTTGGTTTAACAAATGCTTCGGCTTATTTCGTTGACCTTATGAATCGAGTTTTCAAAGATTTCCTCGATCGGTTTGTTATCATATTCATTGATGTTATTCTGGTGTATTCAAAAACCGAGGAGAAACAAGAGAAGCATCTTCGGATTGTGTTGGAAACTCTTAAGAGTAATCATTTAAAAGCAAAATTTTCTAAATGCCATTTTTGGCAATCTCGTGTGAAGTTTCTCGGTCGTATTATTTCCGAATCCGGAATTTCCGTGGATCCTTCGAAGATTGAAGCGATTCAAGATTGGAAAAGACCTGAGAGTATGACTGAAATCCGTAGCTTTCTCGGATTGGCGGGCTATTACCGTCGTTTTATTAAAGACTTTTCTAAAATTGTCGTGCCTCTCACTAGCTTAACGAAGAAAGGTGTTAAATACATTTGGTCGGACAAATGTGAAAATTCTTTTCAGAAATTAAAAGAACTCCTTTCCGATGCTCCTATTCTTGTTATTCCCGAGGGGAATCAAGATTTTGTTGTTTATACCGATGCTAGTCACGTTAGTTTAGGTGCCGTTCTTATGCAAAAAGAACGTGTTATTGCTTATGCTTCTAGGCAATTGAAGCCGGCTGAGACTAGATATGCCACTCATGATTTAAAGTTCGCGGCTATTGTTTTCGCCTTTCGAATTTGGCGTCATTATCTATTGGGAGAGAAATTTATTCTTTATACCGATCACAAGTCTTTGAAGTATTTATTCTCTCAAAAGGAACTTAATTTGCGTCAACAACGTTGGCTCGAGTTCCTTGCTCCTTATGATCTTGATATTCTTTATACCCCCGGTAAGGGTAATCGTGTCACCGATGCTCTTAGCCGTAAGCAACAAGCAGTTGTTTCTATGACGATATCCGAATGGAACGATCTCGAGATTTTATCCACTTGTGAGATTCGAGAGCGCGTATCCGATTTATGCTCATCATTTGTTCTATGTAGCCTCGAGGCTCATCCTTCTCTTTTAGACCGCATTCTTGAAGCTCAAACGCTAGATCCCGAATTGGCTCTTCTTGGCCAAAATATTAAGGATCAAATTGATATTGATGGTTTGAAAGATTTGATATTGATTCTCGTGGCGGCATTCAGAAATTTGGTAGACTTGTCGTGCCAAATATTAGTGATCTTCGTAAAGATGTTTTAGAAGATTCACATCGTTCTAAATTTGCCATTCATCCCGGTAGTAGTAAAATGTACGCGGATATGAAGCGACTTTATTATTGGGAGGGAATGAAACTTGATATTGCTAACTTTGTTAAGTGTTGCATGACTTGCCAATTCATTAAGGCCGAACATCAAAGGCCCAGTGGGTTATTGCAACCTTTAGAAATTCCAATTTGGAAGTGGGACCAAATTTCCATGGATTTTATTGACGGCCTTCCCCGTTCTCGTTCGGGTCATGATAGCTTATGGGTGATTGTTGATAGACTTACTAAATCCGCCCATTTTATTCCCATTCGGTCTAACCGAACCATTCCTCTTTTGGCCAAGCTCTTTGTTAAAGAGATTGTTCAATTACATGGAGTTCCTACGTCTATTGTTAGTGATCGTGATCCATTGTTTACTAGTGGATTTTGGAAGAGTCTTCAAAAATCTTTGGGAACGAAGCTTAATTTTAGCACCGCTTATCATCCTCAGTCCGATGGACAAACCGAGCGTGTGAATCAAACCCTTGAAGATCTTCTTCGTGCTTGTGTGCTTGATTTCGGTGGAGGCTGGGAAGATCATATTCCTCTTGTGGAATTTTCCTATAATAATAGCTTCCAATCTAGTATTGGTATGGCACCTTTTGAGGCACTCTATGGAAGGCCATGCCGATCTTCGTCTTGTTTGCTTGAGGCCGGTGTGCAGCTGGTTTTTGGTCCAGATTTGTTCGGGATTCCACAGAAAAGATTGAACTTATTCGACATAGGATGAAAGAAGCCCAGAGTAGACAAAAATCCTATGCCGATAATCGAAGAAGGAGATTAGAATTTTCTGTTGGAGATCTTGTTTTTATTCGTGTTTCACCTATGAAAGGTGTTGTACGTTTCAGTCGATCGGGAAAGTTAGCACCTCGATATATTGAGCCATTTCCTATCACTGAGCGTATTGGTTCCATGGCTTATCGCCTTACATTACCGGCTCAGTTTTCTACTATGCATGACGTGTTTCATGTTTCTCAATTACGGAAGTGCCTTCGAGATTCCGATTCTATTCTTGAGCTCGGTGTTGTGGAAGAGATTGAAGTTTCGCCTAATTTAACTTATGAGCAACATCCAATTCGTATTATTGCTTCGGAGGTTAAGCGCCTTCGAAATAAAGATGTTCCGCTTGTGAAAGTTCAATGGTCCTCAAATCCTAAGGATTGCTCTTGGGAATCTAGAGAATTCATTGAGCGAATGCATCACGACTTACTTTCTCATGCTCTTTAGGGTGAACTTCTTACTTCAAATTTCTTTTGTGTTAATATGCTTTTATGGTTGTTACTCTATATCTTCTACTTAATTATTGCGAGGACGCAATTTCTTTAGGAAGGGGAGTCTATAACAACCCGCATATTTATCGGTTTTATATTTAAAATATTTTATTTAAATATTTTATCGATACTCAGAATTTAGTCCGAAAAGCTACTTTTTGCATACGGTCGAATTAGGAGTCGGGACCACTTCCATTGAGTTCAAACTGACGTTTGCGATCTTTTTAAGTGTAAACTTTGATATGTTTGGAGTTAGAGGAATTTTGCCACTTTTTACTTAGGGCTTTGGTTTGGACTGAGCCCAATAACCCCACTTATGTATTCAGTCCCAACTCCACTCCAACTCTTCATTACTTCATTTCATATTCCTAACACTTCAAGCTTTAGCGACAATGGTGAGTGGAATGGGAAATTAAAACTCCAAACGCTAGTTTTCTTTTGCAAATCAAACTCTAGCTCCAAACTAATAGAAGAACCCATTGGTAAGCTTTCTCTTCTTCTTCTCCAACTCATTCTCTTATCAATTTCATAAATTCCTAAACCTAACTTTGGGAATGTTCTTCTTTTACAGCTTAGAATCAAGCTTCTTGTGTTGGATTTGAAGAGTTGTTGATTCTCCTTTGCTTTCAAGCTTCTTCTTCATTTGTTTGGGTTCAAAGGTGAGATTTTTATCTCATATCTTAGTCTATAATTATCTTCGATTGTTAGGTATGGATTCCTAACACTTATTCTTGTGCAATGGATTGATTTGGTGTATATTCCAATTTTTAGTGTTTTGAAATCAAAATCTATGAAAATCCTTTTATGGATATTTGGACATTGATATTTAAGGCATATCAGAGAGCGGTTAAGGCTGGGTTGTCGCTCAACGTAAATCCTTAGTCATCGTTTGCTCGTCCGAATCGCTTCCGATATTCGTTTGGCCATTTTTGGCCTAGGTTCAGGGAATGCCCTGAACCCAGGTTTCAGACGTCTGAAACGTAAGATTCAGATGTCTGAATATTATACTGGGAATTTTTATTCCCCAGTATTCAGACGTCTGAATCTATATTTCAGACGTCTGAATTGGTTCATTTGGAACCAGAAAGGAAATAGGCTAAAATGTGCCTATTTCAGACGTCTGAAATCAAAAATTCAGACGTCTGAATTATGTTTTGGAAAATATTTTATTTTCCAAATTCAGACGTATGAATCTTTGATTTCAGACGTCTGAATCTGCACTCTTTTTGCCTATTTGCCTATTTGCTTGAGAATTCCAACTTTAATCGATTTATGTTGATTCCCTTTTGTTATTATCGCTTGTTATCGACTTTGATGACATTTTCTTCGTGATTTTTGGGAATATCGATTTTGATGGATTCGGTATTGATTTCTTTGGATTTCATTCACGTCTTCGTATGTGAATTTTGATGATTGATTGTTTCTACAATCATTTCTATGATTTTTCACTTTAAAAATATAAAGGTTTCAATACTAGTAGTAAATATCAAAACCCTTTCATTAAAACGATTTCAACACTATTTTATTACAAAGCTCGTTTTCTTAAACCGATTTCCAACCTATTAGTATATACAAACCTTTTCCTCACTCTTATGAGAAATCTAATTAAACGACTTAGTAAAACAAGTGGTATGAAACGCTTGCATTTACTTCGTCGGTTAATTCTTGGACTTGTTCGATTGAATCTCTTGTGACAATTTTCTAGTGGAAATCTACAATTTGTTCGTAAATATTTAAGTTAAGCTAGTGGTTATGGGACATGAAGCTAAGATCATATATTTACTAGCTTACTGTAATTGACACTTCTTGATGATAATGACGATCATTTTTGTGATTTAGACTAGCAATTGTGCGATGTCTCTTTGTCTGCGATTTAGACTAGACCCTGTTTCAGTGTGATTTCGACTCACACATGTGGGGTAGCGCCCCATGGTCTTCGGGCCGTTTGTGTGTCAAAATTTAATGGCTAGCTACCATGAGATAGCGTCTCGTTCGTGTGATACATATGTTAGTGAGTTTTCATGCTCCCGTTCATGTGATAGGCCTCCCCCCTTTTTATGATTTCTGGATTTCGTGTGTTGAATTCTGGAATTTATGCTTCACCAATTTTAGTGATTTTCATTGATATGATTTATCAATTTTTGTGCATTGGTGAATTTGTGTGTCATTGACTTGTTGTGAATACAAGTTTTGGGTATGAAACCCTTTTTGGATCTTTGTGAAGATTCTTGTGGTATTGAACGATCTTTTGTTGATCATTATTTGCATGCTTATTGTAGTATGCCATTATGGATATTATATGTTTATGCCATATCTTTTACTTTATATCATGTCATCTGATATTTATAGCTAGACTGATCCGTTTATTATTTTCTTATAAATAATACTCGGGTCAGACCGAGATGTTGCAGGTGCTTCTGCGTGACTTATCCCCAGGGATTCATTACTCTGACTTTTGGCTAACCACATAGATTAGCAGTTTTGTTGTATACACTTGAGATATAGACTAATAGTTGTATTCTTTTGTATAGCACGTGTTGCTATTCTTTTGTATTATTGTGGATCTTTTTGACCACTACTCTGATGTACACTTCCATGTGTTAGTTATATATTCATATCTTCTTCCGCCTTTGTGATATGAATTATCTGTGACTGGTTTATGTTATGTTTATTTCTGTATTTGTTTCCGAAGACTATATATAGCCACTGTGTTGTAGCTTTGGGTTTGTGTCGGTATGTCGGATTCCCTCTTGAGATGAAATGCATGTTATATTTTATCCGGTATATCGGTGTTCGCACAAAGCAATTACACGGATGGTCGCTCCTCAACAGCCTTATTCTCCATGCTAGTTGACAGCATTACACCGTAGTGTTCTTGGCTAACATGGGTATAGAGGTGGGGCCTCACAGCTCCTTTATATGATTTTAATGGCCGAAATTCATCAATCTTCTCTCCTCGTTTTCTCCTCATCCATTCAACGAAATTGAATTCCACCAAAAGGAAAGGTGTAGATCCCGACGAGCTCTACGCATCCAACGGTTGGATCGAGCTGGAGGCATTCGAGACCGTCGAATTTTGGTCGTGATGGGTGTTATGTTCGTGGCCATTTCTGGCGAGATGGCGATGATGGAGGCAATGTGGCTGCTGGCGATGGTGAAGTAGGCTGAGGCACACGTTGTGGTGGGCTTGGATCAGTGGTCGGTGGCTCAAGGTGGCGCGCGCATCGTTGTTGAGTCGCCTGTGTTATTGGTTTGAGTATGCCAAGATGCCTACATACATGAGAAGGGGTGAGCGAGTTAGGTTTTGTTAATTTATTTTATTATGTTAATTATATGTTAAACATATAGTTATGCTAATAAAAGTCGTAACTTTAGGTCGGATTCGAATGAAACAAATCGCATTGGAATCGTATCGACATCGGACATGGAGTTGGATTGGAATTTATCTGAAGCTAAAGAAATTTCAGTTCAAATAAAGGTGAGTGGTTAAACTCATTACCAAAGTACTAAATTTCCTATTGCATGTTAAACCAATTAATGAAGTAAAAAAATTTATTGATTGCTAGTTGAAAATTTAATTGACTGAAAATTTAATTTATTGAATTTGTATTGACTGAATTTAGATCGACAATTAAATTTTACCGTTAAATTGATAATTAAACTTGTTAGTTAATTTGACCAGAATATTGAGAAAAGGAATTGATAGTTAAATTTGAGAAAATAGATGTGACATATAAATCTGATGTTAAATTGACATTGAACTTGGTATCTAAATGGATGTTGATAATTAAAAATTCATATCATTGTTAAACGGCCGACTTGGATGGTTGTTGACTGTTGTGATGTGGATGAATTGGTTGTTTTGGATGTTGGTTGATACTGAGATGTATGGTATTGGTGACTGGGTGTTATGTTGTTTAGTGATTTCGATATATCCAAATTGTCATTCCGTTATCATCACTATCGATACGATTGATCATCTATACATTGAATTTGGGTATGAAACTTTGGTCATCATATTTGATATATGAATTTTTGGATGCATTGTAGACTGCTTTTGCAGAAATGTGATTGCTGCGATTGTATCGCCGTTTGGCGAAATTTTAATATTTTGACAAACTAGAATTTAGTTTTTGAAATAAATTGAAATTTATTTATAAAATTTAAAATCTAATTTTTAATAATAATATATATATTTTTCCTATAGAGTAACAAAAGGTTTACAATTTTTTTATATAACTTTGAAGTGTAAAAAGGAAGTGTTTGTAAGGAGATCGTTGTTTGAAGTCTAACCATTAAATGATTTTGATACGTTTGAATTGGATTATAAAATTTTGAAAATATGTAAAGTGTTGTAAAATCCTCTGAAACTACAATAAATTATTTTAATAATACTTGATGTAGGGCAATTGAATTTATTTCAATGACTTAAAATAATTTGGTATATTTAAACATTGAATTTTGGTTTGAACTCTGAAATATATTGAATCGATTTGTGGTTGATTAACTTATTGGAAACTCTATAGTGAGGATTTAAAATGGTGAAAACTTATGGAAATTTGAAACAAATAAAGTTATTGCAAATATGTTTCACTTGAATTTTATTTGACATACATGAGGATTTTTAGTCCTGACTTGAGCGTTTTGTTTTTCATTACGCTCGGGTCAGACCGAGTTTTTTAAGTTATCGAAGACAGTTATTTCGGAGGAAAAAGACAAAGATTTGGTATATCTTATTTACTAGTATTGTTTTCATTGAATTATTTCATTCTGTCTATTAAAATTTTATAACTCTAGTAATATTGTATAATCATGATTTATGTTGTAAATAGAATTGTGTATATATTTTTAAACAGCTTCATGAATAGTTTATGTGATTATTGTATTTTCGTTCCACTACGAGATTTTGCTGTTGTTCTCTTTTTTTCTTTTTATTTCATTAAAATAAACCCACTGACAATCTATATTTTAACGATTTGAGTTAGACATGTGTGGTCTATTGTCGACTTGAATTGTTCAATAATGTGGGTCGTCACAGTAAATTAATTAATATTTATGAAATATTAATTAATATTTATGAAATATTAATTATTAAATTCCATTTGATTTGTTTGAATTATCACTTAATAAATTGCGTCTATAAAATTTATAAACACCCGTATTGATATTCGATATCAATAAAATATTTAAACTCAATTTAAATAGATTAATTGCTAAATGTTTTTGGAAATTTCATTGAGGCCCACGTACATAGTGAAAAATGGAGAGGTTTCAAATGTGATTTGAAAATCTAAAGAAGGAACTAAAAGAAGGAAATAAATCTCCTCTTTATGAATCACTTAAATACCATTTATGAAATGAACTTTGTCACTTTCTTTTAATTTTTATTTTCTTCTACCAAAAATATAAAGAAGATGGAAGGGGATTTGATGATTTAATTTTGGAATTAAATAGGAAAGGTTTTAAAGGAGGAAATTGAAATGATTTTAATGTTTCCTTTAAAATATATTCTCTCGCTCTCATCCTTATTTACATTCTCTTTAGACGGACAATTTTTTTTTCTTTCTTAAGCTCTCTTCATCTCCCTTAATGGCCTCTATGAAAATAAAAAATTCCATAAAACGTATTCAAACAAAACGAATAAATTCAAGGTGGTTCTTATCTATTGATCCTTGCAACATTTGGAGGCTGATTTCTGAATCTAGGAGATTTGATTTGTCATTCAAGGTACGATTCATTGGCTCCATCTAAAGGAAGAATTTAATGTTTCAAGGTACACTTCAAGGCTTTGGAATTGAGGTATGTTATTTTTATTCTAATAATTTTGATATAATGTTTTAATGAATGAAACTGAATATCATAATTTATATGTGTATAATATTGTCTCATTTGATTTGAAAATGTTTTATGTAGTTTGAATTGTTTATTATATGAATTGATTGGATTTTTATTCGGATAAATCAAAACTGAAACATGTATATGATTAAACAATATTTCAATTTTAGATCTATGTTTAAACATTCATATGAAAGTGTAATTCTTTTATTTTGAAAGTTTATATGTTCTTATTGTTTGCATTTGTATTATAATAGAAGCTTACATATGATTAGAGGATGTTTTGATACTAAACTGATTATAATAAATTTCGAAACTTGTTATCCTATTTGACATTTCAATTAACCTTCTTTAAGAATTCAAAGGATTTTAACATATTGCTTCGTACATAATGTATCTTCTTTTATTTTATAATAATAATGAAAAAAATATTTATTCATATAAGTTGAATCTCCTTAGATTTGCTAGCTTATTTGTTCTTATCATCTGCATTTTATTGTAACATAAACCCATACATGATTAAAAGATGTTTTGATAATAAACTGATTACAGCAAGTTTCTAAATTTTGTTACCCTATTTGACATCACTAATATCTTTTTTTTAAGTATTCAAACGATTTTTAATATGTTGCTCAGTTTAGTATGTTTCATTTTTATTTTAAAAAAACATTTTTCATATAGGTTGAATCTCTTGATTCATTTGTATACATACATACATACGTTGTGTGTGTATATATATTGTTAACTCACTTAAGCTTACAAAAGTTCATAAATACATCAAAAAATTTAAATGTAATATGGTTTATTTTGAATTAATTAAGAAGTTTTGGGTTAATCTTTATATAAAAATAATAACATCTATATGTATATGTACATATAAAACTTAATGTTTATGTTTCAAACTGTATAATTCGAGTGCTTTATTAATATCAAATAATTTAAAAGAAGGCAGTGGTATATGCACACGAATTACTATTTGTCATTCCTATTCTTATATCATAATGAATCATTGATTGCTAATTGAATGCTATATAAATCAAGTTTGTCAACAAGGAGAAGATGAATCAATCATCTTTGTCATCTTTTATTTCTTTCCTTTCGTCCCTTATGTGATTGCCTTTGAACTTATTCTTATTTATTCATATACATCATGTTATCACTTGATTATACTTGCATTATGTTTTACTATTCTATCACACAATTAAGGATTGAATATATTTGATATATTCCTACCTTATTTTTGTATCCTAAGATTAATTAAACAAAATATCGTATTAAATAAAACACTGATTTTATTTAAGGGAAATTTAGATAAGACCTAAATACACTTAGACTTCATAAGCCTATTAATGATCAAAAATGGTAAATTTTTTGAAATCCACCCATTTCTTCTGCTGCGGGTTAGTCCAATTCCCATAGTTCTAACTTTTAAAACTATAATTTAGTATTTTTGAATTAAGCTTATTCATCAAGTCTAAAAGAAAATGTTAGCAATTTGATTTAAAAGCTTCTTTCCTTTTCCTTTAGATCAACTTTTGCTTCAAAAACATTTTACAACAAAAATTTTATTTCTTAAAAAGTGGGATTTTTAATTCAAACCATTTGTTAAGTTTTCTGTTTAAAAACTCAATTGTTATACTAACCATTTTTCTTAAAAAATGCACTTTGTAGTGTTTCTAAAACATCTTTTATACCTTTTAACAGTAAAAACTAGAGTAGACATGGATACTTCCATCCTATTATTTTCCTAACGCTTATGTTACTTCCACTTTCATCCTTAGCGGAGGTTCTAATAGCATATAAAGGAGACTTCTAAAAATGTGTGTGCAATTGCTACATATATGTATGGAAACTATTCATTTTTTCTTTTAATTTTCTATATTGTTTCTAATTACTGACATTATTCTGTATGAATTTCTAACATTGTATCTATATATATTTCATAATATTACTACTCTTTAGCTTCCTCCTACCTAAACTACTCTTATTTATATGGCTTCTCTTTATATAACTTTTCTCTCGATTATGGCCTTTATTATTGAACCATTGCAGTACATTCACCTACTACTTTGTTTTCGAGTTTCAGCCTCCTGTCCATTCTTTTTACCCAAGTTAAAACTAACACCACTTCCTATTTTCCACCCAAATAAGAATTTTATAACTTAATACAAAAATCAATGAGTAATATATGCTCTACATTTTTTCAAACGTTTTATACAAACTCATTTAATGAAAATTTAATTTAACAAATTTTAATTTCTACTAGAACTTTTCATTTAAATAAAATGTGGACATTTTATTTCGCATTGATATTTACTTACTTTTCAAAATAGTATAATTTTCTACCTTCAAATCTTACCTTTGAAAAGCATTTCAAATATATTATTTATATATTTTCTAAAATTTTTATATTAAAATCATTTTAACTTTTATATTAAATTCTTTCATACGGGATTCGACTCAAAGTGGATTTTTATTTGTCCCTTCTTTTGGACTTTTCTTCTTTTCTACTTATTATCTAACTTATCTTCTTTCAGAATATTAAAATCCAGCTATCTTACTGAAGTGATTACTACACACCTTCTTTTGGGAACTTATTTAGTTCTTTTTTCGGATATCTGCAATATATAAATTCTCACTTTCCTCTAATTTGGATCTAATGTACATCATCAATCGATAATCCTGTGGAAATCTACAACCATTGAGTAATCTGTTCTCTACAAGAGGGTCAAGTACTATCCAGCTTCAAGGACTCTTCAATATGTCGCATTCATGCCCTTTTTAAGTCAAGCCTTTCAATATGATATATTCTCTATGGGGGGTAGGGATAGGTGTATATCTTCAACTTCATTTATTGTTCCAACTCATAGTCACATTATCCATTATTCAAAATATGGTTGCAACTACTTGCATAGTCGAAATTTGTAGGATTTGGCTTATAATATATATGTATAGGTAAAAATAAAAATACATTAACTCATCGTATTCTAATTTTTAAGATCGACTAACCTATGCTCTGATACCAAATGTGACAACTCATACCTTAATGGGCCAGAATTTTTGCTAAATTGAAAAGCCAAGTCCACCAAAGTTTGGATTATTAGCTTTGGTATCCTACAAATAAACAAATGCATATCGGAGCACTATAGATATAAACTCATGACGGAATAGTAAAGTATAATAATACATATAGCTACTGACCAAGGTTGACACTTCTGATATCTAGTGTCCTTGTCATTGTCGAGCATGCATAAAGAAATTTGTCCTTCCACCGTTCCAGTCATGCACCAGTACATATCCCTTTAAAGCTATCCTATGAGTTTTAATGAGGAGGGGTCTAAACAACGTTTTCATGACTGTTAATTACACACTTTATGCATAATACTAGTTTATGTCAATTATGTTCCATTATATGTTATGTCTTTTATTATACTTAGTCGTCTCGACTCCATGTACACGTACAATATACCCCATCTATTCCAAGTAGAAAATAACTACATATGTATATATAAGTACCACATTCACTCTATGAACCAAGTTATTTCCCCGCTAGTATCCATAACCCAAGACCTCGTCAGGATCCATCATCAACGCAATATCATATCCTCATACCTGTGCATACTAAGGAACTCCAATAGTGCTTTATAACATCATCATGCTAGTTTAGCTGAATTCTACTCGTATATGAAAGACTCCACCAAAGGGATATCTTGTTTTGCCTCCTATCACAAACAAACTAGCAAACAACTGTGAGGCAGTGCATGTCCAAAATAGAATCTACACTAGTAGGAAGCATAGTCCGTTTAGGCGTAACCCCCCATCTTTCCATTGTCCTCCCAGGACCGATGACATTCTCAACCTGTCAAGCATCTCCTACTCCCTATTTGGTACCAATCATGCTATCATAGTGTCGAGCCTTGTGTAACAACCCATAATATTAATACATATTTTAATTCAATTTAATTGAAAAGTTTGATTTTTAATTATTTAAAAATTGAAATTTTGGAATTTTCCAATGTAATTTTGGATTTTGTTTATAAATTATTCTCCAAATACAATAAAACAAATATTTCCTAAAATTTTATGTTTTGGACAACTTTGGTCAAACTTTGACTTTTAGTTGAAAATTTTAAATTTGAATTTTTAACTTATAATCATTTTCTTTGAAACTGTATTTTATTCTGATATTCGTGCTGCTTTTCGCTTTATAAAATTCCATTTTATACTTTTTAAATTTGATCAATTTCACCGTTTTACGCGTGATTATTTTTCATCATTTTTCCATTTATTTTCTATTCAATATTTTCCACTTCATCTCTATTGTATATTTTAATTTCTATTTTCTATTATGTTTGGACTTTTCTATTTGATTTTATTTGATTTTGGGCTTAGGAAATTCAAGAGACATATGTTTTCTTTTTTTTAAGTTATGACTTTTTCTTTCCTAGCCTCTTCACTTTCTAGTCGTCCACCCAATAACCCTAGCCACCACTCCTTTTGTAATTCACAAACAAAAAGTTTTTCATTCCATGAAAATTTCATTTGCGTCCTGAGAAAAATATTTGCAGTAAGTTCCATGTCTTCCTCCTCTCTTTTATTCTCTTTTTCTTTTGTTCTTTCTCTTCTACATTACTCTTCCTTTCACCATCAACCCCAACCCCTAGCCGACCATCAGCTCCTCCTCCACCACCACCTTTCACGACTAGCAACCCTCATCCCCATCTCCTTGTTGGCATGAATCCATGGATCCAAAACCCTTCACTAAAATTTCAAACAAACCCCTAGACGAACTCCATTTTATTCACCATCTCCACCTTATTTGCCTCGGCCTCCACCACCTATTCCTTCTTCAGCCCCTTGCGGTGATCTGACATAATCTTAGCCGCACCACCTAATGACCTGACCCCTTTCCTTGAACCAGACTGAGCCATGGTTGCTATGGCTGAACCCATGACCATTCACCTACAATGTCTTCATGCCTTCATGTAACCCCTATCTTTTTCATATTCCAATGCTTTGCCTTCCATTTTCTTCCCATGGCCGCGCCTAGTGCTTCAGATTTGATTATGGCTGAGCCTTATGTGATGATGGTTGAGCATATTTGCAAACTGGCCGAGCCCACTTTGCATTGGCTAAGCCAATTTTATTTCCTTTTGATCCATATATATTCATTATTTAATTTATTTCTTGTGTTGAATTATATACTTATATATGTTGTATATTTTGTTGTCTACAAAATTTAGATTTGGATGTTAATTCTTCTCGAATCTAGTCGTGCCTTTTCGTGCTTTGCGGAGTTTGGATTTATGTTTGAATTTGATCTCTAGCTCAAGAAGGTGAGTTTATAACTCTCAACCTTCGTACATATATAATTGTGAAATGATGACAAGTGGGAATGTAGTAATTGATATACTATGTGGATAAGCATATATGCCTGGGATATGATTATATGATGTTAAAATCTTCTTATAAACTTGTTACATCATCTGATATGTTATATTATGTTATACTGTTCATTTGATTAATTGTTTCTCACATTGCAAGTTCCCTATTAGAATAGAATCACTATGGGTTGAAATGATACATACTCGAACAGACATTAGAATAAGGAAAAATTATTATGAGCTGAAATGATAGGCTCAAGCGATTTTTATTTATTTTGTTTGACTTGGGATTGTGGGTTTGAGATGATAGAACCCGGAATTTTCTTTTTAAATTACGGATTGAAATGATACATATCTGTATCACTTGACCTAGGTTAGATAATTATATACAGACCCGTGGTTAATTTTAAATGTTTTCTGAAAATTACTAAGTATTTTGAAATTTAAAATACGAAATTTCAACTTAAATTAGACTTAAATGATTTAAATAAATGTTATAGTGATTTTCTATAAGTTAAAATGTATAAGTAAATGAATGGTTTAGAAATATAATTTAAATATGACTTAACTTGAAAATTGAAATTTAGTTTCAAAATGGAAATCTTTAGGCTTAACTCAGAAAAAAGAATATTCTAGTTATGAAATGGGAAATTTTAAATAAAAAATTAAGTCAATTATTAAGATAAAAAGTTAAGTAAAATAACGTACATTTGACTTAATAAATAAATTATAGTTTAATTTGGATATTTAGTCATAAAATTTTATTTTATTTAACCATAAGTTAAATGATATCCAAATAAATATTTTGGAAAGGAGAGATATGTCTTATAAGTAAAAATGGTAAAGAATTGAAATTATAATGTCTTTGAAATGTTGTAATAAACCTTAGTTATGTTCTGGCAGCATTTCCAAAATGCAGTGGTTTTAAGGTAGATTTGCTAAAAGCTACCATTTATGACATATAACTATGTTCTGAAATACTAAATATATCTACAGTAGCATTTTTAAAGTGCTGCAGTTTCTGAAATTGAAGAATATACCAATATACCTACAGTAGCCTTTTTAAAGTGCTGCAGTTTCTGAAATTGAAATGTTTTCGAAATACAAACATATCTACCGTAGCACTTTATAAGTGCTGTTGTTTCTGAAAAATACAATGTTTTGAAATTGTTATAAATGAACAAATGAACTTAGACATTCTGGAAATTTAATATTTGATTTGGAAGGATAAAGACTTCATATTTAAATGGTTTAATTGAATTATTTTGATTTGGAATATAAACAAATTTATAACCACGGGTTATAATAACATTTGTTTATTAAAGGGACAGGGGTCGGATATGGGCATACTCTTTGTCGATGCAGAAAACCACTTTAACAACTGCGTATGCGGTGGAGATTTCAAAATGAAGTAGGATGGTGGTGACGTTCTACTGAGGTATGTACGTGGACCCGACTCCCGTGAGTTGGTGGCTAAAGCAGGAGCGGTCGACGGGCTAATGAGGTCGCTCCTTTTATTGAACACACTTCTTCATATGTCATTCTATTACTTTGTCATTGATTGGTGCGCACCTTTGATTTTATGAGTGTGGTTCGTGGTGGGCGGTAGTAGCTGCTACGCATTACCACCGGTCCGGAAGTGCAGTTGGTATATGTACCCTGGCATTGTCTAGTTGTGCTGTGTCACCTACCCTAGCGCACCTTGTATGATTTTCGTTTTGTGTCGTACCTATAGAGTATCCTCTGGTGGCTTCCCAATCAGGAGGTACTATTGTACTATATAGACTACTGGCACAATATATGTGTTAAGGTGGAAAATGTCACTACAAGAAAACTGATTTTTTGTAGCTCCCAAAAACCACCACTATGTATTTTTAGTGGCGTTTCGATAATCGTTACGAAAAAACATGCCACTAAAAATCCTCGAGTATTAGTTGCACTTTTTTAAATGCCACCAAATTTGTTTTTTGATAGCGTTTTTATAACGCCATAGAATTTCTTTTTTGTAGCGCCTATTTGCCGCCACCGAAAAGGTTTTCTCCTCCATGATACTTTTTTATGGCGTTATCAAATTTTTTGTAGCGCCTGTTTAACGCCACCGAAAGGGTTTTCTCCTCCACGTTACCTTTTCATGGCGTTATATACATTTTTTTGTAGCGCTTAATAAACGCCAGCATAAGTGTACTTGAGTTTTTAATCACTCTTTTGTAGCGCTTAATAAACGCCAGCATAAGTGTACTTGAGTTTTTAATCACTCTTTTGTAGCGACATTTTAACGCTACCAAAATAAATAATATCCAGTAGCGTTTGTTTCCCTCCACCTGCTACTCCAGATTTACCACTGATCTAGCATGCAATTATATAATAACAGAATACGCAAGCACATACACTTTTGAACACAATATATTAAACAACTACAAAATACGTATACACATTGAAGATCCACAAGATACATAGACATTCATACATCCACATACATAGGTGTCGACAAAAAGCTACCCGTACACATACACAACCAAACTACCATAAGTGTTGCAACCAAACTACCATAAGTGTCATAATCGTACATATACATCTGAAATAAACGTCTGAAATAACCGAAGTACCGAGCAAAACCCGAACCACCATAAAAACTTGAACTACCTGTCATTGCTGATGTCTTCAAAACCTGAACTACCTGTAAACAAAGAACAGAACAAAAGAGTGAGAAAACAAAACCTGAACTTAAAACTGCATCACTAACATTCCACCACAATCCATACATAACTCCTCACCATCAATTATACTAAAGTAATATAAGAATAAATATACAGACATATGTATTTTAAAAATATAAATTAATAAAACTTGCATAGATAAATAGGGATGTACCTACGCATAAAAGAAATGAAATCAATTCTACAAAATGGACAAGATATGATATAGTAAGAGTATTGTAACAGCGTAACGGTCAATTAAACAAGTCTAAAACACCAAAAAGCACAATAATACACCCCATGCACGTGAGATACACAACAACAAAACTGAAACTCAAATATATGAAGACAACACACAAACACACACAACATCCATTCAATATAAACATAACAGTTGTTACAATACATAACACTATATATATAGACACACAGACACAAATGCACTCACGCATAAACATATAGCATTTGAATGCACACACACAACACAATGCAGAACACACATTGCTTAATCATGGTTACATAGCCTTAAATGATAGTTAACCACTTAAGACATGGTTTATATATATAAAAAATTAATTAGTGAATAATATGGCATATCCAACACTTCTAGTTATAACTAGGAATTTACTTGCTATAAGTTTCTCGCTACTTTATGCTAATGTACCGTAATAAAATTATTCGTGCTAGATACTGTGTTAAAATTATCATCTGTTTACTCAGTAGTATGATACTGAGTAAACAGATGATAATTTTAACACAATCACACTCACACACACACAGTTGGGTAAGCACACATCCTCATAAACACACTAGCGCATATATAAACCTAGTAACGCGATAGATGGACTTGTGCCAGAAAAGCCTAAGAGTGTCTTAATGAACATGCTCGAATATCAGAATTTATAATAATTTCTTGGATTTTATTTTTAATTTAGAAAATGACAATAATAGGTTTTAATTAATTTTAGAAGAAGAATGAGTGAATCCTGTTAAAGTGAATATGCGTGAGATAATTTATATGATAGAGAAAGTTCTTAAGTAGATATAATATTGCATCACTAACATTCCACCACAATCCATACATAACTCCTCGCCAATCACAATCATTCAATCACAATTCGAATATAACACCCCTACTTATTGTGACGCCCCACCTCTATACCCACGCAAGCCAAGGACACTACAAGGTAATGCCGTCAACTAACACGGAGAATAAGGCTGGTTAGGAGCGACCATCTATAGCCTTGCTCTAACTATCTATTGAATACACCAACAATAAACATACCAAGCAGGTCGACATACTCAATGAATACTTAAAACAAAACCATGGGTGGTTGGATCTATCAGAATAGAATATAATAACTCAAATGTAATATACATTACAGAACAGTAAATCATCATATACACATATACAGATACATAACAGAGTTATAAAATAATACATATCAAGTGGTATAGCAAACCACCATATATAGGCGAGTCAAAAGAATACATATCAGAGTTACAACAGATAAGGACCACAAAAGACGCTATAACAAAAAGTAACAAGCTGAATAGTCCATGCGGAAGCAAAATAGGCTAAGTCCAAAGCACCTAACCTGAAACAACTCGGTCTGACCCGAGTAATAAATACACGGGTCAGTCTAGCTAAACCAATCGGTTAGATAAACTGAATAACAATAAACCTGCAAGGTCACAATGTATATCAAATATCTCTAAAAGAGATAACACAACCATCTAACATAAGATGAATCATATCATAACAAACAAGCCTCATATCATCGGCAACTCATAGAAACAAAGGATAGGAATATCCCCAAACAAGCCAAAAGGCAAATAACAAATACCAATATGGTATACAAGTTCACAAGGTGATCACTACATATCGTGTGGTTCAAAAAGACCTACACCGAGGGGCGATACCTAGGGAATATACATCTCAATTGAAACATCATAAAAATTGCTCGAGCGGTAACGAATGACCAACTCCGAAAGCAATACAATAGGGGAACCTAATATCACCCATGTGGCGCATAACGGCCAACATCGGAAGCGATACAATAGCAACCCAATATCACCCATGTGGCGCATAACGGCCAACATCGGAAGCGATACTATAGGAACCCAATATAACCCATGTGGCGCATAACGGCCAACATCGAAAGCGATACTAAAGGCAACAAGCCAGAAGGAGACAGTCCGAAGACACTATCCCAAAGGCAATATGTGTCACAAACTCCCAGAAAGGAATCCGAAAAGTGGTAACGTGAGTCCCATAACCACCCGTTCGCACTAAACGGTTTACTATCCGTTAGTTTATTTCACAGTCAAAGCAGTACAAAATTCATCTCATATCATCGGTAAACCAAACCCGAAGGTCAAAACGATCAATTGAATAGGTCGGGGATTAATCGGAAAGATAAACGCACAGATTCATAGTCTGTGTTTTGCCCAACCATTTAATCACCCTTCCACTTTGCTCGAAGTGCGAAATTGTACGTGTGGTTTAAATAGAATTTATAAATCGGAGAAGCGAACTTTTAATACAATTTGAAGAAATAATTTATAAAAACCCGTGAATGAATTCAAAAAGGAATTATAAAGGTCAAATATGCATAAGCAACTAATTGGAATCAATATACATCGATCAAATTTGGAAAATTAAACGAACAAGGCAAATAGGCCAAAAACAGCATATTCAGACGTCTGAAAGAATGGATTTAGACGTCTGAATCTGGAAATCAATTGGTTTTTTCCAACAGAATTCAGACGTCTGAATCCAACCATCCAGACGTCTGAAATAGGCAATATTTTACCTATTTCCTTTCTGGTTGAAATTTAACCAATTCAGACGTCTGGAATATAAAATTCAGACGTCTGAATCTGGAAGTAAATTTCTTCCAAGGACAATATTCAGACGTTTGAAATGGGCATTTCAAACGTCTGAAACCAGATGGCCAGGCAATTCCTGAACCTAGGCCAACTATGGCCAAGCAAATCGAAAGCGATCGGATGCGTGTTGATTATGGGCTTACGTCAAACGACTGCCCGACCTTAACAACACACCCAAACACTCCGAACAACATAAACATCAACCATATAGGGTTTTTCATAGATTTGGCTTCAAAATCCAATATTTGGTAATTTCACCAAAACAATCCAATTCGAAAGCAATTGAACATGAACATATATTAGGAATTCATTCCTAACATCAATGATATCAAAAGAAATAGATGTGAGTTAGAAACTCACCTTTTACCCAAAAACAAAGAAGATGGAGTAGCTAAATCACAAGGAGAAGACCAACTAATCACTGCTGCAACCCAACAAGCTTCAATCTAAGAACAAACAAGTATTTTCCTAAATTAGGTTTAGGAAAACTTTCTGAAATTGAAGGAGAAAGAGTTGGAGAAGAAGAAGAGAGACTTACCAATAGCTTCTCTATGATTTTGGAGCAAGAATTTGGATTTGCAAGTAAACTAGGGCTAGGAGTTTCTAATTCCCATTCTCTTCCACCATTATTAGTTTTTGGCTTAAGTTTAATGAAATGAATAAGTGAATGGAAGGAGAGAAGGGCTGAGTTGGTTTATAGAATAGTTTGGGTGAAACCCAAACCCAAAAGCCCACTTAACAAATAGCAAAATTCGACTTACTCCAAATATATCAAAGCTTATACTCAAAAAGATCGCAAACGCCATTTTGGAATCAATGGAGGTGGTTTCGAGACGCAATTCGGCCATTTGCAAAAAGTAACATTTCGGACCCAAAATCCGACTAACGACGCTATATTTAAATAAAACATTTAAATATAAAATCGTTAATTATGCGGGTTGTTACAGATCTCCCCTCCTTACAAAATTGCATCCCCGCAATTCCTAAAAACGGTATTTGTAACAACTACATACATACAACATTCAAAAGAGAAGGAAACAAGTTAGAAATGAAAAGATAATCTCACCATCGACAAGCAAAGATAGAAAACCCGGATAAGATCGCTCGATGTACTCTCTGGTTTCCCAAGTACAGTCATTGTGAATAGCAGACCATTGAACTTTAACGAGAGGCACGTCCTTGTTCCGAAGGTGTCGCAACTCCGTGTCAAGCACACGAATAGGTTGTTGTACAATAGATAAGTCCGGTGAGATCTCAAGCTCTTGCAAATCAGGAGAAGTAATAAAAGAATCCGACCCCCGAAGACACTTCCGAAGTTGCGAGACGTGAAACACGTCATGAATGCCAGATAAATGAGCTGGAAGTGAAACTCTATAAGCCACAAGGCCAATACGTTCAGTGATAGAAAATGGTCTTATATAATGAGGAGCCAATTTTCCAGTCGTACTGAAGCGCATAACCCCCTTCAAAGGAGAAACACGAATAAAAACAAGATCGTCGATTGAGAACTCAAGAGCCTTCCTACGGTTGTCCGCGTAGGATTTCTGACGACTCTGCGCCTCTTTCATTCTCAATCGAATAAGATTAATCTTCTCAGAAGAATGACAAAAAAAGTCCGGGCCAAGAATAAGCTTCTCCCCAAATTCCAACCAACATGAAGGTGATCGACATGGCCTTCCGTATAAGGCTTCGAAAGGAGCCATACCGATACTAGACTGAAAACTATTGTTGTAGGAGAACTCTACTAGAGGTAGGTGATCCTCCCAACTTCCACCAAAATCAAAAATACAAATACGGAGAAGATCTTCCAAGATACGATTCACCCGTTCAGTCTGTCCGTCAGACTGCGGATGATAAGCTGTAGAAAAATTAAGCTTGGTTCCCAAAGCTTGCTGAAGACTCTTCCAAAAATGACTCGTGAATAAAGGATCACGATCACTCACAATAGAACTAGGAACACCGTGAAGTCTCACGATTTCCTTGACATACAACTTAGCCAAAAGCGAAGCAGTCCTATTAGACTTAATAGGGACAAAATGAGCAGATTTGGTGAGGCGATCAACAATAACCCAAATGCTAGAATGGCCAGATTTCGAACGAGGTAGGCCGTCTATGAAATCCATAGAAATCTGATCCCATTTCCAAAATGGAATCTCAAGAGGCTGAAGAAGACCCGAAGGACGCTGATGCTTGGCTTTAGAACGCTGACAAGTTATGCAATTGCTCACATAACTCGCCACATCGCGCTTCATGCCTTCCCAATAATAAAGACGACGCATATCGGCATACATCTTGCTACTACCGGGATGAATGGTATACTTAGAACGGTGACAATCATCAAGAATGTCATGCCTAAGTGCAAGATCAGAAGGCACAAAAAGACGGTTCTTCTTACGAAGACACCCATGAGAATCAATGCTGAAATCTTGCAACGCCTCATCGCAAGATCCAGACTCACAAAACTGAATAAGATGCAACAACTCAGGATCACGCCGCTGACCATCGGCAATACGATCCAATAAAATAGGTCGAGCTCCCAAACTAAATAATAGAATAGGAGAATCAGAAGATGAACCTCGATCACGAATTTCACAAAAAGATAGAGTCTCAAGAACATCCCATTCGGCAAACATCATAGAAATAACAGCCGAATGTTTGCGACTAAGCGCATCTACAACACGATTACCCTTACCAGGGGTATACTGGATATCAAAGTCATAAGAAGCAAGAAACTCGAGCCAACGATGTTGTCTCATATTGAGTTCCTTCTGAGTGAAGAAATACTTCAAAGATTTATGATCAGCATGGAGAATGAAGCGCTCGCCTAATAAATAATGTCGCCAAATCTTCAAGGCAAAGACAATGGCGACAAGCTCAAGATCATGAGTGGCATAGCGAACTTCATTCGGACGCAGTTGCCTAGAAGCATAAGCAACTACCCGATCCTTCTGCATAAGAACAACACCGAGACCACTACCACAAGCATCGGTGTAGACAACAAGATCATGATTCCCTTCGGGAACCACAAGAATAGGAGCATTAGTGAGAAGTTCCTTCAATGTCAAAAAGGAAGCTTCACACTTGTCCGACCAAATAAAACGAATGCCCTTACGAGTAAGGCAGGTGAGAAGAAGCACAACACGGGAAAAATCCTTAATGAACCGACAGTAATACCCCGCCAATCCAAGGAAACTACGAATCTCATGAACATTCTCAGGCCTCTTCCAATTCTGAATGGCTTCGATCTTTGAGGGATCGACAGAAATGCCATCGGAAGATACAACATGGCCTAAGAACTTAACCTTATTCTCCCAAAAGTGGCATTTGGAGAATTTGGCTCTAAGATGACGACGACGGAGGGTACTCAAGACAATTCTCAAATGATTAGCATGCTCAGCTTCAGACTTAGAATAAATAAGGATATCATCAATGAAGACAAGCACGAACTTATCGAGATATTCCCGGAATACCCGATTCATGAGATCAACAAAGAAAGCAGAGCGTTCGTCAAACCGAACGACATAACGAGCCACTCGAAAGAACCATATCGAGTGAGGAAAGCTGTAAGAGGTTTGCTATCCTCCGCGACTCGTAATTGATGAAAACCTGTGGCAAGGTCTAGCTGAGAAAAGACCTTAGCACCACTCAATAGATCGAACATATCATCGATCCTAGGCAACGGATACCTATTCCTAATGGTCAACTCGTTAAGCTTGCAATAGTCAATGCAAAGCCTAAGAGTTCCATCAGACTTCTTCACGAAGACGACCGCGGATCCCCACGGACAAAAACTGGGCTGAATCAACTGCTTGGACTCGAGCTCTAAAAGTTGCTTCTTGAGTTCCTCAATTTCCTTTGTAGACATCCTAGTGGGAGGACGACTAACTGGCTGCGCGCCTGGAATAAGATCAATGCGGAACTCAATTGCCCGTTTGGGTGGCAAACCCGATACAGGCTCAAAAACATCAGAAAAGTCACAAGCAATAGGAATACGAGATATATCATCATCATCTCGCGAGTCAAGAGAATACAAAGCCATCTCGGAATTATCCACATCCCGAAGAATAAGAGATAGCTGAGTAGGCGAATCCGGATGTCGAAGATATATAGTTCTCTCTGAACAAATAATCCTGGCATCATATCTCACTAGCCAGTCCATGCCCAAAATCATGTCAAATCCCAGACAAGAAATAACGTGCAGATTCGCACGAAAAGAAAAACCACATAAAACAATCTCAACATCGTCACAAAGCAAACTAAGGGTCGCGGATCCCCCAATTGGATTCGCAATCCTTAAAGAAGTAATCAAACAAGAAACATCCAAAGATAAATCATCAACGAGCTTCTTCGATACGAAAGAATGTGAAGCTCCCGTATCGAAAAGAACTCGTATACTATGATCATGAAATAAAATAGAACCTTCCAAAATAGATGAAGATACACCTTTGGACTGAGAAGGACCTCCAGAAGCATTCGCTGCATTTAACTTGCCAGATGAAGAATTATTCGGAGCAATGGGACAAGCGGAAACACGATGACCTTCCTTCTTGCAGTAGCGGCAGAAGAGAGGCTTAGGACAAGCTCGAATAATATGATCCGGAGAACCACAATTAAAACACTTTCGAACGAAAGGTGTTCCGGAAGACTGAGGCTGAGAGCTAGGACCACCGGTCTTCTTCTTCTTAGAAGGAAAAGGCTTCTTCTGAATTGAAAACGGCCTCTTGTTGGGGTTCTTGGAAACCTCAACATCAACATCACTATCACACTCCTTCTCGACTGTCTCGAGATGAAGCGCAGAATCAACTAACTCCTCAAAAGAAAGTTTAAGCTGGAGCAACAAAGACTTCCTAAGATATTTCTTAAGGCCAGAAACAAAATTCAAATTCTTCTTGTAAGAAGTGCTGATGAATTCAAGACCATACTGAGATAAAGCCTCGAATGATGCAACATACTCAGAAACAGAAGATTTCCCTTGCTTCAACTCAAGGAAGCGACGGGTCAATAAAACTTTTTCAGATTCAGGAACGAACTTGAGTTCAAATCGTCCCCGAAACTGAGTCCAAGAAAGAGTAGACTCATCAATCTCAACTACAAGAAGCTCATACCAATCAAGAGCACGCTCTTGTAACAAACTAGAAGTCATAAGAACTCTATCATGGTCAGAAAGATCCATGCGAGAGAAAATACGCTCGCACGTGCGAAGCCAAGCTTGGACTTCAAGAACAGACTCGGAGCCCTTAAATGGCTTTCCTCCAAGATGAGCAAAATCACTACACTGACGTGCAAAGGCAGACTTGCGAGGTGGAGACACTCGAGGAGGAACGGGAGGCTGAGTGCTCCTAAACAATTCCAAAAACTGATCAGCAGACATATATACGCCATCCGGATGTGAGCCACTGGATTGCCCAACACCCGAACGTCGTCCCCTGCCTCTTCCAGCCATACGCTGAAGGTAAGATAAGAACAAGATTATTCACAAGGTAGATATTGCAATATGGAATACTACGGAATAAAATGCATTCCTAGACGTATTCCCAAACTCTATCTAACCTTGATGGAATAAAGAGACACAATGATTCAAAGATTTGTATCACTTGTATACTTTGATGTACCATAATATGTGCATCTATCCTGTGTTTATCATATTTTGTTCTGAACTCGGCTCTGATACCACGCTGTGATGCCCCACCTCTATACCCACGCTAGCCAAGGACACTACAAGGTAATGCCGTCAACTAACACGGAGAATAAGGCTGGTTAGGAGCGACCATCTATAGCCTTGCTCTAACTATCTATTGAATACACCGACAATAAACATACCAAGCAGGTCGACATACTCAATGAATACTTAAAACAAAACCATAGGTGGTTGGATCTATCAGAATAGAATATAATAACTCAAATGTAATATACATTACAGAACAGTAAATCATCATATACACATATATAGATACATAACAGAGTTATAAAATAATACATATCAAGTGGTATAGCAAACCACCATATACAGGCGAGTCAAAAGAATACATATCAGAGTTACAACAGATAAGGACCACAAAAGACGCTATAACAAAAAGGAACAAGCTGAATAGTCCATGCGGAAGCAAAATAGGCTAAGTCCAAAGCACCTAACCTGAAACAACTCGGTCTGACCCGAGTAATAAATATACGGGTCATTCTAGCTAAACCAATCAGTTAGATAAACTGAATAACAATAAACCTGCAAGGTCACAATGTATATCAAATATCTCTAAAAGAGATAACACAACCATCTAACATAAGGTGAATCATATCATAACAAACAAGCCTCATATCATCGGCAACTCATAGAAACAAAGGATAGGAATATCCCAAAACGAGCCAAAAGGCAAATAACAAATACCAATATGGTATACAAGTTCACAAGGTGATCACTACATATCGTGTGGTTCAAAAAGACCTACACCGAGGGGCGATACCTAGGGAATATACATCTCAATTGAAACATCATAAAAATTGCTCGAGCGGTAACGAATGACCAACTCCGAAAGCAATACAATAGGGGAACCTAATATCACCCATGTGGCGCATAACGGCCAACATCGGAAGCGATACAATAGCAACCCAATATCACCCATGTGGCGCATAACGGCCAACATCGGAAGCGATACTATAGCAACCCAATATCACCCATGTGGCGCATAACGGCCAACATCGAAAGCGATACTAAAGGCAACAAGCCAGAAGGAGACAGTCCGAAGACACTATCCCAAAGGCAATAGGTGTCACAAACTCCCAGAAAGGAATCCGAAAAGTGGTAACGTGAGTCCCATAACCACCCGTTTGCACTAAACGGTTTACTATCCGTTAGTCTATTTCACACTCAAAGCAGTACAAAATTCACCTCATATCATCGGTAAACCAAACCCGAAGGTCAAAACGATCAATTGAATAGGTCGGGGATTAATCGGAAAGATAAACGCACAGATTCATGGTCCGTGTTTTGCCCAACCATTTAATCACCCTTCCACTTCGCTCGAAGTGCGAAATTGTACGTGTGGTTTAAATAGAATTTATAAATCGGAGAAGCGAACTTTTAATACGATTTGAAGGAATAATTTATAAAAACCCGTGAATGAATTCAAAAAGGAATTATCAAGGTCAAATATGCATAAGCAACTAATTGGAATCAATATACATCGATCAAATTTGGAAAATTAAACGAACAAGGCAAATAGGCCAAACACAGCATATTCAGACGTCTGAAAGAATGGATTCAGACGTCTGAATCTGGAAATCAATTAGTTTTTCCCAACAGAATTCAGACGTCTGAATCCAACCATCCAGACGTCTGAAATAGGCAATATTTTGCCTATTTCCTTTCTGGTCGAAATTTAACCAATTCAGACATCTGGAATATAAAATTCAGACGTCCGAATCTGGAAGTAAATTTCTTCCAAGGACAATATTCAGACGTCTGAAATGGGCATTTCAGACGTCTGAAACCAGATGGCCAGGCAATTCCTGAACCTAGGCCAACTATGGCCAAGCAAATCGAAAGCAATCGGATGCGTGTTGATTATGGGCTTACGTCAAACGACTACCCGACCTTAACAACACACCCAAACACACCGAACAACATAAACATCAACCATATAAGGTTTTTCATAGATTTCGCTTCAAAATCCAATATTTGGTAATTTCACCAAATTAATCCAATTCGAAAGCAATTGAACATGAACATATATTAGGAATTCATTCCTAACATCAATGATATCAAAAGAAATAGATGTGAGTTAGAAACTCACCTTTTACCCAAAAACAAAGAAGATGGAGTAGCTAAATCACAAGGAGAAGACCAGCTAATCACTACTACAACCCAACATGCTTCAATCTAAGAACAAACAAGTATTTTCCTAAATTTGGTTTAGGAAAAATTTGTGAAATTGAAGGAGAAAGAGTTGGAGAAGAAGAAGAGAGACTTACGAATAGCTTCTCTATGATTTTGGAGCAAGAATTTGGATTTGGAAGTAAACTAGGGCTAGGAGTTTCTAATTCCCATTCTCTTCCACCATTATCAGTTTTTAGCTTAAGTTTAATGAAATGAATAAGTGAATGGAAGGTGAGAAGGGCTGAGTTGGTTTATAGAACAGTTTGGGTGAAACCCAAACCCAAATGCCCACTTAACAAATAGCAAAATTCGACTTACTCCAAATATATCAAAGCTTATACTCAAAAAGATCGCAAACGCCATTTTGGAATCAATGGAAGTGGTTTCGAGACCCAATTCGACCATTTGCAAAAAGTAACATTTCAGACCCAAAATCCGACTAATGACGCTATACTTAAATAAAACATTTAAATATAAAATCGTTAATTATGCGGGTTGTTTCTGATCTCCCCTCCTTACAAAATTGCGTCCCCGCAATTCCTAAAAACGGTATTTGTAACAACTACATACATACAACATTCAAAAGAGAAGGAAAAAAGTTAGAAACGAAAAGATAATCTCACCATCGACAAGCAAAGATAGAAAACCCGGATAAGATCGCTCAATGTACTCTCTGGTTTCCCAAGTACAGTCATTGGGATTAGCGGACCACTGAACTTTAACGAGCGGCACGTCCTTGTTCCGAAGGTGTCGCACCTCCGTGTCAAACACGCGAATAGGTTGCTGTACAATAGATAAGTCCGGTGAGATCTCAAGCTCTTGCAAATCAGGAGAAGTAATAATAGAATCCGACCCCCGAAGACACTTCCGAAGTTGCGAGACGTGAAACACGTCATGAATGCCAGATAAATGAGCTGGAAGTGAAACTCTATAAGCCACAGGGCCAATACGTTCAGTGATAGAAAATGGTCCTATATAACGAGGAGCCAATTTTCCAGTCGTACTGAAGCGCATAACCCCCTTCAAAGGAGAAACACGAATAAAAACAAGATCGCCGATTGAGAACTCGAGAGGCTTCCTACGGTTGTACGTGTAGGATTTCTGACGACTCTGCGCCTCTTTCATTCTCAATCGAATAAGATTAATCTTCTCAGAAGAATGACAAACAAAGTCCGGGCCAAGAATAAGCTTCTCCCCAGATTCCAACCAACATGAAGGTGATCGACATGGCCTTCCGTATAAGGCTTCGAAAGGAGCCATACCGATACTAGACTGAAAACTATTGTTGTAGGAGAACTCTACTAGAGGTAGGTGATCCTCCCAACTTCCACCAAAATCAAAAATACAAATACGGAGAAGATCTTCCAAGATACGATTCACCCGTTCAGTCTGTCCGTCAGACTGCGGATGATAAGCTGTAGAAAAATTAAGCTTGGTTCCCAAAGCTTGCTGAAGACTCTTCCAAAAATGACTCGTGAATAAAGGATCACGATCACTCACAATAGAACTAGGAACACTGTGAAATCTCATGATTTCCTTGACATACAACTTAGCCAAAAGCGAAGCAGTCCTATTAGACTTAATAGGGACAAAATGAGCAGATTTGGTGAGGCGATCAACAATAACCCAAATGCTAGAATGTCCAGATTTCGAACGAGGTAGGCCATCTATGAAATCCATAGAAATCTGATCCCATTTCCACAATGGAATCTCAAGAGGCTGAAGAAGACCCGAAGGATGCTGATGCTCGGCTTTAAAACGCTGACAAGTTATGCAATTGCTCACATAGCTCGCCACATCGCGCTTCATGCCTTCCCAATAATAAAGACGACGCATATCGGCATGCATCTTGCTACTACCGGGATGAATGGTATACTTAGAACGGTGACAATCATCAAGAATGTCATGCCTAAGTGCAAGATCAGAAGGCACAAAAAGACGGTTCTTCTTACGAAGACACCCATGAGAATCAATGCTGAAATCTTGCAACGCCTCATCGCAAGATCCAGACTCACAAAGCTGAATAAGATGCAACAACTCAGGATCACGCCGCTGACCATCGGCAATACGATCCAATAAAATAGGTCGAGCTCCCAAACTAAATAATAGAATAGGAGAATCAGAAGATGAACCTCGATCACGAATTTCACAAAAAGATAGAGTCTCAAGAACATCCCATTCGGCAAACATCGTAGAAATAACAGCCGAATGTTTGCGACTAAGCGCATCTGCAACACGATTACCCTTACCAGGGGTATACTGGATATCAAAGTCATAAGAAGCAAGAAACTCGAGCCAACGCTGTTGTCTCATATTGAGTTCCTTCTGAGTGAACAAATACTTCAAAGATTTATGATTGGTATAGAGAATGAAGCGCTCGCCTAATAAATAATGTCGCCAAATCTTCAAGGCAAAGACAATGGTGGCAAGCTCAAGATCATGAGTGGCATAGCGAACTTCATTCGGACGCAGTTGCCTAGAAGCATAAGCAACTACCCGATCCTTCTGCATAAGAACAGCACCGAGACCACTACCACAAGCATCGGTGTAGACAACAAGATCATGATTCCCTTCGGGAACCACAAGAATAGGAGCATTAGTGAGAAGTTCCTTCAATGTCAAAAAGGAAGCTTCACACTTGTCCGACCAAATAAAACGAATGCCCTTACGAGTAAGGCAGGTGAGAGGAAGCACAACACAGGAAAAATCCTTAATGAACCGACGGTAATACCCCGCCAATCCAAGGAAACTACGAATCTCATGAACATTCTCAGGCCTCTTCCAATTCTGAATGGCTTCGATCTTTGAGGGATCGACAGAAATGCTATCGGAAGATACAACATGGCCTAAGAACTTAACCTTATTCTCCCAAAAGTGGCATTTGGAGAATTTGGCTCTAAGATGACGACGACGGAGGGTACTCAAGACAATTCTCAAATGATTAGCATGCTCAGCTTCAGACTTAGAATAAATAAGGATATCATCAATGAAGACAAGCACGAACTTATCGAGATATTCTCGGAATACCCGATTCATGAGATCAACAAAGAAAGCAGGAGCGTTCATCAAACCGAACGGCATAACGAGCCACTCGAAAGAACCATATCGAGTGAGGAAAGCTGTAAGAGGTATGCTATCCACCGCGACTCGTAATTGATGAAAACCTGTGGCAAGGTCTAGTTGAGAAAAGACCTTAGCACCACTCAATAGATCGAACATATCATCGATCCTAGGCAACGGATACCTATTCCTAATGGTCAACTCGTTAAGCTTGCGATAGTCAATGCAAAGCCTAAGAGTTCCATCAGACTTCTTCACGAAGACGACCGCGGATCCCCACGGAGAAAAACTGGACTGAATCAACTGCTTGGACTCGAGCTCTAAAAGTTGCTTCTTGAGTTCCTCATTTTCTTTTGTAGACATCCTAGTGGGAGGACGACTAACTGGCTGCGCGCCTGGAATAAGATCAATGCGGAACTCAATTGCCCGTTTGGGTGGCAAACCCGATACAGGCTCAAAAACATCAGAAAAGTCACAAGCAATAGGAATACGAGATATATCATCATCATCTCGCGAGTCAAGAGAATACAAAGCCATCTCGAAATTATCCACATCCCGAAGAATAAGAGATAGCTGAGTAGGCGAATCCGGATGTCGAAGATATATAGTTCTCTCTGAACAAATAATCCTGGCATCATATCTCGCTAGCCAGTCCATCCCCAAAATCATGTCAAATCCCAGACAAGAAATAACGTGCAGATTCGCACGAAAAGAAAAACCACATAAAATAATCTCAACATCATCACAAAGCAAACTAAGGGTCACAGATCCCCCAATTGGATTCGCAATCCTTAAAGAAGTAATCAAACAAGAAACATCCAAAGATAAATCATCAACGAGCTTCTTCGATACGAAAGAATGTGAAGCTCCCGTATCGAAAAGAACTCGTATACTATGATCATGAAATAAAATAGAACCTTCCAAAATAGATGAAGATATACCTTTGGACTGAGAAGGACCTCCAGAAGCATTCGCTGCATTTAACTTGCCAGATGAAGAATTATTCGGAGCAATGGGACAAGCGGAAACACGATGACCTTCCTTCTTGCAGTAGCGGCAGAAGAGAGGCTTAGGACAAGCTCAAATAATATGATCTGGAGAACCACAATTAAAACACTTTCGAACGAAAGGTGTTCCGGAAGACTGAGGCTGAGAGCTAGGACCACCGGTCTTCTTCTTCTTAGAAGGAAAAGGCTTCTTCTGAATTGAAAACGGCCTCTTGTTGGGGTTCTTGGAAACCTCAACATCAACATCACTATCACACTCCTTCTCGACGGTCTCGAGATGAAGCGCAGAATCAACTAACTCCTCAAAAGAAAGTTTAAGCTGGAGCAACAAAGACTTCCTAAGATATTTCTTAAGGCCAGAAACAAACTTCAAATTCTTCTTGTAAGAAGTGCTGATGAATTCAAGACCATACTGAGATAAAGCCTCGAATGATGCAACATACTCAGAAACAGAAGATTTCCCTTGCTTCAACTCAAGGAAGCGACGGGTCAATAAAACTTTTTCAGATTCAGGAACGAACTTGAGTTCAAATCGTCCCCGAAACTGAGTCCAAGAAAGAGTAGACTCATCAATCTCAGCTACAAGAAGCTCATACCAATCAAGAGCACACTCTTGTAACAAACTAGAAGTCACAAGAACTCTATCATGGTCAGAAAGATCCATGCGAGAGAAGATACGCTCGCACGTGCGAAGCCAAGCTTGGACTTCAAGAACAGACTCGGAGCCCTTAAACGGCTTTCCTCCAAGATGAGCAAAATCACTACACTGACGTGCAAAGGCAGACTTGCGAGGTGGAGACACTCGAGGAGGAACGGGAGGCTGAGTGCTCCTAAACAATTCCAAAAACTGATCAGCAGACATATATACGCCATCCGGATGTGAGCCACAGGATTGCCCAACACCCGAACGTCATCCCCTGCCTCTTCCAGCCTTACGCTGAAGGTAAGATAAGAACAAGATTATTCACAAGGTAGATATTGCAATATGGAATACTACGGAATAAAATACATTCCTAGACGTATTCCCAAACTCTATCTAACCTTGATGGAATAAAGAGACACAATGATTCAAAGATTTGTATCACTTGTACACTTTGATGTACCATAATATGTGCATCTATCCTGTGTTTATCATATTTTATTCTGAACTCGGCTCTGATACCACGCTGTGACGCACCACCTCTATACCCACGCTAGCCAAGGACACTACAAGGTAATGCCGTCAACTAACACGGAGAATAAGGCTGGTTAGGAGCGACCATCTATAGCCTTGCTCTAACTATCTATTGAATACACCGACAATAAACATACCAAGCAGGTCGACATACTCAATGAATACTTAAAACAAAACCATAGGTGGTTGGATCTATCAGAACAGAATATAATAACTCAAATGTTATATACATTACAGAACAGTAAATCATCATATACACATATACAGAGACATAACAGAGTTATAAAATAATACATATCAAGTGGTATAGCAAACCACCATATACAGGCGAGTCAAAAGAATACATATCAGAGTTACAACAGATAAGGACAACAAAAGACGCTATAACAAAAAGGAACAAGCTGAATAGTCCATGCAGAAGCAAAATAGGCTAAGTCCGAAGCACCTAACCTGAAACAACTCGGTCTGACCCGAGTAATAAATACACGGGTCAGTCTAGCTAAACCAATCAGTTAGATAAACTGAATAACAATAAACCTGCAAGGTCACAATGTATATCAAATATCTCTAAAAGAGATAACACAACCATCTAACATAAGATGAATCATATCATAACAAACAAGCCTCATATCATCGGCAACTCATAGAAACAAAGGATAGGAATATCCCAAAACAAGCCAAAAGGCAAATAACAAATACCAATATGGTATACAAGTTCACAAGGTGATCACTACATATCGTGTGGTTCAAAAAGATCTACACCGAGGGGCGATACCTAGGGAATATACATCTCAATTGAAACATCATAAAAATTGCTCGAGCAGTAACGAATGACCAACTCCGAAAGCAATACAATAGGGCAACCTAATATGACCCATGTGGCGCATAACGGCCAACATCGGAAGCGATACAATAGCAACCCAATATCACCCATGTGGCGCATAACGGCCAACATCGGAAGCGATACTATAGCAACCCAATATCACCCATGTGGCGCATAACAGCCAACATCGAAAGCGATACTAAAGGCAACAAGCCAGAAGGAGACAGTCCGAAGACACTATCCCAAAGGCAATATGTGTCACAAACTCCCAGAAGGGAATCGAAAAGTGGTAACGTGAGTCCCATAACCACCCGTTCGCACTAAACGGTTTACTATCCGTTAGTTTATTTCGCACTCAAAGCAGTAAAAAATTCACCTCATATCATCGGTAAACCAAATCCGAAGGTCAAAACGATCAATTGAATAGGTCGGGGATTAATCGGAAAGATAAACGCACAGATTCATGGTCCGTGTTTTGCCCAACCATTTAATCACCCTTCCACTTTGCTCGAAGTGCGAAATTGTACATGTGGTTTAAATAGAATTTATAAATCGGAGAAGCGAACTTTTAATACTATTTGAAGAAATAATTTATAAAAACCCGTGAATGAATTCAAAAGGGAATTATCAAGGTCAAATATGCATAAGCAACTAATTGGAATCAATATACATCGATCAAATTTGGAAAATTAAACGAACAAGGCAAATAGGCCAAAAACAGCATATTCAGACGTCTGAAAGAATGGATTCAGACGTCTGAATCTGGAAATCAATTGGTTTTTCCTAACAGAATTCAGACGTCTGAATCCAACTATCCAGACGTCTGAAATAGGCAATATTTTGCCTATTTCCTTTCTGGTCGAAATTTAACCAATTCAGACGTCTGGAATATAAAATTCAGACGTCTGAATCTGGAAGGAAATTTCTTCCAAGGACAATATTCAGACGTCTGAAATGGGCATTTCAGACGTCTGAAACCAAATGGCCAGGCAATTCCTGAACCTAGGCCAACTATGGCCAAGCAAATCGAAAGCGATCGGATGCGTGTTGATTATGGGCTTACGTCAAACGACTACCCGACCTTAACAACACACCCAAACACTCCGAACAACATAAACATCAACCATATAAGGTTTTTCATAGATTTGGCTTCAAAATCCAATATTTGGTAATTTCACCAAAACAATCCAATTCGAAAGCAATTGAACATGAACATATATTAGGAATTCATTCCTAACATCAATGATGTCAAAAGAAATAGATGTGAGTTAGAAACTCACCTTTTACCCAAAAACAAAGAAGATGGAGTAGCTAAATCACATGGAGAAGACCAACTAATCACTACTACAACCCAACAAGCTTCAATCTAAGAACAAACAAGTATTTTCCTTAATTAGGTTTAGGAAAAATTTCTGAAATTGAAGGAGAAAGAGTTGGAGAAGAAGAAGAGAGACTTACCAATAGCTTCTCTATGATTTTGGAGCAAGAATTTGGATTTGCAAGTAAACTAGGGCTAGGAGTTTCTAATTCCCATTCTCTTCCACATTATCAGTTTTTGGCTTAAGTTTAATGAAATGAATAAGTGAATGGAAGGAGAGAAGGGCTGAGTTGGTTTATAGAACAGTTTGGGTGAAACCCAAACCCAAAAGCCCACTTAACAAATAGCAAAATTCGACTTACTCCAAATATATCAAAGCTTATACTCAAAAAGATCGCAAACGCCATTTTGGAATCAATGAAGGTGGTTTCGAGACCCAATTCGGCCATTTGCAAAAAGTAACATTTCGGACGCAAAATCCGACTAACGACGCTATATTTAAATAAAACATTTAAATATAAAACCGTTAATTATGCGGGTTGTTACACTTATGTACTTTTATCAGTTTACCAAAAATCTATCTGCACTTTAGCTGCTAGCTTTCCTAATGTATATATAAAAAAAAATTATATACCTTTCATTTTGACTTAATAATGATTTTTTCCATTGGCCAAGCTATGGGAACGCCAAAGCAATCATCCATGCACGTCAGACTCGATGTTGGTCTCCATATCTCTGCATCTGGAACTATCACCAGTTCAATCCGAACTTTTACAGCATTACGTCCCAGTGGACGACAATGGACCATCGTTATCGGATCAGTTGATGCAATACTTCCTTCCGCCACTACGTCTGCTCCACCCAAATCGATCAACTGGCATTTGGCATCCTTTTGCATGGTTGCAATTGGCTGAAAGAAAAGAGATTATTATGCACAATGTATACATGCACATTAAATAAACTTTCATACACAGTTAACTTCTTCAAATTTGAAAATTAATACTTACATGTTGCGATTTATTCATGACCATATGTGCGGATTTCATGGGAGAATTCACAACATTTTCAGTATCATCATGACTCTCATCTAGTTTTTCTTGATCGGCTTCTACTTTTGATCTTGGCCATGCTATTTTCATACCAACTGCGTCTCCAATGCACGACATATTAGATGTGGGTCGCCACAAATAAGCATCTTTATTTACTACTTTGTCCACCCAAATCACAACAGCAGACGGACCGAGTGGAATACCATTAACAGTATATTTTGGATCAGTGGCGTGGATTCTTCCTTCGGCAATTACACCTTCACCCTCAGTCCAACCGTAAATCTTGCAAGTGTCTTCGATGATCCTAAATACAAGACGGCGATGGCAGATAATTTTGTGTGATCTGTGCAACCAGGATATAATGGAGTTTCTGCATCTTCCAAGTTCTTGACTAACTCATCCTCTTTTCTTCGAGAATCAACATCGTCTTTATCATCATCAAAAAAATATTGATTCAAAAAATCTTCATCTTTATGGTGAATCATCTTGAATAGTTCATATACGTCAAACGTATTTGTTTTATTCTCTACATTTATCTCTTCGCATGGTTAAACCATACACCGTTAATGTATTTAGGATCCATTCCTTTTATAACTAAATGTTCAACGATGATTTGGTCATCATGACGACTAAGATTCCGACAATCCTTGCAAGGGCGTAAAAATTTTTCTACAATTCTTACATTCCTCTTTGCAGCATGCACGAAATTCATTGCTCCTTGTCGGTATTCTATACTAGTTCTATGAAAAAAGTAAAAAAAAAAAGTGAGCTTTAGTACTATATTATATGTTCTAATTCTCAAAATACATATTAAGTTGATCATGGTTTTATCACCTGTTTAAAAAAACCCAGCCTTTTTCCATTATCGACATTTGAAGGCAAATAAGTTTCCAATCTTTGACGTATAAATTGGTTATCTGTTGTAATCAAAAATATAAGTAGACGTTGAAGTACTAATACTTGTAGCACTACTGCATATAACCATGGTGGTTTAGTAGACAAAGGCAAAGAATACTTTTCCAAAAATATAAATTTTACACTTATATTTTGCATTTAACCTCAGATTTACATGTATTTATAATTAATCCATGCATAACACCACACTCCTACCCACACATAACTGACCAAGTCACAACCCTCCAAACTGCTGCATAACAGTTACAGCTATCTGCCCCTCCTTTGTCAATCCATCCACAAACGCTCCACTTCAACAAACAACATTCCAATCACTCCACTTCAACAAAACTTTTGCAAATCTCTGCACTTCACCATTACACACAGACCACTGACCAAACTTCCTCCCACCTATCACCAACAAACGCCGGTGCATTTCCGCTGCCACACATTGCTGCAACTTTCAAAAAACGCAGCAACCTCTCATCACCATACTACTCAATCCTCCTATTTTACCACTTCTCACAACATTGTTTAATTCAACCACTTCCATAAATATACTTCAACACTGCAATCACTCCCCCACTCCACTATTAAACAATTCATTCACTCCTCACAACAACACAGTTTCATACCAGCCTATAACAATACCCACTTTCATCTTATACACACCACATTCATTCATATCACCAAAGACAATATCCACTTGCTTAGATTCCTGTAGCCTGCTTCAGTAACCATTCTACAACCTACTGACTGCTGCACTGATACAACCAACTGCACCATATTCACACACTACAACAGTGACCACTCCAACTACAAACCCCAAGCAACCACAGACCATCCTCCTTCCTATTTCTCCAACCTGCAACCTGTTCGCAACCGCACTTCATACTACAACTCAACAAAACATCAACAACCCAGCCTCCGCAGCAAACTACCAGAGACTCGCGCAACATTCATCAACTTGCCCTCTGACATTCTACCACTTTTTACGAACATATACTCACATCCTTCCCCCAGCCTCGCCCCCTCTTACCAAACCAACAGTCAACTTCACCGCCTCCTCTTCACTACCTCACATCCACACAACTGACATATTTCCAGTGCCTGCCACTCCACAAAAGACTATTTATGCTCCAACATTTACCACTCTCAACCATCGAGCCAGCCAATACCCAATCGCAAACAAACCCACGATCTCCATCAATGCTACTTGAACCCACCAAATTCCCGAAAGACGCAACCTCAACCTCCTCTCAGCAAGCAACCATTGATTCACTAACCACTTCAACAGAACATTCATATACTCAAAGAAATCAAAGCAGATATTCCAACAGATCATTGCAATTAGGGTTAAATCAACCATTTCAGTAATAGTTTAGGAAAAAATACGAAAATAAGATGCATTCAAATTCATATAAAAGCCAAATATAATCACAAAGTCGATTTAAAAGATTCATACCTAAATATACCTAATCAATTTAAAAGATTCATACCTAATTATACCTAGATCTGCTGGCTGCCGCGACTCGATGTTGAGTAAGGGGGAAACGACGGAGTTGACGATGATACTTGAGTGCGATGAAAATTTACACGATTAAAAGGGGAAATTTTTTTCTGAAGAAGAAAGCAAATTAGGGACGAGAATTTTGTTAAGTATGAGAGTAAAATGATAGGTTACGTTTATTTAGTTCGCGCGAACTCTTTTTTTTAGAAGCGGGAAACGTGAATTATTTTTTGCCACGTTTATATTATATGGTAATCTATTATTAGTTGCATTTACAATAAAACGCCACCGATTTTTGCAACTATAAATGGTTTTTCTTGTAGTGTGTAAAGCCTTCACGCTATTTTTAAGTATGTTTACTTTACTTTAGACATTATAACAGTGTATATTACTACATAGTAAATAGTTTAAGAGATCCTTAGAGGATGGGCGGTCCCAAGCATCCTTTAAGTTACTTGCTCATTTTATTACAGTTCAATTGAGTTGGTTTACATTGTATAATTATGTATGTCCTGACTCGAGTGTTGGTGTTTATTTTCTTACGCTCGGGTCAGCCTGAGTATCAGCTTTGGATTTCACCTTCTGGAGCTTGGATTGCTGGAGATCATCTATCTACCTAGTTGTTATCCATTTCTTTTCAGTATTTCTATTCCGCTTATGTATTAGTGAACATTTATGTATTGGGATTTCTGCTATATTTACTTTTCAGACTATGATATTTTGTACTTGTTTTGAGTCTGTGTTTGAGACTGTGTTGTAGTAGCTTCAAGAACTACTACTTTTATTTTATTTCCGTTGCGAGTTATTCTGATTTATCTATGTCTGTGATTCTGTGGTTGGTTTTATTTGCTCCAAGTTATATTACAATCTATTTTTTTGAATTATTCAAGTCAGACATATGTTAATTTATTATCGATTTGAATGGTCCAAAATAGTAGGCCGTTGCATTTGGTATCAAAGCTTTGGTTCTAGGCAAACCTTAGCCTGCGAAGCAAAACTCATTAAAGATAGGGTAAAAACCCTAGAATGAGTGAAACCAATCTTAGAATCCTTTATTTGTGAGAGAACGTATTTTAAAGTATAAAATGATTTTTAAATGATTTTCAAAGGATTTTAAAGGATTATTTAGATATAAAACTTTTCTTGTTTTGAAATCAAATTTTTCCTTAACTTCCTTCTTTTCGTTATCCACCTTGTTTGTGATATCCCGAAATTTTTTGGCAATATCAATTTAATAATTTGTGTTAAAAATTAAATTGATTTGATAATATTTGTTATTAATATTTGAATGGATTTAATAATCTTCTTTTAAATAAATATTTAACTGATAATTTATCTTTTGAAAACTAATTTAATTGTTTTCTATTTACAATATATATATCTATATATTTGTTTATGTATTGTAAATAGTTCATCTTTGTTTTAAATTTAATAAATAAAGTTATGTTTTCTAATTCTAATATTTCTGAAAACTTGGAAATTTGATTTAATTTAATATTAAGATATTAAATAATCATATGGCTTTAAAATACTTAAGATTTAAGTTAATTTGTTTAAAATAATTTTAGCCTAAATTTAAATTTAGCAAAAGGTTTGTTTATTTTGTTTTAAATTTAGCTTGATAAAAATAAGTAATTTATTAAATAAAGGGATAATTCTTTTAGAAATCATTTTGATTTAATAATGAGCTATATTAATAATGTAAATCTTTACAAATGGATTTTAAATAAAATTGTTATTTCAACTTTAATTATATATATATGTGTGTGTGTTTGAATGAAAATTATGATTTGGAAATTAAAAATAAAGGTTTTCAAAATGTTTAAAGTAGAATAAACATTATTAATATTAATATAAGTATAAAATAAAACAATAGTAAGTAATTAAATATTTGTTAATCTATGTTTAAAAATAAAAGAAAAATAAAAAGTACATATGTTAAGTAACAAACCGTTACAAGTGATAAATAATTTTATCTATATACATCAAGTTTTGAAGGAAACTAAGCAAAGTAAAAATATGTTGCCTGTAAAACTAAGTAGTTCTGTAAAGAAAGGGAAGTAATCATGACTGTAAAGCTTAGAGATGAAGGCAAGATCAAAGTAAATAAAAATATCCCTGATCTTAATTAGTACAAGCAAAAAAATTTACATGCTGTATTGTACAAAGACAATATGATCATTGTTGTACAAAGTATAATTAACCTGTCTGCATATCACTCTGTAAAACTTTGTATACATACATCAACTCCTTCTTATTTTAGTTCAAGCAAAGAAAAAGTAAAATAAATATCTATGTATCTAAAAAAAAATGAAAGCAAACTAGGTGTATATGTGTAGCCTGTAAGAAGTTAGAAAGCAAGAACAAAGAAAAAATAAAATAATAATGCAAGTAGCTTGTAAATTAAGTATGCAGGCAAGAATAGGAAAAGAAGACAAGTATGAAGACATATAGTAAAGGAAAACCAGGTTTGTATAAAATAAAATTAAAGAGTAAGGCCTGTAGGTAGTTTGTAGTGCAAGCTAATGCAAAGCAAAAATATCTTTGTACACATAAGATAAGATTAGTTGTAAACATATAGTACATTTGCATTTAATGCTTTCAAAACTCTAGCACATACCAAAGTCATTTTGAATTTGTGTTATCATCATTTCAGCCTCCCTAATATAACATTTTGCCTGATAAAACAAAAACATAAATTGTACCAGCATTTGCATAACCCAGTTATCACCTTCCCCTGAAACTTATTTATATATGTCATCTTATTTGTTTTAGTTCGTTCAAGTCATAGCAAACCTGAAAATATACAAGTTAGCATTTTTTTAATTGAAGCATTACAACGAAGGCAAGATGAATTAAAGAAAAAAAATCAAGCAAAACTACTTTCCAGTTTTTAAAATCCAAAGTTTTTCGTACAAGCATGCTCTGTCCATCTTTCCAAAAGCAAGGTGAGTAACTTTTGAAAATCTAAAACTTTATCTGGTAGCATACTATTTATGTGATAAGATGTTGTGGTGTGTATATATGCAAATATAATCTGTTGTATGCAATCTATCAAAATGTCCTCTGTTTAATTTTTTTCAGTTTTCCTGTTGTTTAAATTTCATGTTCTTTTTGGCTAAACTTCTGTTAGGATTTAGTTTACAAACAAGATTGTTTGTCTGGTTATAAATTAAGTTTTACAATTTAATTAAGTTAATATAAACAGGTATTTAGCTCTGGAAAATCATAGTAACTGTACAAGTTCAAATTTGAATGAAAATTTAATCATCTCGTTTCCTGATTTTATGAATATAAATTGAATGCTAAAATCAATACATGATTTTTAAAACAATAACTATGATTTTTAGTATAAAGGATAGAGTGTAGTCCCGTGTTCCTCTGAAATGGGAAACTCGGATTTCCTGATGATCTTTGAATCTGGATAAGTCGGGAACTTGGATATTGTTGAAGGAGTGGTTATTGTTGAAGGGAAAAATGGTAGGAGACACTCTCGATCACTGTGGCGATGGTGGCTTTCGATTTCAGTGGGTTAACCTAGTTTTGGACTGAGTGGAGTTTTTGGGTCAGTTCCAACTCCATGGAGCATCGAGTTCAACGGGGGTTTGGGGAATGGTAGAGGGGTGAAAGGCGAAGCCGTTGCCGGTGGTGGTGGTTCTCTGGAGGTCAGAGGAGGAGGGGCGAAGCGTTGACAGGTTGGAGAGGAACCCGATTTGTTTCCAGGATCAAATTTCAAACTTGTTTTCGATTCGAGTGGCTGTGATGTTTTTGGGTAGTCGCGATCATGTCTGGAGGCGGTCGGCGACATGTTGAAGTTCAGGTGGGTGGCCGGAGTTGGCTGGGGCCACGGTGCACGTGCCCCGTGCCATTGAAGTGCTAGGTTGTTCTTTTCGGTGTGCAGAGTTTTCGCCTCAGGAAATACTCGAGTCACTCGAGTATGTGACTCGAAGTAGGGCGATGGAGAACATGAAGCAACGAAGTTGGTTTGAATTTGAGTTGGTTCCAGGTTTGAAACTGTCACTTTTTTTGGTGTGTAGAGTTTTTAGCTTGGGAAAAACTCGAGTTATTCGAGCGCATAACTCGGAGCAAGGGGAGGGATGACTCGGAGTAATTGTTGTTTGGCTCGGTAGTGTTGTCTCAGGCTTTGTAAACCTGGAAGCAAAATTTGTTTTTAATCAAATTCTAGTGAAACTTTAAATTTGTAAACTAGATTTAACAAAGCTTAAATCCAGATTTAATTTTGAATTCAAGGTTATTTTTGGATTCAAATTTGAAATGAAATCAAAGTTTAAAATGATTAAAGGTGGGTTACAGGTTTCAAAAATCGGACAGGTTTTCAAATTTTGAATTAATTTAAAGTTTGAAAACAGAATTTAAACTGTGATTTAAATTCGAAGTTAAAGTATAGATTCAAATGAGATTTTGAATCTAGGGTTTAAAAAAATAAATTTGGATTTTAAATCGAGAATTAAAAACCAAGTTTTTAAATGCAAGTTAAATCAAAGTTGTTAATTAAATGTATAAATAATAATCATTTTGAATCTTAAATTCAAAATGAAATTTTGAATTTAAATTTAAAATGTAATGTTCTAATACACTTTAATATTAATAAAGTCATTAATAAAGAAATAAATTATCTTAGGAATAACTAAGATATTTAAATGATTAAACGAATAAGTTAATTAAGAAATGACTTATGTACAAATAATTTAGATTAATTTATAACTAGAAATTAATTAAGAAAGTAATTTAAGAAATGTTATTAGTTAACGAAGATAATTAACTAAAGATTATTAATAATTAATTAATGTGATAAATTAGTTTAATTAATTAAGATAATCATTTGTAAATTGGTTAAGTGTAATTACTTGACAAAAGTAAATAAGAGATTAATTACTATTTGTGATTAATTTTGATAAAATGATTAATTTAAGTTAATTAATTTAGTTAAATTAATCATTTGATGATTTGATATGTGTAATTACTTAGTGTAATTAATAGAGCATAATTACTTAGGAAAGTAATTAGATGATAATTACTGGATGTCATTAATACAAGATGATTTGTAAATGAAGTAATTTGGATATTTACTTTTGTAATTAATCAAGGGATTAATTAGTGGAGATAATTAATTATGGAATAATTAATATAAGTAATTAAGGATAGTTAATTACTGTAATGTTATTAATCAAGGGTGATTAATAATTGTGTTTAATTAAAGTTTAATCGCTTAATGTAATTAATTTAAATAAAGTAATTTAATTTAAATCTGAATTAGAGATCATTAATTAATATAACTAATGATGTAAATTAAGAATTGTTTAATTAAGGGATAATTAATAATGTGGTGATTAATTTATGTAATTAATTAACAATAAATATAATTAATTATATTTAATTAATAAATAAAGTAATTAAATGTTAATTAGTATGAATGATGTAGGTTAATTAATTTGTGAAATTAATTAAAGACTAATTACCTGTTGTAATTAGAGAATGATTAATCAAGGGTGTTTAACCAAGATGAATAATTATAGATTAGAGGATGAATAATTAATTTGATTTATAATAAATTAATGGTTGTATAGGCAAGATTTATAGATGAAGTAATTAATTTAATTTAATTTAAATTAATTAAAGATAGAAGTAGTTAATTTAATTCATTTTAAATTAATTACAAATGGTATGATTATAAATCATTGCTTATGAATGAATGATATTGATATTTCATTTGATGATTGTGATCACGGATATAAGATGAGTAATATCTTGTGATATGGATGTTTGGTTTAAATATGATAATATTTAATTATCTGTTTGGATGATAATATTGATTATCTATTTATGATGATGACGTGATTATCTATTGTGATATTATGAATTATCCATCCGTGTGTATATTGATTTTATTGAATTGAACTGTTAAGACTAAATAGACAACTTGGCCTTAAAAGACACGTTTTGGATTTCGATGAGACCGGGATCGGGTTTCCATATTTGGAACATCCGAAAACCACATCGATCCAAATTAACGATAGGTCGTGAATCTGAAGTGAAGATGAAGATTCAAAGTGCAAGGGTTATCGTCGTTAACTCTGAGGGTGATTCCAAAATGAGTGTAACGAGATAATGCCTTCGGTTTCGTTCGAACCCGGAACGAACTTGTATGGATTGAATGCTTTCAACACATCGTCAGGTGGGCGATGAGCATTCTAAGAAATGTATTCTCTAAAGGTAATCGTAGCCTCAAGCCTCATCAACCGGGAATGGCTAAAACAGGGGATGTGCAGCAAGGTTAGGTGGGTCATGCCCAAGCAGGACAAAGATATTCCCCTGTCTAGATGTCCCTTATTTTTCGGCTGTGTGGACGGTTGATTGCAACAACTGCCGAGGTTATCTTGTTCGGGACTGTTCAGTAAGGAATGGTTCCGGCCTTGTGTTGCAGGTGGTCGGGAGTGATCCCCGGTACGTTGATCTAGGCCACGTACTGTAACGGGCAGTACCCCAGTAGCCCTGCCATTGTATGGAATCCACAATCCAATAAGTGCCAACGGTTTTGATTGTATTACCCACTTTTGTGGCTAGTAGCTGGAATTTAATAGATGTAACAATTTCGGCTATTTTCTATTTACTTGAAAACCCTAGACCTATTATAATATCACTGAATTTCCTATCAAATGTTTTGGTTAACGTAAGGTAAAAACTTACCCATGTTTATTTTTGGGGAGTCTTACGTGATACCTTTTATTTCAAAGGATTTTCAAAATTAAGCAACTTAAACCTGTTACTCACACCAGACCCATGTCTGACCCGGAGTTTATTTTTGTTTTTCATAAACTCTCGGGTACTCAAATTTTTACGAGTAGCCAAGAGATTCAGGTTAGCTTTGACGAATTCTGGATGAGCAATGGAGCAGGAGGCTTCATCGTTGTAGATATATATAGTTCCGCTGTGTTGGTATCTTTGAGTTGTATTGTGTTGAGTTGTATTAACTAGACAGGTGTCTATAACTGTCTTGTATGTGATGTATTATCTATATAACTCTGATTGATGTTTGTATATTATGTAAATACATATGTGATTAATATAATTTATTCGTTCCGCTGTGAGATTCTGATGTTGTCGTTCTTTCTTCTCTATCTTTTCTATTTTCTCACCCCTTTCTTTCTTCATGACGAAACGGTTTTCTGGGCATAGGAATTTGGGTCGTCACATTGTTAGTAATTTCTTTGTTTGGGATATTCAACTCTCATTGCATCTTATCTTATCTTATTTAATCTTGTCTTTGATTCTCAATTACCTCTGTCCTAAAATTCATTCTCGATTTTTCAGGATGAGTTATAGGAATGCCAAAGGTAGGGGATGTGGTGTTGCCCCAGCTCCTGAGCCTGCTGCACCAGTTAGGTTCACTAAACTCTGTAAGGAATACACTGAACTTGGTGGAACCAAGTTACCAGATCTGAGAGCATTATTGAGGCTCAATAGTGGTTGAAGCATTTGGAGAGGATTTTCTCTGGTCTTGAGATACTAATACCCAACAGCGTCAGTTTGTAGCTTGGAAGTTGAAGGGAGCAGCCTTGGATTGGTAGGAGTCTGTCATAGCTCACATAGCTGAGGCTGACATTTCTTGGGAGTAATTTAGGTACCATCTTCTGTTTCTATTGAATTTGGTTCAGTTTTCTCTTTTTGAAATCTGTCTTAATGTTTGGCTATCATGCTTTAGGGATGCTTTTGTTGTGAAGAAGATGCCCGAGGCAGGAAAGTCTCAGCTGTATCAGTAATTCATGGATTTGAGACAGGGTGATATGTCTTTTGCTGTATATGAGAGGAAGTTCAATGAACTTTCTAAGTTTGGCCCAAATATGATTGACACTCCTCTCAAGAAGAATGAGAACCTCATTTCTAGTGCACGTTCGGAATACTATGATCGTCTCATCGCTCATGTGCATAGCCTTTCACCACTCTAATGGATATGGCCATTAGATATGAGAATCCTAGTTCTAAGGATCCTCCAGCTGCTCATTCTGCTTCATCACAGTCTTTTTCTGGTAATCCTAAGAAGAGAAAGCCCAACTTTCACCATCTGAACAAGAATAGGAATAAGACTCCAGGGTTGGGATCATCTTCTTCCCAGGGGCAGTCTGTCGACCGATCTGCCGTTACTTGTTTTAGATGTAATCAGAGGGAACACTATGCTAATAGCTGTCCTACTTTAGTTGCTGTTGTTGTTCCTCCTCCCCCTCAACTGAACAGGCATGATCTCTGCCATATTTGTCTTCATCCCGGTCACTTTAGGAAGGATTGTCCTACCCAGCAGAAGGGCAAGCCTTTTGGTAATTTTGCTGTTACCTCTGCATCTTCACCCGCTCTACCTCCTGCACCAGCGCCTGTCCCTGCCCATGCTCCTAGTGATAACCAAGGTACGCTTCAGAGCACCTTTACTTTGTTTAAATCTCATGTTCATGTTTTATTTGATATTGGAGCTTCCTATAGTTTTATTTCTGTGGATCTTTGTAATAAATTCGAGTATCATAATTTCCTTAAGTTTGCTTCTGAACCTTTGTGTGTTAAAAATCCAGTTGGTGGTCCTGCAAACCTTAGTAGGGTTTGTAATCGAGTGAAACTCCTATATTTTGATCACTGTTTCAGTGGTGATTTCTATGTTCTGGGTTTTGATGCTTTTGATCTATTGTTTGGCAGTGATTGGCTGAAGAGGCATGATGTCGTTATCTCTTGTAAAACCCAAACTATCTCTCTTGTTGGTGAGAAAGGTGATTCTTTGGTGATTCAGTGTTGTTTCCCCCAGGATTTTGCTGGCAGCTTTATTTATTCCCTTGATGCTTCTCCTGGTGATATTCATTCGACTTCTGAAGTCAAACTATATCCGATGTATTTGGTGAAGTCACTTCTTTACCTCCTAAGCGGGAAATTGATTTCCTTGTTGATCTTATTCCTGGAGCTCAACCTGTAGTTCTTCATCCTAGAAGAATGGCGCCCCGTGAGAAGGTTGAGTTGAGGAAGAAAATTGAGGACTTTTTCTCCAAGGGTCTGGTCAGATCTAGCCATTCAAAATGGAGAGAAGTAGTGGTTTTCGTCACTAAGTCCGATGGTTCTTTGAGGAAGTGTGTTGATTATAGGGAGCTGAATAAGCTCACTATAAGGAACAGATATCTTATGCCTCGCATTAATGATATGTTTGATCAACTCCATGGAGCTACTGTTTTCTCTTAGCTTGATCTTGCCACAGGTTTTCACCAGCTCAGAGTTGCTGAGGAAAGTATTCCCAAGACTGCTTTCCGTACTAAGAATGGTTTCTATGAATGGTTAGTTATGCCTTTTGGTTTGACTAATGCTCCTGCTTTCTTTGTTGATTTGATGAGTCGTGTTTTTCGTGATGTGCCTAATAATTTTGTTTTAGTCTTTGTTGATGATATCCTTGTCTTCTCCAAGACAAGGGAAGAGCATGAGTCACGTTTGAAATTTATTCTGGGGACTCTTAGAAATCATCAGTTGAAGGTTAAATTCTCAAAATGCCATTTCTGGAGAGGTGAAGTCTAATTTCTCGAGCATATTGTTTCTAATAATGGAGTTTCTGTTGATGCAGTCAAGATCACTGCGATCAATGTAAGTCTTTACTTTTTATCTTTCTGAAATTTGATCATTCTATCTTTTCTATGGTCCTTATTTCACCCTATTCTGTTACAGGGTTGGAAAACTCCTAGGACTCCATTTGATATTCGCAGTTTTCTAGGCCTTGCCCGTTACTTTCGGAGATTCATTGAGAATTTTGTTCGGATTTCTACACCTCTCACTGCTCTAACTCGAAAGAATGCTAAGTTTATATGGAGCGATGAGTGCAAAGTTGCATTCAATGAGTTAAAGCGTAAGCTTACTTCCGCACCAGTGCTTACCGTTTCGAATGGAAATGAGGGATTAACGGTATACATTGATGCTTGTCGTGAGGGTTTGGGAGCTGTTCTGATGCAAGATGGGAAGGTGATTGCTTATGCCAGTCGCCATTTGAAGACCCATAAGGCCAATTATGCATCTCATGATTTGGAATTGCTTGATGTGGTCTTTGCTTTGAAGCTTTGGAGGCATCATCTTTTGGGTGCTAAGTTTGAGCTCTTTACCGATCATCGGTCCTTGAAGTATATCTTCACCCAGAAGGATTTGAATCAACGTCAGGTCCAGTGGCTTGTGTTTCTTGTTTCTTATGATCTTGACGTTAGCTATACCCATGGGAAAGCTAATGTTGTGGCTGATGCTTTGAGTCGGAAGAATGTCATGTTGTGTCAGCTGGTTGTTTCTTCTTATCCTATTTTGGATCGTATCTTTGCTAAGCAGGATGAGGATTGGATCATCAGCTTGATTAAGGAGAGTGTTCATAGCAGAGTTGGTGGTAGTGGTCCTGGTCCTGGTGGTAGTGGAGCTCAGATCGATGATAGAGGGATTTTGAGGATTAATAATCAGATTTGTGTCTCGAATTTTGATGGATTGAGGCAAGAGTTACTTTGGGAAAATCATTGATCCAGACATTCTATTCATCCTGGTGTGGCGAAGATGTATTAGGACATGAAGAAGCTTTATTGGTAGAGAGGTACTAGGCGAGATATCTCTATCTTTGTTAGTAGGTGTGTGACTTGTCAACAAGTCCAAGCATATCATCAGAAGACCCCTGCTTTGTTGCAGCCCCTTGAGGTTCCCAATTGGAAGTGGGAACAAGTTTCCATGGATTTTATTGATCGTTTACCAAGGACTCGGAAGGGTAATGAGGGTATTTGGGTTATTATGGATAGTTTGACCAAATCAGCTTATTTCATTCCGATCAAATCCACCCGTTCTGCTTCCAGTCTGGCTGAGATTTATATGAGGGAGGTTGTTCGTCCCCATGGTGTTCCTATCAGCATTGTTTGTGCTCGAGACCCTAACTTCACCAGTCAATTATGGAAAGCTTTTCAGGAATCTTTGGGAACTCGCCTGAATCTAAGCACTGCTTACCATCCACCGACCGACGGTCAAACTGAAAGAGTGAATCAGATTCTAGATGATCTTCTTCGTGCTTGTATTCTTGATTTCGGAGGATCTTGGGAAGATCATCTCCATCTTTTTGAATTCACCTATAACAACAGTTATCAAGCTAGTATTGAAATGTCTACATTTGCTACTCTTTACGGAAGACCTTGTAGATCTCCATCTTGCTGGATTGAATCTGGTAATCGTTTGGTTCTTGGTCCTGATATGATTTTGGAGGCTTCTGAGAAGGTTGAGGAGAGTAAAAGGAAGATGAGGATTGCTCAAGATAGACAGAAGAAGTACGCTAATCGGCGTAGAAAGAGTTTGGAGTTTTCTGTTGGTGATCTGGTTTTCCTTAAGATCTCCCCCTTAAGGAATGTGACTCGGTATGGTCGCAGAGGGAAGCTTGCTCCTAGGTTTGTTGGTCCTTTCCGTATCTTAGAGAGGATTGGTTCTTTGGCTTATCGTCTGGATTTGCCTGAGAAGTTTTCTGGAGCACATAATGCATTCCATGCTTCGCATCTTCATCGATATCTACATGATCCATCTTTGGTTGTCTAGCCTTCTGCTCTCGAGAGTTTGGATATTGAGCCTAATCTGACTGTCGAGAGGTTGGCACTTCTTATTGTCGAAAGAGGTATGAAGCAGCTGAGAAGTAAATCTGTCAACCTAGTTAAGGTGCAGTGGAGTATAAATGATTGGGATTGTACCTGGGAGATGGAGGAGAGCATGCGTGCTTCGAATCCGGAATTATTTGTTTCAGGTACTATTTTCTTTTCTATCTTATCTTTCCTTGTTTCCGTGTCTTGTTCCTTTTCGAGGATGAAAAGTTTTGAGTGGGGAAGAGTGTGACAACCCATAATTCTAATAAATATTTTAATTCAATTTTGTTTGAAAACTTTGATTTTTAATTATTTAAAAATTGAAATTTTGGAATTTTCAGATGTAATTTTGGATTTTGTTTATAAATTATTTTTCAAATACAATAAAATAAATATTTTCTGAAATTTTATATTTTTGGTCAACTTTGGTCAAACTTTGACTTTTCATGCTTTGTGGAGTTTGGATTTGTGTTTGAATTTGATCTCTAGCTCAAGAAGGTGAGTTTATCACTCTCGACCTTCGTACTTATATAAGTGTGAAACGATGACAAGTGGATATGTAGAAATTGATATGTTGTGTGGATAAGTTCATATATGCCTAGGATATGATTATATGATGTTAAAATCTGCTTATAAACCTGTTACATCATCTGATATGTTATATTATGTTATACTGTTCATTTTATTTACTGTTTCTCACACTGCAAGTTCCCTGTTAGAATAGAATCACTATGGTTTGAAATGATACATACCTGAATGGACATTAAAATAAGGAAAAATTGTTATAAGCTGAAATGATAGGCACAAGAATTTTTATTTATTTTGTTGACTTGGGATTGAGGGTTTGAAATGATAGAACCTGGATTTTTCTTTTTAAATTATGGATTGAAATGATACATATCCGTATCACTTGACCTAGGTTAGAAAAATATATACAGACCCGTGGTTAATTTTAAATATTTTCTGAAAATTATTAAATATTTTGAAATTTAAAATATGAAATTTTAACTTAAATTGGATTTAAATGATTCAAATAAATGTTATAGTGATTTTCTATAAGTTAAAGTGTATAAGCAGATAAATGGCTTAGAAATGTAATTTAAATATGACTTAACTTGAAAATTGAAATTTAGTTTCAAAATGGAAATCTTTAGGCTTAACTTAGAAAAAAGAATATTCTATTTATGAAATGGGAAATTTTAAATAAAGTATTAAGTCAATTGTTAAGATAAAAAGTTAAGTAAAATAACGCACATTTGACTTAATAAATGAATTATAGTTTAATTTGGATATTTATTTATAAAATTTTATTTTAATTTAACCATAAGTGAAATGATATCCAAATAAATATTTTGGAAAAGTGAGATATGTTTTATAAGTAAAAATGGTGAAAATTTGAAATTATAATGTCTCTGAAATGTTGTAATAAACCTTAGTTATGTATTGGCAGCATTTCCAAAATGCAGTGGTTTTATGGTAGCATTTGCTAAGTGCTACCATTTCTGAAATGTAACTATGTTCTGAAATACTAAATCTATCTACAGTAGCATTTTTGAAGTGCTGTAGTTTTTGAAATTGAGTTGTTTTGAATATACTAATATATCTACAGTAGCTTTTTTAAAGTGCTGCGATTTCTAAAATTGAACTGGGAATATACCAATATATCTACAGTAGCATTTTTAAAGTGCCGTAGTTTCTGAAATTGAACTGTTCTAAATATACCAATATACCTACAGTAGCATTTTTAAAGTGTTGCAGTTTTTGAAATTGAACTATTTTTGAAATACTAACATATCTACTGTAGCTCTTTATAAGTGCTGTTGTTTTTGAAAAATACAATGTTTTGAAATTGTTGTAATTGAACGAATGAACTTAGAAAATGCTACAATTCTGGAAATTTAATATTTGATTGGAAAGGATAACGACTTCATATTTAAATGTTTTAAATGAATTATTTTGATTTGGAATATAAACCATTTTTGAAATTTATAACCACGGGTTATAATAACGGTTGGTTGTTAAAGAGACAGGGATCGAATATGGGCATACTCTCTATCGATACCGAAAACCACTTTAACAACCGTGTACGCTATGGAGATTCCAGAATGAAGAAGGATGGTGGTTACGTTCTACTGAGGTATGTACGTGGACCCGACTCCCGTGAGTTGGCATAAGATGGCTAAAACAGGAGCAATCGACGGGCTAATGAGGTCGCTTCTCTTATCGGACACACTTCTTCGTATGCCATTCTATTACTTTGTGATTGATTGGTGCGCACCTTTGATTTTGGAAGTGTGGTTCGAGATAGGCGGCAGTAGCTGCTACACGTTACCACCGGTCTGGAAGTGCAATTGGTATATCTACCCTGGCATTGCCTAGTTGTGCCGTGTCACCTACCCTAGCGTGCCTTGTATGATTTTGGTTTTGCGTCGTACCTATGGAGTATCCTCTGGTGGCTTCCCGATCAGGAGGGACTATGGTACTGTATATACTACTGGCACTATATATGTGTTAAGGTGGAAAATGTAAAGCCTTAACGCTATTTTTAAGTATGTTTATTTCACTTTAGACATTATTATAATAGCGTATATTACTACATAGTAAATAGTTTAATGGATCCTTAGAGGATGGGCGGTTCCAAGCATCCTTTAAGTTACTTGCTCATTTTATTACAGTTCATTTGAGTTGGTTTACATTATATAAGCATCTATGTCCTGATTCGAGTTTTGGTGTTTATTTTCTTACGCTCAGGTCAGCCTGAGTATCTGCTTCGGATTTTACCTTCTGGAGCTAGGATTACTGGAGATCATCTATCTATCTATCTAGTGGTTATCTATTTCTTTTCATTATTTCTATTCAGCTTATGTACTAGTGAAAATTTATGTATTGGGGTTTCTGTTGTATTTACTTTTCAGACTATGGTATTTTGTACTTGTTTTGAGACTGTATTTAAGATTGTGTTGTAGTAGCTTCATGAACTACTTCTGTTAGTTTATTTCTACTACGAGTTATTCTGATTTTTCTGTGTCTGTGATTCTGTGATTGGTTTTATTTGCTCCAAATTATATTACAATCTATTTTTTTGAATTATTCAAGTCAGACATGTGTGGTTTTATTGTCGATTTGAATGGACCAAAATAGTGGGTCGTTACACTTGCTCACCGTCCCATTTGGATTGCCAAACGCATTCTAGGAAACAATTATTGTTACTTAATCCCCCCTAAATGGTTAAAGTGGACTCTATTGTCCTTTGACACTTTAACCTGAGGCGAACATTCTACTTGGTATTCCCTTCGCTTTTACGCGAACGTATAATCCCACGGGTTCGACTGTTGGATATATCTCACATCAATTTAATGTATACACAACCGCTGGTAGCCCCTTATGGTAGGCAGACTTCTATTGTGTAACGCAACTGTGACGACCTGGAATTTTGGACATTAGAAATTGGAATATATAATTGATTTTAAATATTTAAAAGTTATTTTTAACTTGAATTTCAAATGTCACAATTTAATTGGTTATTAAATTATTGAATTAAATAATTGGAAATTGGATAGAATCTGGAGTTTCAAGCTTGTTAAAAAATAATTTAAAGGCTTACAAAATTTATATTGATGATACTAAAGATAATAGAAGTTTTAAAATTTAATTTGAAAGCGATTTGTTCAGTTTTAAAATATATCGTTTAAATTGATATTGAAAAATAGTCTTCCGAGCCCTAATCTCGGAATTCGACGAAACCTGTAACAACCCTGGTTTGGAGATTACCTTTCAATATTGAATTATAATGATAATTATAATTTAATATTGTGAATTAAATTAAATTTGGAGAAATTAAATTGTTTATTTGGAATAAACAATGAATTTTGGAAATTAAGATGAGAAAATAAAGTTTGGAACTTTATTTATTTTTTTGGGTTAGTAATTAATGAAAATAATTTTTATTTAGAGAAATTGCAATAATTTTATTAATTATTGTCAATTGCTTCTTTTAATGATTTTTAAAGGAAGTATTTGATTTTTAAAGGTTGTTTATTGAAATAAAAAGTGAAAATCGGGTTAAAAATAAGTTTTGGCCATAATTAATGTTTTAAAATGGTTTGAAATATTTTTCTAAGTGATAAAATAAATTTTGTGGAATTTTAAGAGTTAAAAACATGATTTTGTACATTTATTTGGAGAAAATTATGCATTTTTGTTAAATAAAAGAATTTAATAATAAAAATATTTAAAAATAAAAATTAATATTTTTATATGTTAGAAAATGTTTTAATTTGCATGTATACAAGTTTTCACATTTTTTTTGTGTGTAAATATGAAGAAAATGAATTTTATTTGTGTGTATATGTAACATACACACATATTTTTGGTTAAGTATTGATTTTATCCTTAAACCTCCTTATTTTTCTTTTTATTTTGGGTCCAATTCAGCCCAATACCACAAAGCCTGGTAAGAAGTGAGATATAGAAGAGTTGTACGTTCATTTCACAACATCTTCTTCTTCCTTCAGCTGAAACAAAAGAAACTAAACCCCTCTTCCCCAATTTCTCAAAAATCAAGCAATTCCATCATTTTAAATCAACAAATTCAAGGCTTTTTATACTCTAGTGATAAATAAAAGGTAAACAACTCCAAACTATTGAATTTCATCACCAATTTCTATTACAGTAAGTGAGTTTCTAATTTTTATTGTAAATCGTGTTGCATGCCATTTTCTCTTCTTCTGTAGGTTCATAAAGGCTCCAATCTTGCCAAAAGGCTCCAACTTTGCTACAAAATCCAAGCTTTTGCATCAAATCAGCAAGTTGAGAACAATATCTCACAAATACTAGCTAAATTGCTTGTGAAATTGCTTGAATTTGCTGCATATGTAAAAGTTAATTCAATGTATATCTATTTTCATTTTGGCCTAAAGTGCCAACTTTGGTCATCCATAACTTTCATCTCCGGCAACGACATCCTGCCGGATCTTTTTCTGAGTCAAGTTTATATGTTAAACTTCATTTTTGAAAATTTTGGTTGAATAGTACGGTCATTTGAGTGTTCAAATCGTCACTGCAAAATCAATGCACAGCCTGCAAATATCATGTGCACATTTTGTTTTCCGAGTTGTTGCAAACATGGCCTGAGTGCATGTTTGAGACATCATATCTCTTTTGTTTCTTTCTCAAATTGCACGATTCATTTTTTTTCTGAAATATGAAGTTCTCTACTTTATGCCTACCAAATTTCAGATAATTTTGGCATAGATAGCTTATATAAATCTGCTGCCAAACTTGTACCTGGACCATGTTTTTGCCCAGAGTCCAACAGTGAAACACTGTCTGGGTTCAAGTTTGAGCAATCATATCTTTCTCATAGTTTATCCAAATTGCATCATTCTTTTTCTGTTTAAAAGATGACGTTTTATACTATATGTGTATCAATTTTCAGCTCAATCTGATGTCATTTTTCTCCTGTTTTATACCTGAAAGTTGAGTCCAGGAGTGTTTTAGGCTTGCACATTTATTTGGTTTTTGAACTGTTGCAAACATGGTCTGAGTCCATATTTGTGACATCATAACTCATTGGTTTTAAATCAGATTTGCGTGATACTTTTTGAAAATTGAAGTAGGAGTGTTGATTTATATTCCTATAAAGTTTCATGAAAATATGGGATGGTTTGCTATTTCTAAATGGCTGTCAAACTTGTACTCGCAGCTTGCTAATTCAGTGTTTTAAGCCTTGTTTTGGTCTGACTTTGAAACGAGGCAGATTCTTCGTTTCAAATCGCATTTGAATGATTCTTTTTGCATATTGAATTAGGAATGTTGAACTATATTCCTATCAAATTCCATGTCATTTGGACTCAGTTTGCAGGTCCAAACCTGCTGTCAAACTTGGGTTCGTAGCATGTTGTCACCGGTTTTTATACTTAGAATAATTTCTGGCCTTTTCTGATATTTTCCGATTTCTTTGAGATTTTTCGCTAAATTCCGTACACGGGTTTTATAAAGCATTACAAAGTGTTTTTCAAGCCAATTGACTTTTGAAATTATTATTTAATATTATTTTTAAGTATTAAATTAATTACTCCATAATAGGAGAATTTCGAATGCAATTTCTAAAGCGATTTTGAAGCGTTCCTAAAACTCGTTTTCTTCAACTTAATTTCTATATAAAACACACAATTTTGCACTTTGAGCGAAGAAAGAGGAGAATTAAATGATTGGATAAAACGCGTGCTATGAACACGTGCATTTATCTTTTCAGTTAATTCCTATTCTATTCGTTTGATCGTTTGGCCTACGGGTCTAGTTTACCGATGATATGAGGTGAACCTTTTACTGCTTTGAGTGTGAAATTTACTAGCGGTTAGTAAACCGTTTAGTGCAAACGGGTGGTATGGGACACACGTTAACACTGTTCGGGTTCCTTTCCGAGAGTTTGTGACACATTTGCCTGTTGGTGTGCCAGTACTAGACCTTCGGGTCATTTGCCATTGCGGCGTATTTGTCTTCGGACGTTAGCCATTGCGGCGTATTTGCCATTGCGGCGTATTTGTCTTTTGACGTTTGCCTTTGGGCGAGATACCTATTATGAGAAACAGTACTCGGCAAAAATAGCACGTGCAAAACCTTTTTGAAATGATTTTTACCCTTGTGTGTCGTCATTTTGGAATCGATCCTTTGAACCATTCGGTGGCGATTACTTTGGGATTTTTGGACCCTTGGGAGTTCTTTTGAGATTTTCATTGCCTACACTGGCATGTTGAGATATGCCTATTGGCGTATATATATTGAGATTGCCTAGTGGCGCTATTTTTGAGATTTGCCTTTTGGCGTTCTATGAGATTTTTATCTCTTTGTCGACATTTGCCTTATGGCTTATGTCGAGATGGCTTTTGCTTATGTTTTCCTTGGAGTTGCCGATATGGCGGGTTTGGGAATTACTCTTTTAGGAGTTTACATTTTACAATTCCCTAAACCATTCTTATTGATTTATGATTGCCGAGGATATGAGGCATGCTACATTTTAGCGATTCATGAGATTTTGTGTTTATGCTTATTGAAGCAATAGTGTTCTAGCACCTAGTGTAACCATACATGTCAAACATGATGCGTATCCTCCATACAACTATTTTTAGCTTTCTTATGGTTTCTTCTTGTTTAAGAAAAATATCACTATGCTCTTATGCTCCATTATTCTACTATCACCTTTTACTGATTTGTTTAGCTAGACTGACCCGTGTATTTTATACTCGGGTCAGACCGAGGTGTTTCAGGTTAGGTACTTTTGGACTTAGCCTATTCCGCTTCTGCATGGACTATTCTGCTAGCTCTTTTTGTTATAGATTTTTGTGTAGTCCTTTTTGGTTTGCTACTCTGATATGTATATTCTTTTGACCCGTGTTTGTATTGTGGTCGTCATACCACATGTGTGATGTATTATTTTGTATACTTTGTGATGTATCTGTGTATGTGTGCATCTATGCGATTATCTGCTGTTCTGTGATGTGTTTTACATTTGATTTGTTGTATTTTGTTCTGATAGATCCTACAGCCACCTATGGCTTGTATTAAGTATTTATTGGATATGTCGATCCTCTTGAATCGGAAAAAAAGAAATATGGCATTGTCGATGTATTCAATAGATATTTAATACAAGGCTATAGATGGTCGCTCCTATCCAGCCCTATTCTCTACATTAGCAGACAGTATTACCCAGTAATGCTCTTTGTTAATGTGGGTCTCGGGGTGGGGCGTTACAGCTTGGTATCAGAGCTGAGTTTAGAACAAAATATGATAAACGCAGAACAGAAACACATATTACGGTACATCAAAGTGTAATACAAATGTTACGAATCCCTGAATCATCATGCTCTTGTTCTTTTCGTATCCTTTGGGGTAGATATAATTTTGGGAATATGTCTAGGAATGCATTTTAATTCCGTAGTATTCCATATTTGAATTAATGATACCTACCATGTGAATAAACTTTATCTTATCTTAACTTTCAGTTATGGTTGGAAGAGGCAAAGGACGACGTTCGGATGTGGAGCAGTCCAGTGGGTCCCATCCGGATGGAGTATATATGTCTGCCGATCAGTTTATGGAGTTATTTAGGAGCACCCAGCCTCCAGCTCCTACTCCAGCTTCTCCTTCGCGCAAGTCTCCATTCGCGCGCATGTGTAGTGATTTTGCACATCTCGGAGGCAAGCCATTCAAAGGCTCCGAGTCTGTTTTGGAGGTTCAGGCTTGGATTCGTTCTTGCGAGTCTATATTTTCTCGCATGGATCTTTCAGATTATCATAGGGTTTTTGTAGCATCTAGCATGTTACAAGAGCGTGCTCTTGATTGGTACGAGCTATTCACAGCCGAGCTCGACGAGTCTACTCTTACATGGACTCAGTTTCGGGAACAATTCGAGCTTAAATTCGTTCCTGAGTATGAGAAAGCATCTCTTGCCCGTCGCTTCCTCGAGCTAAAGCAAGGGAAATCTTCTGTTTCAGATTATGTGTCTTCTTTCGAGGCTCTTTCTAAGTATGGCCTTGAGTATATTAGCACTCCATACAAGAAGAATCTCAAGTTCGTTTCCGGTCTTAAGAAGTATTTGAAGAAATCTTTGATGTTGCAGCTTAAGCTTTCTTTTGAGGAGCTAGTTGACTCGGCGCTTCATCTTGAAGCCGTCGAGAAGAAGATCGATAGCGGTGATGATGTTGAGGTTCGCAAGAACCCCAACCAGAAGCGGTTTCCTTTTCAGAAATCTAAGTTCTTTCCATCCAAGAAGAAGAAGCCAGTTGGTTCTACTTCTCAGCCTCAGTCTATCGAAGCACCTCCCTCTCGCAAGGGGTGTTTCAATTGTGGTTCGCCCGACCATATGATTCGACAGTGTCCTAAGCCTCTCTTTTGTCGATATTGCAAGAAAGAGGGCCATCGTATTTCCACTTGTCCTATTGCTCCGAATAATGCCAAATCTGGCAAGCTGAATGTAGCGGATGCTTCTGGAGGTTCTTCTCAGCGCAAAGGTACTTCTCCTTCTATTCTTTAAGGTTCATTGTTGTTTCGTGATCGTTCTATTTGAGTCCTCTTTGATACGGGTGCGTCGCATTCATTCGTATCGAAGAAGCTCGTAGATGATTTGTCTTTGGATGTTTCTTGTATGGTTACTTCATTGAGGATTGCGAATCCTATCCAGGGATCCGCAACCCTTAGCATGCTCTGTGATGATGTTGAGATTGTTTTATGTGGCTTTTCTTTTCGTGCGAATCTGCACGTTATTTCTTATTTGGGATTTGATATGATTTTTGGTATGGACTGGCTAGTGCGATATGATGCCAGATTGTTTGTGCTCAGCGGATTTTATATCTTCGACATCCAGATTCATCTACTCAGCTATCACTTGTTCTTCGGAATGTGGATAATTCCGAAGTGGCTTTATATTCTCTTGACTCACAAGATGATGATATATCTCATATTCCTATTGTTTGTGAATTCTCTAATGTATTTGAGCCTGTTTGGGGTTTGCCACCCAAGCGGGCGATTGAGTTCCACATTGATCTCATTCCAGGCGCGCAGCCAGTTAGTTGTCCTCCCACGAGGATGTCTACAAAAGAAAATGAGGAACTCAAGAAGCAACTTTTAGAGCTTGAGTCCAAGCAATTGATTCTGTCTAGTTCTTCACCGTGGGGTGTCGCGGTCGTCTTTGTGAAGAAGTCTGATGGAACTCTTAGGCTTTACATCGACTATCGCAAGCTTAACGAGTTGACCATCAAGAATAGATATCCATTACCTAGGATCGATGATATGTTCGATCAATTGAGTGGCGCTAAGGTCTTCTCTCAGCTCGACCTTGCCACTAGTTTTCATCAACTCCGAGTCGCGGAGGATAGCATACCTCTTAAAGCTTTCCGCACTCGATATGGATCTTACGAGCGGCTCGTTATGCCATTCGGTTTGACGAACGCTCCATCTTTCTTTGTTGATCTTATGAATCGAGTATTCCAAGAATATCTCGATAAGTTTGTCCTTGTGTTCATTGACGACATCCTTGTTTATTCGAAATCTGGAGCGAAGCATGCTAATCATTTGAGAATTGTCTTGAGTACTCTTCGTCACCATAAGCTTAAAGCCAAATTCTCCAAGTACCATTTCTGGGAGAATAAGGTTAAGTTCTTAGGCCACGTTGTTTCTTCTGAAGGCATTTCTGTCGATCCTTCGAAGATCGAATCCATCCAGAATTGGAAGAGACCTGAGAATGTTCATGAGATTCGTAGTTTTCTTGGATTGGCGGGTTATTACCGCCGATTCATTAAGGATTTCTCTCGTATTGTGCTTCCTCTCACCAGCCTTACTCGGAAAGGCGTTCGATTTATTTGGTCCGACAAGTGCGAAGCTTCTTTTCAGCAGTTGAAGGAGCTTCTCACCAATGCTTCTATTCTAGTGGTTCCTGAAGGGAATCAAGATCTTGTTGTCTACACCGATGCTAGTAGATGTGGCCTCGGTGCCATGCTTATGCAGAAGAATCGGGTAGTTGCTTATGCTTCTAGGCAACTGCGACCGAATGAAGTACGCTGTGCTACTCATGACCTCGAATTAGCCGCCATTGTCTTCGCCTTGAAGATTTGGCGCCATTATTTATTAGGCAAGCACTTCATTCTCTATACCGATCATAAGTCCATGAAATATCTATTCACACAGAAGGAGCTCAACATGAGGCAACAACGTTGGCTCGAGTTCCTTGCTTCCTATGACTTCGATATCCAGTGTACCCCTGGTAAGGGTAATCGTGTTGCTTATGCGCTTAGTCGCAAACATTCGGTTGTTGTTTCAATGATGCTAGCTGAGTGGGATGTTCTAGAGACCTTATCACTTTGTGATATTCGTGATCGAGCTCCATCTTCTGATTCTCCTATCTTATCATTTAGTTTGGAAGCTCGACCCAGTTTATTGGATCGTATTGCCGATGCTCAGTGGCGTGATCCCGATCTTGTCCACCTTATTCAGATTTGTGAGTCTGAGTCCCATCACGAGGAGTTGAGGGATTTCAGCATTGATTCTCATGAGTGTCTTCGTAAGAAGAACCGTCTTGTTGTGCCTTTTGATTCTGCACTTAGACATGACATTCACGATGATGGTCATCGTTCTAAGTATACCATTCACCCTGGCAGTAGTAAGATGTATGCCGATATGCATCGCCTCTATTATTGGGAAGGCATGAAGCACGATGTGGCGAGTTATGCGAGTAATTGCATGACTTGTCAACGTATCAAAGCCGAACATCAGCGCCCTTCTGGTCTCCTTCAGCCTTTAGAGATTCCATTGTGGAAATTGGATCATATTTCGATGGATTTCATTGATGGCCTTCCTCGTTCGAGATCGGGCCATTCTAGCATTTGGGTTATTGTTGATCGCCTCACCAAATCAGCTCATTTCATTCCTATTAAGTCTAATAGGAGTGCTTCTAATTTGGCCAAGTTATACGTCAAGGAAATCGTGAGACTTCACGGTGTTCCTAGTTCGATTGTTTGTGACCGTGACCTGCTATTCACAAGTCAATTCTGGCAGAGTCTTCAACAAGCTTTGGGAACAAAGCTTAATTTCAGCACAGCATATCATCCGCAGTCTGATGGACAGACTGAACGGGTGAATCGTATCTTGGAAGATCTCCTCCGTATTGGTATTCTTGATTTCGGTGGTAGTTAGGAGGATCACCTACCCCTTGTAGAATTCTCATACAACAATAGTTTTCAGTCAAGTATCGGTATGGCTCCTTTCGAAGCTTTATACGGAAGGCCATGTCGATCACCTTCTTGTTGGTTGGAAACTGGTGAGAAGCTTATTCTTGGCCCAGATTCTGTTCGTGATTCTTCTGAGAAGATTGATCTTATTCGTCAGAGAATGAAAGAGGCACAAAGCCGCCAGAAATCCTACGCGGACAACCGTAGGAAGCCTCTCGAGTTCTCGGTTGGTGATCTCGTCTTTATTCGTGTTTCTCCTCTAAAAGGGGTTATGCGCTTCAGTACGACTGGGAAACTGGCTCCACGCTTTATTGGACCATTTCCTATTACTGAACGTATTGGCCCTGTGGCTTATAGAGTTTCGCTTCCGGCTCATCTATCTGGCATTCATGACGTATTTCACGTCTCTCAGCTTCGGAAGTGTCCTCGAGAGTCAGATTCTATTATCGATTCTCCTCTTTTGCAAGAGCTTGAGATCTCACCAGACCTATCTATTGTGCAGCAGCCTCTTCGCGTACTTGCTATGGAGGTGAAACGCCTTCGAAACAAGGACGTGCCGCTCGTTAAATTTCAATTGTCCGCTAATCCCAACGACTGCACTTGGGAAACCAAGGAGTTTATCGAGCGATCCTACCCTGGTTTTCTTTCTTCGCATAGCGATGGTGAGAAAATTCTTTTTCTCAAACTTGTTTTCCTATCTTTTGAAGTGATGAAATATATGGTCGTATATATACTTTTCCCTAGGAATTACGGGGATACAATTTTGTTAAGGGGGGAAGTCTGTAACAACCCTGGTTTGGAGATTACCTTTCAATATTGAATTATAATGATAATTATAATTTACTATTGTGAATTAAATTAAATTTGGAGAAATTAAATTGTTTATTTGGAATAAACAATGAATTTTGGAAATTAAAATGAGAAAATAAAGTTTGGAACTTTATTTATTTTTTTGGGTTAGTAATTAATGAAAATAATTTTTATTTAGAGAAATTGCAATAATTTTATTAATTATTGTCAATTACTTCTTTTAATAATTTTTAAAGGAAGTATTTGATTTTTAAAGGTTGTTTATTGAAATAAAAAGTGAAAATCAGGTTAAAAATAAGTTTTGGCCATAATTAATGTATTAAAATGGTTTAAAATATTTTTCTAAGTGATAAAATAAATTTTGTGTAATTTTAGGAGTTAAAAACATGATTTTATACATTTATTTGGTGAAAATTATGCATTTTTGTTAAATAAAAGAATTTAATAATAAAAATATTTAAAAATAAAAATTAATTTTTTTATATGTTAGAAAATGTTTTAATTTGCATATATACAAGTTTTCACATTTTTTTTGTGTGTAAATATGAAGAAAATGAATTTTATTTGTGTGTATATGTAACATACACACATATTTTTGGTTAAGTTTTGATTTTATCCTTAAGCCTCCTTATTTTTCTTTTTATTTTGGGTCCAATTCAGCTCAATACCACAAAGCCTGGTAAGAAGTGAGATAGAGAAGAGTTGTACGTTCATTTCACAACATCTTCTTCTTCCTTCAGCTGAAACAAAAGAAACTAAACCCCTCTTCCCCAATTTCTAAAAAATCAAGCAATTCAATCATTTTAATTCAACAAATTCAAGGATTTTTATACTCTAGCGATAAATAAAAGGTAAACAACTCCAAACTATTGAATTTCATCACCAATTTCTACTACAGTAAGTGGGTTTCTAATTTTTATTTTAATTGTGTTGCATGTCATTTTCTCTTCTTCTATAGGTTCATAATGGCTCCAATCTTGCCAAAAGGCTCCAACTTTGCTACAAAATCTAAGCTTTTGCATCAAATCAGCAAGGTGAGAACAATATCTCATAAATACTAGCTAAATTGCTTGTGAAATTGCTTGAATTTGCTGCATATGTAAAAGTTAATTCAATGTATATCTATTTTCGTTTTGGCCTAAAGTGCCAACTTTGGTCATCCATAACTTTCATCTTCGGCAACGAAATACTGCCGGATCTTTTTCGGAGTCAAGTTTATATGTTAAACTTCATTTCTGCAAATTTTGATAGAATAATATGGTCATTTGAGTGTTCAAATCGTCACTGCAAAATCAATGCACAGCCTGCAAATATCCTGTGCACATTTTGTTTTCTGAGTTGTTGCAAACATGGCATGAGTCCATGTTTGAGACATCATATCTCTTTTATTTCTCTCTCAAATTGCATAATTATTTTTTTGTCTGAAAGATGAAGTTCTCTTCTATACGCATACCAAATTTCAGGTAATTTTGTCATAGATAGCTTATATAAATCTGCTGCCAAACTTGGACCTAGACCATGTTTTTGCCCAGAGTCCAACAATGAAACACTGTCTGGGTTCAACTTTGAGCGATCATATCTTTCTCATAGTTTATCCAAATTGCATCATTCTTTTTCTTTTTAAGAGATGACGTTTTCTACTATATGTGTATCAATTTTCAGCTCAATCTGATGTCATTTGTCTCTTGTTTTATACCTGAAAGTTGAGTCCAGGAGTGTTTTAAGCTTGCACATTTATTTGGTTTTTGAACTGTTGCAAACATGGTCTGAGTACATATTTGTGACAGTATAACTCATTGGTTTTAAATCAGATTTGCGTGATTCTTTTTGAAAATTGAATTAGGAGTGTTGATTTATATTCCTGTAAAGTTTCATGAAAATCTAGGTTGGTTTTCTATTTCTAAATGGCTGTCAAACTTGTACTCGCAGCTTGCTGATTCAGTGTTTTAAACCTTGTTTTGGTCCGACTTTGAAACGAGGCAGATTCTTCGTTTCAAATCGGATTTGAATGATTCTTTTTGCATATTGAAGTAGGAATGTTGAACTATATTCTTATCAAATTCCAACTCATTTGGACTCAGTTTGCAGGTCCAAACCTGCTGTCGAACTTGGGTTTGCAGCATGTTGTCAGCGGTTTTTATACTTAGAATAATTTCTGGCCTTCTCTGATATTTTCCGATTTCTTTGAGATTTTTCTCTAAATTCCGTACACGGGTTTTATAAAGCATTACAAAGTGTTTTTCAAGCAAATTGACTTTTGAAATTATTATTTAATATTATTTTTAAGTATTAAATTAATTACTCCGTAATAGGAGAATTTCGAATGCAATTTCTAAAGCGATTTTGAAGCGTTCCTAAAACTCGTTTTCTTCAACTTAATTTCTATATAAAACACACAATTTTTCAGTTTGAGCGAAGAAAGAGGAGAATTAAATGATTGGATAAAATGCATGCTATGAACACGTGCGTTTATCTTTTCAGTTAATTCCTATTCTATTCGTTTGATCGTTTTGGCCTACGGGTCTAGTTTACCGATGATATGAGGTGAACCTTTTACTGCTTTGAGTGTGAAATTTACTAGCGGTTAGTAAACCGTTTACTGCAAACGGGTGGTATGGGACACACGTTAACACTGTTCGGGTTCCTTTCCGAGAGTTTGTGACACATTTGCCTGTTGGCGTGCCAGTACTGGACCTTCGGGTCATTTGCCATTGCGGCGTATTTGTCTTCGGACGTTTGCCATTGCGGCGTATTTGTCTTCGGACGTTTGCCATTGCGGCGTATTTGCCATTGCGGCGTATTTGTCTTTTGATGTTTGCCTTTGGGCGAGGTACCTATTATGTGAAACAGTACTCGGCAAAAATAGCACATGCAAAACCTTTTGAGATGATTTTTACCCTTGTGTGTCGTCATTTTGGAATCGGTCCTTTGAACCATTCGGTGGTGATTACTTTGGGATTTTCGGACTCTTGGGAGTTCTTTTGAGATTTTCATTGCCTACACTGGCGTGTTGAGATTTTCCTATTGGCGTACATATATTGAGATTGCCTGTGGTGCTATTTTTGAGATTTTCCTTTTGGCGTTCTATGAGATTTTTATCTCTTTGTCGACATTTGCCTTATGGCTTATGTCGAGATGGCTTTTGCTTATGTTTTCCTTGGAGTTGCCGATATGGCGGGTTTGGGAATTACTCTTTTAGGAGTTTACATTTAACTATTCCCTAAACCATTCTTATTGATTTATGATTGCCGAGGATATGAGGCATGCTACATTTTAGCGATTCATGAGATTTTATGTTTATGCTTATTGAAGCAATAGTGTTCTATCACCTAGTGTAACCATATATGCCATACATGATGCGTATCCTCCATACAACTATTGTTAGCTTTCTTATGGTTTCTTCTTGTTTAAGAAAATTATCACTATGCTCTTATGCTCTATTATTCTACTATCACCTTTTACTGATTCGTTTAGCTAGACTGACCCGTGTATTTTATACTCGGGTCAGACCGAGGTGTTTCAGGTTAGGTACTTTTGGACTTAGCCTATTCCGCTTCTGCATGGACTGTTCTGCTAGCTCTTTTTGTTATAGCTTTTTGTGTAGTCCTTTTTGGTTTGCTACTCTGATATGCATATTCTTTTGACCCGTGTTTGTAATGTGGTCGTCATACCACATATGTGATGTATTATTTTGTATACTTTGTGATGTATCTGTGTATGTGTGTATCTATGCGATTATCTGTCGTTCTGTGATGTGTTTTACATTTGAGTTGTTGTATTTTGTTCTGATAGATCCTATAGCCACCTATGGCTTTTTATTAAGTATTTATTGGATATGTCGATCCTCTTGAATCAGAAAAAAAGAAATATGGCATTGTCGATGTATTCAATAGATATTTAAGACAAGGCTATAGATAGTCGCTCCTATCCAGCCCTATTCTCTGCATTAGCAGACAGTATTACCCAGTAATTCTCTTTGTTAATGTGGGTCTTGGGGTGGGGCGTTACAAAACCAGTTCCATTTGGTCCATAATACTGTATTATTATTATCGGATTTCAAGTTTCATAGCATTTGCAGTTGTCTTGTGATCGTACGATATGTAAATGCGCTGAGATTTAAATCGAAATTCAATGTAATAACTGGTTCCAAAAAACTATCTTCTCCATACGATCGAATTAGGTCTCGAATCATTTTCCATTGTGTTCGTAATAGACGTATAACATTATAAAGCCTGGCGGCATGCCTTGATAAGAGTTCGAAATTTTGAGTTGAAAATTCAAGATGATTTAAATTTGAATTTTAATTTAAATATAGTACATATGTACTATTTGACCAGTCAAAATTCCTTCACGTTAAAACTTTTCCCTTCTTTCTAGGGACACTGTAGCTGATTAATTCAATTACGTTACCATCTAATCATGTATCCTCTTTGAAACCAGGCAGGAAGACAAACAAAATATAAGTATAGTTCTGTTCCCATTTCTACAAGTGTAAACATCTTCCCTACCATATTCTCTTTTCAATTTCGAATGCCTAAAAAAATGATGAGATTTGCCTTTCCATGTTCTTCTATCTATGGCCGAACGAAATTCTACCCTCCCATTCCTCTCTTCATTTAATCGAAAAAGAAATTGACAGCAAAGAAATGGCGACTGCCCTTTCCCTTCTAGTTCCAACTTCAAATCCCCTATCTACCCTCTGTTTGAATAGGAGGATCTCGAAATCTCAAAAATAAATAAGCTTCCGCCTGGGTAGTTTTGGAGGGTGCGACAGCAGGCTTTCGAGCTCTACAGCGAGTGAGGATGTGGAGCTAGATTTGGGGTTTCTCGGCAATTTTACTTTGCTCGCATGAGTTTGGGTTCAGGACAGGGGACTAGACTAGGATCTAGAATCAATTTTGAATATTGGAGGGTGGAAGCCTATGTGCAAGCTTTGGCAGATGGTCATGATGTGGAGGTCGGTGGCTAGGGTTCGTTCGAATTTGGTCAGTAAAGTAATAGAAATTTTTTTTAATTTTTTATTTACATGCATATAAGTCATAGGAAAGAAATATATATTTATATATAATAATACAGCAAGTATATAAAATAATTTATTTCTTTAATTTATAGATATGTATGTATGTATGTGTGTATGTTTGTATATACAGTAAGTAAAGTATTGTTGATATTTATAGAAAAAGAAAATAAATTTTTTATACACGCATATTTATATATATAGGACTTTGAAAAAACATGGGAAATTGCATAAAAATTTGATTTTAATCTATGAAGAATATTTCTTATAATTAAATATACAAAGTTTCAACAATAAAATAAATGCATATTTACATATTTTAATTTGCTATTATTTAAAATAATAGATTGGTGATTAAATTGTTCAATTAAATTATTTAATTTATTATAGTCACTAAAAGATTTTTAAAGGAAAATTATCTAATTGAATTCTTAGTTAATTAAATTTATTAAAAAGGATAATTAATTGTTCGATTATTTAAAATGTTAATAAAACTGTAAATGTTTGTACAAGGTCTTAAATCGTAGAGAAAACAGGATGGATTGGATCTGATTGCAAATAAAATCAAAGGTGAGTTAATCTCACTCACATCTAGATTATTGGTTAATTTAAATAGTTAAAATTTAAATTAATGGTTGATTGCTTGAATTGATGATTTATCATTAGTTTGGATGTGATATTATATATATATATATTGGAGTGATTGATATTCCCGCATTATATATCGGATGAGACCCTATGCGCCCCACATAATAGCGGATGACCCTTTATACCGTGATGTCCCCTTCGAAGTGAGATTTGGTATTTTATCTGTTGATTAAGATCTGTGGATGCAGAAACACAGGTTGGAGGGATCCAACTGGATTCCTCAAAATATTGAAATTTGTTTTCATAGTCTGTGATATGATTGCTGATTATCGGTGATAGATATTATTGGAAATTTGAAAGTATTGAATGATATGTATTTTGCTGAACATATTTTGGGTATTGAAGATATGAAAAATATAAAAGATTTGATTTTGAAAAGATATATAAAGAGATAAATTTTAAGTAAAATAATTTTAGATAAATTAAAATAACGAATTTGGAAAAGAATAAAAGTTTGATTTTAAATTCTATTAAATAAATTCTAAGTATGAAAAAAAATATAGATTTTAAATAAATGAAATTAAAAGAGTTTTCGAGACTTAAGTGATATTGCCTAAGAATTGAAGGATTTCATTTTAAATTTTAAGATTTAAAAACGAGTGGGAAGAAATAAAAGGGAGAATTTTGTATAAAGAATGAAATGGATATTTCAGTTTAAAATAAGATTTAAATCATAAATAAAGAAGTGAATATGGAATTAATTGGTTTTGGAGTAAATTTGGGTAAGTGAGTTATTCTGGAAATCGATTTGAAAGCCGCCTAAGTGTTGGAACTATGATTAAAGGAGAATGAGAATATGGAATTTATAAACGGGGTTTATAAATAAAGTGAAATATTTCTCGGTGGACAATTTGGAAGTATAAATTCACGGTAGGAAATTAAAAGGAAAGGGTGATATGTCAAAAAAAATAGTGGTTTATTTTTAGAAGTGTGGAAAGGAAATTTACGCATTTGGGACGTAAATTAAATTAGGATAAATCCAGAAGGATTTATTAACTGATTAAATGTATTGTATTGGTGTGGAAAGTGTGTTTTTTTGAAAAAGCCAAGTATGCTTTCAAAGCTGATTTTAAGTGTAAGTTAAAAGTTTTAAAAAAAAATTTAGAATTTTTTTTCGAAATTTATTATTTAAGTTGTTTAAAATTTTAAAGGTAAATATTTATTAAGTTAGTTATAGTAGTAATTATTTTAAAGGTTAAATTGGTATTAAGATTTAAAAGATAATCATTAAATATTTATATTTTATAAAGTAGCTTTATTTTTAAAAAGAAGTTTCATAACTTTTATTTTGAATAAAGTCTTTTAAGTAGTTTTATTTTAAAATGTTTTGAGTATATATTTTTGGATAAAGTGATTTAATTTGTTTAAAAATCGAATTTAATAAGATTTGGCTTTTTCTGTGGAAATAAACAAATGGTTGGAATTTGTTCCGTAAGAATAAAAAGAGATTTCTAACTATTTTCAAAGCGTCGAATAGTGAATATAATATCTTGGGAGGATATTTTTGTGATAAATAATTTCAAAAATTATTTAAATCTGATGGTTGCTAATGGATGTTATATGATAGTTAAATAAACGACTATCAATATTGGCCAATGCGCTGATCGTTTCGAAGAGTCCGGGATCGGGATTAATTACGCGAAACCACTTCGATCCGGTTTGAACGTTTGCGAATGAAGATCGTGAAGATGATGAAGACGGTGATTCGGTTTGTCCAGACCCAGGTTAACTTGTATGGATGAATGCTATCATAACATCGTCAGGAGAACGGTGAGCATTCTAAGTGAATGTGCGCTAAAAAGGTAACGCATAGCCACAAGCCTCATCAACCGGGAATGGCTAAAACAGAGGAGGTGTAGTAAGGCTAAGTGGCTAGCAACCAATTAGGGTAAGTCACCCCTTTCTAGATGTCCCTTTTGATTTCGGCTGTGTGGGCGGTTGCTGATCCCAACCGTAGGGTGATCTTATTCGGACTACCTAGTAAGGGGTAGCTCCAATCTTGTGTTGTAGGGGATTGGGAGGGATCCTCGGTACTCTAATCTAGACTAGATACTGTGACGGGAGGTTCCCCAGTAGCCCTGCCATTGTATGAAATCAAATCTACAATAAGCTCCTGTACGGTTTTGATTGTGTCCAACAATGCTGGAACGTGAGATGCAAGCATTTCAGCTAGATTCTATTTTACTTTCCATAGACACTATTATAATATCAAACGGATTTGATAAAAATGCTTTGGTTATCATAAGATAAAAACCCGACATGTTTATTTGTGGCGTGGTCTTATGAGATAACTTTGATTTCAAAGTATTTGTGAAAACTTTAATAATCCAATTGAATGTGTTTTCTCACGCTGGTATTCCAGACTAACTCGGGTGTTATTTTACTCTAATGATCGAGTCGGACCAAGTATTGTAGGATACAGGATAAGATGCCAAGGAGCACAGGAGACAAGCTGGATGGCAAGATATATCACACGTACTTAATGCATATTCCGCTGCGTAGTATAAGCTATATTGTCAGCTTTTGTGAGGACAAGTTAATGTACATGTCCAGTATTTTTCTATTGATTTTGTGTTGTACTCTGATGATGTAATGTATAACAATTATAGTTATCTTTTGTATGAGAATCGATTATTATTTATTATATGTTGTTCCGCTGCGTTTGTGAGATTCTGATGTTGTTTTCTATTTCTTCTTCTACCTCTTTCTTCTTTAAACCTAATGGTTCGTTGTTCCGTCCACCTTGAGTTGAACTGTTGGGCAATATTGTCGGCTCAAAGGGGTACGGACTTGTGGACGGTCACAATGGTATCAGAGCTAGAGGTTAAGCGAGAACTTTAGCTTTGGTGGGGATTACTCAGTAGAAATAGAATTAGTAATACTCTAAGAATGAGATTGAGTGTATTAATAGATATGAGCGTGTATTTGTTAGTGAATATAAAATTGTTTTATATTGTGTTGATTGGTTTATTGAGTAGTTTATGGATTTTGGTTAATACGAATAATTAACGTTATTGACAGGGATCTCTAAACACTTGGATAGAACAATTCGACACGATATTGTTTTAAAATAGGGTAAATGAGATAATTTTTCCCAAATTATTTTTATTTATGAAAGGAATAATTTTCAGAAATTATTATAATTATATATGGTTGCTTGGTTGCTAAGAAATGATAATATTAAATTATTATCATTGTTGTGTGGATATTGAATAAGAAATTGAAATCAAAAATAAAACTAAGAAACAAATTCATATACAAATAGAATTCATAAACTTAAATTATAAATGTGATTATAATTTAAAATAAAATTCCAGAGTAATATTTGAATATAGATTGAAAGGATTTGGAATTCGAAATTTTAGAAATTAAATTCCTTTTAGTTTGAAAATGATTTTTCAAAAGTTTTTGGAGGAATAATGGTGATATTATTTCGAAAATATTTTAAATTGGGAATGAAATCTAGTGGGATTTGGAATAAAAATATTTTAAAATGTTTTAAAAGAAGTAAAAGCATTGAACTCACTTCGGTCGCTGGAAAATAATTTCGATGATGACTGCAGCAGCATCGATGTTCATTTTCGAGTTTCCAAGAGAGGAATTGCTACCAAAATGTATTAAATTCGAGTTGTATGCAAAACTGGATTTGGTTTTAAAATTGAAAGGATAATTTGATATGAAAATGAATTATGTATATATAATTGATTTCAAAAATGAATTTTGGAATGTTGAGTAATTTTTTAAAAGACTCTGGAATCTTATTTGAAATGCTTATGGAATATAAATAAGTTTGGGGACTTATAAAATTTGAAATTTGATAGAATAAAATCTAACTTGAAGAAGAGTTAATTTAAAATAAGTGTAAAAACGAAATAAGTTAGAAAAGTAAGTCAATTAAGGAAGTTAGCAAATGGAATTTAAATAAGTGGAAAACTTATGAAAATTTAAAATTTTGAATGGAAATGGAATTTAATTGAATTAAGTTAAATAAAGTAAATTTTAAAGAAAAGTCTAAGTAGACTAAGTAAAATGGGCATTGAAATAAAATTTATTAAGTTGGAAAAATAAATATGTGAATGAACAAACTAATTTAATTGATAAATAAATGGAAATTGAATATTGAGATTATATTTAATTTAAATTGGATAATGTAAAGTGAAGTTGTAGAATTAAATTGATGTGGACTAAAAATAATTAATGTTGGGAAATAAAGTCTATTGAGATTTAAAATAAATTAGTAAGTAGAACTAATTTAAGAAATGGTCGATTAAGAATGGGTTTGAGATAAGGTGAATAGAATTCAATATTAAATTTGATTTGGAAATAAATTAAGAATTGAAGGTAAATTGAATTTAGAATGGAACTAAAAGTTTAAGTTAAATGAAAATAGATATAAAGGCTTAAGTGATGAAGAGAGAGTAAATATAAGTGGTTGCATAAAATATTTATATTGAACTTAAGAAGAAAATGGTGAATTCTTAAGTAAAATTTGGTATTAGAAATATATTCTAAGTTAATTTTTGAATGAAGATTTAATAAAAGTGTGTGAAATAATAATTGTAAATAAGTGAATGGAAGTATGAATAAAAATGAAATTGATAAAGCCGATAATCAATTGAGATAAATACGTAGGATGTACATATATTGTTTTATTCACATAGCAATTTGATCCAGGTTCGAGCACAGAATTTCGAGATAGTTATATCAATCCGAGTTGGGATTTTCACTCAATTTTCGACGACGAACCCTGGATATGTATTTTTGATTGATTCTAGAAATTCTCTATCATAGTTATGGCTATGCAAGGAGAGTGACGGTTTCTGATCAAGGAACCAGATCTGAGTCCGCACTAGGAAGTCGGGTGGACGATACTAGTTCGGAAGTGAAATTGTGTGATCGATGGAGCGATTGAATTTGACATTTCGTACAGACGATATATGTACATCGTATGGGATTAAGCAAAGCAAATGTTGAAAATTATGAAAAGGGATGAATAAAATGATTTTGAATTCTGTGATTGGATATTATTTTTAAGTAGGGTATACAGGTGTTTTAAAAAGCAAAAGGAAATTGATGTTTTTGATTTCAAAAGATAAATTGGAATTGCCCGACAAAATGGTGTGTTTTTAAAATTGGCATATGAAATTTGATGATTTCTGATCTAGCCACCTGGCTTTTGTTTTTCTTTTGAAAATTTAGGGCCTGTATGGGCATTTTGTAGTTGTTCCGAGCTAACCGCGCAAAGGAGACGCCGGTGAAATTTTTTCGAAAATTTAGGGAGTTAGAAAATTTGAAATTTTGGTTTAATTCACAATTTGAATGGTTGAGTAAATAATATTTTTTGAAAGCTATGGATGAGTTTGGGAAGTAAGGGTGGTAATGTGTCTTTAATAAAAAGATTGTGTTGGAAAGTTGTTTGAAACTATTTGATTTTAGGAAAAAGTTAACGGGTTATGGATTATTCTTCTTAAATAGTAATTTCGGGGACGAAATTCATTTAAAGGGGGAGGAATGTAGCGACCCGAAATTTTGGACATTTGAAATTGGAATACTCAATTGATTTTAAATATTTAAAAGATAATTTTTAATTTGAATTTCAAATATCACAATTTAATTGGTAATTAAATTATTGAATTAAATAATTGGAAATTGGAGAAAATACTGAATCTGGAGTTTCAAGCTTGTTAAAAAATAATTTAACGGCTTATAAAATTTATGTCCAAGATACTGAAGATAATAGAAGTTTTAAAATTTAATTTGGAAGTGATTTGTTCAGTTTTAAAATATATCGTTTAATTTGATATTGAAAAATAGCCTTTGGAGGCACAGTCTCGGAATTCGACAAAACCAAATCCATTAGCTCCGTAATAGTGTACTATTATCGCATTTCAAGTTTCGTAGCGTTCGGAGTTTTCATGTGATCGTACGATATGTGAATGCGCTAAGATTTAAATCAAAATTAAATGTAATAACTGGGTCCAAAAGGCTATCTTCCCCACACGATCGAATTATGACTCGAAACCTTTTCCATTATGTTCGAAATAGGGGTATAACATTATAAACGCCTGGCAGCATGCCTCGATAGGAGTTCTAAATTTTGAGTTGCAAATTCAAGACGATTTAAATTTGAATTTACATATAATACATATGTACTGTTTGACCGGTCAAAATTCCTTCACATCAAAACTTTTCCCTTCTTTCCAGAGACACTGTAGCTGGTTAATTCAATTACGTTACCATCCAATCATGTCTCCTCTTTGAAACCAGGCAGGAAGAAAAACAAAATATAAGTATAGTTCTGTTCCCATTTCTGCAAGTGTAAACATCTTCCCTACCATCTTCTTTTTTCAATTTCAAACGCCTAGAAAAAAATAATGAGATTTTCCTCTCCATATTCTTCTATCTATGGCTGAACGAAATTCTATCCTCCCATTCCTCTCTTCATTCAATCAAAAAGAAATCCACAACAAAGAAATGGAGACTGCTCTTTCCCTTATCGTTCCAACTTCAAATCCCCTGTCTACCCTCTGTTTGAATAGGAGGATCTCGAAATATCAAAATTAAATAAGCTTCGGCCTGGGTGGTTTTGGACAGTGCGACAGCCGGCTTTCGAGCTCTACAGCGAGTGAAGAAGTAGAGCGAGATTTAGGGTTTCTCGGCTCTTTTGTTTTGCTCGCGTGAGTTTGGGTTCGGGACTGGGGACTAGGCTAGGATCTAGAATAGTTTTTGAATATGCGAGGGTGGAAGCTTGTGTGCAAGCTTTGGCAGATGGTCGTGATGTGGAGGTCGGTGGTTAGGGTTCGTTCGAATTTGGTTAGTGAAGTATTAGCAATTTTTTTTAATTTTTATTTACATGCATATAAGTCAGAGGGAAGAAAAATATATTGAGATAATACTATAGTAAGTTTATAAAACAATTTATTTCTTTAATTTATAGATCTATATACATATACGGTAAGTAAAGTATTGTTGATATTTACAGAAAAAGAGAACAAATTTTTTATACACACATATTTATATATATATAGGACTTTGGAAAAACATAGGAAATTATATAAAGATTTTATTTTAATACATAAAGATTATTTCTTATAAGTAAATATATAAAGTTTTAAAAATAAAATAAATATATATTTACATATTTTAATTTACTAGTATTTTAAATAGTGGATTGGTGATTAAATTGTTCAATTAACTTATTTAATTTATTATAGTCACTAAAAGATTTTTAAGGGAAAATTATCTAATTGAATTCTTAGTTAATTAAATTTATTAAAAAGGATAATTAATTGTTCGATTATTTAAAATATTAATAAAACCATAAATTTTTGTACAAGGTCTAAAATCGTGGTGAAAACAGGCCAGGTTGGATCGGATTGCAAATAAAATCAAAGGTGAGTTAATCTCACTCACATCTGGATTATTGGTTAATTTAAATAGTTAAAATTTAAATTAATAGTTGATTACTTGAATTGATGATTTATCATTAGTTTGGATGTGATATTATATATAATAATATATATAGGGGTGATTGATATTCCCACATTATATAGCGGATGAGACCCTATGCGCCCCGCATAATAGCGGATGACCCTTTATACCGTGATGTCCCCCTCGAAGTGGGATTTAGTATTTTATTTGTTAACTAACATCTGTGCATGTAGGGAAACAAGTTGAGGGATCCAACTGGATCCTAAAAACATTGAAATGTTTTCATAATCTGTGATATGATTGATTGATTATCAGTGATAGATATTACTAGAAATTTGAAAGTATTGAATGCTATGGATTTTTCTGAACATATTTTGGGTATTGAAGATATGAAAAATTTAAAAGGTTTAATTTTTAAAAGAGATATAAAGAGAGAAATTTTAAGTAAAATAATTTTAGATAAATTAAAAGAATGAATTTATAAAAGAATAAAAGTTCGATTTTAAATTCTATTAAATGAGTTCTGAGTATGAAAAAAATTAGAGATTTTAAATAAATGAAATGAAAAGAGTTTTGGAGACTTAAGTGATATTTCCTACGAATTGAAGGATTTCATTTTTAAATTTTAAGATTTAAAATGATTGGGAAGAAATAAACGGGAGAATTTTGAATAAAGAATGAAATCGATATTCAAGTTTAAAATAAGATTTAAATCATAAACAAATAAGTGAATATGGAATTAATAGGCTTTGGAGTAAATTTGGGGAAGTAAAAGAATTTATTTTAAAATGGAGTTATGTTGGAAATCGATTTGAAAACCATCTAAGTGTTGGAACTGTGATTAAAGGAGAATGAGATTATGGAATTTATAAACGGGGTTTATAAATAAAGTGAAATAATTCTTAGTGGATAACTTAGAAGTATAAATTCATGGTGGGAAATTAAAAAGAAAGGGTGATATGTTTTAAAAAATAAATAGTGGTTTATTTTTAAAAGTGTGGACGGGAAATTTACGAGTTTGGGACGTAAATTAAATTGGGATAATCGAGACAGATTTATTAGACTAATTAAATGGATTATATTGGGATGGAAAGTGTATTTTCCTGAAAAAGCCAAGTATGTTTTCAAAGCGGATTTTAAGTATAAGTTAAAAGTTTTAAAGTTGTTTTTATAGAATGTTTTTTCATAAAAATTTATTATTTTAGTTGTTTAAAATTTTAAATATAAATATTTATTAAGTTAGTTATAGTAGTAATCATTTTAAAAGTCAAATTGGTATTATGATTTAAAAGATAATTATTAAATATTTATATTTTATAAAGTAGATTTATTTTAAAAAGTAGTTTGGCTAAAGTTTTTATTTGAAAAATTAGTATAGTATTTCATAACTTTTATTTTGAATAAATTCTTATAAGTGGTTTTATTTTAAAAAAATTTAGGTACATATTTTTGGATAAAGCGATTTAATTTGTTTAAAAATCTAATTCAATAAGATTTGGCATTTTCTATGGAAATAAACAGATGGTTGGAATTTTTCTATAAGAATAAAAAGAGATTTGTAAATATTTTCAAAGTGTTGAAACGTGGATATAATATCTTGGGAGGATATTTTTGTGATAAATAATTTGGAAAATTGTTTAAAACTGATGGTTGCTTGTGGATGTTATATGATAGTTAAATAACCGACTATCAATATTGACCAATGCACTGATCGTTTCGCAGAGTCCGAGATCGAGTTTAATTACCCGAAAAACACTTCGATCCGCTTTGAACGTTTGCGAATGAAGATCGTGAAAACGATGAAGATGGTGATCCGGTTTGTCCAGACCCATGACAACTTGTATGGATGAATGCTATCAGAACATCGTCAGGAGGACGTTGAGAATTCTAAGTGAATGTGTGCTAAAAAGGTAACGCATAGCCTCAAGGCTCATAAACCGGGAATGGCTGAAACATGGGAGAGCAAGGCTAAGTGGCTAGCAACCAATTAGATTAAGGTCACCCCTGTATAGATGTCCCTTTTGATTTCGGCTGGGTGGGCGGTTGCTGATCCCAACCGCGGGGTGATCTTATTTGGACTATCCAGTAAAGGGTAGCTCCGGTCATGCGCTGCAAAGGATCGGGAGGGATCCTCGGTATTCTGATCTAGACCAGGTACTGTGACGGGCGGTACCCCAGTAACCCTGCTATTGTATGGAATCCAATCTCTAATAAGCGCCTGTACGGTTTTGATTGTGCCCAACTACGTTGGAGTGTGACATGCAAGCATTTCATCTAGATTCTATTTACTTTCTATAGACACTAATATAATATCAAACGGATTTGATAAAAATGTTTTGGTTATCGTAAGATAAAAACCCAGCATGTTTATTTGTGGCGTGGTCTTACAAGATATTTTTGATTTCAAAGGATTTTGAAAATTTTAATAATCCAATTGAATGTGTTTTCTCACTTGGTTTTGCAGATTGACTCGGGTGTTATTTTACTATAATGCTCGGGTGAGGCCGAGTATTATAGGATACAGGACAAGTTGCTAAGGAGCTCAGGAGACAAGCTGGATGGCAAGACATATCACACGTACTTAATCTATATTCCACTGCGAAATATAAGCTATATAGTCAGCTTTTGTGAGGACAAGTTAATATACCTGTCCAGTATTTTGCTATTGATTTTGTGTTGTACTCTGATGATGTAATATAACAGTTACAATTATCTTTTGTATGAGAATCGGTTATTATTTATTATATGTTGTTTCGTTGCGTTTGTGAGATTTTGTTGTTGTTTTCTATTTCTTCTTCTACCTCTTTCTTCTTTAACCCTAATGGTTCATATTTCCGTCAACTTTGAGTTGAACTGTTGGATAATATTGTCGGCTCAAAGCGGCACGGACTTGCGGGCTGTTACAACTACTGAACTTGCATTACCCATTCAATGACTATGTCATACTTATTTGTCTAAGTTATTAACTAACTTTAATAATTCACACCCATCATAAACGCATAACTGAGGCTACACATTTATTCATACCTATTTATTTATTACGCCTCCAATGTTCAACTATTAAGAGTATCTTTTACTTTTCATTAATTTACTTCTTATTTCATTAATGTCGGTTTAGTGTCATTTACCGCTTACTTTTAAATTAAAAGATTTAAATATCTATTTACTGTTCCTTTTTATCTCTTACCATTTTCTTTTGGTTACTAAGCTTATTACTAATTCATTTCCTTACTTTACCTACAATTATCGCTTATGGTTTAATTTCTAACTTGTCATTCATTGCATATATTAATTTTACATTTAGAATATCATGATTGTCCCTAATTGCGATTCTTTAATTTCTACCAAGAGATTTTTGCATTTTAATGCATCGAAATTACATCTTTCTCAAAAGGAATTTTTAACACTGTAAACTTCTACTACTTATCCAAAAGGGGATTTTATTACGTTGGAATTATAAGGAATTATCTTTTTGTTTTTAATATTGAAATAACCAATACACGGTACGGTGAACATCTTTTTTCGTACATCTCTTTCTTTAAGGCATATTTCTTGTTATTTCAGATGTTACACATTAATTATATTTATAAAACTAGATAATTTATAGAAATTTACGTTGCAACGTACTTCATTCAAATGAATTAAAATACTACTTAAATCCCAATTCAATTTACCATAACTTTTATTTCGTATTTGCTAACATGTATTGTTTAACCAACAGATCTAGAATTATTATTCAATTTATTAACTTAAGGACTACTACCACCCTTACTTTCCAAATTCAATGTGACGCCCCACCTCTATACCCACGCTAGCCAAGGACACTACAGGGTAATGCCGTCAACTAACACGGAGAATAAGGCTGGTTAGGAGTGACCATCTATAGCCTTGCTCTAACTATCTATTGAATATATCGACAATAGTCATACTAAACAGATCGACATATCCAATGAATACTTAAAACAAAACCATAGGTGGTTGGAGGATCTATCAGAACAGAATATAACAAATCAAATATAATATACATCACAGAACAGTAGATCATCATATACATACATATACAGATACATAACAGAGTATACAAACTAATACATGTCAAGTGGTATAGAAAACCACAATATACAGACAAGTCAAAAGAATACATATCAGAGTTACAACAAAATAGGACTACACAAAAGCTATAACAAAAAGGAACAAGCTAAATAGTCCATGCGGAAGCAAAATAGGCTAAGTCCAAAAGCACCTAACCTGAAACATCTCGGTCTGACCCGAGTATGAAATACACAGGTCAGTCTAGCTAAACAAATCAGTTAGATAAACTGAACAACAATAAACCTGCAAGGTTACAAAGTATAACAAATATCTCTAAAAGAGATAACACAATCATCTAACAAAAGATAAATCATATGATAACAAGCCTCAAATCATCGGCAACATATAGAAACAAAGGATACGAATATCCCAAATCAAGCCAAAAAGGCAATAACAAATACCAATAAGGTATACAAGTTCCGCAAGGTAAACGCTATGCATCATGTGGCTCATAATGACCAACATCGAAGGGCGATACCAAGGGAATATACATATGAATGAAACATCAGAAAAATTTGCTCGAGCTCAGTACTGTATAAACAAGGATCCATGAGCCCGAAGACTCCAAACCCAATATCACCCATGCGGCTCATAACGACCAACATCGGAAGCGATACTAAAGGGCAACCCAATATCACCCATGCGGCTCATAACGACCAACATCGGAAGCGATACTAAAGGGCAACAAACCCGAAGGCACAAACCCGAAGGTACAAACCCGAAGGCAACATACTCGAAGGCAACATACCCGAAGGAAACAAACCGTAGTGGTGAAGGTCCGGAGGCCCAGTACTGGACACCACTAATTGGCGGAATGTGTCATAACTCTCAAAAAGGAATCCGAAAAGTGGTAACGTGAGTCCCGTAACCACTCGCTCGCACTAAACGGTTTACTATCCGTTAGTTAATTTCACACTCAAAGCAGTACAAAGTCACCTCATATCATCGGTAAACCAAACCCGAAGGTCAAAACGATCAATTGAATAGGTCGGGGATTAATCGGAAGGATAAACGCACAGATTCAAGGTCCGTGTTTTGCCCAACCATTTAATCAACCTTCCACTTTGCTCGAAGTGCGAAATTGTGTGTGTTTTAAATAGAATTTATAAATTGGATTAATATGATTAGAAAGATTATTTTATAAAAACCCGTGGATGAAATCAAGAGTAAGTTATCAAAGTCAAAGAGGCAATAACAACCACTAAGAACCAACATGAATCGATAAAATTCGAAAAACAATCAAAACGAACATAAATAGGCAAAACAAGAAAACAGGAGCAGGTCAGTCGACTGAAATCCCTGTTCAGTCGACTGAAAATTATCCAGAAAAATTTCGGGCTTCAGCTCAGTCGACTGAACAGAGGATCCAGTCGACTGAACCCCATTTCCTGCATTTCCTACTTATTACCAATGAAGTGCAAACTCTCCCAACCTTCAATCCGACGAGCACGGACGCTAGGGATTTACACCACGCGGCTACCCGGCCCTATAAGCACTTCAATTCATCACAAAAAACATGATCAAAACATCAAAGTTAGGATTTCAAAGAATTGAACCCAAACACTAAAAATTTGGATATTCACCAATTCAATCCAAACTAAAAGCAAGTGCTTATGAATAAGTGCTAGGAATTCATACCCAACATCAATGAAATCAAGAGAAGTAGATGTGAGTTCAAAACTCACCTTTAACCCAAAAACGAAGAAGAAAGAGCACAATAACAAGGAAAAGACCAACCAAACACTACTTCAACTCAACAAGCTTCAATCTAAGAATAAAACACATATTTCCCAATTTAGGTTTAGGAAATTCTCTGAAATTAAAGAGGAGAAGAGTTGGAGAAGATGAAGAAGAGCTTACCAATGGATTCTCTTTGATTTTGGAGCAAGAATCAAGTTTACAAGAAGAAACTAGGGCTTGAAATTTCTATTTCCTCTTCCCTTCCACCATTTTCAGTTATAGCTTAAGAAATGAAATGAAATGAGGATGAATGAAGGGAAGGGGTTGGGTTAGGGTATTAGTTAACTAGTGGGATGAACCCAAACCCAAAACCCAATAGAAAAAGGGTCATAATTTCACAAACTCCAAACATATCAAAGATTATACTCAAAAAGATCGCAAACGCCATTTTGGAACCAATGGAGGCAGTTTCGAGTTCCAATTCGGCCGTTTGCAAAAAGTAGCTTTTCGGACCCAAAAATCCAACTAACGACGTTATATTTAAATTAAACATTTAAATATCAAATCGTTAAATATGCGGGTTGTTACAGATCTCCTCTCCTTACAAAATTGCGTCCCCACAATTCCTAGAGACGATATTTATAACAACTACATACATACAATCAATCAAAATAAAATGAAATAAGCTTGAGACGAAAAGATATACTCACCATTCACAAGCTAAGATAGAGAACCCGGATAAGATCGCTCGACAAACTCTCTGGTTTCCCAAGTGCAATCATTGGGATTAGCGGACCATTGAACTTTAACGAGCGGCACGTCCTTGTTTCGAAGGTGTCGCACCTCCGTGTCAAGTACGCGAATAGGTTGCTGTACAATAGATAAGTCTGGTGAGACCTCGAGCTCTTGCAAATCAGGAGAAGTAATAATAGAATCCGACTCCCGAAGACACTTCCAAAGTTGCGAGACGTGAAACACGTCATGAATACCAGATAAATAAGCTGGAAGTGAAACTCTATAAGCCACAGGGCCAATACGTTCAGTAGTAGAAAATGGTCCTATAAAGCGAGGAGCCAATTTACCAGTCGTACTGAAACACATAACCCCCTTCAAAGGAGAAACACGAATAAAAACAAGATCACCAATCGAGAACTCGAGAGGCTTCCTACGGTTGTCAGCGTAGGATTTCTGGCAACTCTGTGCCTCTTTCATTCTCAACCGGATAAGATCAATCTTCTCGGAAGAATGACGAACAAAATCTGGACCAAGAATTAGCTTCTCTCCAGATTCCAACCAACAAGAAGGTGATCGACATGGCCTTCCGTATAAGGCTACGAAAGGAGCCATACCGATACTAGACTGAAAACTATTGTTGTAGGAGAACTCTACAAGAGGTAGGTGATCCTCCCAACTACCACCAAAATCAAAAATACAAATACGGAGAAGATCTTCCAAGATACGATTCACCCGTTCAGTCTGTCCGTCAGACTGCATATGATAAGCTGTGCTAAAATTAAGCTTTGTTCCCAAAGCTTGCTGAAGACTCTTCCAAAAATGACTCGTGAATAAAGGATCACGGTCACTCACAATAGAACTAGGAGCACCGTGAAGTCTCACGATTTCCTTGACATACAACTTAGCCAAATGAGAAGCAGTCCTATTAGACTTAATAAGAACAAAATGAGCAGACTTAGTGAGGCGATCAATAATAACCCAAATACTAGAATGACCTGATCTCGAACGAGGTAAGCCGTCAATGAAATCTATAGAAATCTGATCCCATTTCCACAATGGAATCTCAAGTGGCTGAAGAAGACCCGAAGGACGCTGATGCTCGGCCTTAAAACGTTGACAAGTTATGCAATTGCTCACATAACTCGCCACATCACGCTTCATGCCTTCCCAACAATAAAGACGACGCATATCGGCATACATCTTGCTACTACCGGGATGATTGGTATACTTAGAACGGTGACAGTCATCAAGAATGTCATGCCTAAGTGCAAGATCAGAAGGCACAAAAAGACGGTTCTTCTTACGAAGACACCTATGAGAATCAATGCTAAAATCTGGCAACGCCTCATCACAAGATCCAGACTCACAAAGCTGAATAAAATGCAACAAATCAGGATCACGCCGCTGAGCATCGGCTATCGATCCAACAAAATAGGTCGAGCTCCCAAACTAAATAATAGAATAGGAGAATCAGAAGATGATCCTCGATCCCGAATTTCACAAAAAGATAGAGTCTCAAGAATATTCCATTCGGCAAGCATCATAGAAATAACAGCCGAATGTTTGCGACTAAGCGCATCTGCAACACGATTACCCTTACTAGGGGTATACTGGATATCAAAGTCATAGGAAGCAAGAAACTCGAGCCAACGTTGTTGTCTCATATTGAGTTCCTTCTGAGTGAACACATACTTCAAAGATTTATGATCGGTATAGAGAATGAAGCGCTCGCCCAATAAATAATGTCGCCAAATCTTCAAGGCAAAGACAATGGCGGCTAACTCAAGATCATGAGTGGCATAGCGAACTTCATTCGGACGCAGTTGCCTAGAAGCATAAGCAACAACCCGATCCTTCTGCATAAGAATAGCATCGAGACCACTACCACACGCATCGGTGTAAACAACAAGATCATGATTCCCCTCGGGAACCACAAGAATAGGAGCATTAGTGAGAAGTTCCTTTAATGACAGAAAGGAAGCTTCACACTTGTCGGACCAATCAAAATGAATGCCTTTTGGAGTAAGGCAAGTGAGAGGAAGCACAATACGGGAAAAATCCTTAATGAACCAACCGTAATAACCCGCCAATCCAAGGAAACTACGAATCTCATGCACATTCTCAGGCCTCTTCCAATTCTGGATGGCTTCGATCTTTGAGGGATCGACAGATATGCCATCGGAAGATACAACATGGCCTAAGAACTTAACCCTATTCTTCCAAAAGTGGCACTTGGAGAATTTGGCTTTTAGCTGATGATGACGGAGGGTACTCAAGACAATTCTCAAGTGATTAGCATGCTCAGCTTCAGACTTAGAATAAATAAGGATATCATCAATGAACACAAGGACGAACTTATCGAGATATTCTCGGAATATTAGATTCATGAGATCTGCAAAGAAAGTAGGAGCGTTCGTCAAACCGAACGGCATAACGAGCCACTCGAAAGAACCATAACGAGTGCAGAAAGCGGTAAGCGGAATGCTATCTTCCGCGACTCGTAATTGATGAAAACCTGTGGCAAGGTCAAGCTGAGAAAAGATCTTAGCACCACTCAATAGATCGAACATATCATCGATCCTAGGCAATGGATACCTATTCCTGATGGTCAACTCGTTAAGTTTGCGATAGTCAATGCAAAGCCAAAGAGTTCCATCGGACTTCTTCACAAAGACGACCGCGGATCCCCACGGAGAAAAACTGGACTGAATCAACTGCTTGGACTCAAGTTCTAAAAGCTGCTTCTTGAGTTCCTCATTTTCCTTTGTAGACATCCTCGTGGGAGGACGACTAACTGGCTGCGTGCCTGGAATGAGATCAATGCGGAACTCAATTGCCCGCTTGGGTGGCAAACCCAATACAGGCTCAAAAACATCAGAAAAGTCACAAGCAATAGGAATACGAGATATATCATTATCATCTCGTGAGTCAAGAGAATATAAAGCCATTTCGGAATTATCCACATCCCGAAGAACAAGAGATAACTGAGTAGGCGAATCCGGATGTCGAAGATACAAAATTCTCTCCGAACAAATAATCCTGGCATCATATCTCACTAGCCAATCCATACCCAAAATCATATCAAATCCCAGACAAGAAATAACGTGCAGATTCGCACGAAAAGAAAAGCCACATGAAACAATCTCAAGATCATCACAAAGCATACTAAGGGTCGTGGATCCCCCAATAGGATTCGCAATCCTTAAAGAAGTAACCAAACAAGAAACATCCAAAGACAAATCATCAACGAGCTTCTTCGATACGAAAGAATGTGAAGCACCCGTATCAAAAAGAACTCGTATACTATGATCCTGAAATAAAATAGAACCTTTCAAAATGGATGGAGATATACCTTTGGGCTGAGAAGGACCTTTAGAAGCCTTGGTAGCATAAAGATTGCTAGACTTAGCACCAGCCGGAACAGTAGGGCAAGCTGAAACATGATGACCTTCCTTCTTGCAATAACGTCAGAAGAGAGGCTTAGGACAAGCTCGAATAATATGATCTGGAGACCACAATTAAAACACTTTCGAACGAAAGGTGTTCCGAAAGAGTGAGGCTGAGAACTAGGACCGCCAGTCTTCTTCTTCTTAGAAGGAAAAGGCCTGGACTTCTGAATTGGAAACGGCCTCTTGTTGGGGTTCTTGGAAACCTCAACATCAACATCACTATCACACTCCTTCTCGACGGTCTCGAGGTGAAGTGCCGAATCAACCAACTCCTCAAAAGAAAGTTTAAGTTGGAGCAACAAAGATTTCTTAAGATATTTCTTAAGACCAGAGACAAACTTCAAATTCTTCTTATAAGAAGTGCTGATGAATTCAATACCATACTGAGATAAAGCCTCGAATGATGCAACATACTCAGAAACAGAAGGTTTCCCTTGCTTTAACTCAAGGAAGCGACGGGTCAATAAAACTTTTTCAGATTCAGGAACGAACTTGAGTTCAAATCGTCCCCGAAACTGAGTCTAAGAAAGAGTAGAGTCATCAATTTCGGTTACAAGAAGCTCATACCAATCAAGAGCACGCTCTTGTAATAAGCTAGAAGTTACAAGAACTCTATCATGGTCAGAAAGATCCATACGAGAGAAGATACGCTCGCACGTGCGAAGCCAAGCTTGGACTTCAAGAACGGACTCGGAGCCCTTAAACGGCTTTCCTCCAAGATGAGAAAAATCACTGCACTGACGTGCAAAGGCAGACTTGCGAGGTGGAGATACTCGAGGAGGAATTGGAGGCTGAGTGCTCCTAAACAATTCCAAAAACTGATCAGCAGACATATAAACGCCATCCGGATGTGAGCCACTAGATTGCCCAGCATCCGAACGTCGTCCTCTGCCTCTTCCAGATATACGCTGAAAGTAAGATAAGAACAAGATTATTCACAAGGTAGATACTTCATTACGGAATACTACGGAATAAAATGCATTCCTAGACGTATTCCCCAAATTCTATCTAACCTTGATGGAATAAAGAGACACGATGATTCAAAGGTTTGTATCACTTGTATACTTTGATGTACTGTAATATGTGCTCTATTCTGTGTTTCTCATACTTTGTTCTGAACCTCGCTCTGATACCAAGCTGTGACGCCCCACCTCTATACCCACGCTAGCCAAGGACACTACAGGGTAATGCCGTCAACTAACACGGAGAATAAGGCTGGTTAGGAGCGACCATCTATAGCCTTGCTCTAACTATCTATTGAATATATCGACAATAGTCATACTAAACAGATCGACATATCCAATGAATACTTAAAACAAAACCATAGGTGGTTGGAGGATCTATCAGAACAGAATATAACAACTCAAATGTAATATACATCACAGAACAGTAGATCATCATATACATATATATACAGATACAAAACAGAGTATACAAACTAATACATGTCAAGTGGTATAGCAAACCACAATATACAGACGAGTCAAAAGCATACATATCAGAGTTACAAAAAAATAGGACTACACAAAAGCAATAACAAAAAGGAACAAGCTGAATAGTCCATGCAGAAGCAAAATAGGCTAAGTCCAAAAGCACCTAACCTGAAACATCTCGGTCTGACCCGAGTATGAAATACACAGGTCAGTCTAGCTAAACAAATCAATTAGATAAACTGAACAACAATAAATCTGCAAGGTTACAAAGTATAACAAATATCTCTAAAAGAGATAACACAATCATCTAACAAAAGATAAATCATATGATAACAAGCCTCATATCATCGACAACCTATAGAAACAAAGGATACGAATATCCCAAATCAATCCAAAAAGGCAATAACAAATACCAATAAGGTATACAAGTTCCGCAAGGTAAACGCTACGCATCATGCGGCTCATAATGACCAACATCGAAGGGCGATACCTAGGGAATATACATATGAATGAAACATCAGAAAAATTTGCTCGAGCTCAGTACTGTATAAACAAGGATCCATGAGCCCGAAGACTCCAAACCCAATATCACCCATGCGACTCATAACGACCAACATCGGAAGCGATACTAAAGGGAAACCCAATATCACCCATGCGTCTCATAACGACCAACATCGGAAGCGATACTAAAGGGCAACAAACCCGAAGGCACAAACCCGAAGGTACAAACCCGAAGGCAACATACCCGAAGGCAACATAGCCGAAGGCAACAAACCATAGTGGTGAAGGTCCGGAGGCCCAGTACTGGACACCACTAACTGGAGGAATGTGTCATAACTCTCAAAAAGGAATCCGAAAAGTGGTAACGTGAGTCCCATAACCACTCGCTCGCACTAAACGGTTTACTATCCGCTAGTTAATTTCACACTCAAAGCAGTACAAAGTCACCTCATATCATCGGTAAACCAAAACCGAAGGTCAAAACGATCAATTGAATAGGTCGGGGATTAATCGGAAGGATAAACGCACAGATTCATGGTCCGTGTTTTGCCCAACCATTTAATCAACCTTCCACTTCGTTCGAAGTGCGAAATTGTGTGTGTTTTAAATAGAATTTATAAATTGGATTAACATGATTAGAAAGATTATTTTATAAAAACCCGTGGATGAAATCAAGAATAAGTTATCAAAGTCAAAGAGGCAATAAAAAACTAAGAACCAACATGAATCGATAAAATTCGAAAAACAATCAAAACGAGCATAAATAGGCAAAACAGGAAAACATGAGCAGGTCAGTCGACTGAAATCCCTGTTCAGTCGAATGAAAATTGTCCAGAAAAATTTCGGGCTTCAGCTCAGTCGACTGAACAGAGGGTCCAGTCGACTGAACCCCATTTCCTGCATTTCCTACTTATTACCAATGAAGTGCAAACTCTCCCAACCTTCAATCGGACGAGCACGGACGCTAGGGATTTACACCACGCGGCTACCCGGCCCTATAAGCACTTCATTTCATCACCAAAAACATGATCAAAACATCAAAGTTAGGATATCAAAGAATTGAACCCAAACACTAAAAATTTGGATATTCACTAATTCAATCCAAACTAAAAGCAAGTGCATATGAACAAGTGCTAGGAATTCATACCCAACATCAATGAAATCAAGAGAAGTAGATGTGAGTTCAAAACTCACCTTTAACCCAAAAACGAAGAAGAAAGAGCTCAATAACAAGGAGAAGACCAACCAAACACTACTTCAACTCAACAAGCTTCAATCTAAGAATAAAACACATATTTCCCAATTTAGGTTTAGGAAATTCTCTGAAATTGAAGAGGAGAAGAGTTGGAGAAGATGAAAAAGAGCTTACCAATGGATTCTCTTTGATTTTGGAGCAAGAATCAAGTTTACAAGAAGAAACTAGGGCTTGAAATTTCTATTTCCCCTTTCCTTCCACCATTTTCAGTTCTAGCTTAAGAAATTAAATGAAATGAGGATGAATGAAGAGAAGGCGTTGGGTTAGGGTATTAGTTAACTAGTGGGCTGAACCCAAACCCAAAACCCAATAGAAAAAGGGTCAGAATTTCACAAACTCCAAACATATCAAAGATTATACTCAAAAAGATCGCAAACGCCATTTTGGAACCAATGGAGGTAGTTTCGAGTTCCAATTCGGCCGTTTGCAAAAAGTAGCTTTTCGGACCCAAAATTCCGACTAACGACGTTATATTTAAATTAAACATTTAAATATCAAATCGTTAAATATGCGGGTTGTTACATTCAAGGACATACATGTAAATTCATTGTACGTCTAAATTCTTATTCATTGAAATAATTCTATTTGAACACTTTCATTGCTTAAGTTTTACTTGTATAATATTATATTACATATTCCTACTTAACATTATAACTTTTTAAACATTTATGGTTAGTTGTATATATGTTTTAAGAATGTAATTGAATGCCACACAAGTTTATCTTATTCATTTTAGTTAATAAAATGATCAATAATTACTTCTTCTAAATTTTCATATTTACAGGATACAAATTTTCAATTTCTTATATATTTCTGTGACGCCCCACCTCTGTACTAAGACTAGCCAAGGATACTACGGAGTAATTCCATCGACTATTACGAATAATAAGGCTGTTGAGGAGCGACCATCTATGTAATTGCTTTGTGCGAGTACCGATATGCCAGATAGTATAACATGCATTTCATTTCAAGAGGAAATCCGACATATCAAATACAAACTCAAACCTACTACACAGTGGATCGGTGATCTTCAGAAATAAATATAAAATAAGTGTAACACAAAACCATTCACAGATATTCATATCACTAAGGCGGAAGCAGATACAAATATAACACACAAAAGTGTACATCAAAGTAGTTGTCATAAAAGATCCACTACATCATAAAATAATAGGTACAAGTGATAGACAAAGAATATGTATACATTAAGTGTAACGCCCCACCCCGAGACCCACCTTAGTAAAGAGAATTAACGGGTAATTCCGTCTACTAAAGCGGAGAATAGGGCTGGTTAAGGGCGACCATCTATAACTTTGTCTTAAACATCTACTGAATACGTCGATAAATGCAATATAATTTTTTTCTTTTCTATCTCGATGGATCGACATACACAGTAAATGTTTAATCCAAAACTATAGGTGGTTGACAGATCTATCAGAACAAAATACAATAACTAAATGTAAAGCACATCACAGAACAGTAATCGACATCATATATATACATATACACCGATACATGTTTAGTACAATACAATATGAATACAATAAAGGTGGTACTCGATCATAACATATACATCAAATCAAATGCATATCAGAGTCAAGCGAAAAGAAATATAAACTACACAAAAGTGCTAGGCCGATATCCAAGCAGATGCATCAAAGCTAAGTCCCGAACTAATAGCTAACCTGAAACAACTCGGTCTGACCCAAGTATAAAATACGCGGGTCAGTCTAGCTAAAACAATCAATTAAGAAGGATAAACGATAATATGAAGCATAAGATACAAGGTGGTGATTCTTCTCAAATGAGAAGAGGCAATAGAAAGAACACATAATCATGACTTAAGTGAACAATGTCATTTAAGTATACAAAGACCTCAAAAGAGGTAAACTCGACAATAACGCTCAAATAATATAAACAATCGCCGATGAAAAATCTCCAAATCAAAACTCATGAAACTCAATAAGTGTTTATAATCCCCATATCAAAATCACCATAAAACAACATATATATATATATATATATATATATATATATATATGCCTTTCTCTAACTCAAGGCTATAAGTAAATTCATCATCTCAAAATTGGTGAAATCGAAATCATAAACTTATAAAAATTCCCCAGATTGGCCAAATCCCATTTGCATGCCGAAGCGATGCTGCACGTGCCATTCTCAGATGGCCGAAGCCTCTGACAAGGTCGCTAACACCTCTCAAAGCAGTTCGTCCTCATGACAAGGTCGCCGACACCTCTCCAAGCTATTTTGTCAGCCCTAACAAGGTCGCTAACACCTCCCTAAGCAGTTTGTCCTCATGACAAGGTCGCTGACACCTCTCCAAGCTATTTTGTCAGCCCTAACAAGGTCGCTAACACCTCCCTAAGCAGTTCGTCCTCATGACAAGGTCGCTGACACCTCTCAAAGCAGTTCTGTTAGGTAAACATCGTGAATGTGTCACAAACTCACGGATAGGAATCCGAAAAGTGTTAACGTGTGTCCCATACCACTCGTTCGCACTTAGCGATTTACTAGCCTCTAGTCGGTGCCACACTAGGAACATCATAAAACTCATAAAATCTTATCTCGCCTCATCTCATTGGCGAGTGATAAAGAGACACCATACTCGTCTCATCTCATCGACAAGTATTAAATAACATCGTAACTTGTCTCATTTCATCGACAAGTGAAAACATCGTGATGGTTCCTCATAAACCATAAATCTCAAAATATGAATTCATATACTCAAGACTTGCCTTATATCATTGACAAGTAAATAAAACATCGTGATGGTTCTCATCGACCATACTCTTACATAGGAGATCTCAAACCATAATTCTTGTCAAATATTGGTCATCTTAAATAAGTCCAATATATAGGAATTTTAAAACTCAAAATACGCCATAAAATGGCAGAATATCTCAGAATCAAAAATCTCAAATAGCTTCGATCGTACAAGTCCGGAATTAACCGAAATAGTGAACGCACATGTCCCATACCACGTGTTTTACTAAATCGTTTAATTCTCTTTCTCATACATTCGAATAGTATAAAAGTGCGTATTTTATATATAAAATAATTTATTTGAGAAAACAAGCTTTTAAAACTTTTTTCGGAAAATATTAATAAAACCAATATTTAAAATTTCTTTATTATAGGAAATAAATAGATTTTATATTAGAAAAATAATTTTAAAGTACAATGTAATAATAATTTAAAATGTCCATTTATTTCAAAAATCACTTCAAAATGGTTTAGTGAAAATCATGCTCGAAAATAGTGAAAAACAAGAGAGATTACTCAAGACCGATAACTTGAATTCAATACGAATTCAATTCAAATTTAACCCAAAGTCAATTCAAATTCTATTTAAATTTCCGTTTCAAATTCTCTAAATATAGCTAGCCTATTGATAGACATCATAGCTCTCAAAACATCTCAAAAACAACATCAAAATCGAACAAGAATGAGAGCAAAAATAAGCCAATACAATTCTCGGTTCAATGATTGTTATTGCTGTCGTTTTGCTCTTGAGACAGCAACAAACAAATATAATTTTGACCAAGCTAACTTCGAAATTTCAAAAAACTCAAAACATAAAACTTCTAGCACAAAGTCTAAGCTTTCTGGAATATCTTAAATTATTAAATTTGGATAAGAAACATGAAAGATATGGCCAAAACAAATTTCAGATATGAATTTCACTACAGCTGTTGTTTTAGTTTCGGGACAGTGATACTAGAATGAACTTCCGACCATGTAAACATCAAAATTTGACGAAACTCAAAACATGAAAATTGTAGCATATAATCTAAGCTTTCAGGAGAATCAAGGATCATCAAATTCCGACATCAAACGGAAAAGATATGTTTAAATTTCCAACAGCACTTAGCACAGAAAATCACAATTTTACAGTAACAGAGCAGCGAGATTGTTTTGGGTTTTAAGACCATCTATGCTCAAAATTTTCGAATGTTTTCAACATGAAAGTTGTCACATTTTTTCCAGGCTTTCCATAACTTCAAAGAAAATCCATTTCCGACTTAAAACGAAAAAGATATGCACAATTTACTGACAGTGATTCACAAATGAAAATGCAATAAACGAAATTGAGATTTCTACCTTGAAATCTCAATCAAAGCTAGAAAATTGTGAGTTTTGATACTCACCATGCTGTAGAGAAAATATAACTAGAATTCGTGTTGAATTAGACAAGCTTTAAGAAGGAGGATGCTTCAATTAACCTGTTGATTTAGCTCCAATTTGATTTAAAAAACACAAGATTTGAGTTTGATTTGATGATTTTTGGCTAGGGTTTGCAAGAGAAATTGGGTTTCTCAGGTTTCTCACTATCTGAACTGTACGTAGAAGGAAGATGAGATATTCCTCATTTCTTTTTACAGACTAGTGACTAGATGGGCTTAAGACCCATTAATAAAAGAAATAGCCTAAATTAATTCATTTTTCACTTAATACACTAGTGAACTCTTATGTTTTTAAACAAACAGCAAATGTTTCACAGTTTTCACATGATAAAATTATGAAACCTTGTTTACATGTTAATTAAAGTATTTTTTACTTAATAAAAGGTAAATTTGGTTATGAAAATATTTATATTATTAAAAATCCTTATTTTTAAATAAGTAGCCAATTATACTTATAATTACATAAACCACTATTTTTAATCCCAAAAATTACACAAAAATAATCTTCTTGTGTAATAAAATGTAACCAATCATTTTAACACCATTTTATGACCAAATCATATTTTTAAACCTAATTTCACCTTTTTATTTAATATAACACTCTTTAAAAAAAATCAAATACTCCTTTTAATTTTTTTTATTAAAAGAAGCAAATCATAATAATTATAAAATTAGTGAACTATCACCAAACAAAAACCATCTTCCACTTATTATTAACTCAAACCACTATAATAAAGTTCCAGAACGTTATTTTCTCTTTTTATTCCCAAAATTCATTGTTCATTCAAAATAAACAATTTAAATTCTCAAAATTATTTTTGATTCTCAGTATTAAATTATAACTACCGTTATAATTTAATACTTACAAGTAATCACTAAAACCAGGGTTGTTACATTAAGGAGCCTCTATCTTGAATGTATAAAACAAAAACTACTAATCTAAAGTAGTTAGCCAAAAATCAAATGATGGACCCAGATAAGAAGTCAAGTAGAAGCACCTGAAATACTTCGGTCCGACCCAAGTATTATTTAAGAAGAAAATAATAAACGGATCAGTCTAGCTATAAATATCATAAATGAGATAGGATAAGAGATATAACAAAAACGTATGATAACAATAATGTCATACTGTAACAAGTATACATCAGATAACAACAAAAATCATACAATATCTCAAGAATCTCAAACACCAAAAAGAATGTCATATTCTTTATGTTATTCACCAAAACACAAATATTGACAAGCATGTCAATGTCAATCGCAAAAATTGGTGAAACACAAATTCTAGAAATCATCAACTAGAAATCCAGAAATCACAAAAAGGGGAAGAAACCTATCAAAAACGGGAGCATGAAAACTCACCAACACGTGTATCACAAAATGGTCGCTATCCCATAAAAATGAGACGGAGCTCCTCTAGATAGGGTATAGTCCCCCATTGCGGACTATGAGCCGAAGCTCCTCCAAATGAGCCGAAGCTCCTCCAAACGAGCCGAAGCTCCTCCAAACAGGGTATAGTCCCCCATTGCGGACTATGAGCCGAAGCTCCTCCAAATGAGCCGAAGCTCCTCCAAATGAGCCGAAGCTCCATAAAATCGAGGTATAGTCCCCCACGTGGACAAAGAGAGACGAAGCTCAACATCACGGGGTACTGTCCCCCACGTGGACAAAGAGACATCGCACATCGCAAGTCTAAATCACAAAATGATCATCATTGATCGATAAGTGTAAATTACGCTAAGCTAGTAAATAAATGAGTTAAGCTTCATGTCCCATGACCACTAGCTTAACTTATATATTTACGAACAGATTGTGGATTTCCACTCGAAAGTTGTCACAAGGGTTTCAATCGAACAAGTTTAAGAATTAACCGACAAAGTAAATGCAAGCGTTTCATACCACTTGTTTTCCTAAGTCGTTTAATTGGATTTCTCAAACGAATGAGGTAAAGGTTTTTATATACTAATAGATTGAAAAACCGTTTTAAAAGCGAGCTTTATATTGAAAGTAAATGTTGAAATCATTTTGATGAAAGATTTTGAATATGTACTACTAGTATAGAAACCTTTGCATTTTAAAGTGACAAACCATAGAGATGATTGTAGAAACTATCAATCACCAAAAATTCACATACGAAGATGTGAAGTAAATTCATAAAAATCTATATCAAATCTTTCAAATGGATATTCCTAGAAAATCCATAAAAGAAGTCATCAAAGTCGATAATAATTGACAACAACTAACTGAATCAACAAAAATCGGTTAAAATTGGAAATTCACTGAAAAACAGCCAAAACAGGCAAATTGAACAGTTCCAGACGTCTGGTAGGTGTTTCCAGACATCTAACCCTAGGTTCTGGAAGTATATGTGTTTTTCTCCTTTCTCTTTTTAATTCCATATCCATTTCAGACGTTTGAAATTTTCAAACAGACGTCTGAATTTGATTTCAAACGTCAGGATTTTGTTCCAGACATCCGGATTTTGTCTCTGCCTTTTCAGACCTCTTTCCAGACGTCTGGATTTTTCAACCAGACGTTTGGATTTGGTTTCAGACGTTTGAAATTTGCTCCAGACGTCTGAATTTTTCTGCTAGGCAAAAAAATAGCCTAACCCAAAAAAGGAAAATACAAAACGAAATGCGATCGAACGAGTGACGGAGACTAGGGATTTATGCCAATCGACAACCTAGCACTATAGGCTCTTCGATACACCACCAAAAGCATGTTCAAACATCCAAGATAGGATCTTTAAGGATTTTGACTTCAAAACACCAAAATTTAGAAAATTCACCAAAACAATTCAAATCAAAAGCAAATGAACATGAATAGATTTTAGGAATTCATAACTAACAGCAATGAAAGTTATAGACGTAAATGTGAGTTAAAAAACTCACTTTTTACTCAAAAACACAAGTGAGAAGCTATAAGGAAAGGCAAGAACATCCACTCTTCAATTTTAACCCAAGAAGCTTCAATCTAAGCTCATAATAAAGACATTTCCTAAGTTAGGGTTTAGGAAATTTCTAAAATTGAAGAGGAATTTTCTGAAATGCCATGGTGTCGGGGCGAGATCGATTTAGGGTTTAGGTGGTGGTGTGAGTCGTGGTTGGTTTCAAGGCCAATGTGGCGACGTCATCGCAACATGTTGAATCGCGACTGGGGGAAATGAAGAAGGTGACTGCTGTGGAGATTCTGGTAGGAGGGCATAGATGCAAGTCACTGGGATCGACGGCCATGTAGTGGATTTTGTCATCAGTGATGGGTTATAGCATTCGATCAAGTAGCTCAATTTTGTTTCCTTGGCGGTTCTTTTGATCCGAGGCGATAGTGTGGTCAGCAATGGTGTCGTTGATGTGCTGGAGTGAGCGACGTTGGTCGGAAGCCATTCTGGTGATCGTGCACGTGCACATGATATTAGTTGTGTCTGTTGTTTTCAAAGGTTTAGGGAAGAAGATACGTTCTCGAGTTCATGCTCGACTTATTTACGTGAGTGTCTCGAAGCAGAAAATGGAAATGGTGAAACTCGAAGTAAGGCTCGGGTTTACTTCGGGTTTAACTTGAAACAGTTGGATTTTTTTAAAACAAGTTTTCCAATTTAAAATAAATCAAGTTTAAACACTTTCTTACTTAAAAAATAAACGTTTTATACTAGTTTAGGAACTAGTTAAAGTTTTAAACAAATTATTTTTAATCTAATTAAGTAAAGTGTTCTAATTCTTTATTTTAAAAAGAAATCTTAAGTTTATTTAAAATAAATTTAAATAGTATATTTAAGTAGTTAAAAGTTGATGGTTTTAGTTAACTTAAGGAATTTAAGTTAATTCATATATTAAAAATAAATTTAATTTTCAAGGTTATTTAAATGCGATTTTAAAGATAAATGGTTTGTCTTGTATATTGTTTTGATTTTAAATTAACTTAAAGAGTTTAAGATAAATTATATATTAATGTGTTTTCAAAGGTTTATTAATAAGATTTCAATAACAATTAATTAATTAGAAGTTGGTTAATTAATGTGATTAATTTAAGAAAGATTAATGTAAGTAATTAAAGGTTAATTACTTAGTGTGATTACTTAAAAGATATTCAAATAATTAAAGGTAGATTTATTAATGTAAATTAATTAAAGGTAACTAATTACAAAGACAATTACTTAATTTAAAGTAATTGATTAATGATTAAAGTTGATTAATCAAGTGATCAAAATTAATTTGTGATTTATAAATATAAGTGATTAGGGATAATCACTTATTATAATTAATTAAGAATAATTAACTAAATGGTAATTAATTAAGGGTTAGTTAACTAATGTAATTAAGGAAAATTAATTAAAGGGTAATTAAATGATTAAAGGGTGATTATTTAATGATTAAAGGTTGATTTATTTACTAATTACGGTTAATTATTTAATGATTAAAGGTTGATTGATTAATAATTAAAGGTTAATTAATTTATTATTAAGGGTTAATTAATAAATGATTAATGGTTAATTAATGATTATGGTTTGTAATTAATTAATGTAAATTAACCAAGATTAGTAATTTATTCATAAGTAATTAATCTGATTTAAATTTATCAAATGGTTGATTAATCTTACTTATGGATGTTTGGATTATATTGAATATTTGAATTGTTTGATATCCCTTATGTATGATATTCTGTGATGTAAATTATTTGATTTGAGCTGTGATGAATGTAATTTATTTATCTGTGATGAATTTATATTATTTGTCGATGAATCTGTGAATGAAGATAAGCGTTATAGGATTATATCGCTCATCAATATTGTTGTGTTTGGATTGTGATGATTGATGATGTTGCACTATTGTGTAAAACCCCAGGACTACACCATACACACACAAATATGGATTTCACGAGGACCTGGTTAAGTCACAGATATTTGAATTTAATATTATTTTATTCAAAATGGTTTTAAAAATTGAATTTTGAATCCAAAATGGTTTGGAAATGTAATTTAGTTAAATATGAAAAGCTTTGAAAAGAAGTTTTTAAAGATAAAAATTATTTTGAATAACTTGATAAAGTTTTGAAAATTTAAATAGTTTGATTTGAATTTGAATTCAAGATTTTGAAGATGTATACATACATACGTGTATATTTATATATATATATATATTTGGAAATTATTGTTTAAAAAAGTTATACAAGTTATATAATGTATTTATATGGGTTTTAAACGATTTTAAAAAGTATTATTTTGAGGATTTGAATTTAATCCAAAATTTATACTTTAAGGGCTATAACTTGAACAAATGTAATCGGTTTTCCCCAAAATGAAAACTCTTTGTTTTCAAATGATAATAGCTTTTATATAAAAGAAAAGATTCCCAGTTTTGTTGAAAGGGTTTCAAATTTGAAATGGAATTGTTTTGAGAGCTATGAATGATTTGTGAAAAGATTGGTGAACCTTGGTTTCAAATTAAAGATGATATTAAAGGGTGAATCTTTTGTTTAAAGAGATTTGAAATGGTAATTTGTTTAAACCATTTGAAAGAAAGGTTTTGGGCTTTAATTTGTGACTTAACTAAAATTCCATATATCCATATGGTTTTAAAATAAGCGCTCATTATTCGGTTTAGCCGGGAGAGTACTTTATGTCATATAACCTATTCCAAATAATGATACGACGTTATGGATAGCATTCGAAGACCGGTGGTAAAGACTGGATATTTTTGAAAGCGAAAGGATTACCTGTCGAATGGCCACGGTATAGATATTTGATCACCCTTTGTGATGGGTAGTCCGGACGTGATTAGGGATCATTTGGATTGCAAGGGCTTCTTTTGAAGTGCCTTCGGTTCTGTTCAAACCCGGAACAGACTTGTATGGACGTATGTCTGACATTACACTTTGAGATGTAAAGCTAGTCTCTATCAAATACATTTCTGTTTGGTGGTAGAGAATTTATTCTCTTAGCTTAACACCCTTCTATGAGACGTACGAGCTCAAAGATTATGTAGTTGATGGTTACTAGTGATACAATTCCAATTTGGTAATGTGGCATGTTAAGTGTGCTGATCATTTGTTGATCGAAGCATGGATTTTGTGAAAAGCGTAGCTTTATGGAACGAGACCTCATCAGGACCTCACAACCCGGTAATGTTCGAAACAGGAAGGATGTAGTAAGGTTATCGGGGGTCGCGCCCCTTAGGGTAGTCCATTTCCTTCTGGATAGAAGTGGTGTCATGGAATGGATCTCAGATACTTAACTTATGTGGTTGCCGCAAATCAATTGCTTTGTGGTTGTTGGTGAATCCCAGGATAAAGGTTGGTTATGACCGGGGAATGGCATACTCATGTAGTAGTTACCTAGTTACAGAGGTAACCCTGCCTTGTGTTGCTAAAGATCCGGTTAGGTCCTCGGGGCGTCCCTCCAGAGGCATACCCATGTGGCCCAGGAAGTTCCTTAGCCTGACCATTTGTTGAAAATCCAATCAAACAATACGCGCGCCCTATACGGTTTTAGTTCTATAATCTGTCACCTCAGGTGGTAGCTATAGCATGCATAATATAATGGTACCCATGCTGGCTAAGATTAATATTATACTTTCGAAATATATTCTGCACTATGCACTAATAACAATATCAAAAAGGATTTTGCATATCAAGCATGTTTGACTATCATAAGGAGAGATCTCCTCCAATTGTGCGCTTACATTATGAGTGTGCGGGGAGGCCTTATGGTAGTTTCATTTTCCAAAAAGCATTGCGGATTTCAATTTTTTAAATTCTTTTTGTTGTTTTTGTTTTCAAATAAAAACTGTTTTCGTTTGCTCACACCAGTCCCATGACTGACCTAGAGTTTATTGTTCCCTTTTTAAACTCTGGGTGTCCATAATTTTCCACACGGGCAGCCTAGAGTTATATTTTTAGGTAATCAAATAGTAGGTGTAGATTCGATGGCATCCAGCCTTTGGATTTGCAAGTTTCTCTAGGATTGGAGTTGCTTAACTTTAGCATGATGGTGGTTCGAGCTTATTGGATTGGAGATCTTTGGAGCATTGGATTGGAATTCAGTTTTGGATTCTATCTTTCTTTCTATCTTTTGGATGACCATATTGGTGATATTGTTCCGCTGCTGGTGTTATCTTTCCACTGTTGTATCTTAGCTCTGATATTGATATTCAATTGTATCAATGTGTTGTATCAAATATTGTGTGTCATCAATGATATTCATGTCTTCTTCCACTGTGTTGTTGTAATTAATGTGTTATAAGCTCCAGCGTGAATTGGATCTCAATGGTTGAATCTATGGCATTCGAATATGAGTGAAGTATGGATGTCGATTTTTGAACACTAAAATTCGGGTCGTGACAACTTGGTTTCAGAGCTGAAGGTTGAACTTTAGCTCAGGAGTATAACACATTAGGTAACTCATTAGAGATAGGGTTACAATCTTCCTAAAATGAGTATCCCTAAGATATCCGTCCGTATGCCTCGGTAAATTTTCTTACTATCTATTGATAGTGAGTATGAGTGCCAGAATAGGATGAGATAGGGGACAGGGGAGTACCACTACAAATGGTCGATGCCCTGCAACAACAAGGAAACAACTTCTCTATCAATCTCTTTTGTTCATCATCCAATATCAATTCCCTGATGGCTTTGTGGCAGCTACAAGAAGAAGCTTTGGTGTGGTGGTGGCCCTGCGAATCGTTGTAGAAAAGGTTCTAAATTCCTATTTAGTTCTCTTCATCGGTTCCCTATCAACTTTAATGAATTTGAAATATTTGAAATAAATTGATTAACAAATACAAAGCTAAATTGGATTTTATCCATTTGTCTATTCTTTTGGGTCAAGGTATATTCTACGAACGGTTAGTTATCCCTTCGAACTAACCAATGCCCTTGCATATTTCGTAGACTGGATAACACGAATATTTCATGCAGATTTGTATGAGTTCGATCTCATATTTATTGATTATTTCGATTTGGTAAGCCAAATGGATAATACTTATTCAGTTTGATCTGGTAAAACATTTTATCTGTTCTTTATTGTCTCCCTGTCTAGCAAATTTCGGAGACGAAATTTTTTAAGGGGGGAATCTGTAACATTCCCGTTTTTAATCTAAATTAAATTTAGTAATTAATATTAATTTGCGAATTAATTGGTGATTGATATAAATTTTTTGATTAAATTGTGAATTAATTGGTGAATTAATTTGAAATTTTCCAAAACAAATAAAAAAGTATTTATGTATATAAAAATAGATTGTGAATAAAATTTGGGAATGGAAATAAATATATATATGTGATGAATAGAAATTTTCATTTGGAACTTTAGAATAAACATCTTAAAAATAAGTTGGATTTAAAACTTTATATTTTAAAGAAACTAATATATGTGTATATGTTTATTCATTAGTGTATAACTGGATTTCAAAACATTTCTTTAAAAGTTATATAAATATAAATATAGAAAAATGTATGAATGAAAATATAAAGTATATATGTATATATAAAGATATTTTAACTTAAGTTTAAAATTTAAATAAGATTAATAAAAAGGTTAATCTTCTTGCTCGTAAAATTATAGTTTGTATATAAAAACATTTAGTTTGGGCATTTGTAAATTACATATGAACTAAAATTGGTTTGTAAATATATATCAGATAAATATTTTTAAGATATAACATGATTCATAAATTTATTAACATAAGGGTATAAAGTACAATTTTTAAAATATTTAAAGTAAGGGTTTAAAACATAAAAAAATTTGTAATTGACATTTTAAAGATAAATAAAATATGTTTTAACAAAAGTAAGATAAGTAACTATATAGATTAACAAGTGTTAGTAAAATTTACAAGTGGCAATTTGATTTTCTTTTAAAAATTTAAATACAATAACATATTTTAAGAATGAGAACACCTGTTCATTTATTTTCAGTTCAAAATCTTCTCAATCCTTTTCATCTCCTACTTCTTAACAAAAGAATATATATATATATATATATATATATATATATATATATATATATAACAGTTCAAAAGAAATTCTGAAACAAACTTCAAGTTCAAGCAATTCAAACAAATTCAAAGAATCAGCAAATCAAGCTTCATTTTCAATAAGGAATTCCAGATTTTCAAATAGCAAGCAGATCAAACAACTTCAACCAAGTTTTCAAACTAATTCAAGTAGCAGATCAGGCAAATTTAAATCATAGATCAAAGCACTTCAGTTCAACTAAGCAACAAATTAAAATCATAGTTCAATTTAAAAAATCGAGTAACGGATCAAAATCCAGATTGGATCAGAGTTTCCATCTTAAACTCAATAGCATTTAACAGGTTCCAGGCCTTCTATTTTCAAACCCAGGTGAGTAAACTTCCTTTAAGAACAGTTTTAACTATGTTATGTGATGAATCTGTTGAATAAAGTTGTAATAGGATTTGCATGGGTGATTTCAATTAGATTTTAGATTGATTTACTGTATATAGCTATGCATGTCTGAGCGTATACATGTTCATGACTCTGTTATATTCACGGTTTCAAACTACTCAAATAAATTTATATCTCCAAATCCATATCAATTCAAGCTTTGATTTTTGAATGTAAAGTGTCTACAACAATGAAGTATTAATTATAAAAATCGTTCCAAGAATTTTTATTAAGAAATTACTTCAAAAATTGTAAGTCTTGGAGATAATCAAAGACAAGCTAAAATTTGATCAACGGGAAATTATGCTTTGATTATGTAAGATAATTTATGTTTGAAAATTTTGAATTTTGATATAAATTTTATGATTTTAAATCACGTGATTGATGAGATATTCAGAGTTGATAAATTTTAGGTTTTTCTTCAATTGTCGTCGATCAATGAAAAATTAACGCTCATGGCTCATGTCAGAGGTGGCTCGTGGGATGAGGATGGTGGGAAAAATAGTCAGGAATTTTCTGAAACGCCATGGTGGCACAGCGATATCGATCTAGGGTTTAGGTGGTAGTGTGAGTCGTTGTTGGTTTCGAGGCCAATGTGGTGATGTCATCGCATTGTATTGAATTGCGACTGGGGGAAATAAAGAAGGGGACTGCGGTGGAGATTCTGGTAGGAGGGCGTGGATGCAGGTGACTGGGATCGACGGTTGTGGTGGATTTTGTCATCGGTGATAGGTTTAGCATTCAATCAAGCAGCTCAATTTTGTTTCCTTGGTGATTCTTTTGATCTGAGACGATAGGGTGGTCGGCAAGGGTGTCGATGATGTGCGGGTGGGAGCGACATTGGTTGGAAGCCATTCTGGTGATCGTGCATGTGCACGTGATATTGGTTGTGTATGTTGTTTTCAAAGGTTTGGGGAAGAAGATACGTTCTTAGGTTCGTGCGTGAGTGTCTCGAAGCAAAAAATGGAAATGGTGAAATTCGAAGTAAGGCTCGGGTTTACTTCGGGTTTGACATGGGTGGGTATTGAAACAGTTGGATTTTTTTAAAACAAGTTTTCCAATTTAAAATAAATCAAGATTTAAACACTTTCTTACTTCAAAAATAAATGTTTTATACTAGTTTAGGAATTAGTTACAGTTTTAAATAAATTATTTTTAATTTAATTAAGTAAAGTGTTTTAATTCTTTATTTTTAAAAGAAATCTTAAGTTTATTTAAAACAAATTTAAATGGTCTATTTAAGTAGATGACGGTTTTAATTAACTTAAGGAATTTAAGTTAATTCATATATTAAAAATAAATTTAATTTTCAAGGTTATTTAAATGAGATTTTAAAGATAAATGGTTTGTCTTATATGTTGTTTTAATTTTAAATTAACTTAAAGGGTTTAAGATAAATTATATGTTAATGATAATTGTTTTTAAAGGTTTATTAATAATATTTCAAGAACAATTAATTAATTAGAAGTTGATTAATTAATGTGATTAATTTAAGATTGATTAATGTAAGTAATCTGCAACGTCCCGCTTTTTCGCACGCTTTAAATCGACACACGTGCCAATTCAAACCATATGGAAGGGCGGATTGTTATGGGGTAAATAAGAAAAACGGAGAAGAAATAAAATAAAACAGAATCTCACGGCGGAAGGATAAAATATAATAATCATTATATAGTTCATAAAACTATTTACACACATTTGCTTCTTCTTTATACAATAAATATCATAGTTCACATACCAATAAATATCAATGCAGCGGAATTAAATAGTGTAGTGGGATATAATATATAATAATAATAATAGAAATGAAATCTTCGTCTTCTTCCTCCAGAAAATCTTCAAATCATGAAACGCTCGGACTGACCCGAGTGAATTAAAAATCCAAAACACTCGAGTCAGAACTAAAAGATCTCATGTAAGTTAAATTAACAGAAATGAATATGAGTGCAGTAACTCAAGAGATGCTTGGGATTTACATCTCCTAAGGATCCGTTAAACTATTTACTATGTAGTATATTTCGCTATTATAATAGTGTCTAATTGTAAAATAAACTTACTTTTAAATAGCGTTAAGGCTTTACATTTTCCACCTTAACACATAATATATTCGCATAGTCTATACAGTACCGTAATCTCCCTCGTACTGGGCGTCATCAGAAGGCACTCCATAGGTATGGTACAAACCAAAATCGTATAAGGCGCGATAGGGTAGGTGACACGGCACAACTAGGCAATGCCAGGGTAGGTATACCAATTGCGCATCCGGGCTGGTGGTAACGCATAGCCGCAGCTATCGCCCACCTCGAACAAACTCCCCTTAAAATCAAAAGTAAAGGTGGCCACCGAATCAATCCAAAGTCAGAGTATAGTATCGAAGAGGAGTGTCCGATAAAGGGCGCTAACCCCCTTGGCCCGAGAATCGCTCATGTTTTAGCCACCTTATGCCAACTCACGGGAGTCGGGTCCAAGTATTTACCTTAAAGGAAACGCCGCCACCAACCTACTTCATTTTGGAATCTCCACCGCGTACACGATTGTTAAAGTGGTTTTCGGAGTTGGCAGAGAGTATGACAACTTCCGATCCCGCTCTCTTCAACAACCAAACGTTATTATAACACCGCGGTCATTTAAAAATAATTATACTTTCAAAACCAGAGTAAAATTATCCATTTCAAAACCCATAAATACGATATCATTTCCTTTTAAAACCCAAATAAATATGATATCGTTTTATGTCAAATATATTTCTTTTCCAAAATCATGCCACTTTTAAGATTTATAATACCTCGAAACCAATTATTTGAAATTTAACTTTCAACATAATACTTCGAAATCCATAGTTTTAAAACCATAACTTTCAAAACTTAAATTGTTTGGATATTCAACAGTATATAAAATAAAACAGTTTGAATTTAAAATTTCTTTATAAAATAATTTGCGCGACTTTATGATTTATTCATTTAAAAATTTAGTCTAAACCATAAATTTTAAATTCACTTTCAGTTGGATAAACCACTTCAATTTAATATATTTCTAACTTGGAGTATTTAACAATTTCAAAACTTAAGGTTGGAAATTTATATTCAACAATTCATTGTCCTATTATTTATTTTTTGAAATGTTTACATAATAAATCAAAAATCATTTAAAATAAAACTCCAATTACTAACAACTTAAATAATCTCCTTCAATTTATTTATGCTAGAAATATTCGTTTAATCATCTTGAATAAAAATTCAGTTATAGATATCATAACTTTTTAAAATTTCAAGTTAATAAATTTACATCAACTTATGAAGTTAAATTCTTAATTAAGCTCTATTCCAAATAAATTTCCAATTTAACTCCCAATCTTAATTGATTTTAAATCATTTAACTCTATATATGCACAAGATCTTAAACCTGTACTTAAACATATAATATAAATTATCAAACTCCATTATTCAACTTATTTATTTTCATTTAACAAATTCATACATACCTTAAATTCAATAATTTAACTATATATATATGTATATATAAAATAAGATTTTTATATAAGATCCAAAATTAATATTTAGTAAACCGTATCTTATCCAAACCATAGAAATCATTTCAAAAATAATTATACATATATACCGCGGTGCCTGTATATAATTTTCTATCCTATGGTCAAGTGATACGGATATTTATCATTTCAATCCGCAATTTAAAAATAAAAAATTACGGTTGTATATCATTTCAAACCGCAATCCCGAATGAAATGAAATGCATGATAACTTGCAGTTTATGTAAATAAACATCCATTCATCCAAATATCAATCATCAACTCTTTTATTATAATCATCATCCAATTTGAACAAAACATCAATATATAGCATATAAAATATAACAGGTAATAAATAACAGGTATTAACTAATATTTTATATTCAATAATAAATTTAATAACTGTTTAACTGGCAGTTTATATCCGAATAAATAAATTTTAACTGTAAATTTTTATGCAATAATAAAATTAAATAACAATTCAATTTAAATAAATGCAATCTAACTGAGATGATGAATAAAATATGTCAAACAGTCATAAATGAATTTCTACTCATATCATAAATCAATTTAACAAACATAAGAAAACTTAGAAGTTGTGAGTGGGTTAAAACACTCACCTTTTGAATTTAAATCGAATTTAAATCCGATTTAAACCCAAAAATTTGACAGTCTCCAAATCCATCCAAACCAGCGTCAAAGTGTCCGGAATTTCGATACGAACGCAACGGAGAAAACCGCGCGTCAATCCGAGCTCGTATGCAAAAGTTATTCGAGTTAAAAGATTTAAATTTTAATATAACATAATTAATTAATACATAAAAAAATATAATGTACCATCCTCTTCTTCCTTATCCACGAACCTACTAACCCATCACGCACGCGCCACTTTCTTCCGTGCGCACGCAACTCGAGACATATATAGTTCGATCAGCGACTACCAGTGTGTGCGCCACCTTGAGAGCCACCTACGGACCAAATTTCACATCACCACTCGCTACCGTTTGCACGCAATCCAAGAAATACGTCCATGCTTCCAAGCCAGATTCTGGCGAATCTGTGGACTAATAGCATAGACCAGCCATATGGATTTGAAGAGCTCGCCGAGATTTACAACCTTGCTTTTGGATTTTTTCGATTTCGTTGAACGGGTTGAAAGATATTGAGGAAAGAAGATAAGCAATTTATGGTCATTGAATAAGTGGCGGCCATGGTATAGAATTAGGGTTTCTGAATAAAATAATAATAAAATTGTCTCGGTTTGCGTGCGTATTTATAGAGTTTAACGTCAAAAACTGGCTAGAGTCCAATTTTAGCGTGCTGACAGGCGATCCTAACATAAAAAGGCCTTCTGAACGCAATGGTACTAGTTTTGAAGCCCAGTTCCATCATTTACGTAGGTTCTGTTCAAGTCAATTTGTTTGAATGACAAAAATGCCCCTAAAAAGTCCGTTTCGGCTCCGGAACGAAAATGAATCATCCCATATATCAAAATAGATGTTTTTAAATATTTTAAACGCGATGGAAAAAGTTTCAAGCCCAAATTCCATCGTATGAAGAAGTTATGTTAAAAACAATATTTTCAAATTGATTTCAATTGCATAAATTTAAAGGCGTTTTGAATCCGTACGATCAAACGACAAGTCCGATCGCTACAAAACTTGAAACACTATCATAATTCACCGTTACGGATCCGATGAAACTGGTTTCATCGAAATCCGAGTCAGTGGCCAAAATGGCTATTTTATATTAATTTAATAAATTAAAAATTCATTAATTAAATCACTTTTCCAATTTCACTTTTAAATTTTACAAATCTTATCAGTTTTGTTTTCTTAAACAATCTCGGTGATTTAAACCAATTTAGATGTCAATTAATTGTTGATTCAATCATAAATTTCAGCGTAAATTCAAATTTCGTTGTATTTATCAATTATAAATTAACTTTTCAAAAATTCCATTGAATTCACTATTCATTCTTTTTTTATTCAATCCGTTACAGTCAAATGGATGAAATTAACATTGGTTCAAAGCTATTACATAAATATTTTCCAAATTCAACTTAATTTTCAATTAACGTAAAATTTTATATTTAATTTCATTCATTTGCAATAAATCCAACTATTATAAATTTAATAAATTAACTCACTATTAAAATTCAAATTCTATAATTCATAAATTTTATCATCTTGATTTACTTATAAATTTATAATTCTTTAAACCAATTCCCGTTTCAATTTAAAGTAACTTAATTTACCAATTATAGTATTTATTTCAATTTCTTAAAGTAACCTCTTTATTACACTTTGAATCCAATTTATTTTGATAAGTTTCCAATTAAACGGATTAGATTTAATTCCAACATCTAACTTACACTTACGTTCAGGTTATAATCAATTTATAACGTATTACTTTCTTAGTTATTACTTTACATACTTCTCGTATAAATTTCACAATTAATCATAATTATTAAAGTAACGCATATAATAAATACGACCTATAATTACTCAACATTTAAACGAACGTTATTTCATTTTCCATTAGTGTAACATTTATTCATTTTATTATCACTTATTACAATTTCTAATTCCATTAACAAATAAGCAGGTAATTTATAATATATGTTACAAGAATTGAATTAATCACTATTCATTATTATTGACTTTAATTTAGCATTAATTACCTTGCATTAACATTGTTACAAAAAATCCCTATCCAATTGCAATTAATATTCTAATGAATACATTTACTCTTTCCGTTATGTTATTAATTATCATCAAGGCACATCTAATTATCTTTATTGGTAAATGAGTGAATTTACTAGTAACCCCCTATTATAACCTTTAATATACTTGTATATTTACTCCTCACAACAACTACTACCTATCAAAATTTATTTTGCCCCTAAATACAAAATTTGCAGTTTGTTCTTATTACCATATTCCATTTACTAAGTCATAACATTTGAATTAATTCATTAAATTGAAATGTTCATTCAAGTTTATAAATTATTAACTTGAAATAATATATCCCTACTTAAAATCAACTATTGTTACAATGTGTCCTTACACTTCTAATTTAATGCCTACCCTATATTTTCCATATTCACATTATATCCAGGTACAATACTTACACCATTTTATTTATTGAAATTTTATTCATATTACAAATAAGTAGGCTTTAATTACCATTTATATATTTTATTTTAGCCTTCATTTTGATATTAATTTACCCCTTTTTATTATTTCTACTAAAATTTAATTACAAAAGCCTATTAAATTAACAAATTAAATTGTCGAAATTTACGGGTCGTTACACTCTCCCCCACTCAAAACTTTTCGTCCCCGAAAAGAAAAAGAAAGGAGAAGGAAGAATTAAATAAACAATACATCTTATTCAAAATATTAACATATAAACAATAATTTACAAATTTTACTACTTTAAATAAAATATACCCATTTTATAATCATTATATTTTTTTTAATATATATAAATAAAATTTGGAAAAACAATTTCAAAATAATTTATAAGTCCAAGATTTTTGGAAAATTTCGGTAGAGTCTCCTTTGTACGGATTGGCTCGGGAGAAAGTATAATATCAAAATATAACAATTATATCACATATAATATCCAAAATATTATATCCCAACACGGGAAAATATAAAATAGCGCTATAAACCGTAATCCAAAACGTACCTATTTGTTGGGCAATTTACGCTTAATTTATGGAACCAAAAGTAGAAGCAATTGCTTTCATAACCTGCATTTCACTTATAAAATCCAAAGGGTTAACAATTTATGTAAAGTGAAATATTTAAGTGGTTTCATTGACTAACAACAAATCAATACAACAACCAGCATACACAACAAACAAATAGTTGTTCGGGTTCAAAACTTTTAAATTGTACGGAATGAAGAATAAACTACTAGCGCATCATTTACACAACAGTGTTAGATAAAACTAAATAGATTATTCATTCACCCCAAATACAATTTTAAAGTATCATTGCCCAAACAACCATAAACCAAACAACAACAATCAACTTAACTTATTATTAATTTCATTTCATAATTTTGTTGTTTGATTTTCTTCTTATTTATTCAGTGATTTATCTTTTTAATTTACATTTACTCATTAAATGTTTGCTTCATTTATTTTTACTTATTACTTACAATTATTCAATTCCATTAACTCAGGTCACGCCAGTTCCCCTTTATTTCGTTATAACTATTCATTCATTTATTATTGCATGCCCTCATTTATTTATTATAATATTCATTTTCCTGCAAATTTTATTTATAAATAACTTCAAATGTTTACTTAAGTTCATTATCATTCATTTACACAACTTCATTTCATTCATTTATCAATTTAAACTTAAGTTTATAACATTAAATTCTCATTTAACAGCAATTTCATTAAATACTTTCATTATTTCAAATTTCTACTTGTATAATATTTTATTACAATCTCTTATTAAACATTTCAACTTTTAATATTTGGTAAGTTATATATATATGTTATTTAAGGGTGTAATTTGAAAGTTATACAAGTTTGTTCCATTCCCTTTAATTAATTCATTGTTAAATAAATTTTTACACTTTTCCTTATAAGTTACAATTTCAACTTCCTTTTATTTCCTTTTATAACTTAGCCTTAAATCTCTTACCTAAATTAGAGGTTTCAATTATTAATTACTTACCTTCCATTTCACTACAATAATTGAAAATTTAAGTAATGGAAAATTAAGAATTTAATACCGGGTTAAATTTTCAATTTATTTTTAAACAATAGACAAATATATTCTTACAACTTATATATCTCTAATTATATTCAAAACAATTCAAAATTTATATATTTTTCAAAAATGAATCTGCAGTAAAACTACTACAGTGGCCTTCCCCTTTGAAACTCGAAAATGAAAGTCGATGATGCGGCCGCCATCACCGAAATTATTTTCCAGCGACAAAGAGGAAAGTACAAAACTTATTTTCTCCAAAATCTTCTTTTAAACAATTCTTCCGAATTATAATAAATATTTATATCAGAAAGTACTTATAAACAATATTATTATATTCCAAAATTAATTCGGAAAAATTTCAAAACCCCGGATCTTAAGTTCTAAATTTCCAAATTTCATTTATCTTATTTTTCAATCTTATTTCTATTATTATTTATACACTTTATTACATAACAACCAATCTATTTCAGCCAAATATAGATATCATTTGAAAAAATTTATTTTATATAGAAAATATAATAGGCAAAATTATTTCATTCACCTATATTAAAACCAAATATTATGTTGGTCTGTCCTATTAAGTGTTTAGAAATCCCTATTGATGCCACAGCGTCCCATGCATCAACCAGAATTTATAAATATAAAACGGAACAGATTAACACAATATAAAAATCTTTTTATAACACTAACAAATACGCTCTCTCATATATACATACTCTCGGCGACTCACATAGGGTATTGCTACCCTATTAATAAAGAGTCAAACCCCACAAGCTAAGGTTTATCGCTAAACCAAAGCTCTAATACCAGATGTAATGTCCCGCTTTTTCGCACGCTTTAAATCAACACACATGCCAATTCAAACCATACGGAAGGGCGGATTGTTATGGGGTAAATAAGAAAAACGAAGAAGAAATAAAATAAAACAAAATCTCACAGCGGAAGGATAAAATATAATAATCAATATATAGTTCATAAAACTGTTTACACACATTTGCTTCTTCTTTATATAATAAATATCAGAGTTCACATACCAATAAATATCAATGCAGCGGAATTAAATAGTGTAAATATAAAAATAATAGAAATGAAATCTTGGTCTTCTTCCTCCAGAAAATCTTCAAATCCTGAAACGCTCGGACTGACCCCGAGCGAATTGAAAAGACAAAACACTCGAGTCAGAACTAAAAGATCTTATGTGCAGTAACTCAAGAGATGCTCGGGATTTACATCAACTAAGGATCCGTTAAACTATTTACTATGTAGTATATTTCGTTATTATAATAGTGTCTAATTGTAAAATAAACTTACTTTTAAATAGCGTTAAGGCTTTACATTTTCCACCTTAACACATAATATATTCGCATAGTCTATACAGTACAGTAATCTCCCCCGTACTGGGTGTCGTCAGAGGGCACTCCATAGGTATGGCACAAACCAAAATCGTATAAGGCGCGATAGGGTAGGTGACACGGCACAACTAGGCAATGCCAGGGTAGATATACCAATTACGCATCCGGGCTGGTGGTAACGCATAGCCGCAGCTATCGCCCACCTCGAACAAACTCCCCCTAAAATCAAAAGTAAAGGTGGCCACCGAATCAATCCAAAGTCAGCGTATAGTATCGAAGAGGAGTGTCCGATAAAGGGCGCTAACCCCCTTGGCCCGAGAATCGCTCCTGTTTTAGCTACCTTATGCGAACTCACAGGAGTCGGGTCCACGTATTTACCTTAACGGAAACGCCGCCACCAACCTACTTCATTCTGGAATCTCCACCGCGTACACGATTGTTAAAGTGGTTTTCGGAGTTGGTAGAGAGTATGACAACTTCCGATCCCGGTTTCTTCAACAACCAAACGTTATTATAACATTGCGGTCATTTAAAAATAATTATACTTTCAAAACCAGAATAAAATTATCCATTTCAAAACCCATAAATACGATATCATTTCCCTTTAAAACCCAAATAAATATGATATCGTTTTATTTCAAATATATTTCTTTTCCAAAATCATGCCACTTTTAAGATTTATAATACCTCGAAACCAATTATTTGAAATTTAACTTTCAACATAATACTTCGAAATCCATAGTTTTAAAACAATAACTTTCAAAACTAAATGGTTTGGATATTCAACAGTATATAAAATAAAACAGTTTGAATTTAAAATATCTTTATAAAATAATTTCCGCGACTTTACAATTTATTCATTTAAAAATTTAGTCTAAACCATAAATTTTAAATTCACTTTCAGTTGAATAAACCACTTCTGTTTAATATATTTCTAACTTGGAGTATTTAACAATTTCAAAACTTAAGGTTGGAAATTTATATTCAACAATTCATTGTCCTATTATTTAATTTTTGAGATGTTTACATAATAAATCAAAAATCATTTAAAATAAAACTCCAATTACTAACAACTTGATCATTTCCTTCAATTTATTTAGTGCATAGTGTGGAAAACATTTCAATAGTATAATATTAATCCTAGCCGCATAGGTACCATTATATTATGCCTACTATAGCTACCATTTAAGAATGGCAGGTTATACAACTGCAATCGTAAAAAGCTCGTATTGGGTGATTGGATTTCCAACAAATGGTTAAGGCTAAGGAACTCCCTTTTCAAAAGGATACGCCTCTGGAGGGATGCCCCTAGAACGTAACCTGCTCTCTGCCAACACGAGGCTGGGTGACCTCTGTAACTAGCTAATAACTATCACGAGTATGCCACCCCCCGGTCTAGACCGACCTTTACCAAGGTGCCTCAACAACCAACAACCACATAAGTAAATAATCAGGGCTCCATACTACAAAACCACTTTTTTTTATCCACACAAGTTAAATATCGGACTCCATACAAGATACCACTTTTTATCTAGAAGGAAATGCACATACCCTAAGGGGCGCGACCCCTATAACCTTGCTGCGTCTTTTCCTGTTTCAACCATTTCCAGGGTGTGAGGTTCGACAAAGTCTCGTCCATAAAGCTACGCTTTTCACAAAAGCCATGCTTCGATCAACAAATGATTAATACTTAGCATGCCACATTACCAATTTGGGAATATATCGCTAGTAACCATCAACTCCATAACCTCTGAACACGTATGTCTTAGAGAAGGGTGTTAAGCTTAGAGAATAAATTCTCCGCCACCAGCAGAAATGTATTTGATAGAAACCAGCTTTACATCTCAAAGCGTAACGTCAGACATACTTCCATACAAGTCCGTTCCGGGTTCGAATGGAACCGAAGGCAGTTCCTCCAATTATGGAAAGAAGCCCTTGCAGATTTAGATATTCCCTAATCATGTCCGGACTCCCCATCACATAGGGTGATATAAATCTCTATACCGGACCAACTCAGTGCAGAGACATTCGATAGGTAATCCTTTCGTTTTCGTTTTCGAAAATACCCGTTCTTCAACACCATCTTCAAATGCAATCCCATTTCGTCATATCATTTTTCGGGATGGGTTTTATGACTCAATGTCCTCTCCTGGCTAATCCGAATAATGAGCGCTTATTTTAAAAATAAGTGGTTACATTCAGATTTCAAGTAAGCCGCGATAAATTTCCACTTTGACCTTTTAAACAAAAGATCCATCACTAAGATTCAATGTAATTTTCGGATAACCATTTGGAATCCGACCTCCGGTCGCAACGAAATTCAAATGCCGTTTAAAGGCCAATATTGATAGTCGGTTATTTAACTATCAAACAACATTCACAACACCCATCAAATTTTAAATAATTTCCCCAAATTATTTATTTCAAAATATCTTCGCAAGATATATTTTCACACTTCAACTCTTTGAAAAAAAATTCAAATCACTTTCCTTTTTAAGAAATAAATTTTCAAATATTATTTATTTCCACTAAAAATTTTCCTAGTTCGAATACTTAAAATAATTTAAATCACTTATCCAAACGCATACTTGGAAAGATTTAAAATAAAAACTATTTTAAAACATTTATTTTTAAAATATTGGTTATGAAATTTTTATAATAATATCTCATACAAAACTTAAGCCCCAAATCTAATTTTTTAAATTAAATTATTAGATAGAGTATAATTATTTAAATAACCATCTTCTAAATCAAATACTAGTTCAATCTTTAAAATAATCACTTCTGTAATTAACTTAATAAATATTTACTTTAAAGATTTAAAAACAATTTAAGAGAATAATTTCTCCTAAAACATTCTTTTTAAATCCATCTATAGAACTTTTAATTTATATTTAAAAGCTACTTTGAAAACATACTCGGCTTTCCAGGGAAAATACACTTTCCATTTCAAAATAGTCCATTTAAATCAATTAATAAATCCTTCTCGATCTATCTCAAATTTACATCCTAAATTTGTAAATTTTCTTTCCACACTTTTAAAAATAAACCAATATTTATTTTCAAAACAAAATACCCTTTCTTTATAAATTCCCCTCGTGAAGTTATATTTTCCAAATATCCCTTGATATACAATTTTCAAATCGATTTCCAAAATTTACTTTCAAACTCCAAATCAATTTCTGAATTGATTTCCAAAAATTTATTTTCAAACACCAAATCAATTTCCAAATTGATCTTTAAAATTTATTCCATTTAAAAATTACTCATTTACTTATCCAAATTTATTTAAAAAACCCTTAATCCAATATCCACACCTTCATTTAGATTTTAAAATCCGAATTTTAACATAAATTCTTCAACTTTTAAACAATATTACTTAATCTCCTAAAATTCATTTATTTTCATTTATTAAAATCTTTTTCCACATACTTGAAAATTTATTCAATAGGATTTCAAAAATCAGTTTTTACCCTTTTAAATTCTTTCTTTTAAATTTATCCAATTCTCAAAATTTATTTTACTTAAAATTCTCTATTTTAATTACCTTTCAAAAATCCAAATCTTTATATTTTTGGTATTTTTTAAAAATACCAGAATATATTCGGCCAAACCATAGCCTTCAATAATTTCAATCACAATATAATCATTCACGGATTATCAATAATCACATCACAACATATAAAATAATTAAAATAATTTGAGGAATCCAGTTGGATCCCTCCAACCTGTTTCCCTGCATCCACAGATGTTAGCACAATTTAAAGTACCAATTCTATTTCAAGGTCGAATATCGTGGTATATGGGGTTATATTATCCCATCCGCTATTATGCGGTGCATAGGGTCTCATCCGATGTATAATGTGGAAAATCAATCACTCCAACATATATATATATATACACACTATATATAATATCATATCAATTCAAGCAATCAACCAATATTACAAATTTTAACTATTTGAATAACTATATCCAGATGTGAGTGAGAAGATCTCGCCTTTGCCTATGCATGCAACCTATTTCAAATCTGGCTTGATCCTTCACGATTTTATACCTTGTATAAACAATTATATGGTTTTATTAACATTTGAATCAATGGGGAAAAAATTACCATTTAGAGTTTCTTTTTCCTAAATTTTATCTTTGTATGTATCCTTTTTTGTTTTACTATATATTTTCATATATATATTTTACCAAATTAATATAAATAATTTATATGTATACATACCTTATTGTGAATTTTATTTATTTTTATATCCAATTACTAATTTAAATGCTCAGTTAAAAAAAGATTATACGTGATGTCGTCACCGATCCATTGTGTCGCGTTTGAGAGAAATCGCCCCTTGCGCCCACTCACGCCACATAGTCAACCCTCTAGAGTATCGCCGCAACCACCCCTTACTGCCCTAAATCACGACGGCCTAGCTAACCCACAGGATCCCAAAATACTCGCTATTGCCACGACCCAAATTCGAAGTGTCGCTCACGATTTCTAATTGGTCGAACTACCAAAGAAACAATCGGGTTGAATAAGAAATCTCGAGTTGGATTTAGTTCGTTTGCCATTTTGAGCTTTCGACCGTGATTCTGATTTAAGGAAAAAAATGAATTTGTTTCGATTTCGGATGATTCATATTGAATCGGAAGTGGAAGGGAATGATTTTGGTTTTTCGAAAAAGGCAGAGGGCTTGTCTTGATTTGTTTGAAAACTGAGTTTCGCTATATTCTTATTGTTTTAGAATCGACCATTATCAGATTTTGAAACGAAGCTAAGAAACTTTATTTCTCTGTTCGTATTTTTTTTTTGAAACTAACGCGTGTAAAATAAACCAAAGAAAGTAGGACATGTGCTAGAAGGGATGAAACGTGTAATTTTTGTCTTGTGAAAACAATTTGCATTGAATACATACACATTACAATTTAAATTAAATTTAAAATTTTAAATCGTTTCAAATTACGCAACTCAAAATCTCGACCTCCTATCGAGGCATGCCTTCAGGCGTTTATCATGTTAAACCCCTATTTCTAACGCAATGGAAAAGGTTTCGAGTCCAAATTCCATCGTATGGAGAAGATAGCTTTTTGGATCCAGTTATTATATTAAATTTCGATATAAACTTCACCGCGTTTATCTACCATACGATCACACGACAATTCCAAAAGCCGAAAATTGAAATAGATAATAATACAATAACACAGATCTAATTAAACTAGTTTCATCGAATTCCGAGACTGTGCCTCGGAAGACTATTTTTAAATATCAATTTAAACGATATAATTTCAAAAATGAACAAACACTTTTAAATTCAAATTTAAAAATTCTATTATCTCCAGTGTTATCAATATAAATTTTCTAAGCCTTAAAAAAATTTAACCAGCGTAAAATTTTAGATCTAACAATTTACCCAATTTTTAGTTGTTAAATCCAATAATTAATTATCCATATAAATAGTGATAATTTGAAATTCAAGTAGAAAATAACTTTTAAATATTTAAAATCAATTAAATATTATAATTTCAAATATTCCAAATTTCTAGGTCGTCACAATATTTGCAAAATTATATAGACAAGATAGCTCAAACTCATTCATCAAGGTTGGTTCAATTGGCAGTAGTGTAACGTCCTGCCTTTTTGTACGTTTTAAATCGACGATAAACCACACACGTCAGACGTAAACCATATAGAAGGGCGGATAGTTATGGGGTAAATAAGAAAAAGCAGAAGAAGAAAAGAAAAAAACAAAATAGAATCTTGCAGCGGAACGATAAAATATAATAATCAAATAAACAGTTCATGAAGCTGTTTTACAAAACATTTGATTATACTTATACACTATATATCAGAGTTACACATACCAAAGAACAATAAATAATACAGCGGAACAGTATGAATGTAGTGGAATACTATAATAAATAATAATAAATCTTCGTCTTAGTCCTCTAGATACGGTCTTGCAAATGCTGAAATGCTCAGGCTGACCCGAGCGAATTGAAAAGACAAAACACTCGAGTCAGAACTAAAAGATCTTATGTAAGTTAAATCAACGGAAATATATATGAGTGTAATGGCGTCGGAGATGTTTACGGGGTATGACATCTCTTATCCAGTGTGTAACGTGAGTGCAGTAACTTAAGAGATGCGCAGGATTCACATCTCCTAAGGATCCGTTAAACTATTTACTATGTAGTAATATTTCGCTACTATAACAGTGTCTAATAGTAAAATAAACTTACTTTTAAATAGAATTAAGGAGTGACCCAATATTTGTAACAACCCGCATGTTTGTCGATTTTTATATTTAAATATTTTATATAAATATTTTATCGATACTCGGAATTTAGTCCAAAAAGCTACTTTTTGCATACGGTCGAATTAGGACTCGGGACCACTCCCATTGAGTTTAAAATGTCGTTTGCGACCTTTTTGAGTATAAGCTTCGATATGTTTGGAGAAAGTTGATTTTTGCTACTTTTTCACTTTGGGTTTGGGTTTGGGTTCAGCCCTATGTTTAACTTATACTCAAATCTGAGCCACTCCTCCCCATTCACCCTCACTTTCTCCTCTTTTCAATTTTAAAGCATCAATGGTGGAAGAGATGGGAAATTAAAACTCCAAAACCCTAGTTTCCTTTTGCAAATCAAGCTCTAGCTCCAAATTAATAGAAGAACCCATTAGTAAGCTTCTTTTCTTCTTCTCCAACTCGTTCTCTCTTTGATTTCAAAAAATTCCTAAACCTTATTTGGGAAATGTTTCTCTTTTTAGCTTAGAATCAAGCTTCTTGAGTTGGATTTGAAGAGTGGTTGATTCCCCTTTTTGCTTTCAAGCTTCTTTTTCAATTGCTTGGGTTCAAAGGTGAGATTTTTATCTCACATCTATGCTTATATTTATCTTCGATTGTTAGGTATGAATTCCTAACACTTATTCGTGTGCAATTGCTTTTGGTTTGGATTGATTTGGTGAATATTCCAATTTTTAGTGTTTTGGGTTCAAATCCTAAAAAATCATAGCTTTGATGTTCAAATGCGTTTTTGGTGATGCATCGAGGAGCCAATAGGATCGGGTAGCCATTGGGCATAATTCCCTATCGTCCGTGCTCGTTCGATTGCGAATTGGTGGAGTTTGCACATCAATTAAATGGGTTTCAATTTGCAGAACATCCGGGTCGGCCGACCGAACCCCTGGGCCGGTCGACCGACCTGCTACTAAGGTGCATAGGCACCTTTCTGTCTCTGGTCCGGTCGACTGGCTACAGGGCTCAGCCGACCGACCTGCTTCCCGAGATCTTTTTGGAACAGGGTCCGGTCGACCGAGCTCTGTAGCTGGCCGACCGACCTGATGCAATTTTGCATATTTCGCCTAGTTGCTTGAATTTCCAACTTTAATCGATTCGTGTTGTTTCCTATTTATTGTTATCATTTATTATGACTTTGATGACTTCTTTTTAGGGATTTTTGAATATCCATTTCGAGGATTCTTTATCGGTTTCGTTGGATTTTTATTCACATCTTCGTATGTGAATTTTAGTGATTGATTGTTCCTACAATCTTCTTTGTGATTTGTCACTTTAAAAATATAAAGGTTTCTATACTGGTAGTAAATATCAAAACTCTTTTTTCAAATGATTTCAACACTATTTTAGTACAAAGCTCGTTTCTAAAACCGTTTTCCAATCTATTAGTATATACAAACCTTTACCTCACTCGTATGAGAAATCTAATTAAACGACTTAGTAAAACGAGTGGTATGAAACGCTTGCGTTTACTTCGTCGGTTAATTCTTGGACTTGTTCGATTGAATCTCTTGTGACAATTTTATAGTGGAGATCTACAGTTTGTTCGTAAATATTTAAGTTAAGCAAGTGGTTATGGGACATGAAGCTAAACTCATATATTTACTAGCTTAGTGTAATTGACACTTCTCGTTGATCATGACGATCATCTTTGTGATTTAGACTAGCAATGTGCGATGTCTCTTTGTCTGCGAGGGAGACTAAACCCCGTTTTGTGGAGTTTCGACTCAAATTGGTGGGGTAGCAACCCATGGTCTTCGGGCCGTTTGTGGACCTTCGGCTCAATTTGTGATGGTTAGCAACCATGGAATTAGAATTCCGTTTGTGATACACGTGTTGGTGAGCTTTATGCTCCCGTTTGTGATATGCCTTCCCCCCCCCCTTTTTGTGATTTCTGGATTTCTTGAGATGATTTCTAGAATTTGTGTTTCACCAATTTTCGTGATTTCCATTGGTAAGTTTTATTAATATTTGTGCATTGGTGAATTTGTGTGTCATTGACTTTTGTGATTGACATTGATATAATCGTCAATGTTTATGGTTTGGTGAACGAAATAAGGAGTATGACATTTCTTTATCCTTGTGTAGATTTTGTGATATTGATTAATCTCTTGTTGATTTTCAATTACTTATATATATCACAGCTTGGCATTGTGGTTATTATGTGTTTAGTCATATCTCTTACTCTATATCGTTTCATCTGATATTTATAGTTAGACTGATCCGTTTATTATTTTCTTATTAAATAATACTCGGGTCAGACCGAGATGTTTCAGGTGCTTCTGCTTGACTTTACATCCGAGATTACCTCCTTGACTTTTGGTTAACTACTTAGATTAGTAGTTTTTGTTGTATACATTTGAGATATAGACTCCATAATGTATACTTATTCTTTTATGTAGTTCGTGTAACTATTCTTTTGTGATATTGTGGATCTTTTTAGACCACTACTCTGATGTACACTTCCTAATGTAATATTCATATCTATTTCCGCCTTTGTGATATGAATTGTCTGTGACTGATTTATGTTATGTTTATTTCTATATTTGTTTCTGAAGATATTATAGCCACTGTGTAGTAGCTTTGAGTTTGTGTCGGTATGTCGGATTTGTTATACTATCTGACATATCGATGCTCGCGCAAAGCAATTACACGGATGGTCGCTCCTCAACAGCCTTATTCTCCGTGCTAGTTGACAGCATTCGCCGTAATGTTCTTGGCTAGCGTGGGTATAGAGGTGGGGCGTCACAGCTTGGTATCAGAGCCAAACTTCGGAACAATATGGAATATTATAACAAGGATCATTGTCCTAAGTCCATCTTAGGAGTCGTGCTTTAGGATTTAATTCGAGTCTTCGTACCGATTCATCCTATTTTCCTTATGATTCCTTGCTTTATCTATCAAGATAGCTTGATATTCATTTTGTGAATAACCCTTTTCTTCTTCTTCTTTCTTTCTAAAGGAAGAGAAATGTCTAGACCAGGCCGCTCCAGAGCCGTACCATCTAGCACTCCACCCCAGGATGGAGTTTTTATGACTGCTCAACAGCTTCTTGATTTAGTGACAAATGCTCAAGCAGCTGGAGCTAACCCGGAACCTACTCACCCAAAGTCGGGATTTGCACGCTTGTGCAGCGATTACACTAATTTGGGTGGGAAGCCATTCAAAGGTTCTGAAACTGTTATTGAAGTACAGGCTTGGCTAAGGTCATGCGATCGAATCTTTTCTCGCATGAATCTTATTGACCTTCACCGAGTTCAGGTGGCCTCTAGTATGCTCCAAGAAAGAGCATTGGACTGGTACGAATTTCTTATTTCTGAGATTAATGAAGCGGATCTCACCTAGGAGAAATTCCGAGAGCGCTTCGAGTTAAAATTCGTACCAAATGCTGAGAAGGTGACTTTGGCTCGCCGTTTTATATACCTTGTTCAAGGTGAATCTTCCGTGGCAGATTATGTCGCGTCTTTTGAATCTCTCTCCAAATATGGGGTTGAATACATCAACACCCCATTGAAGAAAAATCAGAGATTCGTCTATGGCTTGAATAAAAATCTCAAAAAGCCATTACTTCTAAAATTAGAAGTTTCTTTCGACCAACTCATTGATATCGCTCTTCGTCTTGAAGAGGCGGATAGGGAGAATGATGTTGAAGTGGTGGGTTCCAGGCCAAGCTTCAACAACAACAAGAAAAGGCCCAGTAAATTCAAAGGCCCTTATCCCAATAAGAAAGGGAAGCAAGCAACCCCAGTGGCAAAGACTTCTTCCTTTGGTCGTGGGGAATGCTATAATTGTGGTTCGAAGGACCATTACGCGAACAAGTGTCCAAAGTCTCTCTCTTGTCGTTACTGCAAAGGTCCCAGTCATGTTATATCTTCATGCCCCAAGCTTCAGGGCAAGATGGAGGGAAAGTTAAATGTTTCTCAAGCCCCTGGCAACACATCTCGTGGTCAAGGTATGCATCATTCAATCCTTGATGGCATTATTGTGTTTCGTGATCATCCTATTCGAGTTCTTTTTGATACGGGAGCATCCCATTCTTTTATATCAAAAGAACTTGTTGATACTTTTTCTTTGGATGTTTTGTGTTTAATGACTTCTTTGAGAATTGCGAATCTGGTTGGTGGATCCGCAACAATCAGTTTATTGTGTAAAGATGTCGAGATTATTTTGTGTGATTTTCCTTTCCTAGCCGATTTGCATGTCATGCGTTATTTAGGCTTTGGAATGATTTTGGGAATGGATTGGCTTAACCGTTATGAAGCTCATATCCTATGTCCTGAGCGGACTATTCATCTTCGACATCCTCAATCTGTTAATCAGGTTTCTGTTATTCTTAAAAGATTCGGATTCTTCTTTGGTTGCATCTTTATATTCTTTAAACCCTCGTGATGAAGATAATGATGATGAGGGTGATATTATTTCTCATATTCACGTCGTTCGTGAATTTTCTGACATATTTGAGCCCGTTTTAGGATTGCCACCTAAGCGAGCAATTGAGTTCAGAATTAATCTCATTCCTGGAGCTCAACCTATCACTCGTCCTCCTTATCGTATGTCCAATAAAGAAAACGAGGAGATGCGTAAACAATTATCCGAATTGGAGACGAAGCAATTTATTCGCTCTAGTTCCTCGCCTTGGGGAGCTTCAACTATTTTTGTGAAGAAATTTGATGGAACACTTAGGCTTTGCGTTGACTACCGCAAGCTTAATGATCTTACTATCAAAAATAAATATCTTTTACCTCTGATTGATGATCTATTGATCAACTTAGTGGTGCTAGAGTCTTTTCACAAATAGACTTAGCTACTGGATTTCATCAGCTTCGTATTGCAGAGGATAGCATTCCTTTGACATCGTTCCGTACTCGTTATGGATCTTATGAATGGCTTGTTATGCCATTTGGTCTAACGAATGCTCCGGCTTATTTCGTTGACCTTATGAATAGAGTTTTCAAAGATTTTCTCGATCGATTTGTTCTCATATTTATTGATGATATTCTTGTGTATTCTAAAACCGAGGAGGATCATGAAAAACATCTTCGGATTGTGTTGGAAACTCTTAGGAGCAATCAATTAAAAGCAAAATTTTCTAAATGCCATTTTTGGCAATCTAGTGTGAAGTTTCTCGGTCATATTATTTCTGAATCCGTAATTTCCGTGGATCCTTCAAAGATTGAAGTGATTCAAGATTGGAAGAGACCAGAGAGTGTGACGGAGATTCGTAGTTTTCTTGGGTTGGCGGATTATTACCGCCGTTTTATCAAAGACTTTTCTAAGATTGTCGTGCCTCTCACTAGCTTAACGAAGAAAGGTGTTAAATACATTTGGTCGGACAAATGTGAAGCTTCTTTTCAGAAATTGAAGGAACTTCTTTCTGATGCTCCTATTCTTGTTATTCCCGAGGGGAATCAAGATTTCGTTGTTTATACCGATGCTAGTCGTGTTGGTTTGGGTGCCGTTCTTATGCAAGGAGAACGTGTTATTGCTTATGCTTCTAGGCAATTAAAGCCTGCTGAGACTAGGTATGCCACTCATGATTTAGAGCTCGCGGCTATTGTTTTCGCCCTTCGTATTTGGCGTCATTATCTTTTAGGAGAGAAATTTGTTCTTTATACCGATCATAAATCCTTGAAGTATTTATTCTCTCAAAAGGAACTTAATTTGCGTCAACATCGTTGGCTCGAATTTCTTGCACCATATGATCTTGATATTCCTTATACTCCCGGTAAGGGTAATCGTGTCGCCGATGCTCTTAGCCGTAAACAACAAGCTATTGTTTCTATGATGATATCCGAATGGAATGATCTCGAGATCTTGTCCACTTGTGAGATTCGAGACCGCGTATCCGATTTATGCTCATCATTTGTTTTATGTAGCCTTGAGGCTCATCCTTCTCTTTTAGACCGCATTCTTGAAGCTCAAAGGCTAGATCCCGAATTGGCTCTTCTTGGCCAAAATATTAAGGATAAAATTGATATTGAAGGTTTGAAAGACTTTGATATCGATTCTCGTGGCGGCATTCGGAAATTTGGTAGACTTATCGTACCAAATATTGGTGATCTTTGTAAAGATATTTTAGAAGATTCACATCGTTCTAAATTTACCATTCATCCCGATAGTAGTAAAATGTTCGCGGATATGAAGCGACTTTATTATTGGGAGGGAATGAAATCTGATATTGCTAACTTTGTTAAGTGTTGCATGACTTGCCAACTCATTAAGACCGAACATCAAAGGCCCGGTGGGTTATTGCAACCTTTAGAAATTCCAATTTGGAAGTGGGACCAAATTTCCATGGATATTATAGATGGCCTTCTCCGTTCTCGTTCGGGTCATGATAGCTTATGGGTGATTGTTGATAGACTTACTAAATCCGTCCATTTTATTCCCGTTCGGTCTAACCGAACCGTACCTCTTTTGGCCAAACTTTTTATTAAAGAAATTGTTATATTGCATGGAGTTCCTACTTCTATTGTTAGTGATCATGATCCATTGTTTACTAGTGGATTTTGGAAGAGTCTTCAAAAAGCTTTAGGAACGAAGCTTAATTTTAGCACCGCTTATCATCCTCAGTCCGATGGACAAACCGAGCATGTGAATCAAACTCTTGAAGATCTTCTTCGTGCATGTGTTCTTGATTTTGGTGGAAGTTGTGATGATCATATATCACTTGCTGAATTTTCCTATAATAATAGCTTCTAATCTAGTATTGGTATGGCACCTTTCGAGGCACTCTATGGAAGGCCATGCCGATCTCCTTCTTGTTGGCTTGAGGCCGATGAGAAGCTGGTTTTAGGTCCAGATTTTATTCGGGATTCCACAGAGAAAATTGACCTTATTCGATATAGAATGAAAGAAGCCCAGAGTAGACAAAAATCCTATGCCGATAACCGAAGAAGGAAATTATAATTTTCTGTTAGAGATCTTGTTTTTATTCGTGTTTCACATATGAAAGGTGTTGTGCGTTTCAGCCGATCGGGAAAATTGGCGCCTCGATATATTGGGCCATTTCCTATCACTGAACGTAGTGGTTCCATGGCTTATCGCCTTTTATTACCGGCTCAATTTTCTGCTATCCATGACGTGTTTCACGTTTCTCAACTTCGGAAATGTCTTCGAGATTCCGATTCTATTCTTGAGCCCGGTGTTGTGGAAGAGATTGTAGTTTCACCGAATTTAACTTATGAGCAACATCCTATTCGTATCATTGCTTCGGAAGTCAAACGACATCGAAATAAAGATGTTCCGCTTGTTAAAGTTCAATGGCCTTCAAATCCTAAGGATTATTCTTGGGAATCTAGAGAGTTCATCGAGCGAACACACCCGGACTTACTTTATCGTGCTCTTTGAGGTGAACTTCTTATTTCAAATTTCTTTTGTGTTGAATATGCTTTTATGGTAGTTACTATATATCTTCTTCTTAAATATTGCGAGGACGCAATTTCTTTAAGGAGGGGAGTCTGTAACAACCCGCATGTTTATCGATTTTTATATTTAAATATTTTATTTAAATATTTTATCGATACTCGGAATTTAGTCCGAAAAGCTACTTTTTGCATACGGTCGAATTAGGACTCGGGACCACTCCCATTGAGTTTAAAATGCCGTTTGCGACCTTTTTGAGTATAAGCTTCGATATGTTTGGAGAAAGTTGATTTTTGCTACTTTTTCACTTTGGGTTTGGGTTCAGCCCTATGTTTAACTTATACTCAAATCTGAGTCACTCCTCCCATTCACCCTCACTTTCTCCTCTTTTCAGTTTTAAAGCATCAATGGTGGGAAAGATGGGAAATTAAAACTCCAAAACCCTAGTTTCCTTTTGCAAATCAAGCTCTAGCTCCAAACTAATAGAAGAGCCCATTAGTAAGCTTCTCTTCTTCTTCTCCAACTCTTTCTCTCTTTGATTTCAGAAAATTCCTAAACCTTAACTTGTGAAATGTTTCTCTTTTTAGCTTAGAATCAAGCTTCTTGAGTTGGATTTGAAGAGTGGTTGATTCCCCTTTTTGCTTTCAAGCTTCTTTTTCAATTGCTTGGGTTCAAAGGTGAGATTTTTATCTCACATCTATGCTTATATTTATCTTCGATTGTTAGGTATGAATTTCTAACACTTATTCGTGTGCAATTGCTTTTGGTTTGGATTGATTTGGTGAATATTCCAATTTTTATTGTTTTGGGTTCAAATCCTAAAAAATCATAGCTTTGATGTTCAAATGCGTTTTTGGTGATGCATCGAGGAGCCAATAGGATTGGGTAGCCATTGGGCATAATTCCCTATCGTCCGTGCTCGTTCGGTTGCGAATTGGTGGAGTTTGCACATCAATTAAATGGGTTTCAATTTGCAGAACATCAGGGTCGGCCGACCGAACCCCTGGGCCGGTCGACCGACCTGCTACTAAGGTGCATAGGCACCTTTCTGTCTCTGGTCCGGTCGACTGGCTACAGGGCTCAACCGACCGACCTGCTTCCCGAGATCTTTTTGGAACAGGGTCCGGTCGACCGAGCTCTGTAGCCGGCCGACCGACCTGATGCAATTTTGCCTATTTCGCCTAGTTGCTTGAATTTCCAACTTTAATAGATTCGTGTTGTTTCCTATTTATTGTTATCATTTAATATGACTTTGATGACTCCTTTTTAGGGATTTTTGAATATCCATTTCGATGGATTCTTTATCGGTTTCGTTGGATTTTTATTCACATCTTCGTACGTGAATTTTAGTGATTGATTGTTCCTACAATCTTCTTCGTGATTTGTCACTTTAAAAATATAAAGGTTTCTATACTAGTAGTAAATATCAAAACTCTTTCTTCAAATGATTTCAACACTATTTTAGTACAAAGCTCGTTTCTTAAACCGTTTTCCAATCTATTAGTATATACAAACCTTTACCTCACTCGTATGAGAAATCTAATTAACGACTTAGTAAAACGTGTGGTATGAAACGCTTGCGTTTACTTCGTCGGTTAATTCTTGGACGTGTTCCATTGAATCTCTTGTGACAATTTTATAGTGGAGATCTACAGTTTGTTCGTAAATATTTAAGTTAAGCAAGTGGTTATGGGACATGAAGCTAAACTCATATATTTACTAGCTTAGTGTAATTGACACTTCTCGTTGATCACGACGATCATCTTTGTGATTTAGACTAGCAATGTGCGATGTCTCTTTGTCTGCGAGGGAGACTAAACCCCGTTTTGTGGAGTTTCGACTCAAATTGGTGGGGTAGCAACCCATGGTCTTCGGGCCATTTGTGGAGTTTCGGCTCAATTTGTGATGGTTAGCAACCATGGAATTAGCGTTCCGTTTGTGATACACGTGTTGGTGAGCTTTATGCTCCCGTTTTTTATATGCCTTCCCCCCCCCCTTTTTTGATTTCTGGATTTCTTGAGATGATTTCTAGAATTTGTGTTTCACAAATTTTCGTGATTTCCATTGATAAGTTTTATCAATATTTGTGCATTGGTGAATTTGTGTGTCATTGACTTTTGTGATTGACATTGATATAATCGTCAATATTTATGGTTTGGTGAACGAAATAAGGAGTATGACATTTCTTTGATTCTTGTGTAGATTTTGTGATATTGATTAATCTCTTGTTGATTTTCAATTACTTATATATATATATATATCACAGCTTGGCATTGTGATTATTATGTGTTTAGTCATATCTCTTACTCTATATCGTTTCATCTGATATTTAGAGTTAGACTGATCCATTTATTATTTTCTTATTAAATAATACTCGGGTCAGACCGAGATGTTTCAGGTGCTTCTGCTTGACTTTACATCCGGGATTACCTCCTTGACTTTTGGTTAACTACTTAGATTAGTAGTTTATGTTGTATACATTTGAGATATAGACTCCATAATGTATACTTATTCTTTTGTGTAGTTCGTGTAACTATTCTTTTGTGATATTGTGTATCTTTTTAGACCACTACTCTGATGTACACTTCCTACTGTAATATTCATATCTATTTCCGCCTTTGTGATATGAATTGTCTGTGACTGATTTATGTTATGTTTATTTCTATATTTGTTTCTGAAGATATTATAGCCACTGTGTAGTAGCTTTGAGTTTGTGTCGGTATGTCGGATTTGTTATACTATCTGACACATCGATGCTTGCGCAAAGCAATTATACGGATGGTCGCTCCTCAACAGCCTTATTCTTCGTGCTAGTTGACAGCATTCACCGTAATGTTCTTGGCTAGCATGGGTATAGAGGTGGGGCGTCACAATATTCCCCTTAACACAATAATAGACCCAGTAGTCCATCCAGTATCAGCGCATCTCTAGATTGGGTGACTTCCCTAAATACTCCACGGGCTATGGGAGATCCAAAATCGTACAAGGCGCGCTAGGGTAGGTGACACGACACAACTAGGCAATGCCAGGGTAGTTATACTAATTACGCTTCCGGACCGGAGGTAATGCATAGCGCGCAGCTACCGCCAACCTCAAGCCACACCCCCAAATCAAAAAAATCAAAAGTGGCCACCGAAACAATCCAAAAGTCAAAGTATAATATTGAAGGGATGTGTCTGATAAAAGGTGCTACCTTCTTAGCCCGTCGATCGCTCCTGTTTTAGCCACCTTATGCCAACTCACGGGAGTCGTGTCCACGTATATACCTTAAAGGAATGCCGCCTCCATCCTACTTCATTCTGGAATCTCCACCGCGTACACAGTTGTCAAAGTGTTTTCGGTATCGACAGAGAGTATGCCCATATCCGATTCCGGTCCTTTTGCCAACCAATCGTTATTATAACACCGCGGTTATTTAAAAATAATTATACTTCAAAACCAGGATATAATATTCATTTCAAACCATATAAATACGATATCGTTTTCCTTTTTATAAACCAAATCAATATGATATCATTTTAAAATTATAGTATTTCCAAGTTATAAAATTTCGAAACCAAAGATTTAAAGCTATAATACTTCCAAAACGTAATACTTTGAAATTTATAACTTTGAAACATAACTTCCACCCCTTACATGGTTTAAGTATTAAAATATTTTATGAAATAAACTAGCTTCTTGAATTTCACAAATCAATTCCAACACAACCCGAATTTCTAAATTTAAATTTAACCAAATCCCCAAATCATAAATTTCAATTCAATTCGGTTTTCAAATAGACCATTCCAAACTATCGATTTCAAAACATATACGATCCATAAATTAACCATTTCAAATTCAATATATTACAAAGCTTAAATATTCAATATTTCAAAACTAAATTTTATAATTCATATATATATACACACACCAAATCTACTTTACTATTATTTAGTTTTGAAATATTTGCTTAATAAATCCAGTATCCTTTAAATAAAACTCCAAATTTCAATAACTGAATATTACTCGATTTATTTAGACTTGATATGTTCACTTAAATCACCTTAAACCCGAATTAAGTTATAAAACCATATTCTTTTAAAATCTCAATTTCAATAAATTCCAAATGGATTCTTATTAAATATAACTCTTAATTAAATAAAATCTCAAATCAATTTCAAAATTATCTTCTGAAGCTTATTTTATAAAAATCAATATAAACTCTATATTAAAATATAATTTAAGTAAATACTTATCCATATTATATTCTAATAAAATCAAACTTTATTATTAAGCTTATATTGTACTTTAAACAATTTTATTCATAGCTTAAAACCAAGAATTTAACTATATATAAAATAACATTTATAAATATCCAAATCAAAATCTTCTAAAATCATATATTTCTTTACAAAGCCATAGAAATCATTTCAAAATATTTATATATATAGACTACGGTGTCGGTATATAATTTTCTATCGTATGTTCAAGTGATACAGATATTTATCATTTCAATCCATAATTTAAAATAAAAATTACCGTTATATCATTTCAAACCGCAATCCTGAATGAAATAAAAATGCAGAACAACGTGTAGTCTATAACAATACAAAATACAGCGTCCATTCACCCAATATCAATCATCAACCATTTATCACAATCATCATCCAATTCAAACAATAACATCAATACAGAACAGATAATAAATAATAGGTAATGACTGTCAGTTTATATTCAAAAAATACATTAATTTGACTGACAGTTTATATGCAATGATAAATTGAATAGCAATTTAATTCAATAACTTCAATTTAATTGGAATAGTGATAAAAAAACACCAAACGGCAATAAATAAAAATCAAATCACATTAGAAATCAATTTAACACACATAAGAAATTTTAGAAGTTGTGAGTGGGTTAAAACACTCACCTTTTGAATTTAAATTGAATTTAAATCCAATTTAAACCTAAAAATTGAAGAGTCTCATAGTTCATCCAAACCAGAGCCAAAATGTTCATAATTTCGATACGATCCTAGTGCAAAAATCCGCGTGTAAATTCGACCTCGTACGTGAAAGATATGGTGATTAGAAGTCTGGAAATAAATATCAAATAAAAATAAAACAAATAACACATTATCACCGCTACACGTCAGCACCTCACTTTGTTCCCGCGTTCGAGCATCAGGTTTGCTCAACCCAGTCAAAACGCACCCGTGTCCCCCCTTGACCATCGATAACCACCGCTACACATCACCTGGACGTCGCCGACCACGTTTATCCACTTCCCCTCGTCGAGCCGCACGCCCCCACCTAGGTCCGGTCCTCCCTCTTCACCGCCGGCCACCGTCTAGGGTTAGGGTTTTCGAACCCTAACTCGTGAATTCCGGCCACCACACGACATTTCAGGTCAAGCGACAACCACTAAACCACTCCAGACATCGAGCATGACAAAACCCCTCAATCAATTTCACGGATTGATGCCGAAATCAAACGCCCAATTTTTGACTTTGACCATGATTTCTGATCGATCCGGTCACTGTCTCTAAAATGAAAAGCAGACGTAGGTTCACATCATTGAGATCTTCGACATATACTTTTTCTGAATTTTTTTGAGAAGTTTGAAATTTTAATTGGATTTTTGAATTGCAATAGGATTTGGAATTGCCTACCATTAAAATGAGGAGGTGAGAAGGAATTGTACGTATAGACAAACGAGAAATCACTATAAGAAAAACTATTTTTGGTAGCCTTTGTTAGTAGCGTTTAAGGCTATATGCAACCATTTATCATTTTAAAATATAAAAAATAAAAAATAAACGCCACCAAATTTATCCCGCCAACAATTCACGCAGAGTTTGCCAAAAAATTTCGTTGCCGCTCGTATCTGTTTTATCACTTATCCAAAAAAATTCACAGCTCCTCTCAACAGAATCGACTCCTACCGCTGTCTTCCCCAAATTGTAGTCTCCTTTCTCCCCAATAGCAATCTAATCAAACTCCTGCCTTTTCTCTCTGATTTTCAAAAATTCACTTCTGATTCAAACCTACTATCGATCTCAACCTCAGATACAACTAAATCGATTTCAACCACAGGTATCATCTTCTTCATGATTACTCGCAACCCTGCCGATATTTTAGTTTCAATTTAAATTAGTCCTAATCTTTAACTGATATTTAACTAATTCCAGGATGCATTAATTTCATCAAATTTGTAAATCATTTTACCTCCATAAAAAACTTCATCAACTTCATTCACCAGTTATTAAGATGGTGGTGTCAATAAACATGTCGATATAGCAGAGGTTTATCATACCTTAATTGACCATGAATCTGAGAGGATCGGGAATGAAGCGAACCTGTGTTTACGGAGGTAGTACTAGAGTTCATGGTGTTGTATTCCTACGGTGAACGTATGATTTATTGCCTTGAATAAGTAATAGAAATTTGCACTAAACTTGCAACTATAGTTAAATCATATCACTATTTGTTGTGTGCATTAATATAATTACAGTATTGAAGTGGGTGAGTTGAACTAAAGCATTCGTCGTTAAACTGTCCTTACATGGTTTAATTGAGGGAAGGAGTAAATGGCAGCAAGTAAAAAGGGGCTGGAGGTTGAAGCTAAGAAGAAGAAGAGAACATTTTATTGTTCTGTGAGTAATTTCTAACTTGCAACTATGTCCGTACTATGCCTATGTGCTTGTATATCTTCGAACATTTTGCCTGTGCACTTGTGCACTTTTTGTCTGAACCAATGTATTGCATTTGGCATAAATTGAACAGATTGCCTGAGTTGTTCTTGTTGTATACTTGAGTTTATTTAAACATGTTTACTGACCTGTCCATCCTCGTCCCTGACCCTGTTCATGCTTGTCCCTAACCCAGTATGTAATCCTGTTACTCAACTTGGTCGTGAAATTATGTGTAAATTGTCTTGGTGTGTGTAAAGTCTTGACTGGTTTGTACAAGCCATAGGCTAGAACCAGCCTTGACTACTCGATGTTTGTTCGCCATAAGAGCTTATTGTTAACTTCACTTGCATTATGACAATGATGGCATACTGGTTTTGTAAACTGAATCTGAAAACTTCAGTTTACAGAAGGATGTTGATGCTGAAGCATGTGTCACAATGTTGAACTTTTCTGCATAAGAATAAGTCAAGTTAGTTTGTATGCTACTTCTAAGTTTGTATATCAATACAATAGCTAGTTTTCCTTGGTTTGTAGTTATCTTTTCCAACTTTATAGTGAGCGATACAGCTATTATATCATGTTTATATATCAACAATAACTTTATACTGCTTTTTTTGATGTTCTCTAATAATAAAACTCTCAAGTGTTTTGCAATCTTTTAAGTTTAATATTTAACTTCGTTCAAACTATATCTCACAGAAAAACTCCATTCAACTTGCTCCATAAATAGCATGTTCGAGTGGGAATAATATTTTTATCCCAAATTCATATGTTCTCCCTATTAATAATATAAAATTCTTTCACACGATAATCTAAATGTAGAGGCATCATGATTGCAGCATAGACAAATATTCACTTATTTAACACTTTTTACGTTGAAGTATGCTCATTTGCCTCTACCATAAAGAATACTCTAGATTCCAGAAGCAACTTTACTTGCTCAATCATATACAGTCTTTTTTTTATAAAAGTTGGGATTCAAGTGATCAGACAAATGCTACTTATGATTTATTTGATTAATAAACAACCATCTACGAGCAGCAACAAAACATGTTTTTTTCCAACGAACCCTTAGTTAGAATTGGTACAATCTTTATAGACTACTAAAATTAAGATGTCATAATGTCAACACACACAAAATGTGTGTGGGGTTAAGTGATAATTAATCAAACTTTAGAAATATGATCGTACGTAGTTAAATTATCATGCGGGAAAGAAGGATAAGTACTATAGATAGAAAACATAATAAAAGAACTGTAGAACTTGAAAATAATATTTTACATCAGCAAATCGAATAATATAATTGAAATTTGAAGATAAGATAAATTGCAGTAATATCTATAAGCATTTGTTATCAACATTCATAAAACCTTATTCTCGTTTCAAAATGAACTATCATATTTCGATCAAATTCCCAAGTTCCTATTCTCAACCAAATTAAAACCACAACTGAGAAAAACACTATGTTTCATGCCTAAATGAAAAAATATAAATGAGAACCAAATATTATCATACTTGCAAATAATACATATAAAAACCAAAATCAGGTTATTATTGCAAGCTGCTATCCACCAATATGAGATTATTAACTTCATTAGTCAAAAGAGATTAATATCTCCGAAGATCAATTAATGAGTTGATTAATGTAAGATATTCAAAATAAATTACTGTACATGTTTTACCATTTTTCTATATTATTTTACTGATTTTTTCATGCTTCGTTGATATTTTAATTATAATTAAAATGGACACTAAATATCAAGCAACTACACTTAAATTTTAGGAAAATAAAAATCAAAGAAGTGGATCTGTTCCACAACGTATCTAGATATTGAACTCTGGCTTGATGATTCACTAACAGTATCACAAATGTACCAAAGATACGTCAGAATTTTTAACAGCTTCTCATCTGCAACAAAGTTACTCTGAAATTGGATAAGCCATGGATAAACATGGTATGATATCTTATGATTGAGTGTGAGGTGGTGATGACAGTAATAGAAGTGCACAGATATGCACAGTTAAGTTGTTGAATAGCAGGGAGGGTGGTTGAAGTGGGTTAGGAGATGATTATGAAGGATGATTTCAGGGATGGTGATGGAGTTTCTACAGGCAGATGGTGGGTATAGTAGTAACTGGTTTTGAAGTTGGAACAGTGGGGTGATAGAGATGCAATGTTATTGATGATAGTGTGCTGTTGAGTGTGTGTGTTGGTCAGTTGAAGTGGAGTGTTGGTTGTTTTGTATGGAGCAGAGAGAAGTGTTGTGGTAGGGGTTGTAGATGTGAATAGTTTATGATGAAGTGGGATGGCAGAGAGTTGGTTCGGTGGGGAGATTGTAGTCCGAAAGGGCTGGTGGTGTAGTTGTGTGTTGATGTGCTTCACTGTGCAGTTGTTCTGGTCTGATGAGTTAAGGTTGGGGATTGGAAATGATATGCCGAAGTCTGTGAAATGTTGGGGTATGTGTATAAGGATATAGGTGCAGTTGTGAAATGATGGAGCAGTTTTATGATGTATACACTGATGTGCACTGGCATGTTAGGCAGAGGGGTATTGGGAAGGATGTATGTTGATGATGTACCTCCTCCTCTTCCTCCAATGAAAAACCTTCTCTACCTCCGTAATCTCAGTTAAGCACTCCTGCTGCTATGATTCCCGATGGTCTACTTGGGATGTTTATTTCTGAAGGACTTCTTTCAACAGGTTCTCAACTTCCCTTTTTGGCTACTCCTCATCCCCGCTAGCTTTAGGTGATGTAGTTACTAATGGTTTATATATAGTTGTAGCATAGCCAGTTGATTTTGTAATGTTTTGAGCTGAGACCTCACTAGCTGTATGCTCTTTTAAGTTAAACTAATGCATGCCTGAATACTCAGGATCCACGCTATTCTTTGACATACACTCTATGGTGGTACTAGTTGAATATTTTGACTTAACTCTCCACACCTTTTTAATTTCCTTGCTACATTGCATGAGTTCTCAGAATGACCCAAATATTTACAACATGTTTGCAGACCGCATAAAGGTTGCTGGAGCAAGAAGATCACTACTGCATGAAATAAAGATGACACGGATATTGAGTCACCGGTAATATATTAATATACTTATTTTTTGTATAATTTATATTCTTGTATAACTTAATGGATCGAAGATCAACCCATTGGCTTCTTTCTGAAATTTGAATCACATGGATAACAAATATCAATACATATATGAAATCGGTGTTTAAAATGAAATGCATCAAAAATTAATTTTTTTGACATACTTGAGTATATTCATCTAATTTTGGTGATGATATATGGGAGCATTATAAATGCTTTTCTACTAGAAATCAATATCTTATTTAAACTATATTTTTGGACTTTGTTTAGTGATTATATTTTTCTTGGGATTTGATTCAAAGTGATTATGGGTGTTTATCAATTAGTTGATCTATACTTGGAGTATGACAATCAAATATTTTGATGAAAAAGCTGGCGATTATTTTGTGCATCAACTAAGTACTGGTTGGTTGCATGATCTAAAATTCAATTGGTTAGTTAAAATCTATTGTATAAATATCAATGTATGTTTTAATATGTTTAGACTTGTGTAGGCGTGAGTTTGCATGTTATTATTTCTTATGTAAAGTAGTACATTTTTAGGGCCCTTTTTAGTGAATCACTATGTATTTCTTGTCTTAGTTAGTAGCGGTACATTCTTTTCCTCGCCCTATTTATGCTACTAGCTAAGACAAGAAATACACAGCAGGAGGTTGCTGAAAGGAAGCAGGGGCACGCTCAGAATTGTTGTTATGAGGCCATGCAATTCCATGTTGGTGGATAATGACAGCAAAAGATTGCTGAAATGAACATGGTGCAATAAAAAGAGGAGCATTGTATAATTGTAGGCGCAAACTCCTTTTTCATATGAAATTATAACTACAAGATGGTGAGTGCTTACAGGTACAGACTAAAGTCTATGTTGAGAGCTTGAGGGGCGCATGCAGCTACATGTGAAAAGCTTCAGGATATCTGACTGGTGCAGAGAAGAGATCTGTTTACATCGTTCACTTGCAGGTGATGGCTGATGTGAAAAGGCGATTGCCAAATGACGAACATTTTTATATACAGTTCTGTGCAAGTAAACTTCAGGTGAGCATCTTCCAACTTTTTAAATCAACATCTTCTATTTGTGTGTGTGTGTGTATCATTATCACTATCTTTTGGCTAACCAGTTTGTTACTAGACACTTGTATATACTAAAGTTGATTAGGTTTGAACTAATGGTTGATATTCGATTTGAAGTCCTATGAATTAACATAATTGTTTGACTATATGTTCTGTTTTAACTTGTGCAGGCATTGGATTTCCTAAGTGAGCAATGTTGGACTTTTATGGTGCAAGCTTTCATTTATGCATGCAACAAAGAATTATGGGTTATCAAGCGTTTTGTTAGCACCAGTTTGGCATAACATTTTGTTAGTACTAGGTGTGTAAATTTGTATACGAATGGTTATTGTATGTGAGTTTGGTCATTTTATCAAAAAACTATTGTACTAGAATTGTTATGGATATCTTATTTGATTATATGATTAATATGTTTTTTAATTGTTTGAATATGATGATTATGTGACTGATTGTTGATTGATATAGTAGAAAAAAATAGACCATCAACATGAAATAATAACATGAAAAAATGGTGCAAAATGATCAATAACTTTTAGTAGCGTTTTAAAAATGCTATAGAAATACATATAGTGGCGTTGAGTAAACGCAACCGTAAAGTAGGCGTAAAGTTGGAAACTCTTTTGGTAGCGTCGAAAAACCTTTTGGTGGCATTTTTAAAACGCTATAAAAAGATTTATGGTGGCGTTTAAGAAACGTTGCAATAAAAAGATTTATAGTGGCGTTGAAATAAATGCAACAAAAAATCATGAATTTTTAGTCGCATGTTTTCTAGCGGCGTTTATCAAAACGCCACCAAAACTTTTTGTAGCGTTTTTTGAGCGCCACTAAAAATCAAATTTCTTGTAGTGAATAGAGGTTGGCTAGGGTTTATAATAAGTTATATGTAGGTAGGTCAGAAATAGAGATGAATGGACACGATTTGATATACGCGTTGAACGATAAAATGGCCCGAAAAGCCCGTTTTGACTCTGAAACGAAATTGGGTCAATCCATATATCAAAATACATGTTTTAGAATATTTTAAACGCAGTGGAACAGATTTCAGGTCCAAATTTCATCATATGAAGAAGTTAGGCCAAAATCAAGTTACTTCAAATTGATTTCAATTTCAATTAATTTCAAGGCGTTTCGAGCCCGTACGATCAAATGTTAAGCCCGGTCGATACGAAACTTGAAATCCTACAACAATTCACCGTTACGGACCCGATGAAACTGCTTTCGTCGAAATCCGTGTCAGCGGACAAAATTACTATTTTTACATCAATTAAATAAATTTATAATTAATTAATTAAATCAAATCTTAAATTTCAATTCTAAAATTGACAAATTTTACCCCATTCAATTTTCTTAATCATTTACACTTATTTAAACAAATTTATATGTCAATTTAGAGTGGATAAATTTATCAATTTTAGTGTTAACTTTCAATTCATTATATTCAGAAATTATAAATTAAATTTTCAGTAATTCCAATTAATTTACTTTTCACTCTATTATTTCTTTCTATAAACATAGTTAATATTTGTTTTACATTCATTACATTAGTGCTCCAATTACATCCTTTATTTATTGACTATCATATTTCCATTTACTATATTTTGGTCAATTCACACATTATTTGTAATTTAAGTCTCAATTAATTAATTTACTTTGATTCCATTCCTTTATTACATCGCTTATTACTTTACAAATAAACTAACATTTCAATTCATCCTATTACCTTCGTATCTTGTAACAATTGTCTTAAACTCATAAATGAAATACTAAGTTTCATTTTAATTTCAATTAACGTAATAATTAAATATTAAATTTCACTTAATTGCTATTAATCCAATTATTGAATTTTAAATTTCAATAAGTTATTAAATCTCGATTTTCATTCCTTAAATCAACCAATTGTCATATTATAAATAGAATTAACGTTATTTCCAATTATTTTCTTAATTTATACTAACATAACATTGAATTGAGATTCATTGCAATTGATTACAAATTTGGTTTAATGGACTAAATAAATGATTACTTTATAATAATTGTTGTCAGTAACCCTTAATCATATTTATATAATTTATCATTTCCAAACAATTACATACAGAACATTGATTTTATTCAATCACTATTTAATATTATTAATTCATTTATTAATTCAATATTTACATTTTTTTTTCTTATATTAAATTTATTACGCAATATTCCTATTTACAATCAATTATAACCCAAATAGTTGTTTCAATCAATTGGGATTGCATTGAATTAATTATTTATTAGCTTGCTTTAACATTATTACCTAAATTTACGTTAAGTTACTATTAATCAATATATTATTCATTGGTTAAACCCAACACTTACTTTTATTTACTTATTTTCCATTTTAACCAAGTGCAATAGTTTACACTACTACACTATTGTGATTTCATTCCAATTGTCAATAATTAGTTTTAATAACCCTTGCCACAATTCATTCTTAACATTTACTTCAATATAAATTATAAAAAAATTATTTCTTTCTAAATTCAATTACGAAAATCTTATTAATTTAACCAATTTAATTATTGAATTTTACGGGTCGTTACACTCTCCCCCACCCAAAACTTTTCATCCCCAAAAAGAAAGAAGAAGGGGAAAGAAGAATTAAATAAACAATACATCTTATCAAAATATTAACTTTATAAATAATTAAATTTACAAAATTAATTATTTTGAATAAAATATACCAATTTATAACCATTAAATCTTTTTATACTCAAATTAATAAAGTTTGGTAAACATTTTCAAAATATTTTCTAAGTCCAAAATTTACGGAAAATTTTGGCAGAGGTTCCCTTGTAGGGAGAGGCTCGGGAGAAAATATAATATCAAATATAACAATATATGACATATATTTTCCAAAATAATATATATCCCCCCATGGGAAAAACAATATAATAGCGCTATAAACCGTAATCCGAAAACGTACCTATTTGTCGGGCAATTAACACTTAATTATGAAACCAAAAGCAGTGGCAATTGCTTCCATAACCTGTATTTCACTTATATAATCCAGAAGATTTAATAACTATATAAAATGAAATATTTAAAGTTGTTTCAACCATAAACAAACAAATCAATACAAACAACAATCACTTGCAACAAGGTATACAACCATCACATAGAATCAATACAAATCAATCATTCATTCATATCAAACAAAACAAATAGTTGTTTGGGTTCAAAAACTTTAAATTGTATAGAATGAAAAATAACTACTAATTTCACCATTTACTCAACAGTCTTAGATGGAACTAATAGATTATTCATTCATCCAAATAAATTTAAAATATCTTTGCCCAAACAGCTATAAGTTAAGCAAACAACAATTTCAGACAATAGATCAAGTTCATTCTTATTAATTTCATTCATATAATAATGTATCTTTTAAATTTACATTTTATTTCTTACAGTTTCATTTACTTTTATTCATTTCTAACAAAATCTCATTTTCACTTATTCATATCATGAAATTTTCCTTTTATTATATTACATTCATTTATTCACTGCTTAATTTCATTTATTTACAGTGTTCATCTTTCTGCTTATTTTCAAAATAAATAACTTCAACATTTACTTAAGTCTATAATTACTTACTTACAACATTTACCTCATATCATATTTTATTATAGTACGATTTCCATTATAACTTAAGTTTATAACAATTACAACATCAAATTCTTATCATAGCATACTTTCATTACTTCAAGTTTTACTTGTGTAATATCTATTACATTTTCTTATAACATTTTAACTTTTTATAGTTGCTAAGTCATATATATATTAAAGAATGCAATGAAACTTACACAAGTTTTACCTCATTTCTTTTATTTAAATCTAATATTCAATAATTGTAACTTTTGGTTTATAAGTTACAAATTCAACTTTCCTATAGTTTCACTTATAAATCAACATTTAATCACTTATTTCATTTAGGGTTTCAATTATTAGTTAAATTCCATTTCACTACACTAATTGAAACTCTCAATTAACGAAAACCTAAGAACTAAATACCGGGTCAAATTTCAAATCATTTTAAAATAATAGATAAAGTATATACTTACAGCTTATATATCCAATTATATTTTAAAAAAATTAAAATTTACATTTTTTTATCAAAATAAATCTGCAGCAAAACTACTACGGTGGCCTTCCCACTTCGAAACTCGAAAATGAATGTCGATGATGCATGCACTCATCACTGAAATTATTTTCCAATGACATAGAGGGGAGTACGGAAATCATTTCTTTTCAAATTTTCTTTAAAACAATTCTTTCAAATTATTTTGAAATATTTATATTAGAAAATACTTCTAAATAATATTATTATCGTATTCCAAAATCATTTGAAAGAAAAACTCCGGAACTTAAATTCTAAAATTTTCAATTTCCATTTATTTTATTTTCTGAAATTTTGTTTCCAATCAATATTTATAAATTTCACTACCTAACAACCAATATATTGCAACCAAATATATATCTTATTTATAAAAATTTATTTTATATATAGAAAATATAATAGCAAAATTATTTCATTCACCTATATTAAAAACAAATATTGTGTCGGTTTGTCCTATTAAGTGTTTAGAAATCCTATTGATGTCATAGCGTCCCTTGCATCAACCGGAATTTATAAATAGAAAACAGAACAAATTAACACAATATTCAAACCTTTTTATAACACTAACAAATACGCTCTCTCGTATATATACACTCAGCGAATCATTATAGGTTACTACCCAATTAGTAAAGAGTCAAACCCCACAAAGCTAAGTTTTATCGCTAAACCAAAGCTCTGATACCAGATGTAACGTCCCGCCTTTTTGTACGTTTTAAATCGACGATAAACCATACACGTTAGACTTAAACCATACGGAAGGGCGGATTGTTATGGGGTAAAATAAGAAAAAGAAGAGGAATAAAAGAAAAAAACAAAATAGAATCTTGCAACGGAACGATAAAATATAATAATCAAATAAACAGTTCAGGAAGCTGTTTTACAAAACATTTGATTATACTTATACACTATATATCAGAGTTACACATACCAGAGAACAATAAATAATGCAGCAGAACAGTATGAATGTAGTGGAATACTATAATAAATAATAATAAATCTTCGTCTTCGTCCTCCAGAATACGGTCTTCCAAATCCTGAAATGCTCAGGCTGACCCGAGCGAATTGAAAAGACAAAACACTCGAGTCAGAACTAAAAGATCTTATGTAAGTTAAATCAACAGAAATATATATGAGTGTAACAGCGTTGGAGATGTTTACGGGGTTTGATATCTCCTATCCAGTGTCTAACGTGAGTGCAGTAACTTAAGAGATGTGCGGGATTCACATCTCTTAAGGATCCGTTAAACTATTTACTATGTAGTACTATTTTGCTATTATAATAGTGTCTAATAGTAAAATAAACTTACTTTTAAATAGTGTTAAGGAGTGACCCAATATTCCCCTTAACACAATAATAGTCCTAGTAGTCCATCCAGTATCAGCGCATCTCTGGATCAGGAGACTACCCTAAATACTCCACGGGCTATGGGAGAAATCCAAAATCGTACAAGGCACGCTAGGGTAGGTGACACGGCACAACTAGGCAATGCTAGGGTAGATACATCAATTACGCTTCCGGGCCGGTGGTAACGCGTAGCGCGCAGCTACCATCCACCTCGAGCCACACCCCCAAATGAAACAAATCGAAAGTGGCCACCGAAACAATCCAAAAGTCAAAGTATAATATCGAAGGGATGTGTCCGATAAAAGGTGCTACCTTCTTAGCCCGTCGATCGCTCCTGTTTTAGCCAACTTATGCCAACACACGGGAGTCGGGTCCACGTATATACCTCAAAGGAATGCTACCACCATTCTACTTCATTCTGGAATCTCCACCGCGTACACGGTTGTCAAAGTGGTTTTCGGTATCGACAGAGAGTATGCTCATATCCGATCCTGGCCTCTTTGCCAACCAATCGTTATTATAACAAAGCGATTATTTCAAAATAATCATGCTTAAAAACCAGGATATAATATTCATTTCAAACCATATATATACGATATCATTTTTGTTCTAAAAACCAAATCAATATGGTATCATTTTAAAATCATAGTATTCCAAGTTATAAAATTTCGAAACCAAATATTTAAAACTATAACACTTCCAAAACATAATACTTTGAAATTTATAACTTTGAAACATAATTTCCACCCTTACATGGTTTAAATATTAAAATATTTTATAAAATAAACTAGCTTCTTAAATTTCACAAATCAATTCCAACACAACCCGAATTTCTAAATTTAAATTTAACCAAATCCCCAAATCATAAATTTCAATTCAATTCGGTTTTCAAATAGACCATTCCAAATTATCGATTTCAAAACATATTTGATCCACAAATTAACCATTTCAAATTTAGTATATTTCAAAGCTTAAATATTCAATATTTCAAAACTAAATTTTATAATTCATATATATATATACACACACCAAATTTACTTTACTATTATTTAGTTTTGAAATATTTGCTTAATAAATCCAATATCCTTTAAATAAAACTTCAAATTTCTATAACTGAATATTCCTCAATTTATTTAGACTTCATATATTCACTTAAATCACCTTAAACCCGAATTAAGTTATAAAACCATATTCTTTTAAAATCTCAATTTCAATAAATTTCAAATGGATTCTTATTAAATATAACTCTTAATTAAATAAAATCTCAAATCAACGTCAAAACTATCTTCTCAACCTTGATTTATAAAAATCAATATAAACACTATATTAAAATATAATTTAAGTAAATACTTTTCCATATTATATTCTAATAAACTCAAACTTTATTATTGAACTTATTTTATATTTTAAACAATTTTATTCGTAGCTTAAAACCAAGAATTTAACTATATATAAAATAAATTTATAAATATCCAAATCAAAATCTCCTAAAATCATATATTTCTTTACAAAGCAATAGAAATCATTTTAAAATATTTATATATATATATATATATATATTACGGTGTCTGTATATAATTTTCTACCCTATGGTCAAGTGATACGGATATTTATCATTTCAATCCGTAATTTAAAATAAAAATTATGGTTATATCACTTCAAACCGCAATCCCAAATGAAATAAAAATGCAGAACAACTTGCAGTCTATAGCAATACAAAATACAGCATCCATTCACCCAATATCAATCATCAACCATTTATCACAATCATCATCCAATTCAAACAACAACATCAATATAGAACAGATAATAAATAACAGGTAATGACTGACAGTTTATATTCAAAAAATAAATTAATTTGACTGGTAGTTTATATGCAATAATAAATTAGACAACAATTTAATTCAATAACTTCAATTTAATTGGAATAATGATAAAAGAATACCAAACAACAATAAATAAATTTCAAATCACATCAGAAATTAATTTAACACACATAAGAAATTTCAGAAGTTGTGAGTGGGTTAAAACACTCAACTTATTAATTTAAATTGAATTTAAATCCAATTTGAACCCAAAAATTGAACAGTTTCAGAATTCATTCGAACTAGCGCCAAAATGTTTGTAATTTTGATACAATCCTAGCGCAAAAATCCGTGCGAAAATTCGACCTTGTACGTGAAAGATATGGTGATTAGAAGTCTGGAAATAAATATCAAATAAAAATAAAACAAATAACACATTATCACCGCTACACGTCAGCACCTCCCTTTGTTCCCGCGTTCGAGCATCAGGTTTGCTCAACCCAGTCAAAATGCACCCGTGTCCCCCCTTGACCATCGAAAACCACCGCTACACGTCACCTGGACGTCGCCGACCACGTCCATCCACTCGCCCTCGCCGAGCCGCACGCCCCCACCTAGGTCCGGTCCTCCCTCTTCGCCGCCGGCCGCCACCTAGGGTTAGGGTTCTCTAACCCTAAATCATGAATTCCGGCCACCACACGACATTTCAGGTCAAGCGACCACCACTAAACCACTCCAGACATCGAGTACAACAAATCCCCTCAATCAATTTCACGGATTGATGCCGAAATCAAACGCCCAAATTTTGACTTTGACCATGATTTCTAATCGATCTGGTAACTGTCTCAAAAAACGAACAGCAGACGTAGGTTCACATCATTGAGATCTTCGATATATATTTTTTTTGAATTTTTTTGAGAAGTCTGAAATTTTAATTTGATTTTTGAATTGCAATTGGATTTGGAATTGTCTGCCATTGAAATGAGGAGGTGAGAAGGAATTGTACGTACAGACAAATGAGAAATAGAGGTAGGCTAGGGTTTATAACTAGGTATATATGGGTAGGTCAGAAATAGAGATGAATGGACACAATTTGATATACGTGTTGAACGATAAAATGGCCCGAAAAGCCTGTTTCGGCTCCGGAACGATATTGGGTCAATCCATATATCAAAATACATGTTTTAGAATATTCTAAACGCAATGGAACAGGTTTCAGGTCCAAATTCCATAGTATGAAGAAGTTAGGCCAAAATCAAGTTATTTCAAATTGATTTCAGTTGATTTCAATTTCAATTAATTTCAAGGCGTTTTGAGCCCGTACGATCAAATGATAAGCCCGATCGATACGAAACTTGAAATCCTACAACAATTCACCGTTACGGACCCAATGAAACTGCTTTCGTCAAAATTCGAGTTAGTAGCCAAAATGGCTATTTTTACATCAATTAAATAAATTTATAATTAATTAATTAAATCAAATCTTAAATTTCAATTCTAAAATTGACAAATTTTACCCCTTTCAATTTTCTTAATCATTTACACTTATTTACACAAATTTATATGTCAATTTAGAGTGGATAAATTTATCAATTTCAGTGTTAACTTTCAATTCATTATATTCAGAAATTATAAATTAAATTTTCAATAATTCCAATTAATTTACTTTTCACTCTATTATTTCTTTCTATAAACATAGTAAATATTTATTTTACATTCATTACATTACTGCTCCCATTCCATCCTTTATTTATTGACTATCATATTTCCATTTACTATAATTTTGGTCAATTCACACATTATTTGTAATTTAAGTCTCAATTAATTTATTTATTTTGATTCCATTCCTTTATTACATCATTTATTACTTTACAAATAAACTAATATTTCAATTCATCCTATTACCTTCGTATCTTGTAATTATTGTCTTAAACTCATAAATGAAATACTAAGTTTAATTTTAATTTCAATTAACGTAATAATTAAATATTAAATTTCATTTAATTGCAATTAATCCAATTATTGAATTTTAAATTTCAGTAAGTTATTAAATCTCGAGTTTCATTCTTTAAATCAACCAATTGTCATATTATAAATACAATTAACATTATTTCCAATTATTTCCTTAATTTATACTAATATAACATTGAATTGAGATTCATTGCAATTGATTACAAATTTGGTTTAATGGACTAAATAAATGATTACTTTATAATAATTGTTGCCACTAACCCTTAATCATATTTATATATGTTATCATTTACAAACAATTACATACAGAACGTTGATTTTATTCAATCACTATTTATTATTATTAATTCATTTATTAATTCAATATTTACATTTTCTTTCTTATATTAAATTTATTACCCAATATTCCTATTTACAATCAATTATAACCCAAATAGTTGTTACAATCAATTGAGATTGCATTGAATTAATTATTTATTAGCTTGCTTTAACATTATTACCTAAATTTACGTTCAGTTACTATTAATCAATATATTATTCATTGGTTAAACCCAACACTTACTTTTATTTACTATTTTCCATTTTAACCAAGTGCAATAATTTACACTACTACACTATTGTGATTTCATTCCAATTGTCAATAATTAGTTTTAATAACCCTTGCCACAATTCATTCTTAACATTTACTTCAATATAAATTATAATTTTTTTATTTATTTCTAAATTTAATTACGAAAATCTTATTAATTTAACCAATTTAATTATTGAATTTTACGGGTCATTACAAGTAGTGTAGACTATGAGATTAAAGATCACAAGTTCGATTCTTGAGATTTGACACTCAATGGCATTAATGAACCATGTTCAAAAAAAAGATAGCTCAAATCCTTTTCAAGTTAACTCAGAGTAAGTTAGTCGGTTCTCTTTATGTGCAAGCTATAAATATAAAACATAAAGTAAAAGTGGACTCACTTACTAATGGAAAAATGAATGAGTATTGTAACGACCCGAATTTTTGAACGGCTAATTTGCAATATTTAAATTGGATTTAAATATTTAATTTGAACTTTAATTTGATTTTAATATGAACAGTTTGGTTTTATATGATAGAATGGATTCAGAATTTAAATATAACGATCTGTTGAATTAATTAATTATTAAAATAGTAATTGAATATCGGGAAAATATTAAATCTGGGGTAGTAAGCTTGTTTAAAATATTTTGAAGGCTTATAGAATTTATATTAATAATACTGAAAATAATAGATGAGCTAAAATTGGAATTTAACAGTGGTTTGTCCGATTTTAAAATTACATCGTTTAAATTGACGTTTAAAATAGCCATCCGAGGCACAGTCTCGGAATTCGACGAAACTAGTTCCATTGGATCCGTAATATTGAATTATTGTCGGATTTCAGATTTCGTAATTTTCGAAGCTGTCGTGTGATCGTACGAAATGTAAACGCCTAAAAAATAATTAATTGAATTAATTTTAATAGTCGACCTAAAAGCTATCTTCTCCATATGACTGAATTAGGATTCGAAACCTTTTCCATCGCGTTCGGAATAGGTGTATGATATTATAGACGCCAAACGGCACGTATCGATAGGAGGTCAGGATTTTGAATTGCGTAATTCGAGAAGATTTTAAATTTGAGTTTAAAATAAAATTAATTAATCAAGCTTCCTCAACACGCTGCCTCTTTCGTCCCATCAGAATACTGTTATTCGTCTTCTCCCATACGCTTTTTTCTTTTTTTAATAACGCGATGTTTCTCGCTTCTTTTTTTCAATCAGTCGAGACGATAATAATAATGGCTGCCTTCCCTTCTTTATAATCGTGAAACTAAACACCCCCTCATATCTAAATTTTCGAAACCCTCTTCGTTTCTTTTTTCTTTCCTCAAGTTCGAATCCGATGTATAAAAAAAAGGGTGTCAAGCGAAATCGAATGGGGGGAAGCACGCGAATCAATTCGCGTTCGAATGTTTAGGCCGTGCCGTAGCTAGATCTCAAGTCATGAATGTTGTTTTATATGATGCTCGGGTCAGACCGAGTTAAACAGGATCAGGTTTAAAAGCTAAGGAGTTCAGGAGACGAGCTGATGACAGAGCGTACTTCCGTATTTGACTATTATTCCCGCTGTGTATGGATAAATATTAAGTTGTCTCTGTATGGATGTTTGTTGTACTCTGATGATGATATGTATGTATACGGTACAGTTTTCTTTGTATTTAAAAGCTGTTATTATATTATATTTGTTCCGCTGCGATTGTGAGACTCTGATGTTGTTTTCTATTCTTCTTCTTCTACCTCTTTCTTCTTTTTACCCGAAGACTCGTACTTTTGTGCCACTTTGGACAGAACTGTTGTGGAATTTTGTTAGTTCAAAGGGGTACGAATTTGCGGGCCTTTACACTTGGTATCGGAGCTGAAAGGTTAAGCGAGAACCTTGGCTCTGGTGGGGATTACTCATTAGAGATAGAGTCGTTAGTACTCTAGAATGAGTTTGAGTGTATTAATAGATATGAGAGCGTATTTGTTAGTGAATATAAAATGGTTTTCTATTGTGTTGATTGATTTATTGAGTGGCATATGAACCTTCGTCGGCACAGTCTGTACAACTGGGCCGAAGGGGTTTCTAAACACTTAAATAGAAAAATTCGACAAAATATTGTTTTCGAAAGCGGGTAAATGAAATAATTTTACCCAAAATATATTTTGATATAAAAAGAAATAATTTTCTGCAAATTATTATATATAATTAAAGTGTTTGGATGATAGTATGATAGACAAATAAGATTATAAGGATTTAAAATGGCTTATATAAGCAAGGAAAGTATGAGATTGAATTTTGGAGTTAAAATTGAAAAAGAATCAAAAATAAGGATTTAACTTGGATTAATTTGAAAATTTAGCTTTTGAAATTTAACTAATGATGGGAAATAATAATATAAGTAAATTGGTGAAGTAAATAAAATTTAGAATGTAGATGAATCGGATTGAGAAAATTTAATAGAAATAAATTAATAAATTTTGAATGTGATTGAAATGGTAAAATAGAAATTAAATGTGAATTGGAAGACAAAATCAAATTGGGTTGAAATTAATTTAAGCTAAGTAAATGGAGGTAAGTTAAATTAATCTGGAATAAAATTCAGTTGTATTTGAATTAAGTTGGAATCAAATTGAAAGGAAATGAATGGAGATATGGATGATATTAAATGAAATTATGTTCTTACTTAATTAAATCCAAGTGAATTGGTGGATTAAAGAATATAGTATGATGCTAGATTTAACTGAAGTTCAGTTAAATAAAATTGGATTGAAATAAAATTCAGTTGAGATTATAGATAATATTGAGTGGAATTAAATTCTTACTTTAACAAGTAAGTTGAATAAGAGATTGTTTGGGGTGAATGAATTTAAAATAGCCCATAAAGGTTAAAAAGCATTGAAATAAAATATATATATATATATATATATACTTGATTAAGTAAAATATATAATCCCTAATTAAAAGTAGAAGGTGAATGGGATTGATTGTTAATGGATGGAAATATGAATATAAATAAGTGTATGACTTATAAATCTAAGGAGTGAAATTCCAACCCAAATAGAATAAATGAAATATGAATATATTCAAGCTTAAGATGGGTAGAAACATGAGAAAATATAATTGTGTGACTTATAAGAGAGAAAAATAAATGGAGAAGTTAAATAGTAAGCCAAAATAAAATTGTTTTGTATTTGGAGAATGAAATAAAAATCCAAACCTGAATTATAAAATAAAATTGAACTCAAGTAAAATAATAAGATGATTTTTGAAGATAAAAAAATCCAATATGAAATGGGAAGTGGAAGTGAACTAAATTGGATAATTAATTATTTAATGAATTTGGAAATGGAACCTAAGTTGGATTATGAGATAATAATGGAGTTGGGAATAGACTCGAGTTACGAATAAAATTCAACTGGGATTGATGGTGAATTAAATATATATGGAAATGTTGTGGAATTGGAATAAAGATGATTTGAATTTGCAAATAAAATCCAATTCGAGTATAAATAAGTTAAACATGACCTTGTTAATAATAAAATATATTCAGATGAATTGGGTATGGAATTTTAATTTAAATGGATTATGAGAATGGCTAATTGACTTAAATGGAATTTGATTGAATGAGAATCAAATTAGAATGAAGATGAACTTAAGTATGAGATTGAAGTAAGTAAATTAACTTAAGTTAAAATAATAGAAGCTTGGCTTCGAGGAAGGGTGAAAGCCCATTAAATGAAAACTTGGGTGAATTTAATTTGGGAAATGATTATTAATTTATAAGCATGGAATATCGAGCTTAATAAAATGGTTTGAAAGGAACCAATGCGAGAATAGAATAAAATGCTAATGTATGGTGTGTAAATAAATTAAAATGGAATGGACTTTAAAATGATAAGTAAATTGAATTAAATAGAACTTGATTAAATAATATTCAACGTATATTGTTAGTACACTAAATTGGAGTATGGTCAAATGAAACAAGAATGGATGGAGTTACAAATAAAATTCAATAGAGTTGAAATAAAAGTGGAAATGGCCTTATAATTAAATAAATAGATTTAGAAGTGAACTGTGAATGTGAATTAAAATTTAAAATGAACAAGTGGATAAATAAATTGAATTATAGGTGAAATGGAGTTGAAATAATAATAATAATCAAATCAAGGATTTGAAATGGAGATTGTTCACAAGTAAAATAAACTTGGGTTATGGGATTGAAATAAGTTGAAGAAAAATAAATAACTTAAGCAAATCATTGAATAGAAGCTCGGCTTAAGTAAACATGTTAATGGTTATTTAATGGGATGTTTCCAAGATGAATAAAATGGTTTAAATGAAATCAAGTGAATATAAAATAAAATGAAAATATATAGTATGTAAATAAAATAGAATGGAATTAAAAATAATTGAGTTGAAATCAATTTTAAAATAGTTATGAAACTAAAGGAATGGTTTGTTTGAATGAATGTCGTTGAATTGCTTAAATTGGTCGTTCGACGTAAACAGAATTAAATAAAAATTCTATGGAATGATAAAGTAAATAAAAATTTGACTTGTAAATCAAATGCATAAATAAATACGCCGCTTTCTTAAAATGCTAAATAAGGTACGCCTACGCAATACAAACTAGAAAATATGAACTGTTTTTTTTGTTTTTCCGACCGTGTGGGTCGATGTATATATATTTATATCTATTGTCAAATTGCAAAAGCTCCTCCGTGCAAAGGAGACTCTGCCAAAATTTTCAAGAAATTTTGGGAGTTAGAAAAAAATTTTAATTTTTTTTAAAATATTTTGGTAACGGCAAAATGTTTTGAAAGTAGAATTGAAATAAGAGATTTTGAAGTTAGAATATAAAATCAATTATTTGGGTAAAAGGGAAGATTAGGAAAGTGAACAACAAATCTAACTAGGTAGCTTTTAATAAGTGAGCGGGGTAGGACATTCTTCTGTATTAGTAATTTCGGGGACGAAATTCTTTTAAGGGGGGAGGAATGTAACGATCCGGATTTTTGAACGGCTAATTTGCAATATTTAAATTGGATTGAAATATTTAATTTGAACTTTAATTTGATTTTAATATGAATAGTTTGGTTTTATATGATAGAAAGGATTCAGAATTTAAATATAACAACCAGTTGAATTAATTAATTATTAAAATAGTAATTGAATATCGGGTAAAATATTAAATCTGGGGTAGTAAGCTTGTTTAAAATATTTTAAAGGCTTGTAAATTTATATTAATAATACTGAAAATAATAGATGAGTTAAAATTGGAATCTAACAGTGGTTTGTCCGATTTTAAAATTACATCGTTTAAATTGACGTTTAAAATATCCATCCGAGGCACAGTCTCGGAATTCGACGAAACCAGTTCCATTGGATCTGTAATATTGAATTATTGCCTGATTTCAAAGTTCATAATTTTCGGAGCTACCGTGTGATCGTGTGAAATGTAAACGCCTAAAAAATAATTAATTGAATTAATTTTAATAGTCGATCTAAAATCTATCTTCTCTATATGACTGAATTAGGACTCGAAACCTTTTCCATCGTGTTCGGAATAGGTGTATAACATTATAGACGCCGAACGGCACGTATCGATAGGAGGTCAGGATTTTGAATTGCGTAATTCGAGAAGATTTTAAATTTGAGTTTAAAATAACATTAATTAATCAAGCTTCCTCAACACACTGCCACTTTCGTCCCATCATAATACTGTTATTCGTCTTCTCCCATACGCTTTCTTCTTTCTTTAATAACGCGATGTTTCTCGCTTCTTTTTTTCAATCGGTCGAGACGATAATAATAATGGCGGCCTTCCCTTCTTTATAATCGCGAAACTAAACACCCTCTCATATCTTAATTTTCGAAACCCTCTTCGTTTCTCTTTTCTTTCCTAAAGCTCGAATCCGATGTTTAAAAAAAAAAGATGTCGAGCGAAATCGAATGGGGGGGAAGCACGCGAATCGATTCGCGTTCGAATGTTTAGGCCGTGCCATAGCTAGATCTCGAGTCATGGATGTTCGCGCGGCAATTGTAGGCGAGCTAGGGCTTGGAGATTGTGACAGTTTCGGAGTTGGGAAGATCGATGAGAACGCGAGGCCGTAGGGAGTTCTGGGCAGCGAAGTGGATCTCGACGATCATTCGAGACACACGTGTAATCCAAGGCGTAGTGTGATGTTGGTCACGTGTATGGCTGCGGCAACTCGAGTGGCTTGTTCTTGGCAGTGTTGGCATCACTTTGGCGGAGCTCGCGTACGCAGGGAAGCGGAGATGGAAGGATCTGGGGAGGGTGTCGTGTGTTTCTCGATGGCCGCGCAGTGGTTTTGGAGTAGTGTTGTGGTTGCTGTCGCATATCAGAGGGCGTGGCTAGGGTTTCTCGAGCAGTGAGGTATAATTATATGAATTGTTATACATTTAGTTAGTTAATTAAAGTTTTAAATTTGAGGATTTGTTAGTTATGCAGAAATTTAAAATTTACAGTAAGTTAGGGTTTGATTTTGAAAAATAAAATTATCATTGTTAAATAGTTTTAAATCTTAAAATTTATCCTTGTTTAATTTAAATATGTGTATACAAAGAAGAATTAGTTCAAAATTTAATTATTTGTTGAAATAAATCATTAGTTAAAATTTAATTATTAGAGTTAAAAAAAAAATTATTTAAACGGAAATAAATTGTTTGATTTGTTCAAAATATTAATAAAATCATATAATTGTTTATATAAGGTCAAAAGTCGGGAAATCGGGTCAAGATTGGAAGGATTGCAACTTAAAAGCAAAGGTGAGACTTTCTCACTCATTTGGATGCCATAGTTAAAAATTTAAATGTTAAATTTAAATCATTGGATGTGTTTGGTTGATTTATAGTAATTTATTCATTGGATAATATCATAACCCATATACCGTAATATCCACTTTGAAGTGGAATTGATATTTTATTTTGTGCTAACATCTGTAGATGCGGGAAAACAGGTTGGAGGAATCCAACAGGATTCCTCAAAAATATTTATTTTATCTTATATATATGTTCTGTGACAGAATGATAAATTGATATGGATGGTTTTATATATGAATTGAATTACTAACTGTTAAATAACAGAGAAGCTGAAATTTGACAATTTAACTACCATTGATAAATTAATTCAAAGAAGTTAAATAAAACTCAAACAGAAGATATTATTGGAATTTGAAACTTCAACTTGAGAATGAAGAAAAAGAAATAAAAGCATCTTATAAACTATAATTAGTTAAAGTTGAGTTTTTTTTGGGAAATTTTAATATATTAAACACTGGAAGAATTATTGTAATCAACAAGTAAAATTTTATTTAAGAATATAAAAAAATGTTGTTAAGAAGTACAAATAAGGAATTTTTATTAAGAAATAAAAAGAAATTTTGCTATGGAATAAAAAGAATTTTTTATTAAACGAAATGGAAATTATTTAAGGAGTAGTATGAGAATTTATATAAGAATAAATTTTTTAAGATGGATTTCCTAAATAAAAATTATTTTATAATAAATGGAACTCAAAGAGATTTTATAAATTTATAAAATGAGTTTATAAATGGGAAGGGAGTTATCAGTGGATATGAACAGAAATAAGTCATGAACTTATATTGAGTATGGAATCTGTTTTGGAAGGAAATAGTAAAATTTTCTGAAGGTGATTGTGGACAAGAGGCATTTATAAATGGATATTGGATTTTCTAAAATTATAAATTTATTTTAAAAAAGGGACATTTTTTAAATTACTATACTATATAGGTTTATAAATCATTTTTGAATTTTAAATATTTTGAATTAGTTATTTTTAAAGGCATAGCAACTATTTGTAATAAACTCTAATTTTTCTAAAACCAGCTTTGAAATTTATAGATAACTAGATATAAATTTTAATATTTATATCTAATATTACTTCTTATTTTATAAATCTAGATGTTTTTAAATGTTTTTAAAATCCAATTAAAATCCTCTTATGATGGTAAGCAAGTTTATTTAAATGAGATAAGATTTAGGAGAAATCTTATAAATGGAGAAATTGATTTTGAGAATTTATAAGAAAAGTGAAATTGATTTTTGAGAAAGGAATGGAAAAATAAAGAATATTTTCAAAGGGTAAATCAAAATGTGAGTAGGTATAAGAAATCATTTAAATGATTTCATGGAAATAAAAGGGCTTTGAAAATTGTTTCAAATGGGTTAAAATGGAAATAATACCTGAATGATATTTGAGATAAATAATTTGAGGAAATTATTTGATGGTTGCTTGTGAATGATTAATTGATAGTTAAATCACCGACTATCAATATTAGAAAATACGTTGATCGTTTTGAAGAGTCCGGGATCGGATTTAATTATCCGGAAACCACTTCGATCCGGTTTGAACGATTACGAATGAAGACCGTGAAGAGTTGAAGACGGTGATTCGGTTTGTCCAGATCCAGGGCAACTTGTATGGACGAATGCTTTCAGAACATCGTCGGGGGGACTATGAGCATTCTAAGTGGGACTCGTTCTTGAAAGGTAACGCTTAGCCTCATCAACCGGGAATGGCTAAAACAGGGGAGGTGCAGCAAGGCTTCGTGGTTAGCCCCCACTTGAGAGTAAGGTTTCCCCTGTCTAGATGTCCCCCGTTATTTCGGCTTAGTGGGTGGTTGGTCGCGCCAACCATGGGGGGATCTTACTCGGGACTGTCCAGTAAGGGATGGTTCCGGTCTTGTGTTGCAGGGGAGTTAGGGTGGCTCCTCGGTACTCTGATCTAGACCAGGTACTGTGACGGCTGGTACCTCAGTAGCCCTGCCATTTTATGGAATCCAATCTCCAATAAGCGCCTGTACGGTTTTGATTGTGCCCAACTATTGCTGAAACGTGAGATGCAAGCATTTCAGGTAGAATCTATTTTACTTTCTACAGACACTATTATAATATCAGACGAATTTGATAAAAATGTTTTGGCTATCGTAAGGTAAAAACCCGACATGTTTATTTGTGGTGTGGTCTTACGAGATGATTTTGTTTTTCAAAGGATTTTTGAAAATATAATAATCCAATTGAGTGTGATTTCTCACGCTGGTTTTCCAGACTGACTCGGGTGTTGTTTTATGTGATGCTCGGGTCAGACCGAGTTAAACAGGATCAGGTTTAAAAGCTAAGGAGTTCAGGAGACGAGCTGATGACAGAGCGTACTTCCGTATTTGACTATTATTCCCGCTGTGTATGGATAAATATTAAGTTGTCTCTGTATGGATGTTTGTTGTACTCTGATGATGATATGTATATATGTATACAGTACAGTTTTCTTTGTATTTAAAAGCTGTTATTATATTATATTTGTTCCGCTGCAATTGTGAGACTCTGATGTTGTTTTCTTTTCTTCTTCTTCTGCCTCTTTCTTCTTTTTACCCGAAGACTCGTACTTTTGTGCCACTTTGGACAGAACTGTTATGGAATTTTGTTAGTTCAAAGGGATACGAATTTGTGAGCCTTTACAAGTATGTAGGTTTACAAATTAACGAATGCACGAGAAAACTATACTTTAGTAAAATACGTATAAGAAAATTAGAAGTATTAAACATCTTAAAATTTCAAGAAGGTACCCTGCCTGTCAAATATTTGGGACTGCCATGTGCTATGAATCAAATGAATGACAGAGACTACTCAAGAGTACAAGATTTAATTCAAGGCAGATTAGAGGGATGGCTTGCAAACTGTTATCACTAGATGGCAGATTAGAACTAACTCACACAGCCATCACTGCTATCATTATATACTGGTTGCAAACACATAACATTCCAGCAAAAGCAATTCATAAAATAGAAAAAATATGTGCAAATTTTATCTGAAGAGGGAAACATCATAAAGTCAATTGGACTACTATTTGCAAATCAAAGAAATCGTATGGATTGGGTCTAAAAAAATTTAAAGACTTAAGTATAGTTTGTAATCTTAAGTTATTTTGGAAACTCTTGGAAGAAGTATCTTTGTGGGCTAAATGGATGAAGCAAAAGTATGTCAAAAACAAAAATTTCTAGATTATGCCGATGAAAAAATACAACTCCTCTACTTGGAAAAACATTTTAAGTTGTAGAGAAATGGGAATTAGAATCATTGAAATGCAATTCAAGGAAGGAAAACAAACTAGTTTATGGTTTGACCCATGAATTCATGGAAAAACACTTGTTAATCTGCCATGATGGTTAAATATCTATCAATTTGGAGATACAAATGCTAAAGCAAACTGCATTATTCAGAATAACAAATGGAACACAAATTAAAAGCCAACATCATCAATTTTCAAAACAGCAATGTAAAAGTTACAATCAATCTCAATTTATCCAACGACAAATGAAAGTGGAAATTAAGTTCTGAAGGTAAATTCTCTTTTAAAAGCACATGAAAATACATAAAAGGAGCAGAAACAGAAGGGGTTAGTTTTTCGTCATCTGAAATAGAACTAATTGTCCAAAAATGGAAAACTATGCTTATTTTGCACTTCTAAACAGATTGCTAACCATAGAAAGATGCAAATAATGGAATAACAAAGGTGAAACAAAATGTCCACTATGCAAAATTGAATAAGAAAGCAGTGAACACTTATTTTTTGAATGCGCTTACTTAATGCACATTTGGTCAATTGCAAAAGAAAAGCTCAAATTCAATCAATATCATGTACTATAAAACATAAGAAGTGACATACAATACATTTAAAAAAAATTCAGTGTCAAGACTAAGGATTTCAAATTGGCAAGCAATGTTCTCACTACTGCAATATATCATATATGGAAGGAGAGAAACATAAGACTGCATAACAATAAAGGGAAGGACTGCATGTTGTTTTGGAAAGCAATAGAAATCAACAGTCGAATAATATTCCAGAAAAACATATAAATATGAAGAAATACAAGATTTTTAGGAACTAGACAATTATGAGAAGCGAATGGAGACATACTTACAAAGCAAGAAATATACTACAAATATCAGTAGTGGAAGAGCCAATAGAATCAGAGATAACTGCTACAAGGTTGCACGAGGAGGTGGCAATATCAAAAACCATATCAGATGCTACACCTACAAACAAGAAGACTACATGATTGATGACATAACAAAATCAAATAGAAAGGAAAAAGTGGAGGAAGGCATATTACTTGATATGATTAGGGACTACCAATTTTCGAAGCACAACACACTATACAACAATCTTTGCAACGCAATGACATACAAGAGAATTAGACATTTTTACATTTTATAATAATTACTTTTACCATACAATCTCAATCAGCTGATCTATCACTTATCTGAGTAGCAAAAGGGAGAAACTAGTCATGCGAATGTTACCAGCAGAGATATTCGTAGAGAATCAAAGCATTCAAAAAAAATGTAGGTCCAACAAAATACAAGAGAGAAACATCACTCATAGGATATAGAAGCCTCCTTGAATTAAAATTGTGGACATGTGAAAATTAGTTGTTTAAACCAAGATTACCCATCTTCAAAAATGCATGGGTTATCCGTAGATAAGATCTTAGTTCTTGGGATTCTAAACAACATTTCTCTAAGCTTCTAAACCGTAGTTCTCTAGGCTTTTAACATGTTTACTATTATGGTCTTCCTAGAATTCCAACATAATTAGATTTTAGAAAAGATAAGAAGTGTAGAAAAATAATGACAAACAGATTGCTCCAAAAAAAACCTTTATTAATTCATTAAAAGATTACAAAATAAAGCCTAAAAATTAATAATATATCTCAACCCTAAAACCTTAGAAAAATAAATTTTTCCCACACACATTTAACTAACCATATAGATGCGTATTTATAATAGTCTTGATAAAATGCATTCTTTAATCAACCGTTGATTATTTCTATCTTCTGAAATAGATCATATAAAAATAATTCTTTGCCTTCTCTAGTGCAATAAAAGAGATAATTAATCACTCTTCAAAATCGATAAAAGAGGCAATGTTTTTGAGTCACAATTCCACATTGATTCAAAAATCTCCAAAATCTACTTAAATATGGAATATTGTATCACCAAAATCTAACAATTTTCACCTTGATGTGATATTCTATAAATGTCACCCAAGCTTCACCTTGAACCCTCAAAATCCAAATAATCTCCAATATCACTATTGAAATAAATGTCTCCATCCTCAAAAGAGACCTTTAACAATCTCCAAGCTACCTAAATATGCACGCCCCCTAATTGACATGCATATTATCAATAACTCAAACCGGTTGTAATATCACAAAGGCCTCCATGCGGTCTTTATGGCTTTCCTTTGCTAGCTCCAACATAATTCAGGAATATTGTCTCTCCAACAGTACTTTGAGAAGCCCTCACATTCTCTACCGCTTTTCTAAACAATTTGTATACTTTATTGCTTTATTTTTTTTGCTTGTAACATCTCTTAATAACTGTAACATCCCCTATCTAGAGGCCTAAAGCTAAGCGCTACAGATGCTGCAGTCGTCCATAGTATTAATTTCCGAAGACTAAATATGGATATGTTAATGGTATCCATAATATCAGAAGCATTTGAATATGAAACAAAATCACCGATTTCAAAAACAACATTTTACTGATTACATTTCAAAACACGTGTCTCACATTCAAATTACATAATCCCATAATCGTTTCCCAAGTAATGCTCAAATATAATTATTATATAAATACGCCAAGAGCGACATGTGATGATGCCCCTTTGGTGGACCAGAGTACTATATAGTCATAACTGACTTAATACAACACAACGGAATAGACAAAATAATACAGCAACTCCTAATAGCTTTCCATCAGCTTCATGCTCGTCTTCGATAGCTTTGTTCATTATTCTACTAAAAACTTATAAACTTCAACCCTCAGCCTACACAAATCAATTTTGAGCACCCGAGAGTTCATGGGGCAAAAACATAAACTTCGAGTCAGACATAAAGCCTAGTGTGAATAATAGTGTACATCTCGGTATTTCATATTAAGTGAGACCACACCGCATAGTGGAATGAATTTCCACTCACTAATATCCTTTTAAAACATATCTTTTGCAAATCCATTTCTTGCAACCAAAACTGGTTAAAATTGTAAAGAATTATTATGTAATCATACATATCAGATAACAAATGGACTATCTGTTCAAACACTATAGTTTTGTTTGGCTAACTACTAACCTTTGGCAGACTTGGGCCTACCAAACAATATAAACAAAATAATCTAACACCTGTTAGATACTCCTCTTATTGATGTTCTGTCCTTAAGTATCTTTTAAATACTCCTTTTGGACGGTCTGTCCCTAACTTAACATCTTCCAGGATCACCTGATCCTAATGGTTTTGCGAGATAACCAATAACCTACACTGCACAAATATATTCCTTTTTGAGTGAACCATAATTTTATTCTTACATAATACAAAGCCCTATACACTGGAATTTTGAACTAAATAATTAGCTAGAGGCTAATAGCTAATTTATAGGGCACAACACTATACCAGTTCCATCTAGTATTCTAATATCTGAGTCATTTTACTTACGGTAATCTTCCTAAACATTTCCTTGAAAACCTTTTCATTTGAAATTGATTAAAAACCTATAAACCAAACTTAAATAAGGAAAATACATATAATATATGCTTTACATAGAATCACCATGCCATGTTATATATATATATATATATATATATATATATATATATATATTACTCAAATCTTTGTTGATGAAAACATTTAAACCTCTGAAAGTACCCCTTTCGAATCCATTGAAAGTACCCCTTTCGAAACCATTGAAAGTGTCCCTTTTGTAACCAAATAAACCCTTTTATTTCATATAAGCCGAAAGGCCAAAACCTTCCTTTTGAAACCATTAACATAAACTTTTCAAAACCATTGAAATAACTTTTCCTTCGAAAGCTAAAAACCTTGGACATCCTATCTTTAAAACCTTTAAATATTTCCTTTCGAAAACATTGAAAAAACCTTTCCTTTAAGACTTTCGAAAACATAAGGGAACCACCCCTTCGAAACCATTCATTCAAAGCCTTTCGAAAACATAGGGGAATCGCCTCTTCAAACCTTTCCTTAAAATCTTTCGAAAGCAGTTGAGTTCAATTTAAAACATGTGAAAACACCTTTCGAAACCACTCAAAACCTTAACTTTCGAAACCTTTAGGTTAATCTTTAAAGATCTCTAAGGTCAAAACAATAGAGTCGAAAGCAACTCTTTCGAAAGCCAAAATGAAGCAAAAAAGTGATGGTGTCGAAACCATCTTTCCGAAAGCATTGGAGAAGCGGTAGGATTTTATATAAAAAAAATTTACCCTTTCAAAGGCAATGCTTCGAAAGGTAGGAAGCGGCAGCTAAGGCTTTGACCTAGTCAAAAGCGATTATTTAAAAACAAAAGCACAACCTCTTAAAACCATTTTTTAAACCATTTGACTCAATCGAAAGCCAACCAAGTCGAAAGAAATGTAATCGAAAGCAAAGCAGGTACATTTTCAATTTAAAGCAAAGTAACGCTTCTGTTGAATATGCGCTTATATGATTTTTGTTTGATGATAATAAACATATATACATTTGTTTTTAAATGTATTTGTTAATGTACTATTTTATTTTTCACAGGTTAAATAAATATTTGCAGAATAAAATAGATAACACAGATTTTGAATTCAAATGAATATTTTATTCAAACAAATATTTATTACAATTTTGAATAGTACAATTTCAAGCTCTCACTATACATATACAACTTTGATTACAATACAACATAATTCCACATTTACATCAGCACCTCACTACATATCACTCACACTCGTATTTATCTTCAACTTTATTTCAGATAGAATCAAGCATCTGAGCAATCTGTAAAAAATTTCACTAACGCAGTAAAATTGAAAAAGAAATATATATTTTTTGCAATATAAAATGTGAATATTGAAAATAATATTTGCCTCAGTTATTTGGGTTGTTCGTCATCATTTTTTTGACTATGCAATATCTGTGCATATCAGTATTCTTTATCAGCGACAGACAATTATAAGTGGCTGCAGTACACACGTGTACATTCGTATACGTGTGCACTGCCACGTCAACTCGTGTGCACAAATCAAACAAAAGCACTAGGTCAAACCCAAATAACAGTCAGGATCAACTCAAGGCAACTTGAAGCATACAAGCTCAATGAAGATTGCAGCAATATACAGATGAACAAAATGACCAACTGCAACAATGCAAACAATGTAAATAGTGAAAAACATGGACTGCAACATTCAAGTGAATATAGAAAACAAGCTGCATGAATACAACATGAAGTACAGCAACAAAAAGAGGCAACAAAGACGAAAGTGCATGAACATGGTGAACAACAAAAGTACAGTGTCAATCTCATGTATGCAACAGATAATGATGCAAGTGTCGACCAAATAACAATGCAAGCACAGTCTCAAACATATATCAGGTGCACATGGATGTCACAAGCAAAGACCAAGTGAACAACTACATGTTGAACAAATGAAAACAGTATGCAAGCTCAATGACGCTACAAACTGCAAACATCCAAGTACTACAAGCCCAACACAGTGATCATTATCACTGACTCCATTAAACAAGACACAGCAGTGATCAGATGAATCTTGAAATGAAACAAAGTGAAATGGAGTTCACTGAGAAATGCAATGCAGATACCAACATTGATGAATGTATATGACACCAACCAGAGGCAACATCACACTATTCAACTACAACAAGTCCAAATATACAGAAGTCAGAGCAGAGAACTGATACAAATGAATGTAGTGAACTATGAAGATCAACAAGTAAAGGCCGCACCAGAATGCATCAAAAGCAAACCGAGTACAGGCCATAACATGTCAATACAAGCACATGAGGTAATGAATCACTGAAGTGATGCATCCAGTACCAACCAAAAAAAGATGGCCAGAGACGAAATGATTCAAAGACAAAAGCCAGCAGTAAAAAATTTCATGAAATCAACATGGTCAAAGCAAATCAACGCAATTCAAGTGAGTATGAAAAATTGACCAAGTCACAAATCAACACCGTGATGAGCACGGCAATTCAAAGACGTGGGGATCGAGCATCAGAAAAATACGATATTGAAAAAGTCAGAATTCATTGCAAACATCCAACAATAATCGAACGGCAACGCAAGAAATTTTGAAGAAATCAGACGAACGTGATTTTAGGAAATTGACTCCTATAAAAACCCTAATCATCATCGGCATTTAATCCATCAAATTCCAGAAAACAAAAATCAAAAAGCAAAAAGCAAATAATACCGATTCAAGGAGAGAATTTGATCAACGAAGCAGCCGAAGTGAGCAACAATCGATCAACAGTACACGCGAAGAATCATTGAATTCATCAACAAATTATCGGCACTTCGAAAGCCCCAATTTGATCAAGGACGAAGCCCTAAAAAGGAACGGCCGCCATTACGAACAGAGAAATAAAAGAGACGGGTCAAATAGCAAAGGAGGCCGGCCTACTTTCTAAAGGAGTTTGTTTTAAGGGGTTTTTAATTTATAATTAGGGTTCAATTTTAATTTTAATTGTTTTTAAATTTATATTTTAAACTGTTTTATTTCTTTCTAGTCGTGTGACTAGAGTACAAACTACGTGTTGTAGTTTGGGAATTCGCAACTCGGTAGTTGAGTTGTGGCCAGGGTTTTGAGCGTAGAGTTAGGATAGTCAATAGCGGGTATAGCGAGTTTACGTGTGTAAGCGAGGGACTTTTCTAATTTCTAGTAGAAATCTTGGAGGCAGCACGTAGGCAGGGTTTTGCCGAAGCTGGGTAAATTCTGTGTTGTTCTTTTCTACATTTTATTATTCTGCTATTTATTTCTATGCTGGTAATATTCTGTGATCTGTGTTAATATTAGTTTATAAGCTTCCGCATTTAATTTTTATAATTAACACTATCACCCTATTCACCCCCCCCCCCTCTAGGGTGAAATCGATCCTACAAGTGGTATCAGAGCTAGGAATAGAAGTCAACATCTGTTTTAAAAATTCGATTTTAAAAAAAAATCAGTTTTTGTTTTAAAAATTTGAATTTTTAAAATGGCTTCTTTTAATAATGCTTTTGCAGAGGGTCAGTCGATAGTTAGACCACCAATGTTCAATGGTGGATATGCTTTTTGGAAAAATAGGACGAAATTTTTTTTGAAAACCATTAACGCTTGGGATATTGTTGAGACAGGTTATAGAATACCAACTATAACTGTAGATAATCAGGAAATAGAGAAACCAAAGGAACAATGGACAGAACTAGAAAATAAATTACAGAATACTAATGCTAAAGCTATGAATTATATTATATGTTCATTAGATCAATTTGAATTTAATCGTGTTCACATTGTCTAACTGCGCAGGAAATATGGCACATACTAGAAGTGACTCACGAAGGAACATCTCAAGTCAAAGAATCTCGCCTTGCCATGCTAAGCAGCGAATACGAGAACTTTACAATGGCGAAGGAAGAAAATGTCAAAGAGATGCACGGACGACTTTCCAATATCGTATACAAATCAAAAGCTCTCGGAAAAACATACACCGAATTGGAAATAGTCCGGAAAATCCTCAGAGTCCTTCCACGAAGCTTTGAAGTAAAAGTAACTGCCATTCAAGAATCGAAAGATTTAAAACAACTCAAAGTCGAAGAACTCATCGGAAATCTCACCACTTATGAGCTAGAAATGAAATTCAAGGAAGAGCGTGAAGGAGGAGATACTCGAAAGAAATCAATAGCGCTCAAAGGAACAACCGAAAGTGATGATGATAACGATGATGATGATGATGGAGCAGCAGAGCTGGCGCTACTAATAAAGAAATTCAAAAGGTGGAATCGCAAATACGGAAATCCAGCTCGAAATCATGAATTGAAAAGCAGAATATGCAAAGCACTAGATAACCCAGAAGAACAGAAAATCATCTGTTACAAATGCAACAAACCCGGTCATATCAAGCCACAATGTCCTCAAAAACGATCAAATCAAGGAAAGAAACTAAAGAAGAAAAGCTTTGCGGCTACTTGGGATGAAACTGACGAAGATGAAGTGATAACACCGAGAGTGAGAATGAAAAAGCAAACATGTGCCTTCATGGTGAAGTTACAGACAGTGATGACGACGAGCCAAGCGAGGTATCAAAACTCACTCATTCTGAATTACTTATTTATTTCCATGAAGTAAATGGCTGTTATGAACGACTTAGGGAAAAATACGCCAAACTTGAATCTCAAAAGGATACTTTGATAGAATGTAATAAACAACTTGATCAGTTAGTTAAGAACTATCAAAGTAGGATCCCTAAGTGTGATAAGTGTCCAACATTCGAAGAAGAAATTAAAAAATCGGAAATCAATATAAAATCACTTGAAAATGAAATCCTGATTTTAAAAGAGAATGAAAATATTAGGAGAGAGAATTCTATTAAAAAGTGCACACAGTTGTTAAATGAAAATGAATCTCTCAAAACACAAGTCCAACAATTGTCAACGACCTTAGATAAATTTTCAAAAAGTGAAAAATCATTGAATATACTATTAGGAAAGCAAACTGTTAATATGGTTAGACAAGGACTTGGATATAGTAAATCGAAAACTATTGAAAGCAATATCAATCATAATTCTATGTGCACAATTTGTAGAAAATATGGACACAATCACAATAATTGTTGGTATAGACCCAAACAAGTGAAAACTATACCGATTTGGGTTCCAAAAGGCACAAATACAAAAACTCTCAAAGTTAAACAAATTTGGGTGCCAAAGGGAACAATTATAAATAGTTTTGGGTCTCCACAAAATTATCGTTCTAAGTATTTTGCCACTAATAATCATGGACCTATAAAAACAAATAGGTCACTAAACTCTCTTCTCGTGTAGGTATGCTGGCAGGCTAAGGAACAACAGCAATGGTACTTAGATTCTGGCTGTTCCAGGCACATGACAGGCGATAAATCGAAGTTCCTTAGCCTAGAAAAGTACAAAGGTGGCAGAGTCACAATGGGGAACAATGACAAGTGTAAAATTGTCGGTAAAGGCAAAGTAGGTAACAATACATTTACCTTGAATGACGTACTATATGTTGAAAATCTGCACCACAATTTCATTTCAATCAGCCAGCTATGTGATAAAGGTATGAATGTTATCTTTGATTCTGACTTGTGCAAAATTGTTGACAAATCATCAAAAGAAATCTTATTTTCAGGAAAAAGGAAAGGTAATATATATTCTCTATCTTTTGATGATCTCATCCTCTCTAAATGTTTGGTAGCTAAGGATATAGAAGTGAATTTATGGCATAGACGTTTAGGACATGCTAGTATGAACTTATTAAACAAATTAAAAAGGAAAAGTTTGGTAAGAGGGTTGCCATCACATGAGTTTGAAACTGAAAACATTTGTAAAGCATGTACTTTGGGAAAACTTAAAAAATCATCATTTCATGCCAAAAACAATGTAACCACTTCTAGAGTTCTTGAACTAGTTCATATGGATCTATTCGGACCTAATGACATTGCTAGCTTAGAAGGTAAGAAATATTGCTTTGTGTTAGTTGATGACTACTCAAGATATACATGGGTATATTTCTTGGCTAAAAAATCAAAAACTTTTTCATACTTCACAAAATTCGCAAAATTTGTGCAAAATGAAAAAGAAGTCTCTATTGTTTCGTTAAGAAGTGATCATGGTGGAGAATTTGAAAATTATGAATTTGAAACTTTCTGTGATGAAAACGGAATCAAACATGAGTTCTCTGCACCACGTACTCCACAACAAAATGGGGTAGTTGAGAGAAAGAATCGAACTTTGCAAGAATTGGCTAGGTCTATGTTAAATGAATATGAACTACATCTGCATCTCTGGGCAGAAGCAGTAAATACAGCATGTTATGTAATGAATAGAGTTATGATTAGACCGATTCTTAACAAAACCCCCTATGAGCTATGGTTCAACAATAAACCAAACATCGCTTACTTCAAAGTGTTTGGATGTCCTTGCTATATTCTTAATACAGGTGAACAGTTAGGAAAATTTGAAGCAAAGGCTGATGAAGGCATCTTCATGGGTTACTCTTCGAGAAGCAAAGCTTACAGAGTCTACAACAAAAAGACTAAAACAATCGTGGAGTCAATCAATGTGAAATTTGATGAAGGCATTGATAATCAGGAAACATCCAAAAGCAACATTGAAGAGGAGAAAGAAAAAGATGAGCTTGAAAAACCAAAAGAAACTGCTGATGCTAGAGAAGTTACTACAATTCAAGAAGTCCGAAGAAATCTGGATCCAGAAAAACTGAAATACAAAACAGACCATCCACCAGAATTGGTAATTGGAAACCCTATAGCAGGTATACAAACTCGTTCATCCTTTAAAAATTTATGTGATCTGTGCTTATATAGTGGATTTATTTCAGAAATAGAACCAAATAACATAGATTCAGCCCTTAATGATGAAAACTGGTTCATGGCCATGCAAGAAGAGCTAAATCAGTTTGAACGAAATAATGTTTGGAGTCTAGCACCTAGACCTAAGGATTATCCAGTTATAGGAACAGAATGGATTTTTAAAAATAAATATGATGAATCTGGAAATATAATTAGAAATAAAGCTAGACTAGTTGCTAAAGGATACAATCAAATTGAAGGAGTTGACTTTGATGAAACTTTTGCGCCTGTAGCTAGACTAGAATCAATTAGAATATTGTTAGCTTTTGCTTGTTACAAAGGATTTAAACTAAGACAAATGGACATTAAGAGTGCTTTTCTTAACGGAATTTTAAAAGAAGATGTGTTTGTTGAACAACCAGAAGGTTTTGAAAGTCATGAATATCCAAACCATGTATACAAGCTAAAGAAGGCATTATATGGATTAAAACAAGCTCCCAGAGCTTGGTATGAATGTCTTAGTTCTTATCTCCTTGAAAATGGGTTCAAAAAGGGATGTGTAGACACCACACTATTTTTGTTGCATGAAAACGATGATCTTTTGATTGTTCAAATATATGTTGATGACATCATTTATGATGCTACTAACAAGTTATTGTATGAGAAATTTGAAAAAGTCATGCAGGAAAAATTTGAAATGAGCTTGGTTGGAGAGTTAAAATTCTTTTTAGGATTTCAAATCCAACAAAGCGATAAAGGCACATTCATTTCTCAAACAAAATATATTAGGGAACTTGTCAACAAATTTGGATTGAAAGATGCTAAACCAGCAAGAACTCCTATGAGTACAACACTTAAACTTGACAAGGATGAAAAAGGTAAGACAGTTGATCAAAAGCAGTACAGAGGTATGATTGGATCACTCCTTTATCTTACCGCCTCTAGACCTGACATCATGTTTTCTGTCTGCTTATGTACACGTTTTCAATCTAACCCAAAAGAATCTCATTTAAAAGCTGTTAAAAGAATTATAAGATATTTGTTGCACACCCCACGGTTTGGTCTTTGGTATCCATCAAACGATAATTTTGAATTGAAAGGTTTTTCAGATGCTGATTATGCTGGAAATTTAGTTGATAGAAAAAGTACTAGTGGAGCATGTTTTATGTTAGGACATTCATTAGTTGCATGGTCGAGTAGAAAACAGAATTGTATTGCATTATCCACAACAGAGGCAGAGTATATTGCTTTAAGTGGTTACTCTGCTCAAATCTTATGGATGATACAAACTTTGCATGACTATGGCCTAAATTTTAAACGTGTACCACTAATGTGTGATAGCAAAAGCGCAATCGATCTCACAAATAATCCTGTACATCACTCACGAACAAAACATATAGATGTTAGACATCATTTTATTAGAGATCATATTTCCAAAGAAAATATCTGTGTAAATTTTATTTCAACTGATTCTCAATTGGCAGACATTTTTACAAAACCCCTACCAGAAAATAGTTTTTGTAAACTACGACTCAGTCTAGGTGTTTTAGAAATTTGCTGAATACTTAACATTTTTTTCTCCCTACAAATCATCGAAGAAATAAATAGTGATTGAAAAAGTGATGAGTATTGATATTTATCATATATTATTACTCGAGACGGTATAATTAGTAAATTTTTCAAATTAAACAAGAGTCATAAAATTTTTGTTGGTAAAAAATTCCATGACCATCTCGATTTCTATCATATTTCTAACGACCATCACTCATCAAAATTCTATATAGATTGTCGATTGTGGTATTTTAAACAGGAATCGTTCGTTTTTTTTTCATTTTCACATTTAAAAAAAAAACCAAAGTATTCACTCTCATTTAAAAGTCCTCACGGTTATGCATGGGAGAATTACTTGGAATTTGTTATGTGCTTCCATGCTCATTTAAAAGTCCTCACGGTTATGCATGTATGGAACGCATATGAAAAGTTGATTTTTAAAAAAAAAAAACAAGTTGATTCTAATCCCATTTAAAAGTCCTCACGGTTATGCGTGGTTAGAAGATACTTGAATTCATTTTTTTTTAAATTGGAATACTACTAATCTCATTTAAAAGTCCTAACGGTTATGCATGGTTAGTAGATACTCAAATTCCTGATATAAATATACCACAAATAGACATAACTATATGGTTTTATATGATGACAACATTTCCATCATTCTAAAAGTGGAATATGTGCTTAACAAAATATTTATGATTTTTTGTTTGATTTTTTTGAATTTAATATTTATATTCGATTGAGTCTTAATATTAGATCAATATCAATCACTTTATCTCTATTTTCCCTAACACTATTATTCTTTTGCTGATAACAAAAGGGGGAGAGAAAAGTTAAGATTTTAGCAAATAAAATTCATATTTTTATTCTCAATGCATATATGTAGGGGGAGTATTGTATAGATAGGAAGCATTTAAATAGGGGGAGCAAATTGAACAATCAAATAAATTTAATACATTCAAAATCTTAAATACATGTTTGTTATCATCAAAAGGGGGAGATTGTTGAATATGCGCTTATATGATTTTTGTTTGATGATAATAAACATATATACATTTGTTTTTAAATGTATTTGTTAATGTACTATTTTATTTTTCACAGGTTAAATAAATATTTGCAGAATAAAATAGATAACACAGATTTTTAATTCAAATGAATATTTTATTCAAACAAATATTTATTACAATTTTGAATAGTACAATTTCAAGCTCTCACTATACATATACAACTTTGATTACAATACAACATATTTCACATTTACATCAGCACCTCACTACATATCACTCACACTTGTATTTATCTTCAACTTTATTTCAGATAGAATCAAGCATCTGAGCAATCTGCAAAAAATTTCACTAACGCAGTAAAATTGAAAAAGAAATATATATTTTTTGCAATATAAAATGTGAATATTGAAAATAATATTTGCCTCAGTTATTTGGGTTGTTCGTCGTCATTTTTTTGACTACAATATCTGTGCATATCAGTATTCTTTATCAGGGACAGACAATTATAAGTGGCTGCAGTACACACGAGTACATTCGTATACGTGTGCACTGCCACGCCAACTCGTGTGCACAAATCAAACAAAAGCACTAGGTCAAACCAAAATAACAGACAGGATCAACTCAAGGCAACTTGAAGCATACAAGCTCAATGAAGATTGCAGCAATATACAGATGAACAAAATGACCAACTGCAACAATGCAAACAATGTAAACAGTGAAAAACATGGACTGCAACATTCAAGTGAATATAGAAAACAAGCTGCATGAATACAACATGAAGTACAGCAACAAAAAGAGGCAACAAAGACCAAAGTGCATGAACATGGTGAACAACAAAAGTACAGTGTCAATCTCATGTATGCAACAGATAATGATGCAAGTGTCGACCAAATAACAATGCAAGCACAGTCTCAAACATATATCAGGTGCACATGGATGTCACAAGCAAAGACCAAGTGAACAACTACATGTTGAACAAATGAAAACAGTATGCAAGCTCAATGACGCTACAAACTGCAAACATCCAAGTACTACAAGCCCAACACAGTGATCATTATCACTGACTCCATTAAACAAGACACAGCAGTGATCAGATGAATCTTGAAATGCAACAAAGTGAAATGGAGTTCACTGAGAAATGCAATGCAGATACCAACATTGATGAATGTATATGACACCAACCAGAGGCAACATCACACTATTCAACTACAACAAGTCCAAATATACAGAAGTCAGAGCAGAGAACTGATACAAATGAATGTAGTGAACTATGAAGATCAACAAGTAAAGGTCGCACCAGAATGCATCAAAAGCAAACCGAGTACAGGCCATAACATGTCAATACAAGCACAGGAGGTAATGAATCACTGAAGTGATGCATCCAGTACCAATCAGAAAAAGATGGCCAGAGACGAAATGATTCAAAGCCAAAAGCCAGCAGTAAAAAGTTTCACGAAATCAACATGGTCAAAGCAAATCAACGCAATTCAAGTGAGTATGAAAAATTGACCAAGTCACAAATCAACACCGTGATGAGCACGGCAATTCAAAGCCGTGGGGATCGAGCATCATAAAAATACGATATTGAAAAAGTCAGAATTCATCGCAAACATCCAACAATAATCGAACGGCAACGCAAGAAATTTTGGAGAAATCAGACGAACGTGATTTTAGGAAATTGACTCCTATAAAAACCCTAATCATCATCGGCATTTAATCCATCAAATTCCAGAAAACAAAAAGCAAAAAGCAAAAAGCAAATAATACCGATTCAAGGAGAGAATTTGATCAACGAAGCAGCCGAAGTGAGCAACAATCGATCAACAGTACACGCGAAGAATCATTGAATTCATCAACAAATTATCGGCACTTCGAAAGCCTCAATTTGATCAAGGACGAAGCCCTAAAAAGGAACGGCCGCCATTACGAACAGAGAAATAAAAGAGACGGGTCAAATAGCAAAGGAGGCCGGCCTACTTTCTAAAGGAGTTTGTTTTAAGGGGTTTTTAATTTATAATTAGGGTTCAATTTTAATTTTAATTGTTTTTAGATTTATATTTTAAACTGTTGTATTTCTTTCTAGTCGTGTGACTAGGGTACAAACTACGTGTTGTAGTTTGGGAATTCGCAACTCGGTAGTTGAGTTGTGGCCAAGGTTTTGAGCGTAGAGTTAGGATAGTCAATAGCGGGTATAGCGAGTTTACGTGTGTAAGCGAGGGACTTTCTAATTTCTAGTAGAAATCTTGGAGGCAGCACGTAGGCAGGGTTTTGCCGAAGCTGGGTAAATTCTGTGTTGTTCTTTTCTACATTTTATTATTCTGCTATTTATTTCTGTGCTGGTAATATTCTGTGATCTGTGTTAATATTAGTTTATAAGCTTCCGCATTTAATTTTTATAATTAACACTATCACCCTATTCACCCCCCCCCCCCCCCTCTAGGGTGAAATCGATCCTACAGCTTCGACCTCCTTTGGAACCCATGGTTTCGATCCAGTTCCTTTCGCTTTTGTCCAATTCACTATGTACCAGGTTAATGATACTATGAGCATTAGTTTCGATGGCATAGAGGCGGAATTACAAAATCGAAAGCTACCCAATCAGAAGTAGGGTGCCGAAAGTGGCGAAACATGCATTTAGCATGAAAAACCAGTTTTTAACCTTTTTAACTAATCTTTTTAACTAACCTGCCTTGTTTGTCAAAATCTTATTTGTTGCAAATTTTCTTTTCTAAAAGCACTGCCATAATTGAAGAAATAAAAAGTTAATTTACTTACAAAACACCCCTTCTCTTTTTATAAATATATATATAAAACATTTAAGTCTCATACCTTAAATGATTTCATATATTCATCAAACCACTTTGGAAAATTCAAAAAAAAATCCAAAAAAATCTTTTTTATATGTTTTCTAACATATAAATTTCAGATCCAAATAATTTTTAATTTAACGTGAATTATTTATAACCCAATAAATCGTTTTCTTCTTCAGAAATTAATATAAAATCCACATTAATTCAGAAGATTATGAAAATTGAAACTCATCTCTAAAATATCATTTTTGATCTCTATCTAAAATTGCAAGACATTTGAATGTCATTAAATAAGATTTTCACATCAAGACATATTATAAAATCTATATGAATAAGCACAAAACATCAACAAGCATATATAAAAATTTTGTCCTTCAAAATCATGGCTAAACCATGCAAGATAAATTAGGATTAATCTTAAAACCGGTAACATTTAGAAAACAAGAAAGGTAGTCATTATTCACCTTAGCTTTCGAGATTAAAGAGTTTGAGATTTGAACGAATTTTATTTGATTAAGCTTCCCTTTTAATTCCCTTATCTTCCTCTTGTTCTTATTAATGGTGGCCGGCCTCAATATTTAATTTTTGCAATGAAATGAGTGTAAGAATTCATAGCTAAGGGTTTAGGGTATTAGAATGTTCGTTTTCCTATTTTACCCTTAACTATTCTCCTAACACATTTTATTTTAACTCTTCTTCAGTTCATTGGGTACATGGCACGCCCATGCTTTATTAAAATAAAATCTCAATCCCCTAACCAACACATTATTTAATTTAATTTACCTAATTAAATATCCTAAATAATGTAACTAAAACTATGGGGTGTTAAAGTAACCTTCCAAACTCTTGTGACTCCATTTTAAATCGAATAGTTGTAGTCTTTTACCTCCAACTGTCCTACTGAAATAAGATTGTTTTCTGGGATGTGCCCAACTCTTGTAAGCTTCACCAACCTTCCATCATGCACCTTCAACCTAACAGAACCTTCCCCTTAACATTCAAAGCTCCACTATTACCAGATTCCAACTGTACATCTTTCTCTTCATAATCAATAAATGATTCATTTAGATTGCATATGTAGTAACAAGCACCTAAATCAATCACACAATCTGTGCTTTTGTCTTCTTTATTCCGCCGTTGATTATTTTCATCTCTTTTTGAGAAAAATGTATGATCCTTTAAAATGGAGGAGAGCATATATGATAATATATATCACAAGACAAGGTGTTGATAATGTGTCTGGCAATTAGCTAATCTAAATACAAAAATCAAAGAAAAAACTCAGGTACCCCTACAATAAGCTCTGGTAAGACCACCGCTCCGGCATGACCACCGTCCGATATTAAGGTGTTAGAAGTACTTGAAAAACTATGAAATAACCAATGAAAATGGAAGCCAGCTCTATCTAAGAAGGCAACTCCATGCTGCTGACTCCGAAGGCAAGCGAATGATCTGAAATGGAAATATGAATGATCCGAACTGGAAACGCCACTCTGAAGACTCAGTAAAGCTGGAAGTAGTGCATAGCTGAATGGAGAATCCTCCTGAAAATAAAACTCTTTAATCAAGATGAAGATGTACTGAGAAGAACCCCTCACTGCATAAAGCAATCTTCAAGCTGATTTACTGTATACCTGCAATAAGATACTAACACCAAATCTAGCCCAAGACCTATATAGTTAGAAGGATATACATATATATGTATATAAGTGAAATTTATATACATATATATGTATAAAAGAAAAAGTAAAAATGATGCAAAAGTTAAGCTACTATGAAAGATTAAAATAAAGAATAGAGAAAACACTAAAACAAATCCATGATTGAATGAACTTAGAGATCTAAAAACTAAAACAAACAAAAACTAAAACAATATCTAAAACAAAATAAAGATATCCTTATGGTCCTTTGATCAATAGGATGTTATGATACATTGTGAAATCATCATTTAAGTTTGGAAAAATATTAATATTACAATTATTAATGTCAAAAATATTATTTTTATATTTAAATAGATTAATATTATGATTAACCTTATTAAGATATTCTTTAAATAGATTATTTTAGCTAATTTATATTTAGGATTAGATATCCAAAACAAAATAAAGAAATTATAAAAATCAATTTACTAAAATGACTATAATTATTTTTCAAAAATCTCTGATTTCTTTCAATCCAAATATACCAACAAATTATAATGATTAAAGTGTCAAGTAAAAATCTATTTTCCTTTTTCAACTTAAATCTAAAACTATTCCAATAATATTCACAATTATATATTTTAGTTGTTGGGTTAAGGTTAAAGATTTTAAGGATATTATTCAGAATGAAATAAGTATCCATGCAATCATAGTATACATGTTTAATATCTTCAAAATGTTGATTACAAAAATAACATTTATTATCGATTTGCATATTTTTTTCCTTTTTAAAAATTCTATAGTATTTAATTTTCCATGCACAATTAACCATATGTGAATTTTAGATTTAGCACAAGCATTTGATTTCCAAATAATTTAAAAGAGTTATTGGTTACACTCAAAAAATTAATAAATCTATAAAAAGAATTAGAAGTATATTTCTTGCTCTTATCTCATTCTCAACTAATATTATCATTATCATTATTAATATTATATAGGTTTAATATAGCATAAAGCAAAGCAAGCTGCCAAAGAGTTGAACCAACTAAAATTCTGTTAAACTAAAATTCTAAGGAGGGTCATATTTGGAAAAAAAAACTTCTATAAATAAAGCATCCTTAAAATTACAGATATCATATAGCTCTTTAAATTCTATCCTAAGAGGAGTAACGGAAATCAAGCGATCATGCCAAAAAGAAGTGCTATTACCTAAATGAACTATTGTATTAGTGACTAAGTTAAAAATCTCTTGACATTTTAAAATAGATTTCCAAAAATTGAACAATTTACGTATAACCGTAGGAGTAATTTGATATAAATTATTACTACCATTATAGTAATATTTAAAAATGATTTCTTTCCAAATACGATTTTCGTTCATATCCTTAAACTTCCATAGCCATTTACCTAACAACGACAAATTCATATTGTGCAAATTAATGACTCCTAAACCATCTTTCCTTTTGGACTTACAAATAGTTTCCCAATTTACTAAACATTTAACGCTACTGTTAGGGTTATCCCCAATTTTCATCTTTTAAAATAAATCATTCTCATATAAATAATTTTTTATTTTCTTTAGTACAATAAAAGAGATAATTAATCACTCTTCAAAATCTTCATGCAATGTATTTGAGTCGTAATTCCACATTGATTCAAATATCTCCAAAATTAAATTAAATATGGAATATTGTATCATCAAAATCTAACATTTGCATTCTGCGAATTTATTTATATGTACATCAATTGTTCAATTGCCCAGTTTTTTACTACTGTAATGTTAGCAAATTTTGTTCATGACGTGGGACTTTTTATTATTATTAATTTCATCATTCCCAATTTTCTCTAGCATTGTCCGCATTTTTCTACCAAAGAACTACTTAGGTCCCATTTGGTTTATTTTTTATTTTGTGTTTTCAACATTAATTACAAAATATGAGAAGAGTTGAACGACGACGAAGGGGGTCGAAAGAAGATAGAACGGATGACGCAGTGGATAGAGGGATGACGGAATGATTATGCTTACGTTATTTTCCAAAACACAAAAAATAAAAATAAAAACTTTGTTTTCTGTTTTCTATGTAAACTTCATTTTTTAGATTAGTCGTTTTTAATAATATACATGCATCATGCGTATTTTTGTATGGACTAAAACTCAAACTAAAAAAGGTAAACCAACCGCAGCCTTAGTTTCTCAGAAATTGAGGCAAATAAAAAAATATCTTTATGTTTATATAAGATTTTACTTCATGATGTGAATTTTTTATTATTATTATTTTCATTATTACGAAAGTGTATCATATATAATATGTTAGGTATGAATTCCACTTAGCAATTGGCAATCAATTGTTTACCGTTTATTACTACTCAAGAGTAGTTATACATGCATATACTATTTTTAGCAAAGCAGCGACAAAGGCTGGTACGGATGCAAAATATGCTTCGTTTCGGAACTCACCATTTTGGTCTGTTTGAGTGAACTAGCAAAACCAGGCTGTTGGCGCCGAACACCAGAAATAATTAATAACTAATGATAGTTCTTTTTTTTACCATATATTCAATGTGGATGCGTTTGGCATACATCCCTGATAAAGTTTGCAAATACACAAAATATCCCTTCGTTTTTTTAATAAATTTTCGATTTCTGTTTTCAAATTCACGCGCGTAAAAAGACCCAAATACCCTTTGCGTTTTTAACGTTTCAAACGTGTGTAACTTTCTGCAGAAACATCAGATCAGCATAGTGTTTTGGCCAAAAAATCAAAATATTATGATCTTTAAAATGAGATCCATTGTTGATACCAACAAAATCATATTTGCAGCAAAGACGCAATTATTCCATATATTTGTAGAGAATTCTGCAAATTTTAAACATCATCGATTTTTCTTTAAATGTGCAACTATACCATATAATTGCAGACTTGTCTGCAACTATTTCATATAATTACAGATATTTCTGCAATTATTGCATATAGTTGCTGAATTGTCTACAACTATCACATATAATTGCAGACAATACAGCAACTATTGCGTATAATTGCAGACATTGTCTGCAACTATATGCAATAATTGCAGATATTTCTGCAATTATATGGTATAATTGCAGACATTTATGCAATTATTGCATATAATTGTTGAATTGATTGCAATGATACCATATAATAAAATTTACATTTACATATGAAATTATAGTTGGATCCACGAATAACTTGTCCTACCGTTGTTTTTACATACGCACAATGTCACTCGTTAGAAATATAATAAAATTTGTGATTAAATGGTGAAAACGGTTTGTTAATCCGTCGTTTCTACAAAAAGTTGTCGCGTTTTAAAGATTGATAATTAATGGGGTGCAAATTTTAATTATTGGTGTGAGAATTAAGAGAGGAGAGGGGAATTGCAAGAAAGAAAATTATAGTATTTGAAAATATGGATGTAATTTATATGTTTTTCTAGGATGATGTTTTATGTATTAAATTTGATTTTAAGGATGGGTTCTTTCTTTTCACATATAATATTTTATCGGCTGTTAATAATACACAAAATATCTGAAACTCCTTATCATCTGTTTTCAAAAAAACGAATTAATATGCGATGTCTGAAAAAATAGATATTGATACGAAAACGAAACTTGTATTTAAAAATTATTCGTTCGATTTTTGTCAAGATCATAGTTTATTTTATGTATATTTTCATATAATAAAAAAAATATTGTGTCATTAAGTTAATAGTTTATATAATATGCATTTAATGCATATTTAAGTGCTAAAATCTATTTATTATTATCATATTTGATGATTTTACAAACCTATATAATTAATTGAAAAAAAAATAAGCTAAATCAAAATGTTCTATTTATATTTCTTGATGGATAAGATAATCATCGAATATCCGGTATCCGCGGATGTGGCGTTTGAAAATAATTTCGAATGCGGATATAATACTATCCGTATCCAAAAATATCAATTGAGATATCCAAAAATATTGATTGACGTGACCTACCTTTATCTCCCTTTCCAATATCATGTTAATATCTTATTTACTTTCCAAAACAAATAATTAATACTATTAAAACAATCCTTCTCTTTTCAAATGCCCTTTGTTATTTCTCATTTCTTTCCCCTTTCAAATTCCCTTTGTAATTTCACATTTCGTTCCCCTTTCAAATTCCCTTTGTAATTTCACATTTCGTTCCCCTTTCAAATTCCCTTTGTTATGGCACAAGATTCGTAAGGCAAATTAAACATAAAAATCATTACACCAAACAATAACGGCGTATATAACTTCATTTCTACGTAGTATAATTTGTTTGAACAAGGAACACTACACTATAAACTTTTACAAGGGAATGCCCTCAAATGATGTAAACAATAGAATCCGCTTGGGAAGACTTAATTACAATAAAATTTACATGGCTTGCAGTAGCAGCTTCTTCCCCGTCCTAATATAAGCCGTTCCATATTCCTTTTAATGCTTAATATGAAATACATATTTCTACCATATTAAAGATCTCGTGTGCATCTTGTGTCTACGTTCCAGGTAATGAACTACCTGAACTTGATAGTATGATGAAGGCACATACAACAGAGAGTGAGAAGACGGACACAAATGCATTCTCTGCGTACATTTCCATTGCATCCGTGAAGGAAAATCGTGCTCGGCTTTCTGCCCAATTCCGAATTCTATCTGCCTCTGCCGAGTATAACGCTCTTCCCTAATGGTATCGAATTAAAGGACGTAAAAACCAAAATAAGATGTTGATGTAACATCTGATTTATAACATAACATATCATTTATTTATAACTATAGTTGAGGTCTTATAACACAATTACAGCTGTAGATATTAGGATGGGTCATTTAGGAATTAAACTTACTGTATGCTTCTTTACGAAGAGTTTTTATTATTATTATTATTATTATTATTATTATAAAGAATCAAGGAAAAAACATCAGAAAAATAAATTTTTACCTGATCATCAAACCAGCGCCCACGACGAACCCAAGCAGAGACTAATGCAAGAAGGATACGAGGTGGTGTCAAATAGTTAATTGCTCGGCCACTTCCCTTTACAACTCGCATTCTAGGAACCAATGTTCTTGCAACTGTTTCAGGCAACTCACAAATTATGTTGAACATTTGCTTGTTCTTAAGAGTTGAACCACTGCCAGTTGAAAATATAGGTGTCAGACTTAACATTCTACCAATTACAACTTCTGTTTATTCAACAACATTTGCATATCTAGCATAATAGTACTCCTATTTTTTTTTTTTTTTTTTATAATTTGTTAACATGATATATGCCTACATCCAATATTTGGTTTGCCAAAGCATTCCCAAGTTCAACCCTAAGTTTAGTTCAACTGTAGTTATGAATGATAATTATCAAATGCTTGTACAAAACCAATGCAATTTCTATCTAAAGAAAATATGAACAAGCTATATAAATTGTTTAGCCTACACACACTAGTGGGATGCTTAAAAGTTTATATCATTATTTTGTAATCCAAATCATCAGAGATTTTTAAGATTCGTTAGCAACAAATATAATATGAAAAAAAGGCAAAGAATAGTGTTACCTTAAAAGTAAATCTGTGAGGACCATTCCAGGGGATGCAGTGTGCACTCCAACATTGGTTCGCTTGCACTCTTTCAGAAGTGAAGCTTGAAGCTGCCTAAGACCACACTTTGTAGAACCATAACTAAGAAAGAAAGAAGATGATAAGGGACTTGGAGTATCAGAACCTTACTCTCAACGTAGTTACAAAAAAATTTCTATAACATTATGTACGTAAATCAGATTGTAATTTTCAAAGAATAGACATTTCTATAAGTTTATTAAATAAGTGTAATGCATGGAAAAAATAAGTGTAATGCATGGAAAAAAATTAAAGCAGAAAAAAAAAAGACAATTATATATAATTTTTACAATTAGAAAATAAATTTTAAAAAAATAGAAAATAGTGAAAAGTGTTATAATATATGTAAATATAAAAATGAATATGCTTTTGTGTTTTTCTATTTAGTCCCACATCATGAGATATGTTCAATCTCATGCTCCAATGCCTATATATAAAGGAGCTTATGTGATGTAACTGTATCGATCAGTCTCTATGCAATTGATATCATAGTGAATAGCTTTCTCTCCAGATCCAATTATATATCTCAAAACGGTAAGTCATTTTTTTGATCTGATTGATCTAATCTTCCAAATCATTTTTTTTCTTCTTCTTTTTTAGATCCCATTCCATTCTATATCTACTTCTTCAAATCTGAATCTAATGTCTTATCTTTTAGATTTTACTATATTAGTCTTATAATTTTAGATTTTATATAGATCTAAACTTTGAGATCTCATTCTTATTTTGTTAGTTATTGTACTTCATATTTATTTTATTTTTTTGCTATTTTTTTGATCTTATTATATTGTAGATCTCAATATCATACTTATTTTTATGTTTTGAGTTATTTATTTTGAAATGTAAGTTTGAACTTGACAAATTTTAATATTGTTGATTGAAGTAAATTTAGTGAATATGATTGTATTTAGTTTGGACATGGATTTGAGAAATCAATCATGGTTGGTAAATGGAGTTTTCATTTTGAAAACCTTTTGATTTGATTTAGATTTGAATGAAGGCTTCGAAAATTATTTTGATATACGATTTTTATATTTTCAGAAGAAATATTTTATTGTTTCTTACAGAAACAAATATAAAGGTAATATGTATCTAGTAGATCGTATTAAGTTTAGATCTAACATTGATTTTGATTTAGCACATTTGAAGTGAATGGAAACATTAGTAAAAGCTTACATGATAAGCTTAATATCTTCCAATATTTCCTTAAAAAAAGAAAAAGAAAATAAGAATTGAAAACCTGTAGTTTCTATAATGATAAAAAGCTGAGTTTCCATAAATCAGCGAATTACAAGTTTCCTCAAAATAAAAAACCAGAATTTCTAAATAATAATAAAAGGATCAGAAAATTTAATCGTCAAACGAAAATAGATTTTGACAACAACCTAAAGTTGTGCAAAGAAATTATTTTAATAGAAGTTGTATAACTCAAAGTCCAAAACCTAAAGTCTTGAATTATGAAAAGACTTTATGATAAAGTTTACAAGTTCGAATTCTTGTTGATATTTTTTTTAATTTGTCAAAATGTACAAGCTTCCAAAAAAAGGAGAACTTTACACAAAATTTGAGAAGCTAAAGTTCATAACGAATTAATGAACTTGAAGTTCATGAATTAGAAGCCCGAAGCTTTATTGAAATTGTGTAAAATAATAAGGTTATACTTCTTGAAGAAGTAAAAGAAAATTAATAAATCGTCATATGAGATAACGATACTGCATTCAAAAGATTACAAAAATCTCCAAATGAGTTATACCTTACATTTACATTATATTAACCAAATATCCTGAAGATATTATGTTATATGATATTTCAAACATCACCGGATTGAAAAAGTAACTATTAATTTAGTCTTGAAAAGAGATGTTTATTATTTGATAAGAATTCAAATAACATTTCAATTTATACGTTGTAGTCAGTTTAAATTATTTTTTCCAATTATTTACTTTCAATTATGGAAAACTATATGTGATCAATTAATAGGTTTTGCGCAGTGCAAAGTCTAATTTCATTTCAATGAGTAACTGTACTTTAATTATTCTCTTTGTTGCTTTCTCATTGATAAATTTATGATAACTCAAACTTGAAATTTTATAAGTACTATAAAATAATTAGTAGATCTGATTTTTTCTAATCATGAAAAAAAATCCCGATGTTTTGACAAATTACTTCTATGTACATATGGCTTTCTATTTAGTTATAGAAATACATTTTAACTCACTATAATAGATAATTTATATGTCATACTATTTATATACACGGATGTGTGTATTAATCTCCTAAAGAGATGTTTTAGAGATTTATTTATATTTGTATTGCAAAATCCAACATTCTAGGAAAAGATGTTATAGGAATTTTATTTTTGTTACATTGCAATTCCTTAAAAGAAACACTATATTCCCTGAAGGAATATCATATAAAAGTTTCGGAGTAATAACAATAATTTATCCCTAAAAAGAGGAAATTGTATACCAATATTACACTCCAGAAGTAGTGGTTTTATCTTCGCATCTTACTTTCATTAGGTGCATCTTATTTTGTTACTGTAATTAAAGTTTGATATGTCATTTCAACGATAGTTACAAAAAAAATCTTCAGTAGAAATGTTTTATGTTATTGTAAAGGTGGTAATTATGTAATTTCTACAAAAAAATATATTGTACATTGATATAGCATTCCAAGAGTGCATATATATCTCTGGAAGAGATATATTCACTCCAGAAGTGGTGATAATAAAATATCCCTAAAAGAGACTAATAAATTAGAAAATGATAACATATCTCTAGAAGAGATTTGTTTATATGTTAATTTTATTAAACCAAATAAATACATAAAAATTTGATTATGAAAGATCCTAATTTAGTTTAGATTAGATCCTAAAAGTTTGAGAGCTATGCAACGTGTATCTATTTCATTATAATTATATCATACCTCCCAATTAGGTAAGAAATTATTATCTCTAGAATATATTGTTCTATGTTCATATATCTAATTATATCATAAAGATCATGTTCCTAGTTATTATTTCATAAGAAATATTACACGCATAATCATTTCTTGAAGAAATGTCTTTAAATATTCTTCTGAAGAGATAGTCTTATTTCATATCATAATTTTCATGCAAGCTATACATACGGTCTTAAGGAGATCTGTATCTGTAAATCTCAAGTATCCAGAAGATACTCTTATTATTATTTGTGCTGTAATTTTCTTTAGAACTCTCAAAAGAGATGTGTAGAAATGTCTATATACAATTATAAATTATTCTTTGATAAGTAATCATAATTAATGTTCAAAACTGATATTTGAGATATAATTGAGGAATAAACTTAACAACTTGAAGTTGTGTGTATATTTTGTTCGAACCAGAAGTTCAATATGGTTGCAAACCAAATGTTTTGAACATTATCATGCGGTTTTGACGGGTTTACATTGACATTGATTTATAATAGAACTTAATAGTTTGGATCCTTGTAGTAGTTTGTTCTTAAAAATCACTAATTCAAATGAGAAAGAAAATGAAAATTTATAATATATGTGTGATACGTGGACGCACGTATACATTCACATATGTAGATATTCAGCTAACAACCTGAAGTTTGTTATAAGCTCATCTTATAGATTATGCATAGATATTATTTAGTGTCTTAAAATTCAATCAACGTGTTGAATGACCTAAAGCCATGTATGTATTCAAATGATCTACACAATAAGTAAATTCCTCTAACTGGCTAGATCAATGAATGAGAACAAACTTTAATAAGAAATTTCAATTGAATGCATTTTATTAAAGAATTATCCTCCTATTATTAATATGTATGGTGTATTTGCTAGTAGCAATATTATAATGGATCAAAATGAGAATCCAAAGATGATTATTATTTAATGTGATAATGTTTGTCAACATTGAGGGAAAGATAAAAAGATACAAGCTCATTTTGATAATCGGTGTTAAATATTTGTTAAAATACACAATGATGCAAATATTAGTAACTTCAATAAATTATCAAGAATATCCCTAATAGATTTTCTTCAATATAGATTTGAATCCCTTAATGATCAAAATGTATAAACCACATCTGAAATGCGATTCAAAACTTAGTTCAAAATATTTTTGAAGTAAGTAATAAAGATGTCAAATAAAGGAGTTGGGTGTTCTTAAAGAAACATTTAAGGGTGCACTAAAAGAGATCCATGATATGATTGTCAAATAACCCTAGAAACGGTTTAGGTACCTAAAATATGATAAATAAATAGATCTCAATAAATCATATCTAGAACTGACAATAAATAATCATTGATTATAAATTTATAAATAATAAAACGCTTATGTTTATAAATGGATTAAACATACTGCATTAGAGAAAAACATGATTGACCATCATGAAATTCTTCTAAATAAGAAATGTGGACCCGTAGTCCACAAAATAAAATTGAAAACATGTATATAAAGTGGCAAAAGCACACTAAAATTATTAAAGCACATATAGTATCACCAACATGTTAAGTGTCATGGGCATGTTGTTTTTAGAGATAATTGAATTGATTGAAGCAGTGAAAGTTTTTGAAACACTTAAAATATCCTGAAGGTATAAATATTGTTTAAATCATAATAAACAATGAAAGCACACAAATTCCTGAAGAATATAAATAACTTTGATGGTTATAAAGAAAGCAAAGCACAAGGAGCGCAGATTACAACTTCTTTTAAATATTATTGTATGTCGTAGTGAAAATCTTGATATAATTCATGATGAGTATATTACTTCCTATTTTTAAGTATTGTTGTAACGAAACTCTTAATATCTATTGAAGTGGTAGTTGCGATATGCAAATACTTATTAAAGTATACAAATTGCTGCAGAATATATATAACTTTTGTAGTTATAAATAATGCAAAAGATATGAAGTATATATTACAACATTCCTCTAAGTATTGTTGAAATGAAAATCTTGATATACTTCAAAATGAGTGATTACTTCCCGCTTTTTACTAATGTTGTAATGAAATTTTTAATATTCATGAAAGATGTAAAGTTGCAATACGCAAAACTGATTTGGAGCACATGAAGTGTTTTTCATAAAAATAGCATACAAAATGCATAAAATGCAAATAATATTTGAAAGAAACAATCTTAAAAAAATTGATTGTATCGAAGGAAACTATTAATAAATTGTATTATTAATGAGATTCATATTTATGGATTCAGAAGTATCTATAACCAATTTGAGTTATCGAAAGACGAATACGAATTCAGAGGAAAATTTTAAATCAGGGGAGCATCCATAAGTATTTTATAATGCACTATATTTCTTTAATTAAGATTTTTCTCATTAGATTTTTATTAGTAAGGTTCTGATGGGGCATTATTTTGATCCAGAAGTATCAGTTTTTCAATAAAATTTGAAAATAAGTTATAATATACTCTTTTTCCTTATTTAAGATTTCTACCATTGGGTTTTGTTTACAAAGGTTCTAGCGAGGCATTATCTTGATCTAGAAGAATCAAACGTCTTTTCAAGAAATAGCATCTTAAATATGTTATTTAAGTTGAATTGTATTTTTTCCTTGACTAAAATTTTCCACATGGAGTTTTACTTAGTAAGGTTTTAATGAAGTATTAGTTTAATGCAGAAGTATCAAGCTTCATTTGAAGAAATAAGAAAATAAAATATATCATTGTACCCTTTTTCCTTCACTAGAATTTTTTTCCATTGGGTTTTTGTTAGTAAGGTTTTAATAAGACATTATTTTGATCCCCAAATATCAAACTTTATAAAAGGAATATCATTGTATGATATCTATGACATTAAGTTGCAATCTTTTCCTCGTTCAAGGTTTTTCAATAGGTTTTCCTAACAAAAGTTTTTAATGAGACAACAGACAATATTCATAACGACTGAATGAATGTATGGAAGCAATATAATAATAAGGTAGAGCAATTGTCATGGATGCTTCAAAAGAAACAATTTCTAGCTAACATATGAGCATCCAAGATTTTGAAGACGCATATTCAAGGGGGGTGTTATAATATATGTAAATATATAAGAGAATATGTTTTTCTATTTAGTCACACATCATGGGATATGTTCAATCTCATGCTCCAAGGCCTATAGATAAAGAGGCATATGTAATGTGATTGTATCAATCAATCTCTGTGTAATTGATATCATAGTGAATAACATTTTCTCCTCTCTCCTCTTTTCTAATGGCTTTTTATCTCTTTTTAGTTTATAACAAAAAGAAAATTATATGGATCTAGAATACATACGATATTGAGCAGAGATTTTTTTCCCCCCTTTTCTATTGCTATATTAAGAATAGGGACTCAAGAGTCATTCCTTGAAATAATAATATAAGGAGTGTTTGCCAGATAGCAGAGAGTGTCCTTGTAATCTTTCTAAAATAAATTAAAGACTTACACAGCTGTAAGTGGAGTGCTTGATCCACCAGACCCAGCTCCATCCATGTTGAATATGTGACCGCCCTTGTCTTGAGATTGCATTATTTGCATGGCTTCTCTAGTGCAAATTATCGAACCCACCAAATTTGTCGAGACAATCTAATCATGGTGAACAGAATATGAATTTATTTAGAGTCAACTGGTAACAAAACAAGTATGGTTTCACATATTTTTGTAGAAAATACATATGGATAGCTTTCAAAAGTGGAACCTTGCAGTATGTTTTTTAAACAAGATACAATTTATGTATAAGAGTTGATGGAGGCTCACTTGATTAATTTCTTCATCTGTAAACTGCAGCAATGGTCTGAATCCTTTATTCATGCCAGCATTATTGATCTGTGAATCAAATGAAGAAAACTGAGTAAATAAATGTAATTTTATTAAGAGTGTGTGTGCGCGAGCGTGCGCTAATAAAGTATGTTAAGAATATAATATATGGTAACGAAGCATGAAGGCTTACCCATATATCAATTCTTCCTAGCTCATTAACAGCAAAATTAGCCAACCTTCTAACATCATCAGGGTTGCAAACATCACATGCAATACCTTCAACTTTGGCATGTGCAAATTTTCTTGTACCTTTACTTCCAGCCAGTTCTACACCCTCTTTTAAATTATCTCTGAGTTCTTCTAAAGTTGTGTTAACTGATTCAGGACTGCAAGAAAAATGTACGAGTACTTCAACACCATAAATCAAGTATACGAGAATAAGACAAGACAATGTAAAGGATGTGGCATATCACCTGCGCGAAGCAATAATAACACGATCTCCTGAAAGTAAAAATTCCCGAGCCAAGGCTTTGCCCAATCCACGTGTACTGTTGAATAAACATGAGAGAAAATGTGAGCGACTGAGCTCTATGGTACTAAATATATTTTTATACGTCAGATGTCCTGTAAGAAATTCGTGTTGCATATAAATTTCTATGTAACGGTGAAATAGGTTCCTTGTGCATTTGTCTGTAGTTGTACTATCAACCATAATGAGAATATGAGTCAAATAATGATGACAATGTGTTATATGTTGCATAGTCCATAACCAACATACAAAATCATATTTTTATTTATTTATTTATTTATTTTTGTAAACAAAATTTTGTGAAGTTTATTACTGTCTACCTTCCAGTTATAACAACATTTCTAGGCCCAGCCTTGCTGTGCTCTTCTAAAACCATGTTTGCTCCTATCATGGTTCCAATTATAACACCTCCCATCCAGCTATACCATATCACCGTATTCATTTGGCTGTCACCGCCTTTAAATGGACACAAACTTAATTAATAAAATGTAAAAAGTCTAGGGTGCAAGTATAACAAAACGTAAATACTGAATTCAAGATGAAATTTCATACCTGATAACTGAAATCCAACCGCAAGTATAACACCTGTACTCATCATTGTGAGCATATATCTTCCAACATGGGTTGCAGCCTAATATGTTTGCGATATCAGCAGAAAAAAAATATTACATAAACATGCATTATACAAGAATTATTCAGCTATCTTTTTGATAATAGTCCAGTAATTACAACCTCAGGAAAAGAGCTACATATTATAAGTTCACAGAAAATTTGTCCAAAATTTGAAACTTTACAACCTAAATGGATAATTTAAGCCAGGTTACTACTTAGCTTGTTTATTTAGCTGAAGGTCAAATCTCTCTCTCTCTCTCTCTATTCATTGCAAAGAATTCACTAGTATGCTAGTGTTTCAACCACCAACGCAGTTACGCCAATACTCTTAACCTTTCATAATCTATTGCATCTCCACATCACATGCAAGTTATTAGTTGTGTGCTTATCCACAATGTCATGCGCTAGTTAAACATAATTAATATCTGAAGCATCTTTGTCATTAAAAAAAAATTACTGTATACTAACAATAACGTAGAAAAGCAAGCAACATAACTTCACTGGAAATACCACTGAAGTTCCAACATTCAATTACTATACATAGTGTTCCCAAAACAAGTATATTCTATTAACCAATTCAAGAATAAAGAGAACAAAAAACTTACAGAAAAGAAAACCTCCTCTGCTTTCTCCACAACTTTCTTGTACTTCCCTTCAAATTCACCTTCATTTCCTAGAACACCAACCATCAATTTCTTCACATCATACAAAATTCCCTTCTTCCTTTTCGTCTTTTCATCGCTCTCAAACTTATCCCTTTTCGAATTCTCTCTCTCCTCTGATCTAAAGGCCCTAACTTTCACACATTTCCCTCGACTCCGGTTTAGGCTCAATCGATTCCGATCGATCCTGGACAGCTCCACTAACTGCAATTTTGCTACAGATGCTGCCGCCATTAAAAAGCTATGAGTATTCGATTTCAAGTTTCAGTGTTGATATTAATTTTTAACGAGTATAAAAGGAGTCTGAAATTAGGAGGAAAAACAGGGAGGCAAGCAACGTGATAACCACACGTTAGAAAAACCTGATCTTTGGTTTTAATTTCTACAACGCTATTAACGACAAAGATTTCGTTTGGATTGATGCCTGAGGTGGAACAGGAAACACGGAAATGCGGCTTCTGAAAAATCCGGGAAGAAAAATATATCAGCAGAAATATCCCTGTTTGTCACTGATGTGGAACGTTGGAGGTATGGAATCTATTTAGTTGTATTTTTAAAATTTTAATATTATGACCATGAAAATATATGTTTATGAAATTTATTTTTTACATAGTAACACTTTTGATAAACATTTGCTGATAGATCTGTTTAAGTAATATCGAAGTACATAATGTATAATTACTTTTTTTTCAAAGCGCGCTGGTTTCGTCACTTTCGTGCAACAAACGATAATATCACCCATCAACTATTCTTAACTTAATAAGCGGTACAATACTATGCATCACCACCATAAGTTTTCAAATGGAAGCAAATATAAGTTCATATTATATTTAAAATATAAATATATATTTGGACACACACGTACACAATTTGGTTGATGATAGCGCTTCAAACTTGACATAGAGAAATAATGTTTAAATTGAAATATTGTTAATTTTTTTGGTTCAAATAAATAACATTTCAAATTCGTAAAAGCCCACTTTTTAATATTATGCAATACTAATCACATTAGAAAAATATTAAAGCAACTTTAACACATCATATTTCTTAATACATATAACATAATATGACATGAAAAATATATGTAGAATATATATATTGTACAATAAAATTTTTGAAAGAATTGAATAATTTTTTTCCATTATTTTAAATATTCACGTAAACATAACAATTGAAACAGACAATAATTAATATAATTCGATGTAAAATAGTATATCATCATCACATGGAATCATTCTGGATGAAATTAAAATAAATTTTGGATGACATTTCATTACAGAAAATAGCAATATGATCAAATAGCGTAAGAAAATATAATTAACAAATTGAACTATTAGAAATAGATTATGATCAACAATTTTTTTTTCTACATTGGTATATTGTAAAGTATAAGAAATATAAGGCTATATCAGCAAAGCAAAGGACTTAAATAAAAGTAGGAGTGTTATGTAGTAAAATGCAAAAAATAGCCAAAGCTAATTAGTCTTATTGTGAATTAAATTTTGTAGGAACTATAATTTACTCGGAGATAAAATATTTATTTCTTCCATGAAAAGATAAAACAAAACTTGCATATCAACAAATATTTCTTTGCTTATTTATTTTATTCTTCTACTAAATTTTGTTAATTAAAAAAAATACTTGTTAGTGACTGGTTTTAAGTTCTAGTCTTACTACTTCTATGTGGTAGTTCTTACAGGAAAAAAGTATTTGCTAATGTTATAGCATAATTCACGTTCACTCTTAAAGTTGAACTTGCATTTCTTTGGATACATTAGTGATAAAAGAAATCAGTTGATTACAGATTAATTCTCAACTGACTAAAATTAGAGAGAATTAATATGTAACTGATTTTCTCACTAGATTGAATTTCATCTAAGAAGAATTGATTGTGTTTAATTTTATTAGTTTAAATTATAATAAATTGGAATTGATAATAATTAAAAAAAAATTAATATTATTTGCTATGGTCCCTTATTTGAAGTTAGTTTGCTTTTAAACGTCATAGGTAACTACATCTGAAATCCATAATCTCTAAATATCTTCCGATTTACCAAAAAAAAATAGCATGACATTAAACAAACTTTATAAACAACTAATAATTACCATATTGTATCATAAGATCCCTATGAATTTAGTGGCAACTATGCACTTACATGAAAAAATCATGTTACTTATGAATATTAAACAACGTCGAAAAATATATTAAATCCTAGGTTGACAAAGACATATATAAGATTTTACAAAAAAAATGCATTCATGTCGACTAAGACCACGTAAAATATTTATAAAGGAATAAACAAAAATGTTACTTATACATTTATTCACATTTCTTAAAATACTATTCAAATTTATTGTTTGAATATTTTTCACATATAACATCCAAATTGATTTCCTTAAATAGAGATATACATTGAAACATAAACATTAAAAATAACAAGTAGCAACTCGATCATTGAAAACATGGGTTATCACAAATATTATGTTGAATATAAAAATGTTGACGAATTAATTCAAATTCTACCATATTAAAAATTTAAAAGATTGAATAAATATTGTTTGAAAAAAAATTCTTAATTTGATTTAGATTGTAATTTTTTCTTTTCTTTTATATACTGTATGAATTTGAAAAGAAAGTGACAAAACTGTGAAACTGAAATCGTACAGAGAAGAAATTGAAAATGGAAAGTAATACAGGAAATTAAAAAAAAAACCATCTTGAAATTGTGGAGAAGACGAAGAAATTACAGTTAGATCGTAAAGAAGTAATTAATGTAAAAAGTGTCGTAAATGGAAATAAGAATAGTGGAGAAAATTTGTCATAAATAGTTAATAGCTCATAAATAAGGATTTTATTCTCAAAATTAAGAGAAAAAAGAATACGGATAATCAAAGATTAAACTTTAGGTAAAAGAGATATACATTGAACATATTAGAGTTGAACGCAAGGATAAAGGGAATGAGAGAGATTTTGGCATGTCCCTAATAAATTGATTTGTGAAAGTTGGTATGAACCCTTAATGTGTGAAAGATATAATTTATGATAAGAAAATGTTGATAATTTTTTTATAGTTTTAAACTAAAAATGCATTTTGTTTGGAATGAATTATATAATTAATTATCATAATTATGTTTGAAGTTATAAAAAGTCGAATATCTAAGAGAAAATATGCGGTATTAATTTTTAATGGAGGGGAGAGTAAAACATGTATGTCACTAATGTGTTATGACATATTTTACAAATAAAAACATTGTTAATGTATATATGTAATAAAGATTTGGACTTCAATATAAAATTTATGCAACAAATTATGAGAATTAATCATTTGGGATGGGATTAAAGGAGATGCGAGATAAATATTGCATCTATTTTGAACTTCTTAGAAAGATAAACAAAACGATAGTATAAATAGAAAGGAAAGTCAAAATGTTGAAATTGAATTAGTTGAGCTTAATCACTAAGTTCTCATTCCAACCTCTAGCTTTGAGATATAATTTTGTTGAAATCCATATAGTAATCATCTCTAAGTTTAAGTCATACTTTCCTACATTAAGTAATCATGGTTCCAATCACTACACACATGTATATACGTATTCATAACAAATCAATAGATATAAGTTACCATAAATTGAAATTACTTGACAATTAATCCTTCAATTCTTTGAATTATCGATTGCACGAATTCATCCTAAACTTGCAACCATTTAAATTTAAATAATGAAGTCAATCCCCAATACAGAAACAAACAAAGTTATTTGAATTTTTTAATATTATAATATAATATCTTACAACAAAAAATAGAGGTAAGTTAACATAAAATTAAAAATCATATGAAAATCAATCCTTTAATTCTCTAATTGATTTCATCACTTTGTTTCATACTACAACAATTTGGGTACGAACAAAAAAGCCAATCAAAATAAGAAATTAAACAAATTAGTTGACAATGAGGTAAACAAGTAGGTTAGTTATTATTTTTTAAAAATGGAAAACTCAAACTAGAATGAAATAAACAAATGGAAGAGATTAAGTGAAATTAATGATATACTATAGCCATTAATAGTGCAATTAATATCTGATACGTACGAAAAAGAAATTATATTGGTGTAAGTGTTAATAATACCTCAGATCGTTGAGAATTGTATAGATGATGAGATGAAGTGCGAAAAAAGTATACAAAAGGGTCGAGTGTTCTCTTTTATGCACGAACAATAAGTCAATCCTAAATAAGAGATCAAACAAAATTAGTTGACAACGAGGCAAAAACCATACGTTAAATTCTATTAAATGGACAACTCAATCAGAATAAGATACATAATGAAAAGAGGTTACATGAAATTAATGGTATATCACAGCCATTAGTGATATCATTAATATTTAAGATGTATGAAAATGAAATTATAAACGTGTAAATTTTAATATTCACTCAAATCATTGGGATTTCAGTATACACTATAAGATGAATTGTGAAAATAGTAACAGAGGGTCGACATTCTCTTATATATATAATAGATTTATATACAATCGATGAACCTGGAATGAAATTACCTTTCATCACTACAGTGCCTTGTAATTCGTTCATCAATTGTAATATATAGTCCTGTACAAATTAAGATATAAGCTTAATCAAAGAATTATTATAAACAAAAATGAAATTATTCACTGATATATCAAATAAAACCTCAAAAATAATGATATTGAAGCCCTTATATTATTCACTTGCCCTCATATTATGTCATCATACCTAACAAAAAACGATTGCAACTGGACAAATCAAAAACCAAATAATTACCAAAGATCAAATTCTATTAAGATAAAACAAAATAAAACAAATAAGATGAATTTAATTGATTTTTAAAGATCCATTATCTTATTACGTTGGAAATAATACACATTAATTTTTCTCGCAACACATTAATCCCTCGAATCATTAAGATTTCAATATACATGATGAGATGAATTGTGCAAAGAGTATACAAAGGGTCAATATTTTTCTTATATATATATATAAAATAGAATAGGTTTATATATAATAGATGAACATAGAATTACCTTTCACCAACACAGAGCCATGCAATTCATTCATCAATTGTAATCTACGGTGCTGTATACATTATGATATAAGCTTAACCAAAAAAGTACTATAGAAAAAAAAAATCACTGATATATCAAATAAAACCTCAAAAAAATGATATTGAATCCCTTGTGTTATTCACTTGCCCTCATATTATGTCATTATACCTAATCCAAAAAAAGTTGCATCCAAAAAAAAAAATTAATTAGCAAAGATCAAATTCTATGAAGATAAAACAAAATAAAACAAATAAGATGAATTTAATTGATTTTCAAAGATCCATTATCTTATTACAATGAAAATAATATACATTAATTTTTCTCGCAAAGTTACAAAAGATTAACAATATTGAATCGGGGAAATAAATAAAATGTGATGATATTTAGAATGATTACTGAAATTAAGTTTAGAAATTGAGTGTTGTTTGGCTAAGGAATTGGGGAGATGATGAATAAAGAACGAAGCCCCAGCTTAAAAATGAACATATTTAAGAAAGCTAATAAGAAAAAGGTAAGTTGAGGGGACACCATTAAAACCTAAGTTAATGTTTGAAGACAAAAATAAAATAATTGAAGGGTGAAAATGAAAAATGGACCTTAAACAAAGGAGAATTCAGGATGTAGCTTGAGATGGAACGTGAGAGCAGATAACGAATAGTTATATATTTAACTGTTAACTCTCCTTTTGGCAAGGTAGTATACAGGCGGATTTAACCAGACAGACTTCATGATTATCAAGGTCGATGAGTGCAGAGCGACGGTTATAGGACCCAAAGGTAAAGTACAAATGGTTTTACGAAGCCAAAGTTGAATGAAGTTGGTAGATAAACGATGCAAGATACTTGAAATATGGATGTTAGCTTGGACAAGCAAGGGATCCACATGGAATGGAAGTATTATAGGGTTCGGCGTAGATGAAGGTAAAGGGGTCGGCATTTTTTGTTGGTATGAGAGGTAATGAAGAATGGATCGGCATGCTTCAATGTAGAGGGATCGGTATGGGTTGGCTTCATTAAAGAAGGATCGACATACTAGATAAAGAGGGCTCGACATACCTTCATGGAGTAGAGGGACCGACGCGCTTCATGGAGGATGGATCGGTAAACTCCATAAAGGGAGGATCGGCATAGTCAATGGAAAGAAGAGTCAGCATGGATGAAGTTATGGAGGGATTGGCATAAGTAATGGCGCAAGGATCAGCATAGTACATTGGAACATGAGGGATCGGCGAAGCATTATGGAAGAAGGTGGGATCGACATGGTGTTATGGAAGAGGAGGGTTCGACATGGAGGAAACATAAGAAAGCTCAGCAAAAGAATGGGTTGGCATATCGAGATAAACTAAGAGGATCGGTATATCGGGATAAGCCAATGAGGGATCGGTATACTTCAATGGCTTAGCAAGGTAAATGGATCGTATTTCAAATGGATTGGCATACTTCGACTAACAAAGAAGGGGTCGGCATGGTTGGTTTCATTGGATCGTCGGTGGATAGGGGTCGGCATTCATCAATGCCCAAGTACATTCTTGCATTCAACCATCAAGAACTCAAGATCCCTTATTCCAAATGACGTGAAACTTGGGGATTAAACATATTTCATCATGAAGAATCCCCTATAGGAATCACTGCCCAAAAATCAACTAAGGAAGGGATCAGTATCGATCCCTCCACATGGAGATTTAGGCCTAGCGATACCTATGGTGGGCCTATATGGATGAGAAGGTCATGTAGCCGAAGTTTCCCTTATAAATGCAGTAGGCATGACTTTAGAAAAGAGATCTTCATTCTGCTTTTCTTTATCTTCTACCTAGGCTATACTCTACCATTTTTATTCTTGAATTTCATGGATTTTTAACTATATTCAGCAGTATAAACTAATAAAGGAAAATTTTTGAAGTAGACGTAGGCCGGAGCTAGTTGAACCACTATAAATCTGTCTCTATTTACTTGCTTTCTGATTGTTTTAGTTTAGTTCTTCATCTATTTCTCTTCATATTTCTATAATTGGATTAGATATTGGTGTCTTCACATAATTGGATGTTGGTGGTCAATTTTAACGCCAACATTAACTTTATATGTAATAGAGTAGATATTCACCATTTAGTTGTATAATTTAAAAATAAAAAAATCTTACTTACGATAATGTTAGGTTGATGCAAACATTAAAATTATATCTTAGTGTTGAATATGCGAGTATATGATTTTTGGTTGATGATAATAAACATATATATTCATTTAAATATGTTTGTTAATGTACTATTTTATTTTCAAATTAAATAAATATTTGCTGAATAAAATAAATAACATAGAGTTTAAATTCAAACGGATATTTTATTCAAACAAATATTTATTACCATTTTGAATAGTACAAATTTAAGCTCTCACTATATATACACAATTTCAATTACATCACATTTCAATTTACATAATTGTCCTCACTATATATCGCTCATTCACTCGTATTTAATCTTCAACTCCAGTCCAAATTGAATCCAGCATCTAAGCTATCTGCATAAATACACATTGACGCAGTAAAATTGAAAAGGAAATATTTTTGCAGTGTAAAACAAAATGTATTTTTGAAAATATTATTTGCCTCAGTTATTTGGGTTGTTCGTCATCATTTAAATTTGAATTCATCATACACAAACAGCTTGTGACATGCACAGTGTATCACTGTACATGCCATAAGGCCGTGCACACCGATATACACTTGATAAATCTACAGCGACAGGTGAGCACAAGGTCAAACCCAAATTAAAATCCGGGTTCAACTCAAATGCAATAAAAATAAAGTCATGATATCAGCACAAGGTCAAACCTGAGCTATAAGCTGGATTCAACTCAGGTGCACTACTAAACATCACAAAACTGTTAAGCACAAGAATTCAAATACAAATACCAAAGGTCGCGCTGCACCAGGAATAACTAAAGTTGATATGCAGACAGCACATGTATAGGATTGAATACAATGAACAAGACCTAGCAACAATGATGAACCAAAAAAATATCCAATCAAGCTACAGATTAGAAGCAAGTAGCATGATCAGAAGTACAAAAGTCCAGACTTGTATCAAAATAGTTCACAAGCTACAACATGAACATAATGCAACAACCAATGTGACAGCAATGCAGACCTGACTACAAGTGCAAAGCAACAATGAAGCAACAACGTGAATAACACATCATACATAAATATGCAAGTACATAAGTGGATGTTCACATATATGGCAACAATGCAAACATAGTTCAATGAACAGACTATGCAACATAAAGAAGACTCAAAGCAATATGCAGTGAAAACAAAGGCAATGCTAAAGTACTACCAAAATTCAAAGGCAACCAAACAAGAATGAATGCATATGCACATATGATCAGATCATCCAAACCAGACTTCAATGATTATGTACAAAATGTACACATGACAGCATCTCTACTAAGAAACTACATATATACATGAACCAATGCACATGTAACCAGAGCCAAGGCAGGAGAACCAGATTCAAATTCAATGTAACTCAATATCCAATCAAACGCAATGCATCACGAGTACAAGATACATGCACCAGTGGAACAAAAATGAAGCAGATTATACATGAACCAAATAACAAAACCGAGTGCAATCTCAAGTGAACTCAACAATACAGTCAAATTCAAATGCAAACTGACTTGAAGGAACAAGCACATGAAACAACATATATGCAGTGTGAATAAGACTGCAATTCCATAGTATATCATATATAACTTCAAGCATCAGGTTGAAATCAACCAGCGAAATAATGACAGTGACACAGCAGTTTTGAACAAAGACAGAGAAACCGGAAAAAGTTAGCTTGCATCAGGAATTTCAAATTGACCAAAGTCAGAGACATAATGGCTGAAGTCAATACTCAAAGCAAATGCAAAGTCAAAGTAAATTCTCATCTAAAAATATTTTCACAAAATCAAATTTGCAGATTTCAAGCCAAAGTCAGTGCCGTGATGACCAAGGCAACAAGAACGAACCAAGTCAGAAATCAAACAGGGCCGTCGTAGCCAAGAAATCAAGCCATGACAAGCAAGCAAATTATACAAATTGAAGAAGTCAGAAATCATCACAATCACTCAAGAATAATCAAGTGGCCTAGATAAATCAATTGAAAAATTCAAATAAATATATACGAATGAGAAAATAGGATTTCGAATCCTATATAAATGTTAAACATCATCGGTTACGAATTCATTCGAGTTCAAGCAACAAAGTATAATTATTCAACTCGAATCATTGATTGAGTTCAAGCAAGCAAGCAGTAAAGAAAAAGTACCAAATTACATACCGAATTCATAGTCGAACTCAATCGAAATCGAAGGAGTTGTGTTCGAATCAAGGAGACGACCGATTGCCGAAGTAAATCAGAAGAACAGCAATTGTAATCGATCAACTGTAACATTCCTGAATTTCAGCTAAAAATAATTTGATAATTAATTTAATCTTTGGAATTTAATTATGAAATTATTGGTAAAATAATATTAAATTTCCAGAACAAATAAAAATATGTACTTTGGATTGAAATTATTGGTAAAATAATATAAGTATTTATTAATTTGAATTTGATTTGAATACTCTAAGTTTTGAGATGAATAAAACAGTTTTCTAATTTTAAAATATGATATATTGGAAAGTTATATTTTTAAATTAATATAGTAAGAGTTGTTTAAAACTAAATTTCATATTATTTAATATACATATCTTTTGAAAATCAATAAGGATTAAATTAAGAAGTTTACATGCCTTCTTTTAAATTTGTTTGAACTAAATTATAAATATAATATGATGTTAAACAAGGTTAAATAAAAAGATTTAAAATGCTTAAAGTTAAATATCTTTGAATTGTTTTAATAATTGGATTGTAAGTAATTAAAAGATTATTACTTAATTTAAGAAGGATTAATTTATGAAATTGATTAAAGGATGATTACTAGAAGTATAATCACTTTATGAAATTAATTAAAGGTAAATTTATTAGAGTGATTAATTAGAGGTTTATGTATCAATGTATAATTTATTTTAAATGAAATTTCTTTTGAAAGATTATGTAAGTATAATTTGTATGCATATATATACACAATATCTAAGTTTAACAAAATTTTTTAAAGTTCTTTCTTTTAACAATTTTTATGAACTAAGGTGTAAATGTATGAACTAAAGGGCCAAAACAAAGTTTATAAAAATAAATCCAAGACAAGGATATAAAACATAAATGCACAAAGATATAAATATGTAAAATATAAAGTATACAAGGATTTAAACAAGGTTGTAAATTAATTTTTAAACAAGATTAAAAACATAAAATAACTATATGTTAACAAGTGTTGAAAGACAAATATAAGAAACTAAAAAATGTAAACATAATGATACAAGTGGCAAGCAAAGGATTTTTCTTTTTATCTAAAATTTACAAATTCAAAGAAAAGAAAACCAAATCTAAAAGTTCAAAAACCAGGTTGTTTTCATTTTCTCAAGCTCTTCAAAAGGAAAAGATATGAGGAGCTTCAACCTGAAAATCAAAATAAATAAAAAATATGAGAAGTTTAAATTTAAAAGACAATTAAAAGTTTCAGATTTCAACTTGGAAAATAAACTGAAAACCAGATCTACCTCATGTTTTCAACTGAGGAATACAATGCAAATCAAAATATGGATTAGATCATCTCAAAAGCAAATCAAAGAAATAAAATCAAATAGAGAAGAAAGAAAGGAAATTCTTCAACCTGTAATCAAGAAGAGTGCAAATCAAAACAACTTCAACAAGATCAGATGCAACTGCAAATTCAAGCAGCATTCAATTTGTGAAAGCAAAAGAAAAATCAAGACAGAGGAAATGGAAATCTAGAAACCATATGCCTTCATCAATACAAGGTGAGATACCTTCTACTTTGAATCTGTTACTGTTGTTTGGGAGTAAACTAATCCCTTTTACCCTCTTATAATTGGTGTGATGCTCTGATAATGTTTGTGATGATTGAACACATGTTTGTACATTTGAAGTAAGATATGCATGTTGGTTCCAGGCAAATGTGCCTCTGATTCTTTTCATCACAGGGTTGATAAACCTGTTTAGAAATGCATATCATCCCAATACAATCCAAATTAGGCTCTGATCTCTAAAAACAAAATGTTTAGAACATTGTAAATTAAATTTTAAAAATAATTTTCAAGCAAAAATATCAGTAATATTCTGGAAAAATAAAAAAATACAATAAAAACTTATAAATATGTTAAAAACCAATTGATACAATTCTTTAATTTAATTACATAACTTGAATTAGCTTGGGAAGTTATGATTTTTTGAAATCAAAATCACTATTTTAAGTGAAGTATTGAATGAGAATTCTAAGTTTGACTGAAATTTGATTTTTGGTCGATTTCTGATGATCGGCTAACTTTTGAAAATCGAATTTTGGCATGGAGATACTAGGGTGATCATAGATTGTTGGAAAAATACTAGAAGATTTTTTAATTCATTATAGTTTGAGATTTAAATCAAACTAGGGTTTTAAGCCAGGTTTTATTTGGCGTCAGGAATTTGGGTACTGCGTCATCAGTAATGCATCGGGTTTCATCGCGACTTGGGGAAAATAGAGTGTCGAGGGTGGCCTAGCTCCAGGCAAGGCGGTGGGGTTTCAGATGATCTATGGTGGCGGTGCGAGATCAATTTAGGTGATGGTGTGTTTCTAGGTTGAGTTTCCAGGTTGAACTCATCAGCTCGATGTCAATCCTTGCTTATATTCGTCGATCTCGATGGTTGGTTTAGGTGAGGAGATCATCGTCGGTACGTTGAAGGTGGCACGGTGGGTCGAAGATGGACGGAACGGTGTGCACCTTGCACGTGCACGTTTTCTCGCCTTTGGTATTCGTTGAGTTGTTTGGGGAAGATGAGGGATGCATCGGGATGCACTCGAAGATAGACTCATGAATTCTGGAGGGGTTGATCGAGTTTGATGTAGTGAAGCTTGCTAGTTTTACTATATACAGTGGTTTACAAGAAAGAAAAATAAACAGAGTTAAAAAGAAGGGAAAGGAAGAACTCGAGTACTTGATGGATTAGCTCGGGTTGATAACGTGGAAACTAGATTTCGAGAATTTTAAAAAGGAATCATGTTTTAAGGTTTTAAATTTAAGAATAAATTATGCACCGATTTGAAAAAGAAAAGGAAAAATAAAGACGTGAAATTAGATTTTCAAATACAAAGGCAAAACAAAAGTTTAAGAAAATATAAGGGTGACATATGAAGTTTTAAAGCTAAAATAATTTTTATAATAAATGAGTTTTAAAAGAAAATAATCCAAGTTTCGAGTTTAAATAAGTTTTTCAAAGACTTGACTTTAAATCTAGAAATATGTTAGAATTGTTTGAATAATTATATTGAAATAATTATTCTTAAGTGTTTCAAACGTTAAGGTAAATTAATTAAGCAATTAAAGAATAATTAAGTGATTAATTAAGGGGGAAATAACTAATGATTTAAGGGTCAATTAATTTATGATTAAAAAGAAAATTACTTAAGTATGGTCAATTTAAGGTTAAATTGAGATTAAAGATTTACTAATCAAGTGTTTGAAGGTTAACTAATTAAAGATAATTAAATTAATGTAATTAAAAGTAATTGATTTAAGAAGTGATTAATTAATTAAATGGTAATTAATTAAGGTTTAATTAATTAACGTAATTTATTAAGGACGACTAATTAAAGAATAACTGATTATAAAAAAAAGGGTTAATTAACCCATGATTAAGGAATAACTAATCAAAATGGATTGTAATTTATTAATATTAATTAACCGCGATTAGTAATTCATAAGTAATTAATCTAATTTGAATTAATTAGACAATTAGCTGATCTTACTTATGGATGTTTGGGTTCTATTGGATGATTGAATTGTTTGATATCCCTGTTTGTGATGCTTTGTTTTGATTTGAGCTGTGTTTGATGAAATTTATTATCCGTGATATATATCTATGATCTGTGAATAAAAGCTAAGCATTATGATTTATACCGCTTATCAAATATAAGCGTTATGTTTTATACCGCTTACCAAATATATTGCTTTATTTGAATCTATGCTGATTGATGATGTTGCACTATTGTGTAAAACCCCTGGACTACACCATACACACACAAATATGGATTGCACGTGGAAACGGGTTAAGTCACAGATTTTTAAAATAGTTTTGAATTTGAATTTTAAATTCAAATGGGTTTGGAAATGAAATTGGGTTGAATTTGAAAAGTATTTGAAAAGGAGTTTTGAAGATAAAAGTTATTTTAAATAGCTTGATTTAGTTTGAAATCTGAAATATTTGTTTTGACTTTGAATTCAATATTCGAAATTGAATTCAATAATTTGGAAATTTTGGCTTAAAAAGATTATACGAGTTACAAAAGTGTTTATATGGGTTTTTAACCATTTAAAAAGTATTGTTTTGGGAACATAAATTTAAAACCCAAGTTTTACTTAAAGGGCTTCAGCTTATGTAAATGTAATCAGCTTTAACTTATTTGAAAGATTATTAAACCTTGTTTTGAAATCGAAGAGAGTTTAAATGGTATATCTTTCATATAAAGATTTGAAATAGAATGGCTTTGAAAGTTATGAATGAATCTTTGGAAATTGTTTTAAAAGCTATAAAATGAGTCTTTGATTTTAAAGACCGGATGAGTTAATCAAATTTGAAATAGAATTGTTTTGAAAGGCTACGAATAAATCTTCGATAAAGATTGGTGAACCTTGTTTTAAATTGAAAGGGGTTTTTAAAGGTGAATCTTTTTCTTAAAAGATTTAGGTGTGGGAATCGTTTAAACCATTGAAAGGTTTCTGGAAGTAAATCTTTTCGTTTAAAAAGATTTGTAAATGGTAATTTTTTTAACCATTTGAAAGAAAAGTTTTGGGTTTTAAAGTTGTGACTTAACTGAAATCCCATTATCCATATGATTTTAAATATTGCGCTCATTATTCGGTTTAGCCGGGAGAGGACCTTTGTGTCATATAACCCATTCCGAATAATGATACGACGATATGGATAGCATTTGAAGACCGGTGGTGAAGACCGGATATTTTTCGAAAACGAAAGGATAACCCGTCGAATGTCTCTACACCGACTGGTCCACAGTATAGAGATTTGATCACCCTTTGTGATGGGGAGTCCGGACATGATTAGGGATTATCCGGAGTTGCAAGGATTTCTTCGGAAGTGCCTTCGGTTCTGTTCGAACCTGGAACAGACTTGTATGGATGTGTGTCTGACATTACACTTTGAGATGTAAAACCGATTTCTATCAAATACATTTCTGTTTGGTGGTGCAGATTTATTCTCTTTGCTTAACACCCTTCTCTGAGACGTACGAGCTCAGAGGTTATGTAGTTGATGGTTACTTGTGATACATTCCCAAATTGGTAATGTGGCATATGAAGTGCTGCTAATCATTTGTTGATCAAAGCACGGCTTTTGTGAAAAGCGTAGCTTTGTGGACGAGATTTCGTCGAACCTCATAACCCGGAATGGTCGAAACAGGAAGAATGTGGCAAGGTTATTTGGGGGTAGTGCCCCCTTAGGGTATGTTCATTTCCTTCTGGATAGAGGTGGTATCATGGTATGGAGCCCATATACTTAACCTATGTGGTTGCTGCAAATTTATTACTTTGTGGTTGTTGGTGAATCCCGGGATAAAGATCGGTTACGACCGGGGGATGGCACACTCGTGTCAGCAGTTACCTAGTTACAGAGGTAACCCGGCCTTGTGTTGGCAGAGATCCGGTTAGGTTCTCGGGGCGTCCCTCTAGAGGCATACCCATGTGGCAATGGAAAGTTCCTTGACCTGACCATTTGTTGGAAATCCAAACAAAACAATACGCACCCTTTACGATTTTAATTGTATAACCTGCCACCTCAGGTGGTAGCTATAGCTGACATAATATAATGGTGCCTATGATGGTTAAGATTAATATTATACTTTCGAAATATTTTCCACTATGCACTAATAATAATATCAAAATGGTTTTTGCGTATTAAGCATGTTTGACTATCATAAGGAGAAATCTCCCCCAAGTGTGCGATTGCATTGTGTGTGTGCCGGGAGGCCTTATGGTAGTTTCATTTTCCAAAAAGCATTACGCATTTCAAATTAAAATTCTTTTGTTTGTTTTTAAAGATAAAATGTTTCTATTTGCTCATACCAGTCCCATGATTGACTCGGAGTTTATTGTTCCTTTCCTAAACTCTGGGTGCCCATAATTTTCCACACGGGCAGTCTAGAATTGGGGTTTTCAGATAGTAGATATAGATATCGATTCGGTAGCTTTCAGTTTTATCTTTGGTATCCTTTGAAGACTTTGGATATTGAAGTATTTGATTAGGATGACTGACCTTGCTCATCTTGGTAAAGCATGATGGTGGTTCGAGCTATTTCTGGATTGATGCTTTGGAGTTAGAGTTGCTGTTGTTATTTCGAGTTTTTTTGGTTCCGATGCTTTATCATATTGTTTTTCCACTGTAGCATTGTTATCTTGTATCTCTGATATTAATTCATATTGTATCATTGTTGTATCAAATGTTGTATATCAATGATATTCATTTCTTTTCCTTCCGCTGTGTTGTTTTACTTGATGTGTTATAAGCTCCGGCACGATCCGAATTTCAATGTTTGGATCTGCGGCACTCAAGTACAAATGGAGTACGAATGTCGATTTCCGAACGCTGGAATTTGAGACCGTGACATCAGTCAATCAGATTTTTTGAAATTAACAAAAGCCTTAATTTTTGAGCAAAGGAGAAGAGGAACGAGCCATTTTTTTCACAGAGCAATATAGGCTGGCATAATATAAAAGAAAAAAGGTAATATATTTTATTTTGGGCCGACATTTTGGGCTTTGGTTTTCTAAAATTAGGATTTTGTTTTAAATTATTTTTTTAAATTTGTATTTCCTTTTTAAACTTGTGTAAATTCTAGTCATGCGACTAGGGGACGAATTACGATGGTGTAGTTCGACAATTCGCAACTCAGTGGCTGAGTTGTGGTAGGGTTTTGAGCGTAGAGTTAAGGTTAGTCGATAGTGGATGTCGCGAGTTTACATGTGTAAGCGTCTGATTGCTTAATTTATAGTAGAAACCTTGGGGGCAGCACTTGGTCAGGGTTTTGTCAAAGTTGGGTAAATCTGTGTGTTCTATTTCTGCATTTATTATTCTGCTAATATCTGTGCTGCTATTATTCTGAAATATTTGTGTTAAGAATATTTTATAAACTTCCACAGTAATTTTTTTTAAATAATAATATCATCCTATTCACCCCTTCTCTAGGGTGAAATAGATCCTACAAGTGGTATCAGAGCTAGGTACAAAAGCCATTTCTTTTAAAAAGTTTGATTTTTCAAAGACTAATTTTTCTACAAATTTGAATTTTTAAAATGGCTATTTTTGCTAAGGGTTGGTCTAGTATTATCCCTCCTATTTTTGATGGAACATATTTTTCGAATTGGAAATTAAAAATGAAATTTTATTTAAAATATGTTAATATTAAATGTTGGGATATTATTGAAAATGGGTGTGATATAATAGATGAGAAAATTACTTTGATTAATGCTCTCGCTATGCATATAATATATTCTCATATTAATTAAGATAATTTTAACTTTATCTCTCATTGTGAAAGTGCACAGGAAATCTAGAATACTTTTGATGCAATATATGGTGCAAAAGTCATAGAAATCCTCCTCAATCGACTCAGTTAAAGAAACGAGCTTAATAGGATTGGTTAAAAAATGGTAGGGATGAGGATAATGATGATGGAGCAGTTGAGATGGCGCTATTAATGAAGAGAAAAAGTGGAACCGCAAATATAGAAATCCAGCTCTAAATCAACAATTGAAAAGCAGATTAATCAAAGCACTGGACAACCCAGAAGAACGGAAGATTATCTGTCACAAGTGCAACAAACCCAGACACATCAAGCCCAATTGTCCTCAGAATTGACACGGCCTAGAAAAAAATCGAAAAGGAAAAGTTTTGCAGCCACGTGGAATAAAAGTGAGAAAGGAGATCTGTGCCTTCTGTGAGAAATGCGGATTACAGATTTTAAGGCTAGAATTAACACTGGAGGGGGGTGGGTGAATAGTGTTTTAAGGAATGACTAAATCCTTTTGAGTTTATGTTAATTTGAACACAAATGTATGCAATATTCAGACACAGATATGATCACAGAATCAAACACAGATGCAGAAGTAAAGTAAAAACAATAAAGGAAAGAACACACCGGATTTATACTGGTTCGGAGTTACCCTACATCCAGTCCCGCACACAAGTACATATTTCCTTTCAAAAACAATTTTTACAATTACACCCTCGATTCAAGGCCACGACTACACCACTCCAGATTCACAATCCTCTGGGTATAGATACTTGATTTTACGGGCAACAAGTTCACCCAATTGATTTCACAGGCCACAATCACACCTTTTCTCGCTTGATTGATTTCACAGACTACAGTTACACCTTTTATCGCTTAATTTATTACAAATAAGCCTAAAACTCTGAATAGCACCGAGATCTTGTTGAGATAGTGATAGAGAATCAAACCAGAGATGATGTAGTTAGATTCAATGGTGATTTCGGCAGAGTAATAATTAAAATATATGTAAAGAAATATGGAAGAAGAAGAGGAGTGAAATCAAAGAAAAATTGTATATAAATTCGTTTAAAACTGCCCCTATTTATAGTAGAACAACAACCATGTCCATTCGTGAAAGGATATGACGAATGGACACTTCTTTTGAAATTCAAAATTTTGAAATCAACTGCCACCTTGTCGACAAGGGTATGTAGGGGTTGTCGACAAGCCTATGGTATTTTTGATAATTTATTTTTCTTTGAAAATAACTTCTATCTTGTATTAAAACTATTTTAAACTTTATAATATACTTAACTATAGTTAACATACATAAATAAATATAGAGAATGATATTTTGATATATAAAATTTTACTATAATTTTATATTTAAATCTAAGTATAAATAATAAAAGTTAAATATATTATTATTAAAAGATAGTTTAAAAACAAGGATAATTTGATTTGAAGATAAAGATTATTTTAAGGCTAAAAGTATTTAAAGCCAGGATAGATGTTTTTTATTCTTTTAAAAAGAAGGTTTTGAAATCATTTTGGAAGCAAGATATAATTTTGTTAAAAACATTTGAATAAAAGTAAGGAATACAAAACAATGTTCCACTAGATTTTTAGTAGGTTCCATCCTACTTAGGGTTCCATCCCTTTAACGAGCTCGAAGTGGATTCCATTCCACGAATAAATTGGATTTTAAGATGCCAGTGCTTTTCTAGGAGTTTTAACAAAATTCCTAATTAAATTTCTTATTATCGAAATCTTAAACTCTTGATACTCATGAGTCTTCAATCTTGGTATCTTCAGTCTTGAATTTTTATACTGTACATTCTTCATTCTTGGTACCTACATGGTTAAATCCTGCATATACATATATATCTAAACTATAATGTTGGTATTTATTTTATAATCTTAATCTAAGGTTGTTGTCATCAAAGCCATCTTCTCAAGGACTAACGATCTCCCCTTTTTTGATGATGACAACCTTTGTTTATAAAATATTAGTTCTACCCTAATAACTCCCCCTTAATGTATGCCTAACTATCTTATTTTATACTTCTCCCCCTTTGTCATCAACAAAAACTAACTTCAAACTATATAACTCCCCCTTATTCTAATATTATATGACATGTGATTATAATGATAATGTTATCATAAATAATCATCACTTAATTCTAAAACTAAAACTTAGTCTTTAATAACTAACTATCCTAACTAAGAATCAAAATATGATAATACTTATAATAGTGATAATTCAAATATAAGAACACAAAATTTATTAATTATATATTGTTACATTTACATTTACATTTACGTAGAAGACGAAAGAAAGAACATATAAAAAGAAAGAGAGAAACTAATGTGTGTCTTTGAAAATGGGAGATCTATGAACCGAACAATTTGGGTAGTGGAAACAGGAATTTCCACGTTGTTCGACTAGATTTCCATCCTTGTCAAAACACACTTCGCCAACGCAAATGACTTTATCGTCATCTTCAGCGTGCTCTTCTTCCATGAAGGCTTCTTCTTCTTCTTCCTCGCTGTCCTCTTGCACTTGATCTCCTGAAGATTCTTCATCAATCAAGATCGGATTAGCGTGATTGTCCATTAGAAACTTTTGCAAATTTCTAAGGATTTTGCCTTGCCTTTCTTGTTCTTTGGCCATTCTGAGTTGCACTACTCGTGCTCCTTCAAAGAATCCTCCATTTTCATTACTCGTGCAAGCATAGTTCGTTGAAATGGTCCAGAAGAAGGAGAAGGGAACGAAAATGTTGAATTTTTGTTTGATTTGGAAGAGGAGGCCATTGTTTAATTGTTTTCAGAAGATAGATCAGAGGAAGGACAGAAAGAATGAACAAAATTTTGAAATAAGAAGAATACATAACCATTATTTGAATTTTGGTGGGAAAATTTCAAAAATAAAAAAATCGTTACATGTCGACAAGGGCAAGGAGGGGGTTGTCGACATGTACATATATTTTTACTATTTTATTTATTTTAATTTAATTTTTAATTATACTTTGTTATTTATATTCTATATTTCAGTTATTGAAAAAATACCTAATTCTCTTCTTAATTTAGTAAATAAAGATTCATTAAGGGTTTTGTTAAGATATCAGCAATTTGGTTCTCGGAATTGATATAATCGAGAGTAATTACTTCCTTACTTATATTATCTCTAAGAAAATGATGTCTGATATCAACATGTTTAGTTCGAGCATGATGAGGAGTATTTTTGGATAAATTTATTGCACTAGTATTATCACAATAAATTGGTGATTTTGAGATATTTAAACCAAAATCTTTTAAAGTTTGTTGCATATATACTACTTGAGAATAAGCCAAAGCATAGAAATATACTCTGCTTCGGTTGTTGACAAAGAAATTGTGCTTTGCTTTTTACTAAAACAGGAAATCAGAGAATGCCCCAAAAAGTGAGAAGTTCCACTTGTACTTTTTGGTCTAATTTACAACCAGCATAACCAACATCACAATAAGATATTAATTCAAAAGAATCATTTTTAGGATAAAATAAGCCATAATCAAAGGTGTGTTTAACATATCTTATGATACGTTTTACAGCTTTTAAGTGGGTCTCTTTAGGTTGGGATTGATATCTTGCATAGAGACAAACACTATGCATTATATAAAGTCTACTAGCAGTGATATAGAGTAGTGATCCAATTATTCCTCTATTTAATTTTTTATCTACATCTTTAGAGAGATCTTCTTTACTTAGGTACCCATAGGTTGCCATGGGAGTGGGTTTTCCACTCGCAGTGGTCAAACCCAATTTACTAACTAGGTCTTTAGCATATTTTTCTTGACTTATAAAGATACCATTATCTAATTGTTTTATTTGCAACCCTAGAAAGAAGTTTAATTCACCATATGACTCATCTCAAACTCTTTTGTCATTATTTCAGAAAATTCTTTATTCATTTCAAAATTAGTTGATCCAAAAATGATATCATCTACGTAAACTTGTATTAGTTGAATATCATTTTTATTTCTTTTAATAAAAAGAGTATTATCTACTTTACCAATTTCAAAGTTTGATTGTAATAAGTAAGATCTTAGTCTATCATACCAGGCTCTAGGAGCTTATTTTAGACCATATAGAGCTTTCCTGGGTTCGTAAACATGATTTGGTAATTTTTCATTTTCAAGAAGTGGTGGTTGTTCAACATATACTTCCTCTTTTACAAATCCATTTAAAAAGGCACTTTTAACATCCATTTGATATAATTTGAAATTATTATGATTTGCGAAAGCAAGTAGAATCCTACTGGCTTCTAATATTGCTACGGGAGCAAAGGTTTCATCAAAATCTATTCCATCTTCTTGACAATAACCTTGAGCGACTGATCGGGCTTTATTTCTAACAACCTCTCCTTGTTCATTCATTTTATTTTTATAAACCCATTTAGTTCCAATTAAAGTTTTATATTCAGGTCTAGGAACAAGTTCTGAAACATCATTTCTAATGAATTGATTTAGTCCTTCTTGCATAGCCAAAATCCATGAATCATCAGTTGATGCTTCTTTTGGATTTTTGGGTTCAATAGTTGATATAAAGGCTACATTGCTCATTTTACTTAGTTGATTTCTAGTTGTAACAACAGATTGCATATCTCCTAGTATATTTTCTATAGGATGATCTTTTAAAAGTTTAATCTTTTTATTAGGATGATTAATTTCATTATTAGTTTCAGTTGACTCTTGATTTTAAGTGATTAAATCCTCTTCATCATTTGTATCTTTAAAACTTTTTGAGAATTTCATTGAATGAAACAAGCATTGTTTCTTTGATGGCGTTAGTTCTTAAATTAAACACTATGTATGCTTTACTTCTGTTAGAATATCCGATAAAAATACCTTTGTCGGATTTAGGATCAAATTTATCTAAGTTTTCTTTTGTATTTAAAATAAAACATTTACTTCCAAAAATTCTAAAATATGATATCTTAGGTTTCTTTGAGTGAAGAAGTTCATAGGATGTTTTATCAGTTAAAGGTCTAATTAAAATTCTAATTAAAATTCTATTTAAAATATAATAGGCGGTAGCAACTGCTTTTGCCCAAAAATACTTTGGTAATTTACCATCTGAAAGCATAGTTCTCACACACTCTTGAATCATCCTATTTTTATGCTCCACTACTCCGTTTTGCTGTGGAATTCTCGCAAATGAAAAATTGTGAGTTATTCCCTTTTTATTACAGAATTCCTTAAACTTTTCATTTTCAAATTCACCACCGTGATCACTATGGATGGTTATAATTTTTAGAGAAAGTTGATTTTGAATCCTTTTTGTAAAGTTCTTAAAACATTCAAAAGTATCACTTTTATGTTTCAAAAATATTGTCCATGTAAATCTAGAATAATCATCTGGAATTACAAAAACATATTTACTATGATTTTTGACAGAATTTGAGATGGGCCAAATAAATCTCGATGAAGTAATTCAAGAGGTTTTGAGGTTGAAATAATATCTTTTAATTTAAAGGAACTTTTTCTAAGTTTTCCTAATTGACATGAATCACATAAACTAACCACTTTAAAATTCATTTTAGGAGACCTCTTACCATCATGTTTTGACAGTCTAGATAAGAATTTGAAATTCAAATGTCCAAATCCCTTATGCAAGATCCAAAGATCACTTGTATTTGCCAAAAGACACAGGTTATCGTTTGAAATTTTCATACTAAGAATATAAATATTCTTTTTCCTAATTCCCTCAAATATTATGGTTGAATTATTGTCTTCAATGTGACACTTATCTTTTTCAAATTTAATTTTATATCCTTTACCGCAAAGTTGACTAATACTTAGCAGATTATGTTTCAGATTCTTAACTAGCAAAACATTAGTAATAATAGGAGTTTCAGAGTTACCGACTTTGCCGATGCCAATCACACATCCTTTTGAGTTGTCTCCAAAGTTAACCAGTCCTCCATCTTTGTATATTATATCATTCAACATATCTGGATTACCAGTCATGTATCTAGAGCCTCCACTATCGAGTATCCATTTATTTTTTTTGGTCTGCACAAATTTTCCACTATGAATTGATTCCTCAACACCCATAAAGCATGTTTCCTGTACATCATACAATTTTGATAGACAACTTGAATTTGAATATTGATTATATGCAGACTCAAGAGACAATGACGATCTGAGTATTTCTAAACTAACATTAACAAGTTTTTTGAACATAGCCAATTTAAAAGCTTTTTCAAAAATCATATTATGAAACTTTGAAAACCTTGCTCTGATATCAAATGTGAGAAATGCGGATTAGGGGTCTTAATGCTACAATTAACACCAGAGGGGGGTGAATAGTGTTTTAAGGAATTACTAAATATTTTTGAGTTTATGTTAATTTGAACACAAATGTATGCAATATTCAGACACAGACATGATCATAGAATCAAACACGGATGCAGAAATAAAGTAAGAGCAATAAAGGAAAGAACACACCATACTTTATACTGGTTCGGAGTTACCCTACATCCAGTCCCACACACAAGTATGAATTTCCTTTCAAAAGCAATTTTTGCAATTACACCCTCGATTTCAAGGTCACGAGGTACACCACTCCAGATTCACAATCCTCTGAGTAGAGAAACTTGGTTTTATGGGCAACAAGTTCACCCAATTGATTTCATAGGCTACAATCTCACCTTTTCTCGCTTAATTGATTTCACATGCTACAATCACACCTTTTATCGCTTAATTTATTACAAAGAAGCCTATAACCCTAAATAGCACCGAGATCTTTTTGATATAGTGAAAGAGAATCAAAACAGAGATGATCTAGTTAGATTCAATGGTGATTTCGGCAGAGTAATGATAAAAATATATGTAAAGAAATATGGAAGAAGAAGAGGAGTGAAATCAGAGAAAAATTGTATATAAATTCATTTAAAACTGCCCCTATTTATAGTAGAACAACAACCATATCCATTCGTGAAAGGATATGACGAACAGACACTTCTTTTGAAATTCAAATTTTTGAAATCAATTGCCACCTTGTCTACAAGGGTTTGTAGGGGTTGTCGACAAGCCTATGGTATTTTTGGTAATTTATTTTTCTTTGAAAATAACTTCTATCTTGGATTAAAACTACTTTAAACTTTATAAATATACTTAACTATAGTTAACATGCATAAATAAATATAGAGAATAATATATTATATAAAATTTTACTATAATTTTATATTTAAATCTGTATAAATAATGAAAGTTAAATATATTATTATTAAAAGATAGTTTAAAAACAAGGATAATTTGATTTTGAAGATAAAGATTATTTTAAGGCTAAAAGATTAAAAACCTGGATAAATGTTTTTGATTCATTTAAAAGGAAGGTTTTGAAATTATTTTGAAAACAAGATAATAATTTTTTAAAAAACATTGAATAAAAGTTAGTGGATACAAAACAATGTTCCATTAATTTTTCGTCGGTTCCATCCTACTTAGAGTTCCATCCTTTTAACGAGCTCGAAGTGGAATCCTGTAACGACCCAGGAATTTTATTTAATTAAATTTGAATATTTAATTAATTTTATATATTAAAAAGTGAATTTATAAGTCGAATAAATTTTAATTCGAATAATTGGATTTAATTGGATAATTAAATCGATAATTTAATATGTTAAATTATGGAAATAATTGAAAATTGAGTTAAATATGATTGAAAATGATTTGTAAAATTTTATTTTATCATGTTGAAGTTAGAAAGATGTTTTAGAACTTTTAAAATCGAATTAAAAGTTAATTTGTGAAAAATTGAATATTTTAATATTTAATCGACTAGTGAAAATAGTCAATTTTTGAACAGTCTCAGAATTGAACGAAACCAGTTCCATTGGATCCGTAATAGTTAGTTATTACTGGATTTCAATTTTTGTGTCAATCGGAGTTATCGTTTGACCGTGGCAGCTCGAAACACATCGAATTGTTTTTAATATTAATTTGGCGAGTTAAAATAGCCATTTTTCAAAAAGCCTCGGATTTCGACGAAACCAGTTTCATCGGATCCGTAATGTAATATTATTATAAGGTTTAAAATTTCGTATCAATCGAATTTACCGTTTGTCCGGTGCAAGCTAAAACGCCTAGAAAATCGTTTAAATCGGTTTAATTTAAATTGAACGTTTATTGCCATAACTCGCACAGATGATCGAATTAGCTTTCGAAACCTATTCCATTGTGTCCGGAACGCGGGGTAAACCCTAGAAACGCTGGTTACGGCGCGTGAATCGGAGTTCGGAATTTCCGAAATGAATAGTGTGTACTTTCGATTTTCTATAAAAGGAGTTGTAACCCTCAGAAATAAAAAAAAGATATTCCAAACCCTAACCCTAGCAAGCCAGCCGCCACCCCAACGATGTAAGGCCAAATTTTTTCCATCTTCATCCCTTATAATCTTCCAATCCACAATCTTTCACACAAAGTTGTCAACTGCAAAGTCAAAGAACATCTCGTGCTCTATCGATCTATACGGGTATGATCGTCTATGGCGCGACGTAGGGGTAGAAATCGAGGTGGGAACGCGTGCCGTTCATCCTAGTGCGCGCGCATAAGGAGGAGGCCGAGCTTCGAGCTGTTCATGGTGGAGGTAGAGCAGGAGATGGCGGTCAAGATGCAAGTTTCTGATCGTGCTATAGCTCGTCGAAGTAGCGGTGGTTCAAAACCCTAGTTGGGCATGTTGGGTTCGGCTACAACTGGAGGCGCGTGAGAAGGAAGAAGGGGTGGACGGCCAAGATGCAAGCAACGTGAGATCTACGGCCAATATTGATAGGTTTAAATTTTATTAAAGAAAATTATATAATTTAGTTATAAAAATTCGTATAAACTTGTAAAAATCATAACTTTTTCATACGAGGTCGAAAACGCGCGAAACAGGAAGTGTTGGAATCGTATGGACGAGTACTACGCGTTGGAGTTGGATTGGAGTCGTTTGGAGTTAGTGAGAATTTCGGGTAAAATTAAACGCGCGTTTAATTTTATTCGAAATAAATCGCTAAAACGAAATTGAAATCAAGGTGAGAACTTCTCACTCAATCGAATCGGTTTCGATTTTATTTTAAATAGTTAGATTTAAAATATTTGAATGCATGTTTGAATGATGATTGTTATCTATTGATTGTTAAAATAGACATTATGCGCCGTTAGTAAGCGGATGTTATTTATTAAAAACATATACCGCGAATATTTCATAAACAGTGAAATTGGTATTATATATAATAGCAATATATATATTGGCATATGTATATATTGCAGTTATTGATTTCCTGCATTATATAGCGGATAAGACCCTATTGCGCCGTCTATTAAGCGGATAATATTTTAAATCCCATATATCGCGATAATTCCGTACTGGAGCGGAATTGGTATTGTGCTAATGTTTGTGGATGCAGGAAAACAGGTTGGAGGGATCCAACTGGATTCCTCAACAGTATTTATTTGATTTCAGATATTTTGATATTTGATTGATTATCATATCGATATATGATATCATTGTTGTCGTGATTGACTATTTGGTGTGTAGCATCATTGGACCAAATTTGGAACTTTAAAATGATTTTTAAAGTGATTTTTGAAAATATACTATATGTTTAGAATTGATTCATTTTAAATAAATAAACGTATAAATTTTAAATGTTATAAAAACTATATTTTTGAGAAATATAGTAAAAGGCTGATTTTTGAAAATATGAGGCTAATGGTTTTATAAAATAGTTAAAACGGGATTTTTGAAATTATTATAAAAAGTTGAAAATATAGGATTTATAAAATTTAATTATTTTATAAATCAAAATGGTGAAATTTTAAAGGAGATTAAAGACGTTTTAAAAGAATAATATAAATTGATTTATATAAGAGATTTATAAATTGATAATTTGTAAATTAAAATATTTGAATTATAAAAATGAGTCTTTATAAGTGTTAGAATGAATTGTGAATGAATTTCATAAATGAATGAAATTTATAGAATTATAAACGGTGAAGTTAGAAATAGAATTTTATAAACAGTAGGTTTATAAAATTTGTAAAGTTATTTGAAGAATTGGTTTGGGTAAATAAACGAATCTTATAAGTTATAAGATTTATAACTATGAAGTTTAAAGGAACGATTTAGTAAACAAATAAATTATAAGTGTTTAACTTAAAATATAGACCTTTGGTTTATAATTGAGTTATGAATTGAATAGGTTAATAAAGGAATTTATAAACATTGTTTTATAAATTCGCAAACGACTTATTTTGATAAGTAAATTGTTATAACTTATTAATGGAGTTATATTCACGTTTTTGACTGTGAATAACCCTTTGAAATAAAATGAATAGAAAGGATGAAATTGATTAACGTAGTATATTCACGTTTTTGAATAGTGAATAATATGTTAAAGAAAATGTTTTGGATGTGATATTTGAAATAGAATTAAAACGATCTAACGATGTTTTAAAATGTGTTGAGATTCGAAACCATAGATTTCAACATTCATTGTTGAAATAGACGTTTTCGAGAAATAGAAGGAAATGGTGGACTATAATACTGTTGTTATAGTAAATGATTTCCGAAAGGAAATGTTTTGTATAGTATTGGGATTTATATATCTATTTTAATTTCGAATCCCTATACTAGTGATTTTGGGTTGTCGTAACGATGTTTTACGCAACATTCGTTTTGGCCCAAATAAATGTGTTTAAGAGAATGATTTCCTTAAAGAATGAAATATATACTAAATTTCGATTGAAGTATATTGAATATTTTCCAAGTGTTGAAAATAAATGGATTGAGAATTACTTAATAAGTAAGTATGGAAATGTTTTCCAATATAAAGTGAATATTTTGAGAATTTATCTTTCTGAAGATAAATTGAAATGAATAATTGAAATCGTATATGCATAGATATTTTAGAATATAAATTCACTATGGAATTTATAAAAGAAAGTGGAATCTGTTTAAAAATAAATATTGATTTATTTTTGAAGTATGAAATTTTTTTATCTTGTAAAGATATCTTTGGGAAATAAATAATTTGGAAAATTATTTGGAATCTGGTGATGTGTGCATATCCATTGACAGTTCAATAACCGACTATCAATATTTACCTTTGAATAGGTATTTGTTGTGATTTTGTTGAATTTGAATGCTACACTTATTTTTAAATTATTGCGCTCGTTATTCGGATTACCCATTCCGAATAGTGATACGACGTAATGGATAGCATTGAAGATCGGTGTTGAAGACCCGGTATTTGCGAGAGCGATAGGATGACCTGTCGATTGACTCTGCACCGAGTTGCTCCGGTATTGAGTTCTCCATATGTGATGGGAAATCCGATCAGGATTGTGGATATCCGGATTGCAAGGACTTCTTTGTAAGTGCCTTCGGTTTTGTTCGATCCCGGAACAGACTTGTATGGATTGTATGTCTGACATTACAAATTGAGATATAAGGCCGATTTTTTTCAAATATATTTCTGTTGGTGGCGGAGAATTTATTCTTTTAGCTTAACACCCTTCTCTGAGACGTACGAGCTCAGAGGTTATGTAGTTGAAGGTTTTTAGCAATATATTCCCAATTTGGTAATGTGACATGCTGAGTGTTGCTGTGAAATGATCATTGTGTTGATTATTTGTGATAGGATCATTTATTTGATCGTCTATCTTGGTGATCATTTCTATGATCATTTGTTGACCCAAAGCATGGCTTTTGTATAAAGTATGTTTTTGTGGACGTGACTTCGTCGAGCCTCACACCCCGGGAATGGTCAAAACAGGAAAGATGCAGCAAGGTTATGAGGGGTAGCGCCCTTTAGGGTATGTGCATTTACTTCTGGAAAAGGGTGGTATCATGGTATGGAGCCCAGATACTTACTTATGTTGAAAACACTTTATGATTGCATAAATTGATTACGAACGCTCGGTTAAAGGTCCCAAAGGACCGGGGGATGGCATACTCGGTCAGTTGTTACTCAGTTAGGGGTAACCCGGCCTTGTGTTGGTAGAGATCCGGTTTGGTTCTCGGGGATGTCCTTCCAGAAGCATTCTCATGTGGCAATGGGAAGTTCCTTGGCCTGACCATTCGTTGGAAATCCAAAGAAACAATAGGAGCCTTGTACGGTTTTAGTTGTAGAACCTGCCATCTAATATGGTAGCTATAGTAAGCATACTATAATGGTACCTATGCTGGCTAAGATTTATATTCTACTTTCGAAATACTTTTCTTACACTATACCCTAATAATAATATCAAATGTTTCTTTTTAATGCGTATCAAGCATCTTTGACTATCATAAGAAGAAATCTCTTCCAAGTCTGCGTTTGGATTGTGTGTGTGGTGGGAGGTCTTATGGTAGTCTCATTTTTAAAAGCATTGCGAATTGACTTTAAAAATATTCCTCTATTTTGATTTTAAAGATAAATAAACTGTTTTGAGTTCTCACGCCAGTCACATGACTGACTTGGAGTTTATTGTTTTCCTTCCTAAACTCTGGGTGCCCACCAATTTCTACACGGGCAGTCAAGAGTTAGGTTTATCAGGATATTTCTGGAGTTGCTGGAGGCAAGCTGGATGGCATGGCGTAATTACTAGTATATAGTATTTCTTTTTCCGCTGCACTGTTTGTTGTTGTTAGTTGTTGTACACTCTGATGTAATGAAATGAAATGTGATGTAATGTAATAACTGATATAGTTCTTTGTTTAAAGATTATTCATTTATTTATTATATGTTGTTTCGCTGCGAATTGTGAGATTCTGTTATCGTTCTGTTATTTTCTTTCTATTCCGTTCTATTTTCTATTTCCTTTCCTCTCTATTTTCTATCCTTTCTCTCTTCTTCTATCCTTTTTCTTCTTTTTTTTTTTTTAAATATTGAGAATTCGTATTTTTGTTCATCTTGAATTAATCTACGGAGATTAGTGTATATTCAAGGAGTATGGATTTGCGGGTCTTCACAGGTGGTATCAGAGCATATGGTTAAGCGACAACCATGGTTCTGTCGGGTATTACTCATTAAAGATAGAGTCAGTAGTACTCTAGAATGAGTTTGAGTGTAATAATAGCTATGAGTGCGTATTTGTTAGTGCATATAAAATTGTTTTGTATTGTGTTGACTTATCGGTTGATTGTTTATAGATTCCAGTCGATGTAGTCTAGCTAACTATCGTAGTTAGGGGTTTCTAAACTCTTAAACAAGATAAACCGACACGATATTGTTTTAAATTGGGTAAATGAAATAATTTAACCTTGATTATATTTTATATATGAAGAAATAATTTTTCAGGATTATTAAAGTGTATATAAGTTGATTGTTTAGTTGTTTGAATAATCTAAGCAAAAAAAATTATAAGAATTTAATTATAATTAAAGTGATTTACAATTGTGAAATAAACTTATATATATATGAGAAGTGAAACTATGTGAATATATTTATGAATATGAGTTGTAAATAAAAGTGGGAATTTAAGTTATGTAAAACCAAGTGATGTTTATATAAAAAAAAGTATAACTTAAGAGATGTTGAATGAAGTTGATATTAGTATCAAAGTAAATTAATAAAGTTAAGTGATAAATGTGAACTTGAGTTATATAAATGAAATTCAACTTTTGTAATTGAATTGAATGAATGGATTAAATGTTAATCGATTGAATGTAAATTAAGTTGATATGAAATAATGAATGTAGGTGTAAATTCATTAAAATCTAATGTTATTGGAAGTTGAATAATTGAATGGAAATCAATTTAAGTTAATCAATGGAAAGTGATGGTATTAAACCAAATTGAATGAATATAAGCAAAGTAATTTGGTTGTAATTAATATACATTGGTTGTTATATGGTTGTTAGTTGATTGTATATGAATTCGTTAAGAGTTAATGAAATTGAAAGCTAAAGTAATTGAAATTCAATTGGAAGTTAAGTGAATCTTAAATAGAATTGAATTTGATTTGGAAGTGAACCAACTTGAATATAAATTAGTGAATATAAACTAATTGAGAATGAATGTTAGTAAAATCCAATGTTAATGAATGAAATGTGATTTAAATTGAAAACCATTTCATTTAATATTAATGAGAATATGAATGAATACTTACTGGTTATGAATGCTAGTTGGATGATAGTTGGTTGATGTTTGCATTTGTTGTTTTATTGCATTTGCTATGTTGGCATATATAGTTGTTATATTGTTATATGTTGTATATTGATACTATTGTCTATATACATGATTCTCATGTTGTTGTTGAGTGTTTAGTAGGTGTGGATCGCGTTTGCTTCGCATTTGGAGCTCGCTTTCGCGCTATATTAGCCGTATATGCTCGCTAATAAAAATATAAGGTACATATCTCGGATTAAATATCGTACTTTTATACTTTTTCCCTTCAGGATGCCTCATTACTTGATGAGATGTATATTTGTGATATATATACTGTCATTTTTTTTCCGGATCGAGCCGCGCAAAGGAGACTGTGGCGAATTTTTTCGAAAATTTAAGGCGTTAGAAAAAATTTGAGAAAATTAGAAAATTTGAAAACTATAACTTTGATTTGGAATTGAAAGTTAAATGATATAGTTTGTTTTTGAAAAGATAACTAAGTATGATTTGGGAAACTTAGTAAAGATTTGTAAGAAGTTTAACTATGAATTTTGGGAAAATTAATAGATTCTGTAACTTTTCTTACTTGTTAATTTCGAGGACGAAATTCTTTTAAGGGGGGAAGATTGTAACGACCCAGGAATTTTATTTAATTAAATTTGAATATTTAATTAATTTTATATATTAAAAAGTGAATTTATAAGTCGAATAAATTTTAAATCGAATAATTGGATTTAATTGGATAATTAAATCGATAATTTAATATGTTAAATTATGGAAATAATTGAAAATTGAGTTAAATATGATTGAAAATGATTTGTAAAATTTTATTTTATCATGTTGAAGTTAGAAAGATGTTTTAGAACTTTTAAAATCGAATTAAAAGTTAATTTGTGAAAAATTGAATATTTTAATATTTAATCGACTAGTGAAAATAGTCAATTTTTGAACAGTCTTAGAATTGAACGAAACTAGTTCCATTGGATCCGTAATAGCTAGTTATTACTGGATTTCAATTTTCGTGTCAATCGGAGTTATCGTTTGACCGTGGCAGCTCGAAACGCATCGAATTGTTTTTAATATTAATTTGACGAGTTAAAATAGCCATTTTTCAAAAAGTCTCGGATTTTGACGAAACCAATTTCATCGGATCCGTAATGTGATATTATTGTAAGGTTTAAAATTTCGTGTCAATCGGATTTACCGTTTGTCCGGTGCAAGCTAAAACGCCTAGAAAATCGTTTAAATCGGTTTAATTTAAATTGAACGTTTATTGCCATAACTCGCACAGATGATCGAATTAGCTTTCGAAACCTGTTCCATTGTGTCCGGAACGTGGGGTAAACCCTAGAAACGCTGGTTACGGCGCGTGAATCGGAGTTCGGAATTTCCGAAATGAATAGTGTTTACGTTCGATTTTCTATAAAAGGAGTTGTAACCCTCACAAATAAAAAAAAGATATTCCAAACCCTAACCCTAGCAAGCCAGCCGCCACCCCAATGACGTAAGGCCAAAAATTTTCCATCTTCATCCCTTATAATCTTCCAATCCACAAACTTTCACACAAAGTTGTCAACTGCAAAGTCAAAGAACATCTCGTGCTCTATCGATCTATACGGGTATGATCGTCTATGGCGCGACGTAGGGGAAGAAATCGAAGTGGGAACGCGTGCCGTTCATCCTCGTGCGCGCGCATAAGGAGGAGGCCGAGCTTCGAGCTGTTCATGGTGGAGGTAGAGCAGGAGATGGCAGTCAAGATGCAAGTTTCTGATCGTGCTATAGCTCGTCGAAGTGGCGGTGGTTTAAAACCCTAGTTGGGCATGTTGGGTTCGGCTACAACTGGAGGCGCGTGAGAAGGAAGAATGGGTGGATGGCCCAGATGCAAGCAACGTGAGATCTACGGCCAATATTGATAGGTTTAAATTTTATTAAAGAAAATTGTATAATTTAGTTATAAAAATTCGTATAAACTTGTAAAAATCATAACTATTTCATACGAGGTCGAAAACGCGCGAAACAGGAAGCGTTGTAATCGTATGGACGAGTACTACGCGATGGAGTTAGATTGGAGTCGTTTGGAGTTAGTGAGAATTTCGGGTAAAATTAAACGCCCGTTTAATTTTATTCGAAATAAATCGCTAAAACGAAATTGAAATCAAGGTGAGAACTTCTCACTCAATCGAATCAGTTTCGATTTTATTTTAAATAGTTAGATTTAAAATATTTGAATGCATGTTTGAATGATGATTGTTATCTATTGATTGTTAAAATAGACATTATGCGCCGTTAGTAAGCGGATGTTATTTATTAAAAACATATACCGCGAATATTTCATAAACAGTGAAATTGGTATTATATATAATAGCAATATATATATATTGGCATATGTATATATTGCAGTTATTGATTTCCCACATTGTATAGCGGATAAGACCCTATTGCGCCGTCTATTATGCGGATAATATTTTAAATCCCATATACCGCGATAATTCCGTACTGGAGCGGAATTGGTATTGTGCTAATGTTTGTGGATGCAGGAAAACAGGTTGGAGGGATCCAACTGGATTCCTCAACAGTATTTATTTGATTTCAGATATTTTGATATTTAATTTATTATCATATCGATATATGATATCATTGTTGTCGTGATTGACTATTTGGTGTGTAGCATCATTGGACCAAATTTGGAACTTTAAAATGATTTTTAAAGTGATTTTTGAAAATATACTATATGTTTAGAATTGATTCATTTTAAATTAATAAACGTATAAATTTTAAATGTTATAAAAACTATATTTTTGAGAAATATAGTAAAAGGCTGATTTTTGAAAATATGAGGCTAATGATTTTATAAAATAGTTAAAACGGGATTTTTGAAATTATTATAAAAAGTTGAAAATATAGGATTTATAAAATTTAATTATTTTATAAATCAAAATGGTGAAATTTTAAAGGAGATTAAAGACGTTTTAAAAGAATAATATAAATTGATTTATATAAGAGATTTATAAATTGATAATTTGTAAATTAAAATATTTGAATTATAAAAACGAGTCTTTATAAGTGTTAGAATGAATTGTGAATAAATTTCATAAATGAATGAAATTTATAGAATTATAAACGGTGAAGTTAGAAATAGAATTTTATAAACAGTAGGTTTATAAAATTTGTAAAGTTATTTGAAGAATAGGTTTGGGTAAATAAACGAATCTTATAAGTTATAAGATTTATAATTATGAAGTTTAAAGGAACGATTTAGTAAACAAATAAATTATATGTGTTTAACTTAAAATATAGACCTTTGGTTTATAATTGAGTTATGAATTGAATAGGTTAATAAAAGAATTTATAAACATTATTTTATAAATTCGCAAACGACTTATTTTGATAAGTAAATTGTTATAACTTATTAATGGAGTTATATTCACGTTTTTGACTGTGAATAACCCTTTGAAATAAAATGAATAGAAAGGATGAAATTGATTAACGTAGTATATTCACGTTTTTGAATAGTGAATAATATGTTAAAGAAAATGTTTTGGATGTGATATTTGAAATAGAATTAAAACGATCTAACGATGTTTTAAAATGTGTTGAGATTCGAAACCATAGATTTCAACATTCATTGTTGAAATAGACGTTTTCGAGAAATAGAAGGAAATGGTGGACTATAATACTGTTGTTATAGTAAATGATTTCCGAAAGGAAATGTTTTATATAGTATTGGGATTTATATATCTATTTTAATTTCGAATCCCTATACTAGTGATTTTGGGTTGTCGTAACGATGTTTTACGCAACATTCGTTTTGGCCCAAATAAATGTGTTTAAGAGAATGATTTCCTTAAAGAATGAAATATATACTAAATTTCGATTGAAGTATATTGAATATTTTCCAAGTGTTGAAAATAAATGGATTGAGAATTACTTAATAAGTAAGTATGGAAATGTTTTCCAATATAAAGTGAATATTTTGAGAATTTATCTTTTTGAAGATAAATTGAAATGAATAATTGAAATCGTATATGCATAGATATTTTAGAATATAAATTCACTATGGAATTTATAAAAGAAAGTGGAATCTGTTTAAAAATAAATATTGATTTATTTTTGAAGTATGAAATTTTTTTATCTTGTAAAGATATCTTTGGAAAATAAATAATTTGGAAAATTATTTGGAATCTGGTGATGTGTGCATATCCATTGATAGTTCAATTACCGACTATCAATATTTACCTTTGAATAGGAATTTGTTGTGATTTTGTTGAATTTGAATGCTACACTTATTTTTAAATTATTGCGCTCGTTATTCGGATTACCCATTCCGAATAGTGATACGACGTAATGGATAGCATTGAAGATCGGTGTTGAAGACCCGGTATTTGCGAGAGCGATAGGATGACCTGTCGATTGACTCTGCACCGAGTTGCTCCGGTATTGAGTTCTCCATATGTGATGGGAAATCCGATCAGGATTGTGGATATCTGGATTGCAAGGACTTCTTTGTAAGTGCCTTCGGTTTTGTTCGATCCCGGAACAGACTTGTATGGATTGTATGTCTGACATTACAAATTGAGATATAAAGCCGATTTTTTTCAAATATATTTCTGTTAGTGGCGGAGAATTTATTCTTTTAGCTTAACACCCTTCTCCGAGATGTACGAGCTCAGAGGTTATGTAGTTGAAGGTTTTTAGCAATATATTCCCAATTTGGTAATGTGACATGCTGAGTGTTGCTGTGAAATGATCATTGTGTTGATTATTTGTGATAGGATCATTTATTTGATCGTCTATCTTGGTGATCATTTCTATGATCATTTGTTGACCCAAAGCATGGCTTTTGTATAAAGTATGTTTTTGTGGACGTGACTTCGTCGAGCCTCACACCCCGGGAATGGTCAAAACAGGAAAGATGCAGCAAGGCTATGAGGGGTAGCGCCCTTTAGGGTATGTGCATTTCCTTCTGGAAAAGGGTGGTATCATGGTATGAAGCCCAGATACTTACTCATGTTGAAAACACTTTATGATTGTGTGAATTGATTACGAGCGCTCGGTTAAAGGTCCCAAAGGACCGGGGGATGGCATACTCGGTCAGTTGTTACTCAGTTAGGTGTAACCCGGCCTTGTGTTGGTAGAGATCCGGTTTGGTTCTCGGGGATGTCCTTCCAGAGGCATTCTCATGTGGCAATGGGAAGTTCCTTGGCCTGACCATTCGTTGGAAATCCAAAGAAACAATACGAGCCTTGTACGGTTTTAGTTGTAGAACCTGCCATCTAATATGGTAGCTATAGTAAGCATACTATAATGGTACCTATGCTGGCTAAGATTTATATTCTACTTTCGAAATACTTTTCTTACACTATACACTAATAATAATATCAAATGTTTCTTTTTAATGCGTATCAAGCATCTTTGACTATCATAAGGAGAAATCTCCTCCAAGTCTGCGTTTGCGTTGTGTGTGTGGTGGGAGGTCTTATGGTAGTCTCATTTTTAAAAGCATTGCGAATTGACTTTAAAAATATTCCTTTATTTTGATTTTAAAGATAAATAAACTATTTTGAGTTCTCACACCAGTCACATGACTGACTTGGAGTTTATTGTTTTCCTTCCTAAACTCTGGGTGCCCACCAATTTCTACACGGGCAGTCAAGAGTTAGGTTTATCAGGATATTTCTGGAGTTGCTGGAGGCAAGCTGGATGGCATGGCGTAATTACTAGTATATAGTATTTCTTTTTCCGCTGCACTGTTTGTTGTTGTTTGTTGTTGTACACTCTGATGTAATGAAATGAAATGTGATGTAATGTAATAACCGATATAGTTCTTTGTTTAAAGATTATTCATTTATTTATTATATGTTGTTTCGCTGCGAATTGTGAGATTCTGTTATCGTTCTGTTATTTTCTTTCTATTCCGTTCTATTTTCTATTTCCTTTCCTCTCTATTTTCTATCCTTTCTCTCTTCTTCTATCCTTTTTTTTTTTTTTTTAAATATTGAGAATTCGTATTTCTGTTCATCTTGAATTAATCTACGGAGATTAGTGTATATTCAAGGATTACGGATTTGCGGGTCTTCACAATTCCATTTCATGAATAAATTGGATTTTAAGATGCCAGTGCTTTTCTAGGAGTTTTAACAAAATTCCCAATTAAATTTCTTATTATTGAAATCTTTAACTCTTGATAATCTTGATACTCATGAGTCTTCAATCTTGATATCTTCAGTCTTAAATCTTTATACTGTACAGCCTTCATTCTTGATACCTGCATGGTTAACTCTTGCATATACATATATATATATATATCTAAACTATAATGTTAGTATTTATTTTATAATCCTATTCTAAGGTTGTTGTCATCAAAACCATCTTCTCAAGGACTAACACCTTTGAGGTGATATAACTGATAGCGACGATGACGAGCCAAGCGAGGTATCAAAACTTCCCCACTCAGAATTACTTACATATTTCCACGAAGTAGATGGCTATTTTGAAAAACTTAGGGAGAAATACACTAAAATTGAATCACAAAGAGATACTTTGATAGAATCAAATAAACAACTTGACCAATTAGTTAAAAACTATCAAAATAGGAGCCCTAAGTGTGATATGTGTCCCTCACTTGAAGAAGAAATTAAAAAATTAAAATTAAAATTAAAACACTTGAAAATGAGATTTTGATTTTGAAAGAAAGTGAAAATACTAGGAGAGAAAAATCTATTAAAAAGTGCACTCAATTATTGGATGAAAATAAATCTCTCAAAACACAATCCAACAATTTTCTACTACTTTAGAAAAAATTTCCAAAAGTGAAAAATCATTGAATATGCTATTAGGGAAACAAACTGTTAATACAGTTAGACAAGGACTTGGGTATAATCAATCTGAACCAGTTAAAAGCAAAATTAATCAAGTCAATTCAAAGTGCCCAATATGTGAAAAAACTGGACACAATCACAATATTTGCTGGTATAGACCCAAAAATGTGAAAATCATACCAATTTGGGTTCCAAAAGGCATGAATATAAAATCCCTCAAAGTTAAACAAATCTGGATGCCAAAAGGAACATATATAAATAGTTTTGGATCTACACAAAATTATTTTTCAAAATCTATTGCCGTTGACAACCATGGACCTATAAAAACAAATAGGTCACAAAAATCTTTTAACGCGCAGGTATAGCGGCAGGCTAAGGAACAACAACAGTGTTATCTGAATTCTGGCTGTTCCAGAAACACAACGGGCGACAAAGCAAAGATTCCTTAGTCTAGTAGAAAGGTGGCAGAATCACAATGGGCAACTACGAAATATTATTGGCAAAGGTAAAAGTGGTAATGGTATATTCATCTTGAACGATATACTAATGTGATATCTACACCATAATCTGAATTTAATCCAGCCAGTTATGTTATAAAGAGATGAATGATAATTTTGATTCTGACTTATTCAAAATGTTGACCAATCATCTTTGAACTATAGCTTTCCTTGGACTAATGATGATGTTTTACTGATTGCTGATTACTCACGATACAAGTGGATATATTTGTTCTGACACTATGGTCATTATTTGTTTATTTACACGGCTTCAATTAAAATCCAAAAGAATTTCATTTAAAAAGTTGAAAAAGAGATTTTAATAAATCGTTGCACATTTCATGGTCTGGTCTATGACATTCAATTAATGATAATCTTGAGTGAAAGAAAAATTCAGATGCAGATTACATCGGTAATCTAGTTGGTAGAAAAATTACTAGTGGAACGTGATTTATGTTGTCATATTCAGTAAATGCATCATTTTCAGAGAAAATATCTGCATATTTTTCATTTCAAATTTTTTTCAAATAGAGACATTTTTCTTATAAAAACCCCTTCTAGAAATTTTTGAACTTGTTTCAGATTAGTCATTTTAGAAAATTTGATAATTATTTTTGAATTTGAGCTTAAAAGATTAAATTAACTAATCTGACTCCCTACCGATTATCTAAAATATAAATAGTGATTGAAAACGAGATGAGTGTTGATATTGATCATATATTATAACTTGAGATAGTATAATTAGTAAATTTCTTTAGAAATTTAAACAAGAGTTATAAAACTTTTTGTTGGTAAAAATTCCATGATCATTTTTATTTCTATCATATTTCTATCAACCATCACTCATCAAAATCTAATATAGTATGTCAATATGTGGTGCTTTAAGCAGGAATCATTTGTTTTTCATTTTATTATTTTTTGCAATAAAAATATCCAAAGTATTCACTCTAATTTAAAGTCCTCGCGGTTATGCATGGGTGATTTAATTGGAACTTTTTATTATGTTCTTCCATGCTCATTTAAAAGTCCTCACGGTTATGCATGTATGGAACACATATCAAAATTGATTGATTTAGTAGACAAGTTGATTCTAATCCCATTTAAAAGTCCTCATAGTTATGCTGGTTAGAAGATACTTGAATTCATTTAAAAAAAATGAGAATACTACTAGCCTCATTTAAAAGTCCTAACGGTTATACATGGTTAGTAGATATTCAAATTCCGGATATAAATATACCACAAATAGACACAAACATGTGGTTTTATTTGATGACACTATCCCTATCATTCTAAAGTGGAATATGCGTCAAATAGAGTATTTATGATTTTTGTTTGATTTTTTATTGAAATTTAATATTTATACTCGATTGGGAATTAATGTTGTATTAATGTCTATCACTTTATCTCTATTTTTCTAACACTATTACTCTTTTGCTGATAACAAAAGGGGGAGAGAAAAGTTAAGATTTTAGCAAATAAAGGTCAAATATTCTATTTAATATTTTCTATATGCATCTAGGTTCGTTTATTCATTTTTACATGCATATATGATGGGCGAGCTTACATGCATATATAAAGGCGATGTTTTGTGTAGAGAGGAAGCAATCAAATAAGGGGAGAAAATTGAATAATCCAAATTGAATAATCAAATACATTTAATAAATTCAAAATCTTAAATATATGTTTGTTATCATCAAAAGGGAGAGATTGTTGAATATGCGAGTATATGATTTTTGTTTGATGATAATAAACATATATATTCATTTAAATGTATTTGTTAATGAACTATTTTATTTTCATATTAAATAAATATTTGCTGAATAAAATAAATAACATAGAGTTTAAATTCAAAAGGATATTTTATTCAAACAAATATTTATTAAAATTTTGAATAGTACAAATTCAAGCTCTCACTATGTATGCACAATTTCGAATACATCATATTCAATTTACATAATTATCCTCACTACATATCACTCATTCACTCATATTTAATATTCAACTCCAGTCCAGATTGAATCAAGCATCTGAGCTCTATGCAAAAATACACATTGATGCAGTAAAATTGAAAAGGAAATATTTTTGCAGTGTAAAATAAAATGTATTTTTGAAAATATTATTTGCCTCAGTTATTTGGGTTGTTCGTCATCATTTAAATTTGAATTCAACATACACAAACAGCTTGTGACATGCACAGTTTATCACTGTACATGCCACAAGGCCATGGACAATGATATACACTTGATAAATCTACAAGGGACAAGTGAGCACAAGGTCAAACCCAAATTAAAAGCCGGGTTCAACTCAAGTGCAATAAAAATAAAGTCACTATATCAGCATAATGTCAAACTGAGCTATAAGCTGGATTCAACTCAGGCGCACTACAAAACATCACAAAACCGTTGAGCATAAGAATTCAAATACAAATACCAAAGGCTGCACTGCACTAGGAATAACTAAAGTTGATATGCAGACAACACATGTACAGGATTGAATACAATGAATTAGACCTGGCAACAATGACGAACCAACAAAATATCCAATCAAGCTACAGATTAGAAGCAAGTAGCATGATCAGAAGTATAAAAGTCCAGACTTGTAAAATAGTTCACACGCTACAACATGAACATAATGCAACAGCTAATGTGACTGCAATGCAGACTTGACTACAAGTGCAAAGCAACAATGAAGCAACAACGTGAATAACACATCATACATAAATATGCAAGTACATAAGTGGATGTTCACATATATGGCAACAATGCGAACACAGTTCAATGAAAAGGCTATGCAACATAAAGAAGACTCAAAGCCATATGCAGTGAAAACAGAGGCAATGCTCAAGTACTACCAGAATTCAAAGGCAACCAAACAAGAATGAATGCATATGCACATATGATCAGATCATCCAAACCAGACTTTAGTGATTATGTACAAAATGTACACATGACAACATCTCTATCAAGAAACTACATATATACATGAACCAGTGCACATGTAACCAGAGCCAAGGCAGGAGAACTAGATTCAAATTCAATGCAACTCAATATCCAATCAAATGCAATGCATCATGAGTATAAGATACATGCAACAGTGGAACAAAAATGAAGCAGACCGAACATGAACCAAATAACAAACCAAGTGCAATCTCAAGTGAACTCAACAAGACAGTCAAATTCAAATGCAAACCGACTTGAAGGAACAAGCACATGAAACAACATATATGCAGTGTGAATAAGACTGCAATATCATAGTATATCACACATAACTTCAAGCATCGGGTCGAAATCAACCAGCGAAACAATGACAGTGACACAACAGTTTTGAACAAAGACAAAGAAGCCGAAAAAAGGTAGCTTGCATCAGGAATTTTTAACTGACCAAAGTCAGAGACATAATGGCCGAAGTCAAAACTTAAAGCAAATGCAAAGTCAAAGTAAATTCTCATCTAAAAATATTTTCACAAAATAAAGTTTGTAGATTTCAAACCACGTGATGACGAAGGCAACAAGAACAAACCAAGTCAGAAATCAAACAGAGCCGTGGTAGCCAAGAAATCAAGTCGTGACAAGCAAGCAAATTATACAAATTGAAGAAGTCAGAAATCATCATAGTCATTCAAGAATAATCAAGTGGCCGAGATAAATCAATTGAAAAATTCAAACAAATATATACGGATGAGAAAATAGGATGTCGAATCCTATATAAATGTTTAACATCATCGGCTACGAATTCATTCGAGTTCAACCAACAAAGTATAATTATTCAACTCGAATCGTTGATTGAGTTCAGGCAAGTAAACAGTAAAGAAAAAGTACCAAATTATATACCGAATTCATAGTCGAACTCAATCAAAATCGAAGGAGCTGTGTTCGAATCAAGGAGACGATCGATTGCCAAAGGAAATTAGAAGAATAACAATTGTAATCGATCAACAATCAATCGGCTTTTTCAAAATTAACAAAACCCTAATTTTTGAGCAAAGGAGAAGTGGAACGAGCCATTTTTTTTTCACAGAGTAATACAGGTCGAATAATATAAAAGGAAAAAGGGAATATCTTTTATTTTGGGCTGACATTTTGGGCTTTGGTTTTCTAAAATTAGGGTTTTGTTTTAAATTATTGTTTTAAATTTGTATTTCCTTTTTAAACTTGTGTAAATTCTAGTCGTGTGACTAGGGGACGAACTACAATGGTGTAGTTCGAGAATTTGCAACTCAGTGGCTGAGTTATGGCAGGGTTTTGAGCATAGAGTTAAGGTTAGTCGATAGCGGGTGTCGCTAGTTTACATGTGTAAGCGTCTGACTGGTTAATTTCTAGTTGAAACCTTGGGGGGCAGCACATAGGCAGGGTTTCGCCGAAGCTGGGTAAATCTGTGTGTTCTATTTCTGCATTTATTATCTTGCTATTATCTGTGCTGCTTTTATTCTGATATATCTGTGTTGAGAATATTTTATAAACTTCCGCAGTAATTTTTATAAATAATAGTATCACCCTATTCACCCCCCCTCTAGGGTGAAATCGATCCTACAGTTAGCACCAAAAATAGCACAAACACGCCAGAAGCAAGTAGATCTATATATAGCGAGTAACATATAACGGAAAAGAAGAACAAAAACAACTTTGTAGTTGTTTGAAAAATACTCCAGCCTACAACCAACTTAATCTTTGTTATTAATTGATTCTCTTTGGAACACAATGATTATAATTCACATCCGACCTCAAACTAGTAGATCTTGAATTTAGGCATGTTTGTAGTATTTTGGGAAAAAGAAGAGATAAATCAAGTGCTAAAAAGACTTTTTCTAGTTGCCACCGGGTCCATATTTATAGGGAAACCGCCTTGTAGAACCGGAGGCCTACAAAATATCAAGTCCACCCCTAGATCCGAGTATGTAGGAGTAAGTAACCGGGCTCAATTATCAATAAAAATCACTCAGTACCGAGTGGTTTCGATAGGTATTGACTGGTTTTGATGGGGAAACCTCATCTTTTTTCCATTGGCCTTCTATTTCCGATCCGTTATGTTCCGAACACTTTTCCATTTAGATTAGGTTGTTTCGGAGAGGTTCTGCTACCACTTGTTTTTGCTTGTCTTTAGCTAGAAAATCCTTTAGAGTTGTTCTTCTATTCCTTAAAAAATCACTCTATGACAAATCTCTCGAGCCAGAGCTTTATATACAAGAGTTTTGGAGGACCCACATATAGAAAAAAGTGGTCGGTACCGAGTGGTTCTCCTTGCTCCAGTACCTCTGAAATTTTTTCAGTTACTTCATATCATCATTATAGATAGTTCTAATCATGTTAGAGTGAATTATGTTGGTGAAAATCATGTCACTGAAAATCATGAGTTTTGGGTCAAGGTTGACCTAACTTGGTGTCCGACTTAAGTGCTTTGTGTGTTTGCTTCAAATCTTGCTTGGAGTAGTCCAAAGGTTGAAGTGCTTCGAGCTTACCTAGGAGTTTTGTATGTACGACCCGAGAGAAATCACCACTGGATACCGAGCTAACTTGGGTCTAACTTGGGTTTGGCTCGGGTCTGACACTAAGTCATATTGTCTTGCCTTGCTATTTCTTGACTTAGGTATTCCATCATTGTTCTTATGTTCAGCTTAGGTACAACTCATGTTTGACCTAAAGCACCGAGTTAAAAAAATCAAGTCAACTTTTTTTCTCATTTTTTGATATCTCCTTTTTCTTGCCTTTTTATAATGTTTCAAATTCTTTGGGTCATTTCTTCATCGCTGTTCGTCTAATTCGCTCATATAAGTTCGTTCGAAGACCACAGAAATTTTGGTTATAAAACTTGCTGTAACGATCTATCTTTCTTACACCTAAAGACAACACTTAATACAAACTCGATATTCGTGTGCCAATCATTTAAGTGTCCGAAAGATATGTCATTAGGGGTGAAAGAAAGAAAGGAAAGAACAAAATCTCATAATACATGACGAGTAATATACAATATAAACAACTCTTTACAAAAAGAAATCATCGTTATTATACACATCATTAGAGTACATTAAACTAACATCAGTATGGATAGTTATAACAGTTTGTCTTTCCAATTGCTGATTTATATAGACAAAAAAAAAACAAATGAAAATTTCAGAATAATATAAGGCACGTGAATACGTCTTGGAAAATCTAGCTCGTCACCTGAAAGTTCCAAAGGATCCAGCTAAACCTAAAAAATATGCTCGAGCTGGCCCGAGCATTATAAGAAAAATAATGCCCGGATCAGTCTGGTAAAACCAGAGTGAGAAACCCAAATCACAAGGAATTAATTTATTATTACTTGTAAAATCTTTTAAAACCAAAGGTATATCGTAAGACCACGTCGCACATAAACATGGACGGGCTTTTACCTTACAATAAACAAAACCTTTTTATAGAAAATCTGTAGTATTATGATAATGTCTAGAATACAAATACAAATCAATCATTGCCGAAATTATTACATTATTAAATTCTAGCATAATAGGTATACAATCAAGTCTAAAGGCACTTATTGGAGAATGGATTCCAACTATGAAAGGGTAAGGGTCTACCACCGAATCCGTACACCTCTAGATAAAATGTACGGAAGAATACAACACGTTGCACCTTTGCTACCCAGGACCAACCCTATTCCTTACTGGATAGCGTCGAATATGCTCACCCCTTGGTTGCGATCAAACAACCATAATGGACCCCGAAGCATACATAAAGATATCGACACTAGATCTTGAAATGATCATACCCTAATGGGAGCGACCCACATAGTCCTGCCGCATGTCCCTGCTTTAGTTATTTTCCTTATTAATGAGGCTTGAGGATAGAATTACCTATTTATATAACAACCATCTTGGAATGCTAACGCAACCGTCCAGGCATCAATGCAGTGCCAGCATTCATACATATAAGTTTGTTTTGGGTTTGAACGAAATCAAAGAAACTACCTCTACTACATCCATTTTGGAATCAACCTCATTAGTAACAAGTAGCCCTTGCACTTCAAAAGCTCCATCTTCATGATGTCTTTATCTCGAAATGCTTAAATTGGATTAAAGTTGTTTTCGGATAATTTATACTTATCTGATACCTATCTCGTCGAAACAACATTCGATAGTTCCGAAAAACTCAACCCCGGTTCTTTTGGAAATAATCAAACAATACATAGGAGCAGGGATCACCCCTTAACCATTTAAGGGGATAGATGTCCCTACCATTTGTCATTGGAGAACAAAACTAGATTTATACACAAAGTAAAACATCATCGAAGATGACCGTGTCTTATAACTCACGTGTTTCTCCTATATATTTATGGAGTAATATTTTGGTCTACATTTGATAGTCAATTATTTGACTATCAAAAAAACAATCATTCAAAATTGATTTGATTCCATATGGGATCCACTAAGCCTTTATTAATTAATTTTTCTTTATAAAAACTCTTTGCAAAACTCGATCAAAAGATCTTTTTAAAACACTATTCCCAAAAACCTTTACATTCCTTTTATACTGGGAAAGCATTTTTACTTATAAAAAAAAAAGTATATACCAAAAACATTTGGAAAATTCCCTCTTCTCAAATCCATATTAAATGGCCAAGAAATTCCCTTTTCAAAACATCACTTACTATAAAACCCATTCACTTTATAAAATCCATTCACTTATCCTTTATAAAAATTCATTTTTTAAGTTCACTTCACATTTTAAACCTTCTTACAAATCTTCAAACTATATTTAAACTTCTTTTTAAAATCGTCCAAAATGATTTATAGTATCTCTTTCTATTTTTAAAACTATTGATAAAGTTCTTTTATAATGTTTATAAAATTTCCTTTATAAAACATCATTTACAGAATATCATTTGTAAAATAATTAGGGTAACCCTTTTATAAACAAGTTATTATTTATAATCATCTTTATAAAATAATAATATAACTCGAAATCATTTACAAACTTTAAACCCCAAATTTGATTAAGAGTTTAAGTTAATTCAAAAACCTGCTTATAAATTCAAAAAGAGGCTTATCCATCCCAATGGAACTAATTTAAGTTACCATTTTATTTCAATTTGAATTCCAATTCACTTAACAATTATTTACATAGGTCGATATGTATGTAAATACAACTCATATCCAAATCCGAGAGTAACATGTCAATATAAGCTAACTAGCATATACATGTCCAAATAACATAATAGCATGATGGTGATTTGTCCTGCTAAACAGATATCCAAACAATTCAGTCAATTTATAGCAGAACGAGGATTTATTCTGCTAACATATGTCCAAACAATCAAAAAATCTATATTATAACTCATTCCTAGTTATATGGTTTCTATAGATATCGACACTTGAATCCCTGGAATTTAAAACCATCTTTGAAAAAGTTCCTTTGAAACAATTTGATTCTTGGAAAAACAAAGGACATAAAAGTTTAAAAGTCTTTTTAAACTAATTAATTATAAGTTAAACTCTTATTAAATCATAATTAATCTTTATTAAATCTTAATTTAAATAAATAAATTAATTAAGAAATAATTAAACCTTTAAATAAATAATTAAACAGTAATTAATTACTAAATAAATAATTAAACAATAATTAATCCCTTATTAATTATTAAACAATCATTTAAACCTTAATTAATAATATAATATTAATTAAATAATCTTTAATTAAGTCTTAAATAAGAAATTAAACCTTAATAAATAATTTATAAATTAAAACCTTAATTAATTTAAAATTAAACACATGGTTGATAATTATTTAATAATTACCTCTATATTTAGTTATCAATTAATTAAAATTAGATCATATATAACTTATAATTAATTAAAAATCAATCATACTTAATAATTGATTAATTAAAATTAATCTTGTCCTTAAAAAGGTAATTAATTAGTGACTAATCTTCGCTCAGTTAAAGTTAATAAACCTTATTAACACTTAACTAATTAATAATTATTAAAATTAATTAATTAATCATTAATTATTAAATCCTTAATTAACTTTTAAAAACATTATTATTAGGCATGTATAACATTTATATAACAATTTTGAGTATGAAACTTAAAATTGAAAAATTCGGATTTTTAAAGCGAAACTGCATCCATAGTGACTATCGCTATGGATGCCATAACTTGAAAACTTATTTTGCATATACAATCACCTTAAAACCCTTATCCTTTACTTTAACTTACTTTACTAACACCCGCCGTTCGTAGCTCGGTTGGTTAGGGAGCTGGGAGATGGGGACTAAAGGACTGTGTCCGGGCAGGTTCGAATCCCAGCGCCTAACTATCAGTGGGAGTTTCAACGTTAAGCATCCGTGTGCGACGACTAAGTAAAAGCGGGGTAGACACACGGCGTAGGGTTTACTTAAGTGAGTATCAATGAATACCATGATCTTAAGGTTCCCCATGTTATCCAAAAAAAAAACTTACTTTACTAACTTAGTAAAAAGTTTTGAAAACAAATGTAAAGGTTAGTACTTTTTATTAGAAAACAGATTAAGTAAACCACTTAACTCAAGGGATCTCTATGTCACCTTAGCAAGTTCAAGTGCTAATCTTTCATAGCATTCACAAGTTGATATATCCATAAACACCTCACAACTCCAACATAAGCAAAAGATCTAATTTTATAACCATAACAATACTTATTAGGCTTTGCTAACAAGTCTAAGCTTAAAGTCAATCATACCACATATTTAATCACATACAAGCAACATGCGTATATCCAACGATATGACAATCCAACCAAACAACCTAAATATTTCATAAAAAACATTGAAAAATACAAAGTTAAAATCTTTCAAACATATAATAAGGTTTACTCACCAAATCTTTTTAGAAACTTGAAATAAATTTTAAACTTTTAAAGCCTGGAAAGCACCAAAAATCAACTCGGAACAGGTTATCTTCTCCTCGGTTTTTGGACATGTTACACTCAGATTTTGGTAAAGTGGTCAAAAGGGAAGTTTTAGGAAATTCGTTCCTCTACAATTTAAAAAAAAAGAAATACTCAATTATGTTTTATTTTGAACAAGGTATGGTCGAAATAAGAAGGAACGTTTTCGTACTTGGTTCCGTGAGTCCAAAAACACTTTGCAAATAAATGAGATTTTGACATAGCTGGACTAAGAATTTGGAAAAGTGATCTACATAAAAGTTGTAGCCACTGGAATATATTTCACATGGTTTGAAAAAAATAAAACCTCAATTAGGTTAAAGAATGAGGGAGATATGACAGATGGAAGAGAAGGCAAAAATGAAGAAATGAAAGGGGTATAAGCAAGAAACAAATCAAATTCCCTAAAAACCCTAAGTCCTTTACCCTCCACCTCCTTTTGCCACCTCATCATGCTCCTTTTCTCCCATTTACTTTAGCCCACAAGCTTTTCCCCACTTCCCTTTGCTTAGCCAACATGAAGTTAATGCATGTGTACTTATGTCTAAATATGTTTTCTAAGGCGTCTTCATGGAATATTCTTTTAACCTTATTTTGTTAACTTAACTATATGCACAAACATATATATATATATATATATATATATATATATATATATATATATATATATATATATGCATACCTTAAATAACTGTAAATGTATGTACATTATATTATAGGGTTTATAACACTTTCGATAATTTTTAGTCGATGAAAAGTCGAACATTCAGAAAACGTATTCCAATCACATTTTCGATTTTTCATCGAACTAATTATATTTGTGAACAACTTTTAAAAACTATTTTACCATCATTATTTATTATTTATAAGTGATTTTATGTTAATTATAAAATACATTATTTGAATATTTAAAATTAATCAAATATTTCCAAATCAAAGAGGTGAAATTCTGGGTCGTTACACTTCCCCCTAAAAAAATTTCGACCTCCAAATTTTTCCACAGCCCTAACCTGGAAATACTTAACACTACTCATCAATCTCTAAGATGTACATAGAACATTCTCATGCAACATTCGCTCGAATACATAGCTCTACTTCGGCTCTAGCATCGCTAACTCGATTCCCTAGTGCAGACTCCGATCAGACTTCTCAATTAGAAACCTCTATCCTCCTTACATAGCCATATAATATGATAGAAAATTTTAGGTTCCATATTAATAACTCTCACCAAGTGTTCGCTATCAATAATCAAGTGATAAATCCTTCTTCGAAATGGTGTGAAACGCCTCAAGTCATGTATTCAAATCTTAGATCGAGAATTATGCGAAAAAGAAAAATGATCTACGTACTAATCTAAGGGTTCTTACTACCCAATTACTTTCTATTATGCTATAATATTTTTAAAAACATTTCATAACAATTCCAACATAGGTTAAAACATTTTTAAATGATACAATTTATTTGTGAAACCTTATTATAAACTTATTTTAACTTATTAACTTTTTATAATACTCTCCTACATCCTAAGAGTATATACCAAAACTTCTAATTTTAAAATTATTCATCTGTTCTATTCAGATGTAGGCCAAAATTAACATTGGTCTTAAAATTTTGTCGACCAATCGAACCTCTTTACCCAATTGGTCTGGTAAGTAGCTAAGAAGAGTAGGATGTTGGTATCCGAACGCCGTCCTAGAGTCTAATTTTTTAGACACCTCTAAGGTAAAGACGTTTATTAGTCAGTCTAATAACATTAAATAAATTTTCATTTCTAGATGTTTTAAAAAAAAATTCAACCCAGAGCCCTAATGAAATCAAAGGGATGGGATGAGCCCCCAACCTGCTTGGTTCGGCCACAGACATGAGGGATTTAATGCTAGCCCAGCTTAGAGGTTTGATGCCCCCTACCATTTATGTAGGTTTTCTGGGAGCCCATCTCCGCGCCTTGAATGGGAAATACAGCTCAATCTACTAGGACTCGGACTCGTGATCTCAAGGAACCTTGTTCCATAGTCGCTAAATGGCCCTGACTGACCGAGCTATGCTCGTGGACAAAAGATACGTTTTAATAAAACCAAATTTAATAAACCCTTTTTATTAAATTAATTCAATTTCAAATTTTCATTTATTCACCCATTCTTTAGTCAAAATATTTGAAAACTTAAGAGCCAAATACCTAGGTTTTAGTTAATTTTTTTGAAATGATACTTTATATTTAATCCTTAAAGAATATACATATAGTCTGGGTAACTCCAAAATGATATCAAGGAACTGGGTACTACCGAATAGTACCATAAATCCCTTTACCAAGAAACTCAAGAGACGTGTTTACCATCCAAACACATCTTCTGCCCAATTTTAGTCACTTTTGAGTCACTTGAACTAGTTAGTAATAAAATTATTTCTTCTTTTTGAAACAAAATTATATATATTTCCAAATAAATAGATTTTAACAAAATATTTATCCTCCACTTTCTTTGGATTCATTCAGATTTGAACTTGTTTCGATCGTACAATGACAAAGAGTACTAAGTGCAACACTACATTTGCCCAAGCAACATCTGATTGTTTTTTAGAAGATTATTCTGCTCAACACAAAACATATAGAGACTCATTCCCCAAACTGTCCAAAGAAAACCTTATTCTTAAATTCTTTTCAGAATATTTATGCCTTAAAGTATTTTTAAGTAAAATTATAACTAATTTTCCAAAAATCCTTTGAAAATTTTATCAAAGCCACCAGGATTTGAATTTCCTAAAAATTCATATTATTTCCAAAGCATATTTTATAATTTTGACTTATAACAACAACTTTTATAAAATCATCTAAAATATTTCTTTTAATAAACATCTTTTATTAAAATCCAATTTTAACCCAATATTACCATCAAATGCCTTATAGTCAAATTGTGAAACTTAATTCAGAAGGTGTTCGAGTCAATATTCCCATAACTCTATCTACCTAACCTATACTCAAAAGGAAAAACTATTAATAGATTAGAAAATTACCAATGTTCAAAAATGGACGAGCATGACTAATCAAACCCTAAATGATAATAATAAAATATTATCAACTCCTAACAACAATCACATCATATATAATTGTACTTATTTTATTTTTTTGAAAATTATTTCTTTATATATAAAATATATTCCTAGGTAAAATTATTTCATTTACCAATTTAAAATGTTACTATGCTGATTTGCCTAGTTTAAGTGTTTAAAAACCCCTATCGACACCGTGGTGCCCATATCTCGACCAGGATTCATAAACATCTCAACCGATAAATCAACACAATATAAAACAGTTTTTAGTACTTACAAATATGCGCTCAATATATATACTCAGACTCATCCTAGGGTCTCACTTACCCTATCTCAAATGAGTTTACCCCACCAAAGCCTAGGTGTTTGCTCAACCTAAGCTCTGATACCACATGTAATGATCCGCCTTTCTTACACCTAAAGACGACACTTAATACCTACACGGTATTCGTGTGCCGATCATTTAAGTATCCGAAAGACAGGTCATTAGGGGTGAGAGAATGAAAAGAAAGAACATAATCTCATAGTACATGATGAGTAATATATAATCTGAACAACTCTTTACAAAAAGAAATCATCTTTATTATACACATCATCAGAGTACATTAAACTAACATCAACCTCGACAGTTAAGATAGCCTATCCTTCCAATTACCGACTTATATAGGCAAAAGTACAAAACAAATGAAAACTGTGGAAGAATATAAGGTACGTGAATACGTCTTGAAGAATCCATCTCGTCACCTGAAAGCTCCAAAGGATCCAGCTAAACCTAGAAAATATTCTCGAGCTGACCCAGGCATTATAAGAAAAATAACACCCGCATCAGTCTGGAAAAACCATAGTGAGAAACTCAAATCACAAGGAATTAATTTGTTATTACTTGTAAAATCTTTTAAAATCAAAGGTATCTCGTTAGACCACGCCGCATATAAACATGGACAGGTTTTTACCATACGATAACCAAAACATTTTTATAGAAAATCCAGTGGTATTATGATAATGTCTAGAATTTAAATACATATCAATTATAGTCAAAATTGTTATATTATTAAATTACAGCATAATAGGTATGCAGTCAAGTCCGAAGGCACTCATTGGATAATGGATTCCAACTATGAAAGGGTAAGGATCTACCCACCGAATCTTTAAATCTCTAGATAAAATGTACGGGAGGATACAACACATTGCACCTATGCTGCTTAGGACTGACCCTACCACTTAGTGGATAGCCTCGAATATGATCACCCCTTGGTTGCGATCAAACAACCAGAATGGACCCCGAAACATACGTAGAGATATCAATACTAGATCTTGGGATGATCATACCTAATGAGAGCGACCCATATATCCCTACCGCATGCCCCGCTTTAGTCATTTTCCTGATTGATGGGGCTTGAGGATACGATTACCATTTTATATAGCAACCATCTTGGAATGCTAAGACTTCCGTCCAAGCAGCAATGCAGTGCCAGCATTCATCCATAAAAATTTGTTGTGAGTCTGAACGAAACTATAGACACTATCTCTACTACATCCATTTTGGAATCACCCTTAGGATTAGTAGAAAGTAGCACTTGCACTTTAAAAGATCCATCTTCAATCATCTTCATAATATCTTCATTTCAAAATGCTTGAGTTGGATCGAAGTGGTTTTTGGATAATTTATACTTATTCGATCCTGGTCTCTTCGAAACAACATTCGATAGTTTCGGTAAACTCAACCCCAGTTCTTTTGAAAATAATCAGACAACACATAGAAGCAGGGATCACTCCCTAACCATTTAAGTGGATGGATCTCTATATCATTTGTCCTAGGAAAACAAAACGAGATTTATACACACAGTATAGCATCATCGAAGATGACTGTGCCATATAACTTACATGTTTCTTTAAGTATTTCTGGAGTTATATTTTGGTCCATATTTGATAGTCAGTTATTTAACTATCAAATAAACAATCATTCAACATTGATTTGATTCAATATGGGATCCTCTAAGCCTTTATTAATTGATCTTTCATTAATTAAAAACACTTTGCAAAACTTGATCAAAAGATCTTTTTAAGAAACTATTCCCAAAATTCTTCACATTCGTTTTATGCTTGAAAAACATTTTTACTTCACTAACGACGAAACATTCAATATAAACTCTCTTTTCATAGCAGCCGTTTTCCCTCTCTCCCCTCTCTTTTGACCAGTCCCATCTCCCTCCATGCCCATGACTCCTGTCACACCCATACCTCTTGTCCTTTCCTCACCTTCCAATCCTGCCCCCTTGATCCCTGTACCTTCCTCAGCAACCTTTCCACCACACTGTACCTCTCCACTTCCCACTGAACCAACTCTGCCTAACCCACAGCCTGTCCAACCTTCCATTCCTGGCCCATCCTGGTCGAATCTCTTCAAAGCCAAGCCTTGCAATGCCGGTGTTTATGCACCGATCAACATTAACCTTGAATTCAATGGCAACGCCATGGTCCCACCCACGAAAGTAATGGTAGCAGGCAAAAAAATTTGGCAAGACCACATTGTTGGCTTCCTCCTTGACAAGCCTCTATCATTCAAAACTGTTGTCGAAAATCTCAAAAAATCTAGAAATTGAAAGGAGCAGTCAAAGTCAAATTTGATGGTGTATTGTTGCTCTTTCATCTCTCCTGTAATGAGGACAGATCTAGGATTTTAAGAAGTGACCCGATATTCATTAGAAATAAGATATTCATCACTCAACAGTGGTCCTTTGAGCTTGGTAATGTCAGTGGCAAAATTATAGCAGTCCCAATCTGGTTACAACTCTCCAACATTCCAATTTATGCCTGGCCTCATCTTGGTATAAACTGGTTGGCAACAAGAATTGGAAGATTAATATGCCTAGATGAATCAATAGAAAAGCTTGACAGAATCAACTGTGCCAGATGCCCAGTTGAAGTGACACCAGAAAAAGAATTAGTTGAGAAATTTCCAGTCATCCTCATGGATGGGAGTGAACAGTATGTTCATGTAAACTACCTATGGAAACCTGAGATCTGCTTACATTGCAAAGTGTTTGGTCATATGACGGATTTGTGTGAAGTGAAGCTAGAGCAAGAACATGAGGAGCCATCTATTCAAGAGCAAGACAAAATTATTGAGAAAAGTAAAAAACAAAAAGGAGGAGATAATTTAGTAACACATCAATGGAAGAAGGTTGCAAGGAGAAAGCTAGTAAATAAGATCAGTGAAACACAGAAAAGAATAGTGGAGGCCAACACACATGGATGTATTTTTCTGGAACGTGATGGCAGCGTGCACCCTGAAAAAGCATTGGAGATTATGGCATCCGCTTCGAGAAAAACAGAGAAAACTCGCAACCTCCCCTAGACAATGGCATAGTTCAGTTGCCTGAAGTACAAGCAAATGAGGAAATCACATTAACAAAAAACAGAGAAATCATGGGGATGTCAAAAGAGAGAGAAGAACTGTGTGGTATCGCAGAGCATAATAGTTTTATAGTGTTGTCTACTTTGGAGGAGAATGATGGAGAAGTGCAAGCAGCAAATATGGAAGACACTGTGTGTAATTTTGAACAGGACTTTTCATGCACAGAAGTTTTGTGCATGAATAATTCAAGTGCACACAAAAATGCCTTGCCTATAAACTACTTAACCAAAACAACCTCTTTGCCCATCATGAAATCCAATCAAACAAAACCAACCACACCCCATGAACATTTTGATGACATTGTCCTCAATGTCATGTCAACCTCTCCTGAGCTATACTCCAACATCCTACCACCACCAGGCTTTTCCGACATGCCTGTTCCATCTATTGATCCTTCTTCCTCTTCCTCTAAGCCTCATCAACCCCACTCCAAATCCAAATCCAAAATCAAAGGTGGCAACCACCTAACCAATAAACCCTGTCATGACTTCAACATTTCCAAAATCTCCTCAACCACTAGAATTCTTCCTGAAACAAGTGCAAGCCCTCATTCTGCAACCAGAATCAAGACAATACAGAATTCCAAATTTATCAATATTCCTCAATGACACAGGTGTGTGGAATATAAGAGGAGCTCACCTCGAATCCAAATTAAACCAAGTCAAAACCATCATTTCTAATCATGACCTCAATCTCATAGACATCCTCGAAACCAAACTCAATCTTTCTCTAAGCTTAAAAGCATCGCACTTCATCAACCCACTGTGCAAATATTGCCACAATCTTCTTGAAGCTCGTTATTGTAGAATCTTGATTCTCTACAACCCAAACATCTTCACTCTGTCCTCGATTCTCTCTCACAAACAATTCATTCACACTCATCCTCTTCACATCCCTGCAACCAAAACCATGTATCTTACTATTGTGTATGCTGACAATAGTGCCCTAAGCAGACAAAACATCCATGATTACCTTCCTCACCTATCCCAAAATACCCATCCTTGGATTGTATCAAGGGACTTTAACTGTCTCCTTTCTCACAATGATCGTATTGGTGGAAATGCTGTTACCTTAAAAGATATCACGCCGCTGAACACATCCATAAACTCCTCTAATCTCATCCATGTTCCTTTTGCTGGTGCCAGATATTCTTAGGACAATAAAAGTAGGTCTGGAAGAAGAATTTATAGTAAAATTGATCACACGTTTGCAACCTTCCATCTTTAACCTCATGGCCAAAATTAACTACCTTCCTTCCCCCGCCCCTTCTCTCTGATCACTCACCCCAATTCATTCTCATGGAATCTGGTGGCCTAAAAAGAAAGTCCACCTTTAAATTTTTTAACATTTGGACTAAAGAGCCCGATTTCTTGAATATAATTAAAGAGGCTTGGAGCACTGACCATTTTGGTACTCCCATGTTTGTTTTGCAGCAAAAATTGAAGAACACGAAAAAAGCTCTTGGATCATGGGCCAGAAGCAGGTTTGGCAAGGGTGACCTACTTTCTTCCTCTCTTGAGATTTCCTTGGCCAATGCTAGAACTCAGGCAATGCAATTCCCGGATAACACTGAATTAACTAACATCGAATACAGGTTTCAAGACCAATACCAAAAAGCTTTAGGAACTGAGGATGATATGGGAAGAAAGAAGCTCAGATTCAAGTGGAATAACCATGGTGATAGGAATACTAAATTTTTCCATGATAGCCTTAAAATCAAACACTCCAAATCCCACATTCATAGCATAATTGACCGATCTGGGAGGTTATGTACTTCATCTCTCGATGTTGACAATGCTTTCCTTGATTACTTCACTAACCTCCTTGGAAATGCAGATAATTTCCAACATGATCTTTCTATCATTAGTGACCTGAATCTCCCTTGTCTCAGTTCTAAGCATGTTGCCTTCCTATCTTCCAAAGTGACAGACGATGAAATAAAGCAGAGTATTTTTGAAATGGATAAGGACTCTAGTGGAGGACCGGATGGTTTCAACGCTAATTTCTTTAACTGTTGTTGGGATATCATCAAGAAAGATCTTGTCTGTGCAGTGAATAGCTTCTTCACGCACAATAAAATGCTTTCTGGAGTTAATGCAACCAACATTGCTTTAATTCCCAAAACTGACCACCCCATCAATGTTATGGAATTCAGACCTATCTCCTGTTGCAACACCACATATAAGTGCCTTTCCAAAATCATAGCTGGCAGGCTTAAGGCTATGCTTCCTTATCTAATATCCCCTAATCAAGCAACGTTTCTGCAGGGGAGAAGCATCCTTGATAATGCGCTCCTATCTCATGAACTTCTCAAAGATTATAATAAAGCCTCTGTTAGTCCTAGAGCCATGCTAAAACTTGATATAAGAAAAGCATATGACACTATTTAGTGGACCTCTATCTCCAAAATCCTTGCCAAAATGAACTTCCTCTCCCATTTTGCCTCCTGGATATACACATGCATCTCCTCAGTCCACTTCACCTTGAATTACAATGGTAAGAATATTGGCTACTTCAAGAGTAGGTAAGGAATCAGATAAGGCTGCCCTTTGTCTTCTTACATCTTCATCTTGGCCATGGAAGTTTTAACAACTATGATAAACCATGAGATTGCCCTCAAAAGGATTCACACCCACCCCAAATGTAAAGACCCATTAATTTCTGCACTTATGTTTGCTGATGACCTCATTGTATTCACTAAACCAACTTCTCAGTCTATAAGCAACATAATGGAGGTTCTCAAAGCATTTCGCAAATTCTATGGGCTTACCATTAACTATGACAAGCCATCCATTCATATTGCGGGAGTTTCTGCCTCCACTTCCCAATCTCTTATGAACATATGCCACCTTCCTCAAGCTCCGAAACTCTCTTTTACCTCGGGATTCCAATGATCTCCTCCAAAATATCCACATCCCAGTGTATGCAACTATATGAAAAGATTACTACCACCATGAATGTTGGTCTAATAGATTCCTCTCTCAGGCAGGAAGACTGACCCTAATTAAGTCAGTTATATTCTCTTATACTACTTACTGGAGTAGAACATTCATCCTTCCCAAGAAGCTTATCCAAATGATCAGGAAGGCTTTGTGTAATTTCTTCTGGAATGGGTGCATTCTTTCAACCAGTCTCAAGCCAATTAGATTCAGCAAGGTTGAAACTAAAAATAACATGGGAGGCCTTGGCATCATTAATATACGAAATTGGAATACTGCTGCCCTCAGTGCTCATCTGGACAATTTACTAAACTCTAAAAACAATATATGGGTGACTTGGACAAAGAAGTACAACCTTCGCAATAAATCATTCTGGTGCATGGACATCCCACATGGATGCAGTTGGACTTGGAGATCCATTCTTAATCTCAGACCCATGATGCTTCCTCACCTTAAATATATAGCTTCCTCTAATGGAACTATCACTTTTTGGAGTGATCCATGGGCCAAGTCCGGGCTTGTTCTTAACAAAATAATGACATACAATCAAAGAATCCAATCTGGGATTCCGCCTGATGCCAAAGCCAAGGATTACATTTGTGATGGTACTATCACATGCCCTTCTCTAGCAATCAGAACATTCGTCTATTATGGCAGGAGATCAGTAGGCAACAGTATCTTGCAGCTACTACTGATAGGATTCTGCGGTCAACTGATCTTGTTGATCATTCCATTTCCAGAATTTATGATTGCTTGAATCAAGGTTCGGAGATGCCTTGGTTTGCTTGGGAAAAGAGAGTTTGGAATCACTACTGTAAGGAAAATGATAACTTACTATTATGGAAAGTGCTAAGAAATGCTATGAATCTCAAAGACAGACTGTTGAACATTGGTATGGCCATCGATGCGACATGTTGTTACTTTCGTGACGACCTTGAGACTAATATATACCTGTTTTTCAATTGCAAGTTTGTTCATAGCTTGTGGCAAAAAATTATGCTATTACTTGGTCATGGCAGTAGGTCCAGAAACAACAATATTGAGTGGTGCAACATATATAAACCACCAGATGGAAAAATGACACGAGTTTGATGTTGTTGCTTGTTCTCAAAAATTTCATTCGGGTTATATGGAGAGAAAGAAATGAAAGAGTCTTCAATGGAAAGAATAAAAGTGAGATCGAGATATGGAACCACCTGATTAAATCAATCAGAGATGGTGTGGGAAACAGCGCTTATAGTTTTGGGAATCTTAATTCTGGAATGTGGAACTAATTGTGGCTTTGCTGCCTTTTGTTTTGATTCTTTGTTTATTTTGGCATTTTTCTTTATTCATTTACTCTTCTTTTGTGCCGTAGGTTTGTTATGCTGCAAATTTCTTTTATTGTGCTTGCAATAAACTAGCAGGGGGCCAGTTAACCCCGCTTAGCTTTGCTAAAAAAACATTTTTACTTATCTAAAAAATATAAGAATTTACCAAAAACATTTGGAAAATTCCCTCTTCTCAAATTCCATATTAAATGGCTAAGAAATTCCCTTTTCAAAACATCACTTACTATAAAACCCATTCACTTATCCCTTATAAAAATTCTTTTTATAAGTTCACGTCATATTTCAAAACTTCTTACAAATCTTCAAAATATTTAAACTTCTTTTTAAAATCGATTAAAATGATTTATAGAATCTTTTTCTATTTTTAAAACTATTCATAAAATTCTTTTGTGATGTTTATAAAATTTCCTTTATAAAACATCATTTACAGAATATCGTTTGTAAAATAATTAGGGTAACCCTTTTATAAACAAGTTATTATTTATAATCATCTTTATAAAATAATAATATAACTTGAAATCATTTGTAAACTGTAAACCCCAAATTTGATTAAGAATTTATGTTAATTCAAAAACCTACTTATAAATTCAAAATGAGGCTTATCAATCCCAATAGTACTAATTTAAGTTATCATTTTAATTCAATTTGAATTCCAATTCACTTAACAGTTATCTACATAGGTCAACATATATGTAAATACAAATAATATCCAAATCATGGAGTAATATGTCGGTATAAGCTAACTAGCATATACATGTCCAAATGACATAATAGCAGGATGGAGATTTTTGATGCTAAATAGATGTCCAAACAATTTAATCAATTTATAGCAGAATGGGGATTTATTCTGCCAACATATGTCAAACAATCACACAATCTATATTATAACTCATTTACAGTTGTATGGTTTCTTAATGGTATCGACACTTAAATCCCTTGAATTTAAAACCATCTTTGAAAAAGAAGTTCCTTTAAAACAATTTGATTCTTGGGAAAACAAAGGACTTAAAACTTTAAAACTGTCTTTAAAATAATTAATTGTAAGTTAAACTCTTGTTAAATCATAATTAATCTTTATTAAATCTTACTTTAATTAAATAAATAAATTAAGAAATAATTAAACTTTTAAATAAATAATTAATTGTTAAATAAATAATTAAACACTAATTAATTCCTTACTAATTATTAAATAATCATTTAAAACTTAACTAAAATTTAATATTAATTAATCTCAATTAATAAATCTTTAATTAAGCTTAAATAAGAAATAAAACCTTAACAAATAATTTATAAACTAAAACCTTAATTAATTTAAAATTAAACACATGGTTAATAATTAATTAATAATTAACCCTATATTTAGTTAGTAATTAATTAAAATTAAATCATATACTTAACTTATAATAAATTAGAAATTAATCATACTTAATAATTGATTAACAAAAATTAATCTTATCCTTAAAAACATAATTAATTAGTGACTAATCTTCTCTTAGTTAAAATTAGTAAACTTTCTTCACAGTTAATTAATTAATAATTATTAAAACTTAATTAATTAATTATTAAATCCTTAATTAATTAATTATTAAATCCTTAATTAACTTTTAAATACATTATTATTAGGCTTGTAAAACATTTACAAAACTATTTTAAGTATAAAACTTAATTTGAAAATTTTGGATTTTTAAAGCGAAACTTCATCCATAACGATCCTGTGGATGCCATAAATTGAAAACTTATTTTGCATATACAATAAGCTTAAAACCCTTGGTCAAGTATGTATAACCTTAATGATTTATGGATTATGCAGCCTAAACTTGCTTCCAGTTGGATTTGGAAGGCAATCCTGAAATTAAGGTAGGCTCTCCTTCCGCTTACTTCTCTAAGAGTTGCTCATGAAAACTCTGTAGCCTTGTGGAAAGTGCCATGGATTAACAAGGGTATTATTCTATGCCATGTGCTTGACTATGGGGATATACAACAAATTGGTATCCCTCTTAATGCTAGTGTGGTGGATTACATAAGAAACGGTCGTATATATCTCCCAGTTACTTCTAGCAGCAAGGTTGTAGCATTTTGGAAGCTTTACTCCAACCGTAACTATATTCTTGCTAATTTGATATATATGTTTAGGGTGACAACTGTCTTCCTTTCTCCCCTAATATCATATACAAAGCTCTAGATGACAATGCTTCAGCTCCAAAATTTGCTTGGTTTAATAGAGTTTGGAACACTTCCACCTGAAGATAATCTGCATATATACTTCAACTGCCTTTTTGTCCAGTTTTTATGGAGAACCATCAAGCATAAAGGTGGGTTTCTTATGCCCTTCCGAGACAACAATAGGGAATGGAAAATTTTATTCTAGGAATCAACAAGTAAAAGCCGAGCTCATATGAGCTTTTGCTTATTTTGAAAGTGTTTGTAGATAGCATTTGGAGGGAAAGAAAAGATCGTGTTTTCAACAGCGTCAGTCATAGCAGATTGCTTCTCCACCATCTCGTAGTGAGCCGTATCCGCAAAGCTCTTCTCTTGTCTCAGTATAATTTTCCTGATGATATAGAGTTAAAGTGGTCTATTTCTCGATCAGCTCTTGCCTTTCCTTTTGTTTTTTCCTTTTCTTTTATTTCCTTTCCATCTTTGTTTTCCGTATTCTCCCTATTATCTGCTTGTAATTTGTTTTTATAAGCTTTTAATAAAATGGTAGGGGTCCATTTAACCTCGTTGGCTTTGCCAAAAAAAAAACTTAAAACCCATATCCTTTACTTTAACTTTACTAACTTTGTAAAAAATTTTGAAAACGAATGTAAAGGTTAGAAATTTTTATTAGAAAACAAATTAAGTATACCACTTTACTCAAGGGATCTCCATGCCACCTTGACAAGTTCAAGTGCTAAAAGTCCTGCCGAATTGGTTGATTTGTGATCATATAACTTTTAAAACAGATTTTTAACTTTAAAAAGCAATTTCTTTCCACCTAACTTGCTTATTTGTCATCATAATTGTTTTTCAGTTTCTTTTCCAAAATCTTTTCTAAAAGTGCTACCAAATTTCAGGGATTAATAATTTAAAACATTTATAAATTGACCCTTCTCCTTTTATAAATATATAAAACATTTAAGTCCCATACCTTAAATAATTTTATATACTTATTAAAACACTTAGGAAAATTCTACAAAAATTCCCGTAAATCAATTTTAATATGTTTTCAAACATATATAAATTTCTGACCCAAAGCCAATATAAAATAACCATAATTAATTTTTAAACCCAATTAAACCATTTTCTTCACTAGAAAATTCATAATAAATCCACATTAATTCAAAAAATTATGAAACTTGAAACTCGTCTCTGAAATAATATTTCGGACCTTGTCTCAAAATCACAAGGCATTTGGATGTCGTTTGATAGGTTTTTTAAATTAAAACTTATCATAAAAATCTACATGAACAAACATAATTCATCAAAAAGCATATATATATATATATATATATATATATATATATATATATCATTCAAAACATGACAATAAAATCTGCAAATCATATACGGATTTGATCTAGAACCGAAAATAAAAAAATATAAGATGTAACCTATTATTCACCTTTAGCTTGTGATTAAGGAGTTTTAGATTTGCTTCTTGAATTAGATTGATTAAGCTTCCTTCCTCTTGATTTTCGCTTATCTTTATCTTGATTTATCCTAATAGTGGTCGGCCTCTTCTTAGAATTAGTTTTGTTTATGAAAGTATAAAATGAAAGTGGCCCAAAGGGTTTAGGGTATATGAATAAAACTTATTTCTATTTTGCCCTTATTTATTACCCTTACTCCATTTTAATTCCCCTTAGTTCATTGTTTAATTTGGCACGGATACCCTTTTATTATTCTAATCTCAATTCCCTTAACCATTTACATTATTTCGTTTAATTTAACTTATTAAATGTCCTAAATAATGTTAATCAAAATTAGGGTCATTACACCGGACACCTCCGAATTTCAGAGTTCTACTTAATCCACCGGAGAGAGCATCCTCCATAATCTTTGCTAAGGTTATACATAACATTTGCTTGCAACACGGCATTCTGGAGGACGACGTGTGCCTTTTGGAGAAGAATGAGTTTGCCCACATGCCGCGGCTGGGATGTACTACTTGCCACCGGTACATGTGCTTAAACGAAGCAGTTCCTTCCGTCAACGACTTCTTGAAAGAAACTCTTTTGAACTTGGGAATTGCCCATTTCCAAATTCATCCTAATGAATATGCAATCCTAACCTGCCTTCATGTTTTGTTTATGCAGACTTTTAATCGTGCCCCGAGTTTCGATGAGTTGAGATATTTTCTCTCATTTAAGAGGAGAAACGAGTGCCCATCCTTTGTCATCATCTAGGCCTAGAGGAACCGTAATATTGTGCTGCAGATTTAAAGAATCTATTCTAATTCAAGACTCAGTACTTCTTCATTAGATGTCCCGTAGGGTTTAACCGCCTTTGGATAATGGAGGGTATGTTCTCTCCTTTATTTATTGAGTTTCGATACATCGTTATGGGATTTCTGACAGGTCAAATACTTCTTGCAGTTATTCCGAGGTCGAATAAAGACCTATCACTTGATCAAATTATCCATACCCTGAAGGCCGTAGATGCCAGTGAGTGATCGATTAAATTTTTTCTAACAGACAAAAATTTTATTTGGTATGGATTATTGTATCTTGGGAGATCCGCCATAGCGGTGGAAGTCCTGTCTCCTTCTCATTCCAGAATACAAGCATGCCCCACTTCATCATCGCATGGCTTTGATGAGGGCGTTTTTCAAGAAAAGGAAGGCTTGTATGGCAAGTCAACTGAAGAAACTCATGAGGGAAGGGATGTCATTGTAACATTCCGCTTCCAAAGGCTCAAAATTGACTGTTATAGATGTTGCAGTCATCTATAGGTCTTATTTCTGAGTGACCAAAATCGGAATCTTGAAACTATTGGCAACACAGAAACACAAGAATATGAAAAAATTTAAACTTCAACAAAAAGAATTTATCATTTCTTATGAATTTCAATTTAAGATTTAATTACATAATCCCAAATGTTAACCATGTTCAGATCATGTACAAAATACAATAAGAGCGACATATGAAGATGTTCCCTTAAGACGATCAGAGAACTAATAAATATGGACTTCACAGTTCTTAGTACATCATAGCGGAAAACACAAAATAGCTCCTATATAGCTAACACTGCCTCATACACGTCTCCGAAAGCTTATTCGTCCAAAAACTTGAAAGTCTCCCACTCCCAGACTTCTCAAATTAATTTTGAGTATCCGAGAGTTTGTGGAGAAACACAAACTTCAGATCCACCAATAAGTTTGGTATGAATGATCCCCGATCATCTCCTATCATAAACAGATATCTAGTGAGTCCATGCCGCTTAGCGGAACGGGTTTTCCCCTCACTAGTATCCAAAACAAAACATGCAAATTATTTACTATGCTCCTGCACCCAAAATGATTAGTCTTAACATAATACGAAATAAAGCCATAAATCATATATATTAGATATCCCATCCACCCGTTCATTAGATATCCCATCTAAAAGCAATTTATTAGATTTTCCATCTAAAATCCATTTATTAGAATTCCCATCAAAAATAATTAAAATGACTATTCATCAAAATAAATGCAGATTATCCATCATACATTGTTTTATAAAAGTTGGTGTGGGCTATCCACCGCACACTCCATAGTTTTTCTAGGATGACTATGAACCCTTGGGTGCCAAATCCCAAGGTTAACCACCTCTGGCAAAACATTCTTTATTTTAGAAATTTGATGTAGGATATCCATTGCACATTCTATGGTTTTCCAAGGTTGACCAAGAACCCAAGCCAATTAAAATATCATAATCCCCATGATTATCCATTAAAATTCATGATCCCCATGAATATTTATTTTTCCCATGTATTCCACATGTTTAACCTATTCCCATTGGTAGTCCCAATTAGGTTAAATTAAATAAAAACACATTGACATCCCCAATGTTTATTTTCGAAAGTATATTTCTGTTTGTAACCACAAACTATGTATCGAAAACATTAACCCACCGTGGCATCCCCAAGGTTTATTTACATCCAATTTAAGGATCCCCTATACATATTCAAACAAAGATAAGTATTTTATGCTATAACCCTTCGAAGTAACCCCTTCAAATTAGCAAAATTTTACTTAACGAAAACTGGCTAAAACAGCCCTTTAAACCCTTTCGAGATGAAGCCCCATTCAAAAGCAAATAAACATCCGAAGTAAGCCTTCCTTTAAAAGCATCACATAATCATACCTTTCGACCTTGTTGGAAAGTTTCTTTTTGACCTATTCGAAAGGTTCCACCTTTCGACATTGTCAAAAGCCCGAGGTTTCCCCCTTATAAAACCATTTACAAACTTTTCAAAAGCAATGAAACTCAAAACCTTTCGAAATCATTGAAACTCAAAACCTTTCGAAATCATTAAAACTCAAAAACTTTTGAAATCATTGAAGCTAACCCCTTTGAAACCTTTTGCAATCAAACCTTTTGAAATCAAACCTTTTGAAATCAAAATCTTTTGATACTAAAACCTTTCGAAACCACTCGAAAATAGAGAAGTATATGTGTTGGAATCAACCATTCGAAATCAATGGAGAGAGGTGACAAGTTTTATAAATCAAAAGATAACCATTGAATCCATCTGGGTCGAAAGGTTTGGAAGCGGCAACTATGCTTCCGGCCCTGTCGAAAGCTAACCTTTCGACGTTGTTGAAAGGTTTCATTTAAAATAAGAAATCAAACCAATTGAAACCTTTTTGTTTCAAACCATTTGGTAACATCAAAAACTCTTTGTCGAAAGCTAGTAGATGTATTTTCTTTAAAACCAAAACAAAGTTTCGTCTCCTTCGAAAACTCTAACCTTTAATCCCTAAACCTTTCGACCCCTTCAATTCACTATGTACTAGTCGTCTAATAATATGTGTGTTGATTTTTGACCTAGTCAAAAGGTTTGATGCCATTCAACCTTGTCGGAAGGTTTGAAATGGGGGCGAAAGCTCTTGCCTAAAGAGTTGAAATAATGAAAATTGTACTTTAAATAGTTCTTTTGTACCCCACTTGCCTTGTTTGTCGAAATCCGATTGGTTGCCAGAATTTTATTTTCAAAAATTGCTGCTAACCTTCCTTATTTGGAAATTTGGATAAATTCAAAAAAGCCCCTTTCTCCTTTATAATTATACAAAACATTTAGGTCTCATTCCGTAAACAATTTTATATAACTATTAAAACATCATGAAAAATTCTAAAAAATTTCTAGAAAATCAATTAATATGTTCTCTTCAACATGTTAAAATTTAAAAGCATACGAAGATAAAAACAATTCGAAATTTAACCAAAACTGATAAAACACGTTAATTATCCCATTAATGTTTAAAAACACCTCTGTCTTATCCAAACAAAGGCTTTAAATGGTTATATCCTAACCAAAATACAAACATGAATCGGGTATAACCCATAGCCGATCCAAACAAAGAAAAATGAGATGATAAACATGACTATTCACCTTGATTAGTTGATTGGAGAATGAGATAATTTCCTAACTTTAATTCCTTAGCTTTTATCTTCAATTTATATTCTTCCTGGAGCTTTTAATGGCCGCTTGAAATTTGGTGAGGAGTTATGAATGAGAAAGTAAAAGTTTATTAAGATGGAGGAAGAGATATATACTTAGAAATGTAGCACCATTTCCAAGTTTACCCTTTAGGAAAATTCGTCCTTCTAAATTTAGCTAGGTCTTATTTTAGTTCATTCATTTAGACACAGCCATTGGATTTATTTATCTCATCTCCCTAATTTTTTACATTATTCTATTTAATTTATCCAAATAAGTATCTTGGATAATATTAATTAAAATTCAGGGGCATTACAGACTCTTCTGCTTAAAGAATTCCGGTCCTAAAATTTCAAAAGGACACAACAACAAGCGTATAGCCCATGCAAGGAAAGTTGGTATAACCCACCAGCCAAATTATATATAAAACCTATATAGAACACACCATCTAAAACAACCCAGGAAGAGTAGACCAAATCCCGTCTATAGTCCTTCACGTTGTCGCTCCACTGAACTTTCACCAACCTAACTGTCTTGTTCCTTAGCCTCTTCTCATCTTTTGCCACAACACCAACCGGTGCCTCACAAAAGTCATATCCGGTTCCACTATTAAGTCCTCCAGTGCCGTTGGAGCGATAATAGTTTTTGGATCATGATCATACTTCCTAAGATGAAATACATAGAACACATTATGCACCCCAGCCAAACTGCTCGATAAATCTACTCAGTATGTGAGTCTTCCAATCCTCTTTGATATAGGAAATGGTCCACATATCTCGGTGCTAGCCTCTCGGTCTTCCCGAACCGAACCACACCTTTCGTTGGCGATACCTTGATGAAAAATCTATCTCCAACCGAGAAGTCTAGGTCCTTATGCTTTTTTTCTACTTTACTCTTCTGCCTATACTGAGCTTCCTTCACTATTTCCCATATCAACTCGATCTTTTCCATCGCCTCTCTTACCAAATCTAGACCAAGGACCAATTTGTCTCCAGTCTCTAACCAACGTACTGGTGATTTGTATGGCCTTAATACAAAGCTTTAAAAGGTGCCATTCCTATAGTAGTCTGATAATTATTATTATAGGAAAATCCACTAAGTGCAAGTGATCTTCCCAAGAACCACTAAAATCCAACACAAAAGCTCTCAACAGATCTTCCAGTACCTTATTGACTCTCTCTGTCTGCCCATCCTAAGGATGATATGCGGTACTCATCTTGAGCTTAGTGCCTAATTCGCTCTGCAGGCTCTTCCAGAACTCACTAGTAAACGAAGCATCTCTATCACCGACGATATGACTTGGAATTCCATGCAGTCTAACGATGTTCTTGATGAAAAACTTAGCCAAAATAGGTGTTGTCCTGGTTGACCTTACCAGAATGAAATGGGCTCTCTTGGTCAATCTATCCATTATGCATATACTTTCATTACCCCAGTTTGACCTTGGCAACCCATCAATAAAATCCATGGATATCGAGTCCCACTTCCAAACAAGAATTTCCAAAAGCCTGAAGCAAACCACTTGGCTTCTGATGTTTGGATTTTACTTGTTGACATTCCAAACACCGTTTTACCCATAAGCCAACATTCTTTTTCAATACTTCCCAGAAGAAACTTCTCTTCATATCCTGATACATCTTGGTTCCCCTAGGATAAACCGTAAACTTCGATCGATGACATTCCCTAAGAACTTATTTCCTAAGGTCTGCAACATCCGAAACACATAACCGTTCCTTCCTTCTCAACCAAACCATATGGTCAAGAATAAAATCCTTCAAATCATCAATCTTGGTTGTAGCTTCTAACTTTCTAATCTTCTCGGCTAACACTAGGTCCTCTTTCTGCCTAGAAGCAATCCGTTCGATCAGAACTGGTCGAACTTCCAAACAAGACATCATGGCGATATTCCGACTAGATCCAGCAGTCGACCTCAACTGCATACTACAAGCAGCCAGTGCTTCTAAGACTTTCCATTCCGGCAATATAGCTAACACCACATTTTGATGTTTTCTACTACGTGCATCTGCCATTTATTTCCTTTTACCGGTGTATATTCGATGCTAAAATCATAAGCTGTAATAAACTCCAACCATCTCTGCTGTCTCATATTCAACTCCTTCTGAGAAAATAAATACCCTAGAGACTTATCATCCATGAATAGCTGAAACCTTTCTCCCAAAAGATAATACCTCCACACCTTCAATGCAAAGATAACCGTTGCCAACTCCAAATCATGAGTATGGTATCTCACTTCACGTAGTCTAAGCTGTCTAGAAGCATAGGCAATACCCTTCCCATTCTGCACTAGCACAACACCTAACCCAGTACTATATGCATCGGTGTAAACTACCAACCCCTGATTCCCATTTGGAACTACTAACACGGGCGCATTGGTTAACAAATGTTTTAACTTAAGGAATGCATCCTCACATTTGTCAGACCAAACAAACTTCATGTCCTTCTTGGTTAGCGTGGTCAAGGATGCCGCTATCCGCCAGAAATTCTTAATGAACCTTTGGTAGTATCCTGCAAGTCCAAGAAAACTTCTAATCTCATTTACCGTCTCCAGTCTCTTCTAACTATTAACATCTTCGATCTTATCTGAATTTACTGCTAAACCCTCCTCGGAAACTACATGACTAAGGAACTTCACTTCGTTCTTCCAGAAATGACACTCGGAGAACTTCACTTTCAGCTAATGTTGCCTTAGCATCTCCAACACTATTCTAAGATGATCTGTATGATCCTTATCATTCTTAGAATACACCAAAATGTCACCAATAAAAACCAACACGAACCAATCCAAGTGCTCTTGGAAAACATGGTTCATCAAATCCACGAAGAAAGCTGGCGCAATAGTAAGCCCGAATGGCATAACTAGCCATTCGTAAGACCCATATCTGGTCCTAAACGCCATCAAAGGAATACTGTCCTCTGCCACTCTTAGCTGGTGGAAACCTGTCGCCAACTCCAGCTGGGAAAACACCCTGGCTCCACTCAACTGATCGAATAAGTCATCGTTTCTCGGCAAAGGATACCTATTCTTGATCATCCTCTCATTTAGCATACGATAGTCGATACACATCCTCAACGAACCATTTAACTTCTTCACGAATACCGAGTCCATTCCCCAAGCCGAATTGCTTGTCCAGATGTAATTCTTTCCTTCCAATTCCTTTAGCTGCATCTTCAATTACTTCATCTCGGTTGGTGACATCCTACTAGGTAGCCTACTTATGGGTTCAACTCTTGGTACGAGATCTATCCGAAACTCAATTGCTTTTTTTGGCGGCTAGCCCGAAACTGGTTCAAACGCATCCGCAAAATCTCTTGCAACATAAACTTGCTTCAAATCTGCTTCCATTCCCATGGCACCCAATAACACATAAGCATTTCCGTTTAAACTCCTTACTGAGTAAATGACTCGACCACGGCTATTAGGGTGCTTTAATGATATTTCCCCCTTTTGGAAAAATATCCTAGCATCATATCTATTCTAACCAATCCAGAACCAATATGATCCCGAAACCCACGAAATCAAAAACATATAAATTGCATGCAAATATATGACCTAACAAATCAAATTCCAACTGGTCATATCTCATTCCCAGAGTTGCATACCCTCCTATAGGATTCACAACCCTTAAAGGAGTAATAAGGTATAAAGGTTCCAAATATAAGCAATCTACCAAATACTGAAATATAAACGAGTGCGATGCACCGGTATCAAATAGTATCCTAACTGGAGTACTTTGAATCATAAGCATACCTTCCATCACAACTTTTCCTTTCTCAACCGCTGTTGGTCGAGAAGATGATGGTTCCAATGCAAAAACCTTTTCCTTTCCAGCCTTAGCAGCCTCGGGACACTTGTACTTGTAATGCTCTATCGGCCACAGTTGTAGCACTTCACATTTGGCCTCACTACAACAGCTCTTCCATCACCCGAGCGACAGCATAGTGCCCCTTCTTGTCACACTTGTAATAGACAATATCAGCCTTGCTCTTATTGGCTGTTGCCCCTGACTGGGTTCCTTTCTTCTTGAAGAACTTTTACTTCTTACTTTGAAAATTCTGAACCTCAGCTGGTTTCCCTTTTCCAAAAGTAGAAACCAGCTCCTCATTCCGAATAGCAATCTCAACAACAATATGACACGGATCCCGGAGGTTTGGCATGGTTGCTCTGGCGATCTCAGGATTCAACCCCCTGATAAACTTATCATTCCTCTGAATGACTATATCCACAGTAGCATATCCGTAACGGGATAGCTCATCAAACTCCATAGCATACTCGATCACTGATCTATCGCCCTGGACTAAATCTACAAATTTTTGAGCAATGCTAACTTGGAAACCTCTTATAGAAATCTTTCTTTGAACCTCCTTTGAAATTCAGCCCAAGTTAGGTCTTCCTCTGGCTCTCCTATGGTAACCCGTTCCATGAAAACGATGTTGCTTCCTGCAATTACCTTGAAGCAAGTCTTCTGCATATCTATCAAGCTGAGATCTACAAATATCCTTTCACAATATAATAGCCAGTTCTCCACTCCTACTACATCCTCAGTTCCCAGAAAAGGCTTCCCTCCGAGACAAGTGTAATCCCTACTCAGCTTGGCATAGTTACTGCCAATTGGGGCCACCATCGAATTAGCTCCTCGATCATTCCCTACATCCCTTCCCAAAGCTGCTCCAGCTTGCATCATATTCACGAAGAGCTGATATATTATCCCATATCAATCGGCGGAATCTTGAAACTAACATTAGAATTTGCATCTTGGTTCGCATTTGCCTGTTGATCCTGGTTGCTCCTAGTATAAGGTCAAACATTTCCACTTGTTGTGGTGCACCTTCTACCTTGATTAACTCTTCCATTTTCTGCCTCCATATCTTACTTCCCTACTACCTAAAATCCAATCTTTGTAAGATACAAAAGAACGTTCTAAGAGAGTGGGGAATACATACTTAGGTATTTATAACAAAGTATACATACGTTGCTATAACGCTTACCCAAGCCCAACCATATTTTAGATTCATTAGATTATGTTTTAAAAATCTTTTAAGGTTTAAATTCCTTTTAAGTACATAAACCATGCTAGATACCAACTTGTAACATTCCGCTTCCGGAGGCTCAAAACTAATTGCTATGAATGCTGCAGTCATCCATGTGTTATTTTTGAGTGACCGAAATCAGAATCTTGAAACTATTGGCAAAACAGAAACAAAAGAATATGAAAATTTTTAAACTTCAACAAAAAGAATTTCTCATTTCTTATGAATTTCAATTTAAGATTTATTTACATAATCCTAGATGTTAACCACATTCAGATCACATATATATGTACAAAATATGATAAGAGCGACATATGAAGATTCCACCTTAAGATGATCAAAGAACTAATAAATATGAACTTTACAGTTCTTTGTACATTATAGCGGAAAACACAAAATAGCTCCTATATAGTTAACACTGCCTCCTGCTCGTCTCTAGAAGCTTATTTGTCCAAAAACCCTGAAAGTCTCCCACTCTCAGACTACTCAAATTAATTTTGGGTACCCGAGAGTTTGTAGAGAAACACAAACTTCGAGTTAAACAATAAGTCTGGTATGAATAATCCCCTATCGTCTCTTATCATAAAAAGATATCTAGTGAGACTATGCCACTTAGCGGAATGAGTTTCCCCTTACTAGTATCCCAAACAAAACATGCAAATCATTTACTATGCTCCTGCTCCCAAAATGATTAGTCTTAACATAATATGAAATAAAACCATAAATCACATAAATATTGGATATTCCATCCACCCATTCATTAAATATCCCATCTAAAAGCAATTTATTAGATTTCCAATTTAAAATCCATTTATTAGAGTTCCTCTCTAAAATCTTTAAAATGACTATCCTTCAAAACTTAAATAGGACTATCCGTCCCAAATTCATCAAAATAAATGCAGATTATCCATCGTACATTATTTTATAAAAGTTGGTGTGGGCTATCCACCGCACACCCTATAGTTTTCCTACGATGATTATGAACCCTTGAGTGTCAAATCCCGAGGCTAACCACCTCTGGCAAAAAATTCTTTACTTTAGAAATTTGATGTGGGCTATCCACCGTACATTCCATGGTTTTCCTAGGTTAACCAAGAACCCAACGCTGGGCCGATTAAAATATCATGATCTCCATGATTATTCATTAAAATTCATAATCCCCATGAGTATTTATTTTGCCCATGTATCCCATATGTTTAACTTATTCCCATTGGTAGCCCCAATTAGGTTAAATTAAATAAAAACACATTGATAGCCCTAATGTTTATTATTGAAAGCATATTTCTGTTTGTAACCATAAACTATGTATCGAAAACATTAAACCCACCCTGGTGTCCCCAAGGTTTATTTACGTCCAATTTATATAAGGATCCACCTTACATATTCATACAAAGATAAGTATTTTATGTTATAACCCTTCGAAGTAACCCCTCCAAATTAGCAAAATTTTACTTAAGGAAAAATAGCAAAAACGGCCATTTAAACTCCTTCGAATGAAGCACCATCCGAAATAAAATAAACATCCAAAGTAATCCTTCCTTTTGAAAGCATCACAAAATCATACCTTTCGACCTTGTCGGAAGGTTTCTTTTCGACCTTGTCGAAAGGTGGTCGAAAGGTTCCACCTTTTAACTTATCGAAAGCCTGAGGTATCCCCTCTATAAAACCATTTATAAATTTTTGAAAGCAATAAAACTCATTAAAACTCAAAACCTTTCGAAATCATTAAAACTCAAAAACTTTCAAAATCATTGAAGTTAACCCCTTCGAAAACTTTTGAAATCAAACCTTTTGAAACCAAAATCTTTCAAAACCACTCAAAAACAGTGAAGTTTTGGTGTTGGAACTAACCCTTTGAAATAAATGGATAGAGATGACAAGTTTTATAAGACAAAAGATTGCCTTTGACTCTATCTGGGTCGAAAGGTTTGGAAGCGGCAACTATGCTTCCTACCCTGTCGAAAGCTAACCTTTTGACTTTGTCAAAAGGTTTCATTTAAAACAACAAAGCAAATCAATATAAACCTTTTTCTTTTAAACCATTTGACAACGTCGAAAGTTCTTTGTCGAAAGCAAGCAGGTGTATTTTCTTTAAAACCAAAACAAAGTTTCATCTCCTTCGAAAGCTCTAACCTTTCTTCCCTAAACCTTTCGACCCCTTCCAATTCACTACATATCAATCGCCTGATACCATGTGCACTGATTTTTGAGCTGTTGAATGGTTTGGAATGGAGGCAGATACTCTTGCCAAAAGATTTGAAATAGTGAAAATTGTACTTTAAATAGTTCTTTTGTACCCCACCTGCCTTGTTTGTCTAAATCTGATTGGTTGCCAAAATTTTATATTCAAAAATTGCTGCCGACCTTCCTTATTTGGAAATTTGAAAAAGCCCATTTCTCCTTTATAATTATACAAAACATTTATGTCTCATTCCATAAATAATTTTATATAACTATTAAAACATCATGAAAAATTATAGAAAATCAATTAATATGTTCTCTTCAAGATATTAAAATTTCAAAGCATATAAAGATCAAAAAAATTCGAAATTTAAACAAAACCGAATAAAACATGTTAATTAGCCCATTAACGTTTAAAAACACCTATGTCTTATCTAAACAAAGGTTTTAAATATTTATATCCTAACCAAAACAGAAACATGAATTAGGTATAAGCCATAGCCGATCCAAATAGAGAAAAATGAGATGATAAACATGATTATTCACCATGATTAGTTGATTGGAATGAAATAATTTCCTAACTTTAATTCCTTAGCTTTTATCTTCGATTTATATTCTTCCTGGAGCTTTTAATGGCCGGTCGAAAGCTGGTTCGGAGTTACGAATAAGAAAGTGAAAGTTTATTAAGGTGGAGGAAGAGATATATACTAAGAAATGTAGCCCCATTTCCAAGTTTACCTCTTTGGAAAATTGCTCCTTCTAAATTCAGTTAAGTCTTATTTTAGTTCGTTCATTAAGACACAACCATTAGATTTATTAATCTCATCTCCCCAATTATTCATATTATTCTATTTAATTTATCTAATTAAATATCTAGAATAATGTTAATTAAAATTCAGGGCATTACAGTCATGACTGAAGCCAGCTGTCCGATGAGATTGCCCCTAATTTGAGTGGAGGGAAGAAGAGTTTAAGCAGCTAGAGGGTGACGCTGCAGTGGAAACAGAAAAAGAGGAGGGTAAAGTTGAGAGTAGTAGTAGTCTTGATTCCTCCTCTAATGATGATTTCGACTAAGGCTCCGGTGATGGAGACTCCAAAACGTGGGACAAGACTCCAAACCTGAGTCTTGTTCTCCCGGACTCACCTCCCCAAGAGTATAATAAAGATGCTCCTCCCATAGCCGAGCGATGTCAAGATTCCCTGATTAAAGATGCCGGCGTAAACTTTGGGGATTCGAGCAACATTTACATAGATATCGATGAACTGACAAGGGAAGATTTCAGATTCGAAGGGACGTCTCCTCGCCCAGGTCATATCATGCCTGGCTTCAACCCGATTTCTAACACAGTGGCTTCCCGATCCGGTTTGTAACGTCCTTTTAGACCCCCAAGACACATTTCACTAGGGTCACATTCACTTACACATGTGTTATTTAGGCCTACTTTTTTTCTAAATCTCTTTATTTATTCTTTATGTCAGGTACCATAAGAGGTCGTGGACTTTACTAGGATCTCGAGTAATTTACTAATTTGCAACATTGGTCAAAACGATCCACAAGTCGCCAACGTGAGACCGAGGAGGAATGGAAAAGGCAGAAAGACTTGGAGGTCAAATCTCATCGCCGTGATGACAGAGAATGGGGTAGGACGTATAATAGTGGCAATGAGAAGAGAAAAACCCCTGACGACCAAGAGGAACTGTCTAAGAAGTCAAAGGTTGATCATGGTTCTCATCCTTCTGAGCATCAGGCCTTTGCCCCGACCCTAGTTTCTATCGGTCTTAAAGTTTTGGTTTCTTTGTTCAGGCTTTGTATTCGTCTCAAGTCCTATCGACCCACGTGGTGCCCGCTTCTAGTTCCTCGTGCCCTCATAGGAGGCCGACATACATTCTTTCGTTCGGTCCCCCTAGACTTGAGCTGTGCTCACCGAGTGGTTTTTAAAGGGAGTTAAGTTTGACCGCGACCTTTTCCTAGTCCATAGAGATTCCTATAAGCCCCACCTTCATGAGATTCAAAGTGATTTAGAGCAAGCTAAGGTATAGGAAAAGTTATGCAAGCAGCTAGCTGATACGAACTGCAATAATTATCAAGAAATCCTTTCCTTTGAATCGGAGGAAGACAGCTTCGAGAGAGTAAGAACGGTGCCATATTGCTTAAGGAGCCGAAAGAGGCCCATGCGAAAATAGAGATTGTATTTTGGGATGAAATTAAGAAGGCCCATGCGGATGAAGTTATGGTGAAATAGAAGCTCGAAGCTCGTGACATGATTATTGAAGCCAAGAAGAAGACTATTGCTGATCACGACAATATTGTTGAAGGGTATAACAAAACAACTGTGGAAAATGAGGAGATTGTGAAGTCCTTTGACAAGACCATTTTCGATCAAGCCCAGACGAATCCCTCTCTCCAAGAAAGAGTTACGCAGCTTAGCGTTGACAAAACTCGTGTTGAAGTTGAGAAAGCTGCCATTACAGTGGATTATTTAGAGCTACAAAACACCTTTGAAAAGAAGATGGAGAAGATGGACGATACCAACTTAAATTTCTATGTCAACTCCCTATTGCATAAGGAGAGTCTCAGCTATTTAGGCGCCAAGTTCTCGCACACTCTAACCATTGTTTGGGAGGAAATTTTGGCCTGTTTCTGAGAGAACGGGGACGTCTATACTGAGCGAGAATTGGAGTATGCTTACCTTAATGAGGAATCAAAGAGAGCACTGATAGAGTGCCAAGAGGTCCTACGAATTGAGAAAGAATAGGAGGCTGCCGATGCTGCTATGGCTTCAATTGCCAAAATGTTGCTGGAGCCCTTGTTTTTGGGCCAGACGAATCGTCAAGACATCCTTGCGATCAATTGGCCAGTTCTAGGCCCGAAACTTCTTCGAAGATCATGCAACCATCAAAAGAAGGAGAAGGTGGGGAATATGAGATTGACATTCTCGACTATTCCTCTGATGCAGGTAACCCTCTTGTTTCCCTCGAGTTTGAGAATTTTCATCTTACGCTCAAGAACAAGACGAACTTAATGTTTTCAATTTTGATCTTATAGGTCCGTCTTCTTTACCTATTGATCCGCTGGCTTACATGATGCTTGCACTCGCTACTATTTCAACTGCCTTGATACTTATCTCCACAGCTGCCCCGATCACTGTCTTTGTGTTTGGTTTCGGCAGGAATCTGAGAAGATCACTGCATTGCATGGTCCAGACAACCCTTTCGTATCTTCGAAGGGTGACTTTGTTATAGCTAAAGCTCGAGAGCAGGAGGACCAAATTGAACAGCTGCGTAAATCAAAATAGAAACTGGAAGTCTTTAAGAAGGAAAAGGTTAAAGCAATAAAATCTTCGAGGAGCCCCCGCAATTCCTAGAAGTGTAAGGCGAAAGGGGAGTCTTCCGAGAAGGTCGGAGAGCAGGGACGAATCCAATAAATATTTGTTGTTGTACTATTTTATTTTTCACATAATTAAATAAATATTTATTGAACAAAATAAATAACACAAAATTCATATTCAAACAAATATTTTATTCAAACAAATATTTTAATACAAATTTGAATGGTACAAGTTTAAGTTCTCATTATACATCAACATATTGTCAATTACAATTTCAGTTACAACGCGATTTTCAATATACAATTTTTCGTACATGATTCACCTCACTACATAATTCACTTAACACTCATATTTGATCTTCAAGTCTATTCCAGTTTGTATCCAGCATCTAAATTATCTGCAAAATAAACACTAACATAGTAAATTTGAAAAAGAAATATTTTGCAGTTCAAAATGAAGTGTGTGTTTTGAAAATATTATTTGCCTTAGTTACTTGGGTTGTTCATCATCAATTTTCTTTTAAATTCATCTTACATGAATAGCTTGTAACATGCACGATGTATCACTATATATGTCATAAGGCCATGCACAAAAATTTATACTTGTTAAAATTGCACGGATAGGTGAGCAGAAGGTCAAACCCAAGCCGAGGCTGGATTCAACTCAGGTGCACGCATAAAAACATATAACTCTTCAAATATACACATGGTTAGTCCAGACTCAAGACAAAACAACATACCAAACCAGATTATAATGAAACATGAAATAGAAACATGTGCACTAGCAAGCTACAAAAGGGATGCAAACTAGACCAGAGTAGTGCTCAAAGAATCAATGCAACAAGACTCCCAAACAAAACAGAACACACAAGAATTCATTCAAAAAATCTAGACAACATCATCATCAATGAACCAGAGGAAACAACAAGTCTAGACTGTAGATGTATAACGAGCAACAACCATGAACATGAACCAGTGCACATGTGCACACAAGAGAGTGAACAAGTATGGCTCAAACAATATAGAACTAAGGTGAACATAGAACAAACTGCAACACACATGGAGTGCTACCGGATTACAAAATGATATGAGTGCAAGAAGACTCTAGTCCTTCCAGTCACATTTAAAGCTTTAATGAGCAAGATGGACTAAACTAGATCACGTGATAATAGACTCCAACCTGAACTCAGTACAACATAGAACTAGACAACAATAATGAAAGATAACAACATGAAGACCAACTACATCCAACAAACTAGCATACAAGTATAACATGGATGTGCAGACCACACATAGGATGATTTCGATCCAAACCAATATCAGACTCATATACAACCAAAGAACATGCAAGTGAAGCTCAACCAAGACAGCTGCAACATAAAACCACACCACACATACAAGACCACATGACAATATGGGTAACAAGACTTCAAATGGATTAATACAGCAGCACAAACATATGACAATGAGTTATGGTCAGATTGTAGTAGAGTGTGTCAACATAGTAGCAGTTCGAACAAGAAATTGAACACAAGAAAAAATGAAATCAGTGAACAAGCCAGAAAATCTAAATTATCCAAAATTCAAAGTTCCGAAGACGCAGGAGCAAAAGAAGGAACCGACACAAAGCAAGTCACGAAAATTTGAAATATACAGTAACATGAACAAGTCAAGAATTCATCGCATCGTTCAAGCAAATCGAATGGCGAAGTAAATAAAGAGAAGAATTCAAATACAAAAATACAAATGAAAATTTAGGGCTTTAATCATAATAAAACCCAGTTCATCGTCGACAATCAAGACATTCATGTTCGAGCATGAAAACATATTTGTAACTTGAATCAAAGTCTAGAATTAAAAGGGAGAAATTCACGTACCATCTCAGAGCACATATTGAACATGACTGATTTGGTGCAGCCGCATATCAATCAAAGCCAAGATTCGATTTACGAAGCAAAGCAAATCAAGTTCCTAAATTCAATCGATGAATAACAATCGACGTCTTCAATTTTACCGAAAACCCTAGCTTTTGAAAAGGAATGAAGGAATAAAAGGGATCAGCTGATAACACAAAAGAAAGAGAGACAGACTTCATTTTATTTATTAGTGGGCTGGTGTTATTTAATTAATTTTGGGCTTAATTGATATATTGGGTTTTGTTTATTCTTTGTTTAAGTTTTTATTTGTAATTTCTTTTTAAATTGTATAACCTTCTAGTCGTGTGACTAGGTACAAACTACGAGGCGTAGTTTGAGAATTCGCAACTCGGTGGTTGAGTTGTGGTAGAGTATTGAGCGTAAAGTTAGGTTAGTCAAGTTGCGGGTGCCGCAAGTTTACGTGTGTAAGCGCCTGACCTCTTAATTTCTAGTAGAAACCTTGTGGGCAGCACGTAGGCATGGTTTTGCCGAAGCTGGGTAAATTTTTCTATGATGTCTTCTGCAATATTTTCCATTATTGTTTTTATTTGCGCACTAATTTTATTATTGTTATTATCACCCTATTAACCCTCCCTCTAAGGTGAAAAAGATCCTACAAGTGGTATTAGAGCTAGGAATAAAACCATTTTTTATTAAAAATTAAAAAATTCCAATTAAATAATTGATTTTTTAAATGGCTTCTTTAAATAATATTTTTTCTGAGGGTAAGTCCATAGTTAGACCACCTATGTTCAACGGTGAATGCGCATATTGGAAAAATAGAATGGAAATTTTTCTAAAAACCATTGATGCATGGAATATTGTTGAGATGGGATATAAGACACCAACTGTAGTGGTAGATAATCATGAAGTTGAAAACCGATGGATCAATTCACAGACCTTGAAAATAAGGTATAATTTGCTAACTCTATGGCTATGAATTCTATTATTTGTTCATTAGATCAAATTGAATTTGATCGCGTCTCACATTATCTAACCGCACATGAAATTAGGCACACACATAAAGTGTCTCACGAATGAACCACCCAAATTCAAGAATCTCGCCTTGCCATGCTTAGTAGCGAATACGAAAACTTCACAATGATAAAGGACGAAAGTGTTAAAGAAATGTATGGAAGACTATCTAAACTCGTATACAAATCGAAATCCCTGGGGAAACCATACACAGAGCTGGAAATTGTTCGAAAAATCCGCAGATTTCTTCCATAAAAATTTGAAGCAAAAGTGACTGCCATTCAAGAATCAAAGGATCTGAAACAAATTAAAGTTGAAGAACTCTTGGAAATCTCACCACATATGAGCTAGAAATCAAATTCAGGGAAGAACGTGAAGGAGGTGATACGCGAAAGAAATCAATAGCTCTGAAACGTACAACATAAAGTGAAGATGATGGTGATGATGAAGGAACAGCTGAATTGGCACTGATAATAAAGAGATTCAAAAGGTGGAACCACAAATATAGAAATCCTGCCCTAAATCAACAATTGAATAATAGAATAGTCAAAGTTCTAGACGACTCGAAAGAGCAGGAGATAATTTGTCAGAACTGCAATAAACCCAGTTATACCAAGCCAAACTGTCCTCTGAATCGACTCGACAAAGGAAAGAAATCGGAAAGGAGAAGTTTTGCAGCTACTCGGGATGAAAGTGATGAAGATAAAGATGAAAGCACTGGTAGTGAGAGTGAAAAAGAAAAACTATGTTTTCAAGGAGAAATAAGTGGTAGAGATGATGATGAGCCAAGCAAGGTATCAAAACTTGCTCATGGTAATTACTTATATATTTTCATGAGGTAAATGGTTGTTTTGAATGTCTTAGGGAGAAGTATGCTAAAATTGAATCACAAAGAGATAGTTTGATAGAAATAAGTAAATAGCTTGACCAATTAGTTAAAAACTATTGAAATAAGAGTCCAAAGTGTGATAAGTATCCACCATTTGAAGAAGAGATTAAAAAATCAAAAATTAAAATTAAATCACTTAAAAATGAAATTCTGATTTGGAAAGAAAGTGAAAATACTAGGAGAGAATTTTTTATTAAAAAGTGCACTCTCTTATTGAATGAAAATGAATCTCTCAAGTTACAAGTCCAACATTTGTCTACAACTTTAGGAATGTAACGACCCCTAAATTTTGATAAGTAAATTGGTTGAATTAATAAGATTTTTGTAATTAAATCTAGAAAGAAATAAATTTTTTATAATGTATAATGAAGAAAATGTTAAAAATGAAATGCAACCATGGAATTTAAAGCTAAGCATTAACAATTGAAATGAAAATGTCGATTAAATGAAGTAATGTAAATTGTATACTAGGCTAAGAATTAAATATAAGAAAACAAAGGCAAATAGTGAATTAATTAATGAATTTATAATAATAAATAGTAATTGAATGTCCTGTAAGTATTTGTAATATTGTTTGGAAAAGGAAAAACTTATAAGAGTATGAATGAGAGTAAGCATTTAATTAACCAATGCAATAATATATTGATTAATAATAACTAAATGTAAATTAAGTTAGTAATGTTAATGGCAGTTGATAAATAACCAATTTAGTGCAATCCCAATTAAATTGCAATAATTGTAAGGTTTTAATTGATTGTAATTTGTAAATTGGGAAATATATTCAAAGTTATAACTGACGGAATAATACGTAATAAGTGCAATTTGATAGGAATCAATGTTAGTTTAAATTAATGAAATAATAACTAGAATGCAAGGTTACAATAATGGGAATGAGTATATGTCAAGTAAATGAAAGGTAAACAATGATAACTAGCTTATAGAGTAATAATAAGCATAGTGTAAACATGGGAATTTAATTCAAATTAACAGAATTAATGTAAATGTTATAACTTGGTTACAAAATTAATATACGGAGGTGGATGAAAATATGAATTAATTAATGAGATGATAGATAGTAATGGTAATTGAATAAAATCCATATTATATAAGTATTGTAACAAAATGAACAAGAAATGCTAACTTAATTCCTAAAGTAATAGTTGATGTAATAAAAGAATGGAACCAAGATGAAATGATTTATTTGATTAAAATCTTAATTAATGTGTGCATTAATTTATAATGGGATATAAAAAGGTAAATTAATAATTTAAAAGGATGACAGACTAATAAAATAACGTATAATAATTGGAAATGGAATAAATTAGTGTTATGAAGCTAATGGTAGCATTTGTTGTAAGCAATAAACTTATAAATGAAACAAAAAGTTAATGGTATCAATTATTACGTGTTACATATTTATTTAGTCGATTAAATAAAATTTAGAAATCAATTTGGAAATCAAAGAAAATTAAGTAGTACGTTAATTTGAAATTAAGTTAAAATGTGAGAATATCAATGTAATAGTTTTGAATCCAATGTTAAGTCCATCTATTTGGCAATAATGAATGGCATTTTGGAAATTTTATTTATAATTAGTGAATCTAATGAAATTGAGGTTAACATTGAAATTTATAAATTAATCATCTCTAAATTTACATTTAAATTGTTTAAATTAGCGTAAATGATTAAGAAGATTTAAAGGGGTAAAATTTTCCAATTATAGAATTGAAATTTAAAATTTGACTTAATTGATTGTTTTTAAATTTATTTTATTAATGGGAAAATAGCCATTTTGGCCACTGACTCGGATTTCGACGAAACCAGCTTCATCGGATTCGTAATGGTGAACTGTTGTAGGATTTCAGGTTTCGTAGTGATCAGACTTGTCGTTTGATCGTACGAACGTGAAACGCCTTGAAATTGAAATCAATTAAAATTAATTTTAACTAAATTGATTTTGACATAACTTCTTCATACGATAGAATTTGGACATGAAACCTTTTCCATTACGTTTAAAATATTTTAAAACATCTATTTTGATATATGGGTTGACTCAATTTAGTTCCGGAGTCACAACGGGATTTTCGGGCCATCCATCGTTCAACGCATTTATAAATCAGGTCCATCTATTCTTTTCAAACTTGCCTATATATATCCTATTATAAATCCTAGCCTACCTCTATTTCTCATTTGTCTATGTGTACAATTCTATCAGCTCCTTCTCTTTCCATTGGTTGCAAACCCTCGATCCAATTGCAATTCAAAAATCAAAGTGAAATTTCAAACTCATCAAAAAAATTCAGAAAAATTATATATCGAAGCTCTCGATGTACGCATCTCAGATCTGCAGTTCGTTTTTGGTTTTGAATCACCATTTGTCCAGAAATTGAAGGTGAATTCTCGGCCATCCATCACGTCGAGATCAATTTCGTCTGATCGACGAATCGAAGGTACAGTCGTGTAGAGGGGACGAAGGAGAACACATCTATATGGTTCATCGTGCAAATCGACGGTGATCTACGGCAAAAATTGGGTTAGGGCATCAATTTTTTAAGCGGCAGCTGTAGTTCGTTCTTGAGTTCGTCGGCTGAGATGGGTGTACGCGTGGGGTCGAGAGGGCTTGGGCCTGGGTTCGAGAGGGCTTGGGCCGAGGGTCGCGGCCGGAGGCATGTCGTAAGCGAAGTCTGGGATGATGCGGTAAACGTTTGCGTTCGTTCCTAGGGTTGCTCGTGTCGGCCTGTAGTTGTTCGTGCGTGGGGCAAAAGTGTTTCGCGTGCAGTTTGAAGATGATTGACGTGGCAGAGGGTAGGTTTTTTTTTTTTTTTTTAAGTTAATTTTGATTTTCAACTCATTTTGATGAAATAACTTTTACATACGTAATCCAATTCACGCGCGGTTTTCTCCACTAGGTTCTTATTGGAATTCCGGACATTTTAGCGTTGGTTTGGACGGATTCTGAGACTGTCCAATTTTTGGGTTAAAATTTGGATTCAAATTCAATTTAAATTCAAAAGGTGAGTGTTTTAACCCACTCACAACTTCTAAAACTTCTTATATTTGTTGAGTTTAAATCTCGTTGTGATTATGCGTTTATTTATGACTTTTTCGTATATTTTTAAATCATCATCTCAGTTAGTGTATTTATTTAAATTAAATCGTTATTTAAATTATCATTGAATATAACTGCCAGTTAAATACCTGTTATATATATTATCAGTTATCTATTGGTATTGATTGATTGTTTTGGATGATGATTGTGATGGATGTGTGATCTGTTGATGGATGAATGGATGTTGTATTTTATATTATTTTAAACTGCAAGTTATTATGCATTTTATGTCATTCGGGATTGCGGTTTGAAATGATATATAACCGTAATTTTATTTTATATTACGGATTGAAATTACGGATTGAAATGATAAATATCCGTATCACTTGACCATATGATGGAAAATTATATAAAGGCACCACGGTTTATATATAAAAAATATTTTGAAATGATTTTCTATGGTTTGCAAAGAAATATACGGTTTTATGAGGTATGGATTTGGATATTGTATAAATGTATTTTATATATAGTTAAATTCTTGGGTTTAAGCAATGAATAAGATTTGTTTAAAGTATAAATAAGTTAAATAATAAAGTTGGATTTTATTAAAATGTAATATGGTTAAGTATTTACTTAAAGTATATTTTTGTATAGACTTTATATTGATTTTTATAAATCAAGGTTGAGAAGATAGTTTTGAAATTGATTGGAGATTTTATTTAATTAAATAATTATATTTAATAAGAATCCTTTTTGGAACTTATTGAAATTGAGATTTTAAAAGAATATGGTTTTATAACTTAATTCGGGTTTAAGGTGATTTGAGCGAATAAACTGAGGACTATTTCGTTATTGAAAATTGAAATTTTATTTAAAGGATATTGGATTTAGCAAGCAAATATTTCAAAATTAAATAAAGAAAAAGTGAAATTGGTGTATATATATATATGAATTATAAAATTTAGTTTTGAAATATTAAATATTTAAGCTTTGAAATATATTGAATTTGAAATGGTTTATTTGGAGGTTCAAATAGGTATATGGAACTTATTTATGAAATTAAAGAAGCTATTTTATTTTATAAATTAATTTAATATTTAAACCCTTCAAGTGGTGTAGTTATATTTCAAAGTTATGAAATTCAAAGTTTTATGTTTTGGAAGGCTATATTTCAAGTGTTTGGTTTCGAAATATTATAACTTTGAAAATGTTATGGATTTAGAAAAGGATATATTTGAAAATGATATCATATTGATTTGGTTTTAAAGGGGGAAACGATATCGTAATTATATGGTTTGAAATGGATATTATATTCTGGTTTGATGTATAAATTATTTTAAAATGACCTTGGTGTTATAATAACGTTTGGTTGTTGAAGAGACTGGGATCGGAAGTTGTCATACTCTCTACCAACTCCGAAAACCACTTTAACAACCGTGTACACGGTGGAGATTCCAAAATGAAGTAGGTTGGCGGCGGTGTTTCCTTTGAGGTAAATACGTGGACCCGACTATCGTGAATTGGCATAAGGTGGCTAAACAGGAGCGATTCTCGGGCCAATGAAGTAGTACCTTTGATCGGACACATCCCTTGGATATTATACTTTGACTTTTGGATTTGATTCGGTGGCCCCTTTTGATTTTTTTATTTGGGGGTGTGGCTCGAGGTGGGCAGTAGCTGCGGCTATGCATTACCACCGGCCCGGATAGCAATCGGTATATCTACCCTGGCATTGCCTAGTTGTGTCGTGTCACCTACCCTAGCGCGCCTTATACGATTTTGTTTTGTACCATAACTATGGAGTGCCCGCTGACGACGCCCAGTATAGGAGAGATTACGGTACTGTATAGACTATGGGAATATAAAAGTGTGTTAAGGGCTATATGGGTAACCCCTTAATGCTATTTTTAGTATATTATACTTTACTTTAGACACTATTATAATAGCGTATATTACTACATAGTAGATAGTTTAACGGATCCTTAGGAGATGTGAATCCCGAGCATCTCTTGAGTTACTGCACTCACGTTAGACACTGGATAGGAGATATCAAATCCCGTAAACTTCTCTGACGCCGTTTACGCTCATACTTATTATTGTTGATTTAACTTACATAAGATCTTTTAGTTCTGACTCGAGTGTTTTGTCTTTTCAATTCGCTCGGGTCAATCTGAGCATTTCAGGATTCAAAGACTTTAGCTCTGGAGGACGAAGACGAAGATTTATATTATTATTATTTATTATAGTATTCCACCACATTCATACTGTTTCCGCTGCATTATTAATATTCTCTGGTATGTGTAACTCTGATATGTATTGAATCGAATATTTTGTAAATCAGCTTCATGAACTATATATTTGATTATTATATTTTATCATTCCGCTACAAGATTCTGTTTTGTTCTTTTCTTTCTTTGCTTCTTCTTATTTACCCCATAAAAATCCGCCCTTTTGTATGATTTAAGTCCGACGTGTATGGTTTATCGTCGATTTAAAGCGTACAAAAAAAGCGGGATGTTACATCTAGTATTAGAGCTTTGGTTTAGCGATAAACCTTAGCTTTGCGGGGTATGACTCTTTACTAATAGTGTAGTAATACCCTTAGATGAGTCGCTGAGTGTGTGTGTGTGTGTGTATATCTATGAGAGTGTGTATTTGTTAGTGTTATAAAAAGTTTTAATATTGTGTTAATCTGTTCCATTTTGTATTTATAAATTCTGGTTGATGCATGGGACGCTATGACATCAATAGGGATTTCTAAACACTTGACAGGACAGACCGACATAATATTTGTTTTAATATAGGTGAATGAAATAATTTTGCCTATTGTATTTTCTCTATATATAAAATAAATTTTATAAAATATATATATTTGGTTGCAATAGTTGTCAGGTAATAAAATTTATAAATAATAATTGAAATGAGATTGAAAATAAATAAATGAAGAATTTGGGAATTTAGAACTTAATTTTCGGAGTTTTGAATATTTCTTTCGAATGATTTTGGAATATAGTAATAATATTTTAGAAGTATTTTCTGATATAAATATTTCAATTTAATTTGAAAGAATTGTTTTAAAGAAACTTTGGAAAAAGAAATAAGTTCTGTACTCCCTTCTCTGTCAAAGGAAAATAATTTCGATGATCGCGGCTGCATCATTGACATTCATTTTCGAGTTTCGAAGTGGGAAGGCCACTGTAGTAGTTTTGCTGCAGATTTGTTTTGATAAACGAATATAAATTTTAAATTGTTTTAAATATAATTGGATATATAAACTGGAAGTATATACATTTATCTATTATTTTAAAATGATTTGAAATTAAACCCGGTATTTAAATTCTTAAGTTTCCGTTAAATAATAGTTTCAATTATTGCAGTGAAATGGAATGTAACTAATTAATAATTGGAACCTTTAGTTAAAATAAGAGATAAATGCAAAGTTATAAATAAAATTTAAAGAAAGTTGAAATTTATAACTTATAAAACAAAGATGTAATTATTGAATATTAAATTAAATTAAAAGATGAGGTAAAACTTTTATAAGTTTCATTTGCATTTTTTTAACATATATATAACTTACCAAAAGATGTAAAAAGTTGAAATGTTAATAAGAAAATACAATGGAAGTTGTACAAGTAAACTTATGAATGAAAGTGTTCAATGAATTTCTTTAATAAATAAGAATTTGATGTTGAAATGGTTATAAACTTAAGTTATAATTGAAATGTACTATAATAAAATATGGTAGAAAGTAAGTATTGTGAGTAAGCAATTAGAAACTCAAATAAAAGAATATAAATGCTAAGCCATCGAAAAGAACATGAATTCCATTAATAAATGAAAGGAAGTTAGCAAGTAATGAAAAAAAATGAAGGTGAGTATTAATTGAATAAAAAGGAAATCAAACCATAAATTTATGAAAAGAAATGATTAAGAATGAATTTAATCTATTTTCTAAATTGGTTGGTTGTTGTTTTGGTTTATGGTTGTTTGGGCAAGGATACTTTAAATTTGTTTGATGTATGAATAATATATTTAGCTTCATTTAAGACTGTTGAGTAGATGGTGCACTAAGTAGTTTATTTTCCATTCTGTGCAATTTAAAGTTTGAACCTGAACAACTATTTATTTGTTGATATGAGTGAATGATTGATGTGTGTTGATTTATGTGATGGTTGTTGCTTGTTGCAAGTGATGGTTGCTATGTTGATTGTTGTTTGTTATTTGAAACAATTTTAAATATTTCATTTATATAATTGTTAACCTTTTAAGATTATATAACTGAAATACAGGTTATGGAAGCAATGGCTACCGCTTTTGGTTCCATAATATAAACGTAAATTGCCCGACAAATAGGTACGTTTTCGGATTACGATTATTATAGCGCTATTATATTGTTTCCCGTGTTGGGATATATCATTTTTGAAAATATATGTTATATATTGTTATATTTGATATTATATTTTCTTCCGAGTCTCTCCGTACAAAGGGGACTCTGCCGAAATTTTCCATAAATTTTGGATTTAGAAATTTTCGAAAATGTTTTCCAAACTTTATTAATTTAATAAATTGGTATATTTTATTTAAACTAATTAATTTTGAAAATTTAGTTGTTTATAAATTTAATATTTAAAGCAGGACATATTGGTTTCTTAATCTTTCTTTCCCTTCTTTTTCATTTTCGGGGACGAAAAGTTTTGAGTGGGGGAGAGTGTCACGACCCGTAAATTTTGATAAGTAAATTGGTTGAATTAATAAGATTTTTGTAATTAAATCTAGAATGGAATAATTTTTTTATAATTTATAATGAATAAAATGTTAAAAATGAAATGCAACCATGGAATTTAAAGCTAAGCATTAACAATTGAAAAGAAAATGTCCATTAAATGAAGTAATGTACATTGTATACTAGGCTAAGAATTAAATATAAAAAAACAAAGGCAAATAGTGAATTAATTAATGAATTTATAATAATAAATAGTAATTGAATGTCCTGTAAGTATTTGTAATATTGTTTGGAAAAGGAAAAACTTATAAGAGTATGAATGAAAGTAAGCATTTAATTAACCAACGCAATAATATATTGATTAATAATAAATGAATGTAAATTAAGGTAGTAATGTTAATGGAAGTTGATAAATAACCAATTTAGTGCAATCCCAATTAAATTGCAACAATTGTAAGGTTCTAACTGATTGTAATTTGTAAATTGGGAAATATATTCAAAGTTACAATTGACGGAATAATACGTAATAAGTGCAATTTGATAGGAATCAATGTTAGTTTAAATTAATGAAATAATAACTAGAATGCAAGGTTACAATAATGGGAATGAGTATATGTCAAGTAAATGAAAGGTAAACAATGATAACTAGCTTATAGAGTAATAATAGTCATAGTGTAAAGATGGGAATTTAATCCATATTAACGGAATTAATGTAAATGTTATAACTTGGTTACAAAATTAATATACGGAAGTGGATGTAAATATGAATTAATTAATGAGATGATAGATAGTAATGGTAATTGAATAAAATCCATATTATATAAGTATTGTAACAAAATGAATAAGAAATGCTAACTTTATTCCTAGGGTAATAGTTGATGTAATAAAAGAATGGAACCAAGATGAAATGATTTATTTGATTAAAATCTTAATTAATGTGTGCATTAATTTATAATGAGATATAAAAAGGTAAATTAATAATTTAAAAGGATGACTGACTAATAAAATAACGTATAATAATTGGAAATGGAATAAATTAGTGTTATGAAGCTAATGGTAGCATTTATTGTAAGCAATAAACTTATAATTGAAATAAAAAGTTAATGGTATCAATTATTACGTGTTACATATTTATTTAATCTATTAAATAAAATTTGGAAATCAATTTGCAAACCAAAGAAAATTAAGTAGTACGTTAATTTGAAATTAAGTTAAAATGTGAGAATATCAATGTAATAGTTTTGAATCCAATGTTAAGTCCATCTATTTGGCAATAATGAATGGAATTTTGGGAATTTTATTTATAATTTGTGAATCTAATGAAATTGAGGTTAATACTGAAAGTTATAAATTAATCATCTCTAAATTTACATTTAAATTGTTTAAATTAGCGTAAAGGATTAAGAAGACTTAAAGGGGTAAAATTTGTCAATTATAGAATTGAAATTTAAAATTTGACTTAATTGATTATTTTTAAATTTATTTTATTAATGGGAAAATATCCATTTTGGCCTCTGACTCGGATTTCGATGGAACCAGCTTCATCGGATCCGTAACGGTGAACTATTGTAGGATTTCAAGTTTCATAGCGATCAGACTTGTTGTTTGATCGTACGAACGTGAAACGCCTTGAAATTGAAATCAATTGGAAATAATTTGATTTTGGCATAACTTCTTCATACGATGGAATTTGGACATGAAACCTTTTCCGTTGCGTTTAAAATATTTTAAAACATCTATTTTGATATATGGGTTGACTCAATTTAGTTCCGAAGTCATAACGGGCTTTTTGTGCTATCCATCGTTCAATGCGTTTATAAATCAGGTCCATCTATTCTTTTCAACCTTGCCTATATATATCCTATTATAAACCCTAGCCTACCTCTATTTCTCATTATTCTGTGCATACAATTCCATCAGCTCCTTCTCTTTCCAATGGTTGCAAACCATAGATCCAATTGTAATTCAAAAATCAAAGTGAAATTTCAAACTCCTCAAAAAATTCAGAAAAATTATATATCGAAGCTCTCGATGTACGCATCTCAAATCTGTAGTTCGTTTTTGGTTTTGAATCACCGTTTGTCCAGAAATTGAAGGTGAATTCAGGGCCATCCATCGCGTCGAGATCAATTTCGTCTGATCTATGAATCGAAGGTACAGTCGTGTAGAGGGCACGGAGGAGAACACATCTATATGGTTCATCGTGCAAATCGACGGTTAGATCTACGGCAAAAATTGGGTTAGGGCATCAATTTTTAAGCGACGGCTGTAGTTCGTTCTTGATTTCGTCGGCTGAGATGAGTGTACCGCGTGGGGTCGAGAGGGCTTGGGGCGAGGGTCGCGACCGAAGGCATGTCGTAGGCGAAGTCTGGGATGATGCGGTAAATGTTTGCGTTCGTTCCTAGGGTTGCTCGTGTCGGCCTGTAGTTGTTCGTGTGTGGGCAGAAGTGTTTCGCGTGCAGTTTGAAGATGATTGACGTGGCAGAGGGCATGTTTATTTTATTTTATTTTGTTTTAAGTTAATTTTGATTTTCAACTCGTTTTAATGCAATAACTTTTACAAAAGTGATCCAATTCACGTGCGGTTTTGTCCGCTAGGTTCGTATTGGAATCCCGGATATTTTGGCGCTGGTTGGATGGATTCTGAGACTGTCCAAATTTTGGGTTAAAATTTGGATTCAAATTCTATTTAAATTCAAAAGATGAGTGTTTTAACCCACTCACAACTTCTAAAACTTCTTATGTTTGTTGAATTTAAATTTTGTTATGATTATGCATTTATTTATGACTTTTTCGTATATTTTTAAATCATCGTCTCACTTATTGCATTTATTTAAATTAAATCGTCATTTAAATTATCATTGAATATAACTACCAGTTAAATACCTGTTATATATATTATCAGTTATCTATTGGTATTGATTGATTGTTTTGGATGATGATTGTGATGGATGTGTGATCTGTTGATGGATGAATGGATGTTGTATTTTATATTATTTTAAACTGCAAGTTATTATGCATTTTATGTCATTCGGGATTGCGGTTTGAAATGATATATAACCGTAATTTTATTTTATATTACGGATTGAAATGATAAATATCCATATCACTTGACCATAGGATAGGAAATAATATACAGGCGCCGCGGTTTAAAATATTTTGAAATGACTTTCTATGGTTTGTAAAGAAATATACGGTTTTATGAGGTATGGATTTGGATATTGTATAAATGTATTTTATATATAGTTAAATTCTTGGGTTTAAGCTATGAATAAGATTTGTTTAAAGTATAAATAAGTTAAAAAATAAGTTGGATTTTATTATAATGTAATATGGTTAAGTATTTACTTAAAGTATATTTTGTATAGAGTTTATATTCATTTTTATAAATCAAGGTTGAGAAGATAAATTTGAAATTGATTGGAGATTTTATTTAATTAAAGAATTATATTTGATAAGAATCCTTTTTGGAACTTGTTGAAATTGAGATTTTAAAAGAATATGGTTTTATAACTTAATTCGGGTTTAAGGTGATTTGAGTGAATAAACTGAGGAATATTTCGTTATTGAAAATTGAAGTTTTATTTAAAGGATATTGGATTTAGCAACCAAATATTTCAAAATTAAATAATAGAAAAAGTGAAATTGGTGTGTGTGTGTGTGTGTGTGTGTGTGTGTGTGTGTGTATGAATTATAAAATTTGGTTATGAAATATTAAATATTTAAGCTTTGAAATATATTGAATTTGAAATGGTTTATTTGGAGGTTCAAATAGGTATTTGGAGAAAGAAGCTATTTTATTTTAAAAAGTAATTTAATATTTAAACCCTTTAAGTGGTGTAGTTATATTTCAAAGTTATGAAATTCAAAGTTTTATGTTTGGAAGGCTATATTTCAAGTGTTTGGTTTCGAAATATTATAACTTTAAAAATGTTATGGTTTTAGAAAAGGATATATTTGAAAATGAGATCATATTGATTTGGTTTTAAAAGGGGTAAATGATATCGTAATTATATGGTTTGAAATGGATATTATATTCTGGTTTGATGTATAAATTATTTTAAAATGACCACGGTGTTATAATAACGTTTGGTTGTTGAAGAGACCGGGATCGGAAGTTGTCATACTCTCTGCCAACTCCGAAAACCACTTTAACAACCGTGTACGTGGTGGAGATTCCAGAATGAAGTAGGATGGTGGCAGTGTTTCCTTTGAGGTAAATACATGGACTTAACTCCCGTGAGTTGGCATAATAGGCTAAAACAGGAGTGATTCTCGGGCCAATGAGGTAGCACCTTTGATCGGACACACCCTTCGATATTATACTTTGACTTTTGGATTTGATTCGGTGATCACTTTTGATTTTTTTTATTTGGGGGTGTGTCTCGAGGTGGGCGGTAGCTGCGGCTATGCGTTACCACCAGCCCGAATAGCAATTGTTATATCTACCCTGGCATTGCCTAGTTGTGCCGTGTCACCTACCCTAGCTCGCCTTATACGATTACGTGTTGTACCATACCTATGGAGTGCCCTCTGACGAGGCCCAGTACGGGGGAGATTACGGTACTGTATAGGCTATGGGAATATTAAAGTGTGATAAGTGCTATATGGGTAACCCATTAATGCTATTTTTAGTATATTATACTTTACTTTAAACACTATTATAATAGCGTATATTACTACATAGTAGATAGTTTAACGGATCCTTAGGAGATGTGAATCCCAAGCATCTCTTTAGTTACTGCACTCACGTTAGACACTGGATAGGAGATGTCAAATCCCGTAAACATCACCGACGCCGTTTACACTCATATTTATTACTGTTGATTTAACTTACATAAGATCTTTTAGTTCTAACTCGAGTGTTTTGTCTTTTCAATTCGCTCGGTTCAGCCTGAGCATTTCAGGATTCAAAGACTTTAGCTCTGGAGGACGAAGACGAAGATTCATATTATTATTATTTATTATAGTATTTCACCACATTCATAATGTTTCCGCTACATTATTAATATTCTCTTTTATGTGTAACTCTTATATGTATTGTATAAGTATAATCGAATGTTTTGTAAAACAGCTTCATGAACTGTATATTTGATTATTATATTTTATCATTCCGTTGCAAGATTCTGTTTTGTTCTTTTCTTTCTCTGCTTCTTCTTATTTACCCCATAACAATCCGCCCTTTTGTATGATTTAAGTCTGACGTGTGTGGTTTATCGTCGATTTAAAACATACAAAAAAAGCGGGATGTTACAAGGAAGATTTTCCGAAGGAGAAAAATCGCTAAATATGTTTTTAGGGAAATAAACTGTTAATCCTATTAGACAAGGACTTGGGTACACTCAATCTGAATGTGGTCCAAGTGAAATTAATCAAGTCAATTCTAAGTGCACGATTTGTGAAAAAATTGGACACAATGACAAAAAATGCTAGTATAGACCCAAACACGTGAAAACCATTCCAATTTGGGTTCCCAAAGGCATGAATGTAAAATTCCTTAAAGGCAAACAAATCTGGGTGCCAAAAGGAACAAATATAAATTGTCTTGAGTCTATACAAACAGATTTTCAAAATCGTTTGTCACTAACAATCATGGACCTGTAAAAACAAATAGGTCACAAAAATCTTTCCACGCGTAGGTGTGGTGGCAGGCTAAGGAACAACAAGAGTGGTACTTGGATTCTGGCTGTTCCAAGCAAACGATGGGTGACAAATCAAAATTCCTTAGCCTAGAGTAGTACAATGGTGGCAGAGTCACAATGGGCAACAATGATAAATGAAATATAATTGGTAAAGGTAAAATAGGTAATGGTCCATTTATCTTGAACGATATATTATATATTGAAAATCTGCACCATAATCTGGTTTAAATAAGCCAGTTATGTGATAAGGAAATGAATGTTGATTTTGATTCGGATTTATGCAAAATTGTTGACCAATTATCTTGTTATGCCAAGAGCATTGTAAGTACCTCTAGAGTCCTTGAAACGGTTATTATAGATTTGTTTGGACTAACGAAATTGCAAGTTTGGGTGGTAAGAAATGTCGTTTTGTTTTGGTTGTTGATTACTCTAGATACACGTTGTTATAGCCAAAATTGGTCACTAACACCCAAATCCAAGTGAAAGCACCAAATACCAGTCACAACTCACAGATAGAATATATGTAGAAAGTAATAATGTGAAGAACATTCATAACTAAAATGAAAGCAGTAAAGAACAATAGATTTTATAGTGGTTCGGCTAACTCCGGCCTACGTCCACTCTAGAAGTTTCCTTTTTATTGCTATAATAATCGGTTACAGTTACAAGGTGGTAGAGTAGCCTTAGACTTAGGAAAGAAAAAGTCAGAGAGGAGAAAGAAGACCCTTTTTCTAAACCCCACATGTTGTATTTATAGGCAAATCCAGAGTTGTTGGGCTTTCTTGAATGGTATAGGCCCATCATGACCTTCCACCGAGCCACCTACCTCCAAGGCCGAACTACCTTGACCTTCCATAATGCCGAGCCATACACCTCTACAATGCCGAACCACACCGGCCTCACCGCAATGCCGAACCACACCGCCTCACCATAATGCCGAGCCACACTGGCCTCACCATAATGCCGAGCCACACCGGCCTCACCACAATGCCGAGCCACACCGGCCTCACCACAATGACGAGCCACTTCGGTCGCACCACAATGTTGTGCCATCTCACCAATGCCGAGCGACCCTGACCTGACCAATGTCGAGCGACCCTGACCCCACCAATGCCAAGCGACATAATCCCACCTCGATGCCGTGTGGCATATCCTCACCTCGATGCCGAGAGGCATGACCTCACCTCGATGCCGAGCGGCACAACCCCACCTCGATGCCGAGTGGCACAACCCCACCTCGATGCCGAGCGGCACATCCAGGTGAACTTCATCCCTTTGAACCGAATCCATCATATTTCATCCTCGATAATCGTGAAATTAACTAGGTTGAATCCGCCTATTTATGGCCTTGAAAAAAGGCGGGTAACACACGTGGGTATACTTCTTTATCTTACCGCTTTTAAACCAGACACGACATTCTCTGTTTATTTATGTGCACGGTTTCAATCAAATCCAAAAGAATCTTATTTAAAAGTTGTGAAAAGGATTATAAAGTATTTGTTGCACACTCCACAGTTTGGGTTATGGTATCCAACTTACGATAACTTTGATTTAAAGGGGTATTCAGATGCAGATTATGCTGGTAGTCTAGTGGATATAAAAATTACTAGTGGAATGTGTTTATGCAGGGACATTCATTAGTTGCATCATATTTTCAAATAAAATATATGCATAATTTTCATTTTAACTAATTTTCAATTGGCAGACATTTTTTTTCATACAACCCCTTCCATAAAATAGTTGTTGACTTCATTTTAGATTAGGCATTTTAGAAATTTGATTTTATATTTATTTTTGGATTTGACCTTAAACTAATCCGACTCCCTACAAATTATCAAAAAGGAAAATAGTGACTGAAAAATGTGTTGATTAAGTACATTAGGACTTATGATAGTATATGTAGTAAATTTCTTCAAAAATTTTAAAAAAATTTGTAATAACTTCGTTGGTAAAATTTCCATGACCATATCTACTTCTATCATATTTCTAACGACCATCACTCGTCAAAGACCATTATAGTATGTCAAAATATGGTATTTAAATGGGAAATTATTCCTTTTTTTGATTAATTAGAAATAAAAATTATCCAAAAGTACTTACTCTCATTTAAAAGTCCTCACGATTATGCATGGGTGAAGTACTTGGAATCTTTGATTATGCGCCTAACAAAATATTTCTGATTTTTATTTGATTTTTTTATTGAAATTTAATACATATACTCGATTAGGTATTAATTTTGTATTAATATCTATCACTTTTTTCTATTTTTCTAACACAATTTCTCTTTTTCTAATAACAAAAGTGGGAGAGAGAAGTTAAGATTTTGGCAAATAAATTCAAATGTTTTATTGTTGCATATTCTCATCTAGTTCACATCTAGGTTCATTGCATTGTATATTTTTTATTTGCATATTTTTCATTTTCATGTATAGGTGAAGGGGGAGCTTTGTTGTAGGGAGAGCATTCACATAGGAGGAGCAAATAGAATTCATCAAAACCAAATACATTTATAGAGTCAAAATCTTAATATATGTTTGTTATCATCAAATGGGGGGAGATTGTAGAATACAATATAGTCTATGTTTTTTGTTTGATGATTATAAACACACATGTACACACGCACACACATATATATTCGTTTAAATATATTTGTTGTACCATTTCATTTTTCACATAATTAAATAAATATTTGTTGAATAAAATAAATAACATAGAATTCATATTCAAACAAATTTATTATTCAAACAAATATTTTATTACAAATTCGAATAGTACAAATTTAAGATCTCACTATACATTTACACGTTGTTAATTACAATACAATTTCGGTTACAACACAATTTTCAAAATACAATTTTTTATACATGATTCATCTCACTACATAATTCACTCAAGACTCTTATTTGATCTTCAACTCTATTCCAGTTTGTATTCAACATCAAAATTATCTACAAAATAAACACTAACATAGTAAATTTGAAAAGGAACTATTTTACAGTTCAAAATGAAATGTGTGTTTTGAAAATATTATCTGCCTCGATTATTTGGGTTGTTCGTCATCTTTTTTCTTCTGAATTCATCTTACACGAACAGCTTGTAAGATGCACAGTGTATCCCTGTACATGTCACAAGGCCATGCACACCGATATAAATTTGTTAAAACTACATGGACAAGTGAGCACAAGGTCAAACCCTAGCCGAGGCTGGATTCAACTCAGGTGCACGCAAAACAACATATAACACTTCAAATATACACATGGTCAATCCAAACTCAAGTCAAAACAACACAACCAAACCAGACCACAATGCAACATGAAATAGAGGCATGTGCACAAGCAAGCTACAAAAGGAATGCAACATAGACAATCAATGCAACAAGACTTCAGAACAAAACAGAAAGCTGTGACGCACCACCCTGAGACCTACATTAACAAAAAGTATTACCGGGTAATACTGCCTGCTAATGCGGGGAATAGGGCTGGATAGGAGCGACCATCTATAGCCTTATCTTAAATATCTATTAAATATGTTGACAAATGCCAATTTAAGTTTTAACACATCTTTAAAATTAACAAAAATCACCATTTGACCATTATTTCCACAATGTTTGCATTTTATCAAAGTAAAACCGTTCAATACTCATTATTATGCCAAAATAACATGCTAATTTTTCAAAACATTATTTTCTTCGTTTTATATTAATTTACAACAAAAAAACACAACACATCATTCAAAAAAAATCCAGACAACATCATCACCAATGTACCCGAGGAAACAAGTCCGAACTGCAAATGTATAAAGAGCAATAAGCATAAACATGAACCAATGGACACGTGCACATAAGAGGGCAAACAAGTATGGCTCGAACAATACAAAAATGAGGTAAACACGGACCGAACTTCAACAACGCATGGAATGCAACTAGATTACAAAACGATTAAAGTACAATAAGACTCTAGTACTTCTAGTCACATTTCAAGCATGAATGAGAAAGATGAACTAAACCAGATCACGTGATAACAGACTCCAACCCGAAATCAGTGCAACATAGAACCAGACAACAACAAAGGAAGATAACAACATGAAGACCAACTACATTCAACAAACTAGCATAAAAGTATAACATGGATGTGTAGACCGCACATACAATGATTTCTCTCTAGACCAATATCAGACTCATATATAACCAGAGAGCATGCAAGTGATGCTCAACCAAGACAACTGCAACACAAAACCGCACCATACATACATACATACATACAAGACCACATGACAATATAAGTAACAAGACTTCAAATGGATCGATGCAGCTACGCAAACATGTGAAAATGAGTTATGGTCAGATTGTAGTAGAGTGTGTCAACATAGTAGCAGTTCGAACAAGTCAGATAGTTTCAAAAAGTAATGGTCAACGTAAAACTATGTTGAAATAGTTTAATGTCGTAGGGGATTTCAAATCAACAAGCCAAAATGGGAACAGAGGGTAAAACAATGCTAAGGTACAAAAGTTCAAAATTGAGTGCCAAAAAAAATGAAATCAATGAACAAGCCAGAAAATCTAAATTATCTCAAATTTCAAAGTGCCGAAGACGTAGGAGAAAAAGAAGGAACCGACCCAAAGCAAGTCATGAAAATTCAAAATATATTGTAACATGAACAAGTCAAGAATTTATCGCATCATTCAAGAAAAATCGAACGACGAAGAGAATAAAGAGGGTAATTCAAATACAAAAATAAGAACGAAAAATTAGGGCTTTAATCCCCATAAAACCCAGTTCATCATCGACAATCAAGACATTCGAGTTCGAGTACGAAAACAGATTTATTACCCAAATCAAAGTCTAGAATTAAAAGGGGCAAAATTCATGTACCAACTCAAAGCACAAATTGAACTTGACTAAATTGGAGCGACCACATATCAATCAAAGCAAGGATTCGATTAACGAAGCAAAGCAAATCAAGTTCCTGAATTCAATCGATCAATAACAATCGACGTCTTCAATTTTACCAAATAACCTAGCTTTTGAAAAGGAACGAAGGAACAAAAGGGATTAGCTGATAACATAAAAGAAAGGGAGATGCTACATTTTAATTATTAGTGGGCCAGTTTTATTTATTTTATTTTGGGATTAATTGATTTATAGCGTTTTGTTAGTCTTTGTTTTTATTTTTATTTGCAATTTCTTTTTAAATTGTGTAACCTTTTAGTCATGTGACTAGGTATAAACTACGGGGCGTAGTTTGAGAACTCGCAACTCAATGGCTGAGTTATGGCAGGGTTTTGAGCGTAGAGTTAAGTTAGTCAAGTAGTGGGTGTCGCAAGTTTACATATGTGAGCGTCTGACCACTTAATTTCTAGTAGAAACATTAGGGGCAGCACGTAAGCAAGGTTTTGCCGAAGCTGGGTAAATTTGTCTGTGATTTCTTCTACATTATGTTCTGTTATTGTTTCTATTTGTGCATTAAATTTGTTACGGTATCACTCTATTCACCACCTCTAGGGTGAAAACGATCCTACAACTAGTATCAGAGCTCGGAATAAAAAGCATTTTTTATTAAAAAGTTCAATTTTTTTCTTCCAATTAAAAATTTGATTTTTTAAGTGGCTTCTTTTAATAATGTTTTTTGCTGAGTTTCAATCCATAGTTAGATCACCTATGTTCAATGGTGAATACGCATATTGGAAAAATAGAATGGAAATTCTTCTAAAAACCATTGATGCATGGAATATTATTGAGATGGGATATAGGGCACCAACTGTAGTGGTAGATAATCTAGAGTTGAAAAACCGATGGATCAATGGACAAAATTTGAAAATAAACTACAATTTGCTAATGCTAAGGCTGTGAATTCTACTATTTGTTCATTAGATCAAATTGAATTCAATCATGTCTCACATTGTCTAACCGTGCATGAAATTTAGCACACACTCGAAGTGACTCATGAAGGAAACATCCAAATCAAAGAATCTCGCCTTGCCATGCTTAGTACGAAAAATTCATAATGGCAAAGGATAAAAGTGTCAAAGAAATGTATGGACGACTGTCTAATCTTATATACAAATCAAAATCCTTTGGAAAACCATACAAAGAGCTGGAAATTGTTCAAAAAATCCTCAGAATTATTCCACGATAATTTGAAGCAAAAGTGACTGCCGTTCAAGAATCAAAGGATCTGGAACAAATTAAAGTTGAAGAACTCATTGGAAATCTCAACATATATGAGCTAAAATCAAATTCAAGAAAGAACGTAAAGGAGGTGATATGCAAAAGAAATCAATAGCTCTAAAAGTTACGACAGAAAGTGAAGATGATGATGTTGATGAGGGAGCAGCTGAATTGGCACTGATAATAAAGTGATTCAAAAGGTGGAACTGCAAATACGGAAATCCTGCCCTAAAACAACTACTGAAGAATAGATAGTCAAAGTTCTAGACAATTCAGAAGAGTAGGAGATCATTTGTCACAACTGTAATAAATCCGGCCATATCAAGCCAAATTGTCCTCAGAATCAGCTCAACAAAGAAAAGAAATTGAAAAGGAGAAGTTTTACAGCCACTTGGGATGAAAGTGATGAAGGTAAAGATGAAAGCACTGGCAGCGATTGTGAAAAAGCAAAACTGTGTTTTCAAGGGGAAATAAGTGACAGCGATGATGACGAGCCAAGCGAGGTACCAAAACTTACTCATTCAGAATTGTTTATATATTTTCATGAGTTAAATAGTAGTTTTGAAAGACTTAGGGAGAAGTACACTAAAATTGAATCACAAAGAGATAGTTTGATAGAACTAAATAAACAGCTTTATGAATTGGTTGAAAACCATCGAAATAAGAGTCCTAAGTATGATAAGTGTCCATAATTTGAAGAAGAGATTAAAAAATCAGAAATTAAAATTAAATCACTTGAAAATGAAATTCTGATTTTGAAAGAAAGTGAAAATACCACAAGAGAAATTTTTATTAAAAAGTGCTGTTATTGAATGAAAATGAATCTCTCAAGTCACAAGTCCAACATTTGTCTTCAACTTTGGGAAGATTTTCCAAAGGAGAAAAATCGCTAAATATGTTATTGGGGAAACAAACTGTAAATCCTACTAGACAAGGACTTGGGTATACTCAATCTGAACGTGTTAGAAGCGAAATTAATCAAGTCAATTTCAAGTGCACGATTTGTGGAAAAATTGGATACAATCATAAAAATTGTTGGTATAGACCCAAACACATGAAAAGCATTCCAATTTGGGTTCCCAAAGGCATGAATGTAAAATTCCTTAAAGTCAAACAAATCTGGGTGCCGAATGGAACAAATATAGATTGTCTTGGTTCTACACAAACATTGTTTTCAAAATCGTTTGTCATTAACAATCACAGATCTATAAAAACAAATAGGTCACAAATTTTTTTCCACGTGTAAGTGTGGTGGAAGGCTAAGGAACAACAAGAGTTGTACCTGGATTCTGGCAGTGCTCGGCACATGACGGGCGATAAATCAAAGTTCCAAAGCGTAGAATAGTACAATGGTGGCAGAGTCATGACGGGCAACAACGATAAATGAAATATAATTGGTAAAGGTAAAATAGGCAATGGTACATTTATCTTGAATGACCAGATATCTTGTTATGCCAAGAGCATTATAAGTACCTATGGAATCCTTGAACTAGTTCATATAGATATGTTTGGTCTAACAATGTTGTAAGTTTAGGTGGTAAGAGATGTCATTTTGTTTTGGTTGTTGATTACTCTAGATACACATGGGTATACTACTTTATCTCATCGCTTTTAAACCATACACTACATTCTCTATTTGTTTATGTGCACGGTTTCAATCAAACCCAAAAGAATCTCAATTAAAAGTTTAAAAGGATTGTAAAGTACTTGTTGCACACTCCACGGTTTGGTCTATGCTATCCAACTTATGATAACTTTGATTTAAAGGGGTATTCAGATGCAGATTGTGCTGGTAGTATAGTTGATATAAAAATTACTAGTGGAATGTGTTTTATGTAGGGACATTCATTAGTTGCATCACCTTTCCAAATCAAATATCTACATAATTTTCATTTTAACTGATTTTCAACTGGGAGACATTCTTTTTCATACAACTCCTTCCAGAAAATAGTTTTTGACTTCGTTTCAGATTAGGCATTTTAGAAATTTGATTTTATATTTATTTTTTGATTTGATCTTAAACTAATCTGACACCCTACAGATTATCGAAAAGGAAATTTGTAATTAAAAAAATGAGATGAGTGATTATATTAATCTTACATTAGGACTTGAGATAGTACATGTAGTAAATTTCTTTAAAAATTTAAACAAAATTTGTAAGTACTTTGATTGGTAAAAATTCCATAATCATCTCTATTTCTATCATATTTCTAAAGACCATCACTAATCAAAAACCAATATTGTATGTCAAAATGTAGTATTTAAACGGGAAATTATTCATTTTTTTAATTAATTGGAAATAAATACTATACAAAAATACTCACTCTCATTTAAAGGTCCTCACGGTTATGCATGGTTGAAGTACTTGGAATCTTCGATTATGTGCTTTCATGCTCATTTAAAAGTCCTTACGGTTATGCATGTATGGAACACATATCAAAATTGATTATTAAATAGGTGAGTTGATTCTAATCCCATTTAAAAATCCTCATAGTTATGCGTGGTTAGAAGATACTTGAAGTTATTTTTTTAATAAAAATTAGGAATACTGTAAATCTCATTTAAAAGTCCTAACGGTTATGCATGGTTAGTAAGTATTCAAGTTCCTGTTATAAATCTACCACAAATAGATACAACTATATGGTCTTCTATACCGACATCATCCCCATCACCCTAAAAAGGAATATGCGTCTAATAGAGTATTTATGATTTTTGTTGGATTTTTTATTGAAATTTAATATATATACTCGATTAAGTATTAACATTATATTAATGCCTATCATTTTTTCTATTTTTCTAACACCGTTACTCTTTTGTTGATAACAAAAGGGGGAAAGAGAAGTTAAGATTTTGGAAAATAAATTTAAATGTTTTATTGTTGCATATTCTCATCTAGTTCACATCTAGGTTCATTGCATTGTACATTTTTTATTTTTTTATTTTTTTATTTACCGGCATAGGTGAATGGGTAGCTTTGTTGTAGGGAGAGCATTTAAATAGGGGGAGCAAATAGAATTCATCGAAACCAAATACATTTAATTGAGTCAAAATATTAATATATGTCTTAATATATATTTGTTATCATCAAAAAGGGGAGATTGTAGAATACAATACAGTCTATGATTTTTGTTTGATGTTAATAAACATATATATATATATATATATATATATATATATATTCGTTTAAATGTATTTGTTGTTGTACTATTTTATTTTTCACATAATTAAATAAATATTCATTGAATAAAATAAATAAGATAGAATTCATATTCAAACAAATATATTATTAAAACAAATATTTTATTACAAATTCAAACAGTCTAAATTTAAGTTCCCACTATACATTTACACATTGTCAATTAATATATAATTTCAGTTACAACACAAATTTCAATATACAATTTTTCATACATGATTCACCTCACTACATAATTCACTCAACTCTCATATTTGGTCTTCAACTCTATTCCAATTAGTATCCGGCATCTGAATTATCTGCAAAATAAACACTAACATAGTAAATTTGGAAAAGAAATATTTTGCAGTTCAAAATGAAGTGTGTGTTTTGAAAATATTATTTGCCTCAGTTATTTGGGTTGTTCGTCATCATTTTTCTTTTGAATTCATCTTACATGAACAGCCTGTAATATGCACAGTGTATCACTATACATGTCACAAGGCCGTGCACAATGATATACCCTTGTTAAAACTGCATGGATAGGTGAGCACAATGTCAAACCTAAGCCGAGGCTGGATTCAACTCAGGTGCACGCAAAACAACATACAACTTTCAAATATACACATGGTCAGTCCAGACTCAAGTCAGAACAACACATACCAAACCAGATTAGAAACATGAAACAGAGGCATGTTCATAAGCAAGCGACAAAAGGGATGCAACGTAGACCAGAGTAGTGCTCAAAGAATCAATGCAAAAAGACTTCAGAACAAAACAGAACACACAATTATTCATTCAAAAACAATCATCATTAATGAACCATAGGGAACTATAAGTCCAGACTGCAAATGTATAAAGAGCAACAAGCATGAATACGAACCAGTGCACATGTGCATACAAGGGAGCAAACAGGTATGGCTCGAATAATAAAAAACTGAGGTGAACACAGACCAAACTACAACAACACATGGAATGCAACCAGATTACAAAATGGTTCAAGTGCAACAAGACTTTAGACCTTCCAGCCACATTTCAAGCATGAATGAGCAAGAATAACTAAACCAAATCACGTGATAGCAGACTCCAACCCAAACTCAGTGCAATATAGAACCAGACAACAATAAAGAAAGATGACAACATGAAGACCAACTACATTCAACAAACTAGCATACAAGTGTAACATGGATGTGTAGACCACACATACAATGATTTTGACCCAGACTAATATCAATCTCATATACAACCAAAGAACATGCAAGTGAAGCTTCACCAAGAAAACTGCAACACGAAAGCACACCACACATACATACAAGACCACATGACAATATGGGTAACAAGACTTCAAATGGATCAATGCAGCAGCACAAACATGTAAAAATGAGTTATGGTCAGATTATAGTAGAGTGTGTCAACATAGTAGCAGTTCGGACAAGTCAAAGCAATCTTAAAAAGTAATGGTCAACGTAAAACTATGTTGAAATGGTTTAATGTCGTAGGGGATTTCAGATCAACAAGTCAAAAAATGGAATAGAGAGTAAAACGATGCGAAGATACAAAGTTCAAAAATTAAATGCTAGCAAAAATGAAATCAGTGAACAAGCCAAAAAATGTAAATTATCTCAAATTTCAAAGTACCGAAGACGTAGGAGCAATAGAAGGAACGGACCCAAAGCAAGTCACAAAAATTCAAAATATACCGTAACATGAACAAGTCAATAATTGATCGCATCGTTCAAGAAAAATCGAACGGTGAAGCAAATAAAGAGAAGAATTCAAAGACAAAAATATGAACGAAAATTGGCTTTAATCCCTATTAAACCCACTTCATCAACGGCAATCAAGACATTTGAATTCGAGCATGAAAATAGATTTGCAATTCGAATTAAAGTCGAATTAAAAGGGGCAAAATTCACGTAACAACTCAGAGCACAAATTGAACACGACTGAATTGGTGCAGCCGCATATCAATCAAATCCAGGAGTGGATTGACGAAGCAAAGCAAATCAAGTTCTTGAATTCAATCGATCAATAACAATCCACGTCTTCAATTTTACCAAAAACCCAAGCTTTTGAAAAGGAATGAAGGAACAAAAGGGATCAGCTGATAACATAAAAGAAAGGGAGACATAGTTCGTTTTAATTACTAGTGGGCTGGTGTTATTTATTTTATTTTGGGCTTAATTGATATATAGGGTTTTGTTTGGCCTTTGTTTTTAGTTTTTATTTGTTATTTCTTTTTAAATTGTGTAACCTTTTAATCGTGTGACTAGGTACAAACTACAAGACATAGTTTGAGAATTAGCAACTCAATGGCTGATTTGTGGTAGAGTTTTGAGCGTAGAGCCAGGTTAGTCAAGTAGCGGGTGTCGTAAGTTTACGTGTGTAAGCGTCTGACCACTTAATTTCTAGTAGAAACCTTGGAGGCAGCACGTAAGCAGGGTTTTACCGAAGATGGGTAAATTTGTGTGTGATCTCTTCTGTTTCTGTTATTGTTTTTATTTGCGCATTAATTTTATTATTGTTAGTATCACCATATTCACCGCCCTCCTTTAGGGTGAAAATGATCCTACAAATGGTATCAGAGCTAGGACTAAAAACCATTTTTATTAAAAATTTAATTTTTTTCTTCCAATTAAATTTTTTATTTTTTGAATGGCTTCTTTTAATAATGTTTTTGTTGAGGGTCAGTCCATAGATAGACCACCTATGTTCAATGGTGAATACACATAATGGAAAAATAGAATGGAATTTTTTTTGAAAACCATTAATGCATGGAATATTGTTGAGATGGGATAATGGACCCCGACTGTAGTGGTAGATAATCAAGAAGTTGAAAAACCGATGGATCAATGGATAGATCTTGAAAATAAACTACAATTTGCTAACGCTAAGGCTATGAATTCTATTATTTGTTTATTAGATCAAATTGAATTTAATCATGTCTCACACTGTCTAACTGCATAGGAAATTTGGCACACACTCGAAGTGACTCATGAAAGAACCGCCCAAATCAAAGAATCTTGCCTTGCTATGCTTAGTAGCAAATACGAAAACTTCTCAATGGCAAAGGATGAAAGTGTCAAAGAAATGTATGGACGACTATTTATTCTCGTATACAAATCAAAATCCTTTGGAAAACCATACATAGAGCTGGAAATTGTTCGAAAAATCCTCAGAATTCTTCCATGAAAGTTTGAAGCAAAAGTGATTGCCATTCAAGAATCAACGGATCTGAAACAAATTAAAGTTGGAGAACTCATTGAAAATCTCCCCTCATATGAGCTAGAAATCGAATTCAAGGAAGAACGTGAAGGAGGTGATACGAAAAAGAAATCAATGGCTCTAAAAGGTACAACAGAAAGTGCAGATGATGGCGATGATGAAGGAGCAACTGAATTGGCACTGATAATAAACAGATTCAAAGGATGGAACCGCAAATATGGAAATCCTGCCCTAAATCAACAACCGAAGAATAGAATAGTCAAAGTTCTAGACGATTCAAATGTGCAAGAGATTATTTGTCACAACTGCAATAACCCGGTCATACCAAGCTAAATTGTCCTCAAAATCGACTAAGCGAAGGAAAGAAATCGAAAAGGAGAAGTTTTGCAGCCACTTGGGATGAAAGTGACGAAGATAAAGATTAAAGCACTGGCAATGAGAGTGAAAAAGCGAAACTGTTTTTCAAAGAAAAATATGTGACAGTGATGATGAGGAGCCAAAGGAGGTATCAAAACTTTCTCATTCGGGACTACTTATATATTTTCATGAGGTAAATGGTTGTTTTGAAAGACTTAGAGAGAAGTATGCTAAAATTGAATCATAAAGAGATAGTTTGATAGAACTAAATACTATGCTCGATCAATTGGTTAAAAACTATCGAAATAAGAGTCCTAAGTGTGATATGTCCATCATTTGAAGAAGAAATTAAAAAATCAAAAAATTAAAATTAAATCAATTGAAAATGAAATTCTGATTTTAAAAGAAAGTGAAAATACTAGGAGGGAAAATTCTATTAAAAAGTGCACTCTGTTATTGAATGAAAATGAATCTCTCAATTCACAAGTCCAACATTTGTCTACAACTTTAGGAAGATTTTCCAAAGGAGAAAAATCGCTAAATATGTTATTAGGGAAACAAACTGTTAATCCTATTAGACAAGGACTTGGCTATACTCAATCTGAACTTGTTAGAAGCGAAATTAATCAAGTAATTCCAAGTGCACAATTTATGGAAAAATTCGACACAGTCACAATAATTGCTGGTATAGACCCAAACATGTGAAAACCATTCCAATTTGGGTTCCCATAGAAACGAATGTAAAATTCCTTAAAGTCAAACAAATCTGGGTGCTGAAAGGAATAAATATAGATTGTCTTGGGTCTACACAAACATATTTTTCAAAAGGGGCATTTCACTAGAAGGACAAACATTCCAGTCCAATTAGTTTCTAAGACAAGCATCCATAGAAATTAATTTCAAGGCCAAAGTCAGCAGAATAATTACTTTTAAGGACAAAGTCGGCAGTCCAATTATTTTCAAGGACATAATTTCATAGGTTTTTAAGCCATAGAAACTAATTATTTTTAATTTTGTCCTTAAAAGTAATTATTTCAATTGTGTGTCCTAGAAACTAACTGCACTTGCTAAAGAGGCCCTTGTGGCTAATTTCCACTTTTCAAAATCGTTTATTACTAACAATCATGGAGTTATAAAAACAAATAGGTCACAAAAATCTTTCCACGTGTAGGTGTGGTGGTAGGCTATGGAACAACAAGAGTGGTACCTGGATTCTGGCTGTTCCAAGCACACGATAGGTGAAAAATCAAAGTTCCTTAGCCTAGAGTAGTACAATGGTGGCAGTGTCACAATGTGCAACAACAATAAATGAAATATAACTGGTAAAGGTAAAATATGTAATGGTACATTTATCTTGAACGATATACTACATACTGAAAATCTGCATCATAATATGATTTAAATAAGCCAGTTATGTGAGGAAATGAATGTTGATTTTGATTCATATTTATGCAAAAGTGTTGACCAATTATCTTGTTATGCCAAGAGCATTGTAAGTACCTCTGGAGTCCTTGTATAGATTTGTTTGGACTAAAGATATTGAAAGCTTAGATGGTAAGAGATGCTGATTTGTTTTGATCGTTGATTACTCTAGATACACATGGGTATACTTCTTTATCATACCGCTTTTAAACCAGACACTACATTCTCTGTTTGTTTTCGTGCACGGTTTCAATCAAATCCAAAATAATCTCATTTATAAGTTGTAAAAAGGATTATAAAGTATTTGTTGCACACTCTACGATTTGGTTCATGGTATCCAACTTATAATAACTTTGATTTAAAGGGTTACTCAGATTTAGATTGTGCTGGTAGCCTAGTTGATATAAAAATTACCAGTGGAATATGTTTTATGTAGGGACTTTCATTAGTTGCATCACATTTCCAAATAAAATATCTGCGTAATTTTCATTTTAACTGATTTTCAATTGGCAAACATTTTTTTTCATACAACCCCTTCTAGAAAATAGTTTTTGACATCATCTAGATTAGGAATTTTAAAATTTTGATTTTATATTTATTTTTGGATTTGATCTTAAACTATCTGACTCCCTACAGATTATCGAAAAGGAAAATAGTGACTGAAAGAATGTGATGAGTGTTTATATTAATCTTACATTAGGACTTGAGACTGTATATGTAGTAAATTTCTTTAAAAATTTAAAGATAATTTTTAATAACTTTGATTGGTAAAAATTCCATGACCATCTCTATTCTATCATATTTCTAACGACCATCACTCGTCAAAAACCAATATAATATGTCAAAATATGGAATTTAAATGGGAAATTATTCATTTTTTAATTATTTAGAAATAAAAATTTATCCAAAAGTACTTGTAACGACCCACTATTTTGGACCATTCAAATCGACAATAATCCACACATGTCAGACTTGAATAATTCAAAATAACATATTGTAATAAAATTTGGTGCAAAAAAAATCATTCACAGAATCACAGACATAGAAATATCAGAATACTCGCAGCGGAAATAAAATACCATAGTAGTTCATGAAGCTACTATATACATACTCTCAAAACATATATAAAATCTCATAGTAAAATAGATACAATAGAAGTCAGGATACATAAACAACAATGCCGAGACAGATACAGAATATGAACTAATTGGAAGAAGTAGACGAATAGATAGACAGATAAGCTTCAGTAGAACTCTTGCTCCAAAAGGTGAATCCAAAGCTGTGATCCTCAGGCTAACCCGAGCGTAAAGTAAAATAAAAACACCCGAGTCAGGAAATACATACTTTTGCAATGTAAACCAACTCAAGTGAACTGTAATAGCAATGCGCAATAACGTAAAGGATGCTTGGGATCGCCCATTCTTTAAGGATCAGTCAAACCATCAATTATGTAGTAATAAACACTATCCTAGAAATATCCATATTAAAGTAAAAAAATGCAAATAATCGTGTTATTGTGACTAGGGTAGCCTAGAGCTGCAGTAACCGCTCACCTCTAGCCCCACTCTTAAAATCGAAGGTGTGCATCAAACAATCACAAGGAAATCACATGACACAAAAAGCAGTGTACCCGTGGTTATAAATTTCAAAATGATTTATAATTCCAATTAAAATCAATCATTTAAACCATTAAAAATTGAAGTCATTATTCCTTCAAATTAAATATTCAATTCCCAAAAATTTAGCCTTTTCTGAGTTCATTTATTCAGTTAAACACTTCAAATATTGAAATTTCAGCTTTTCGCCGCACTTAGAAAATGCTACGATAAGTTATAATTGAAAACAATTCAATTTAGCAAAGACAACATTTAAAACTGATGTAATAGTTCATTTTAGTTTATTTTCAGAAACGATAGCATTTCTGAAGTGCTACTAAATAAATTTCCAGATTATTAATAAAATTTCAGAAACAATTAAACTTCAATTTTTAACCATTTTAACTTATAAAAATCATATTTTTCCACTTCAAAAATGTTCATTTGAATGCCCCCTTAACATATGATTTTATAAAGTAAATTTTTATACATTAATTCAAAAATCTCAATGTTTCACTTATTAAGGTCCATATACACTTTTCCCAACTTTCATTTACTTGACACATTAATTTAATTTACCATTTCATAAATTAAATTAATTTTCCATTTTATTTTATTAACTTAACTTTTATTTTTAAACCAAACTTCACATTTCCAAGTTAAGTTATATTTCAAATTACACTTTTAACCATCCATTTATTTAACATTTTAAACTAACTACATAAATTCAAATACACTGTAAGTTACTTAACTTTATTTTACAAGTAACTTGATATTTTCTTTTACTTTATATTTATCCAATTCATACATCAATTATATTAATTACCAAATTACTTTTATAATTCCATTTTTACTTGTATTCCCATTATTAAGTTAAATCAACCTTTTACACTACAACTCAAACCATCTATTAACTTATACCATTTAACCTTTTAGAAAATCGCCACTTAACCATTCTAAATCCAATATAAGTCAAATTTCGTATATTTTTTCTTTCTTTCATTTACAATACATGAAATTTATAAGAAATTATATTTGAAATCAACCACGAATCCGGATAATATTTCGCACCTAAATCAAGTGATACGGAAATTATCATTTAAATCCGTAATTAGTAAAATTTCCGAGTTTTAATTATTTCAAACCTGCAATTCCAAGACAAATACAAATAAATAAAATTAATCAAAATCGCTCAGGCCTATCATTTCAGCCCATAAAGATTTTTCCTCATTCTATATTCCGCTCGGGTATGTATCATTTCAACCCATAGTGATTCTACTCTACAGGGAACTTGCAGTTGATAAACAAAAATAAATAAACAGTATAACAGCATATGACATAGCGTATGATGTGATAGGTTTATAACAGGGTTTTACATCATAAAATTCATATCTCATGCAAGTATAACATGATATAACAATTCTACAATTTCACTTGCTATAAATTTACAATTCTGTAAGTATGAAAGTCAAGCGTGAATACTCACCTCTTCGACGCTAGAGATTTGATTCAAAATAACAATATCCACACACCGAAGAGCGCAAGAAGGTGCGATAAGATTTTAGAGGATGACACTACCGGATTCAATCTTGAAACAAAAATAAATCAACTCTAAGTATATCCTAATTCACACAAGAATACCAAAAATTTGAATAAAGCAAAATGGAGGAATAAGTTAAATAAGATGACATCAAGAACAAAGTTGCTCAGACAATAGAATAAAAGGAAAAAAAAGAAAGAAAAAAAAGAAAAAAAAGAATATGCAGCCATGAATTACAAGAGAGAGCTTCACACGAGTAGATGAAATCAAATGAGATGCGGTAAGGTATTTTTGAACGTGAGTTTGTACTTAACAGAGAAGTTTCATGTTAATTAAGTGAAAGAACGGCGGGAAATAATATTTGATACAGCTAGAGAAATTTAAGGATTTTATTCCTTTTAAATAAAGAGATGCAAATGGAAAAGTGGAATGAGATGAAATATTATATGTGAATTGCAAGGCAAATAGGCGGCTTGGGTTTTGAATGGCTAAAGTATGGAATCAAAGGGGTGTGCATTATAAAGACAATAAATAAATTGAAACATATGCCCAAAATAAATAACAAAGTAACGTATCTTATATTTATTTGTTTCCTATTTATTCAATAAAATATATGCTAAAGAATAATTCAGTAAATAACGTACCGTATAAATAAACATCAGAGAAATAGACAAGAAACGGATATAAAACGTATCAAATAAAACTTATAATTTAATTGCTATTTACAACTTTGTTTATTACTCAACTTAAAAAAAATTGATTTGTTACATATCCATTTGATTTGTTTATTACTTAATTAAGAAAATGGATGTAGAATATAAACAATAAAACATATAGATTAGTTGCTTTTTACAACATTGTTTATTACTTAATTCACAAAGTATATATCCAAATTAAATGGAAAACGGAACAAATGTTGTAATTATATACAATTTAAATAATTGTATATAAAGATTGGAAGTTAGAATTTAAAATTTAAAGTTTCAATTAGAGTCAACATTTAACCCAAAATCTAAAATCCCCAAAATTGTTTATATTAAATAAAATTGGGCAAATGATTTATAACCAATTCAGGAAAATTCTAAAATTCAAACTTTTAAAGAAATAAACACCAAAGTTTTTTTTAAAATAAAATGAATAAAAATGTTTATTAAATTTTTTGGCTGTTACATAAAATATATGCATAACATATCATGTTACACAAATTAGAACATGATTTTATAAACAAAGATATATTTATATAAATTTAAAATAAACAAATTTGTTAAATAAAACAATTTACGCACAATATTGTAAAAAGGATAACTTTCACAATATTAGTCCGATTTCAACGAAACGAAACAAAAAGCAGTATTCTAGAAATTAAATCTATTTTCATAATAAAAGATAAAATTCAATAATTCGAATATTTAGATTTTAAATTTAAAAGTCAAAGTTTGACCATTTTGACCAAAATCCACTTTTTTGGAAAATATTATATTTATTCATGTTTGGAATTATAATTCACATAGAAAACAAAATTTATATTCAAAATAGCAAAATTTATCCATTTTAATAAATAAAATAAAGTTTTTAAATCAGGAATTTTAGAATTAAAATTAAAATTTAAAATAATCCCAAAATACAGGGTTGTTACACTCTCCCCAACTCAAATCTTTTCGTCCTCGAAAAGGAACGAGGTACGGGAAAACAAAAAAAAAGACAGAATGAAATAGGATTAAGACAAGATGACAAGAAGATTAAAATTGTACCTGATAACTGTTGTTATAGGTAAGTTTAATAAGGTGGAGAATAAGAATAAATAGAAGGGAAAATAGGTGGATAGGAATATCTAGGAAGGAAAATAGGTTGAAAGACAAGGATGAACAATTATTTTAAAGCTGTATAAATTTCAATTATTTAGAAAGGTAAAATAAATGATCAAAATATCCTTTATATAATATTTTATCAAAATACTTTTATAACCCGGTGTCTTAACAAGTTTATCCTCGTTCCTGCAGACTATGGCAGTGCGTTGATCAGGCGCAAAGCTAGAATTCTCCAGGTACTTAGTAGACTTGTTTCAACACCCAGTGAAAATACTGGAAAAACTTGTAAAAACAGATATGGAAAGTACAATCCAAACAAAACAACCATACCATAACCTTTGTCTAACCATGGTTCGCAGATACACAATGGTTATGCCTGGATCCTCCAAGAAACAATCCATATCCATAAGCTTTCTCAGCCCTGCGAGTTACGCCATGATGACTAGTATACCGCGGGATACACAATGATTACGCTTGGATCCCCCAGAAAACAATCCATACCCCTAGGCCTTCTCAGCCAGGCGGATTTCGCTACTAATGCGACATACATATTTCACAGGATACACAACGATTACGCCTGGATCCCCCAGAAAACAATCTGTACACTTATGCCATCTCAGCCAGGTGAATTGTGCTATGTAGTCGCGCTCAAAAAAAAAACCATGGGTTACGCCACGGTGGGACACACGAGTATCACATCCGAAAAACCAAAAATCAGAGAGAATAATATCGATAGAATGAATCGACAATGTGGCTACAGAGCGAATATCAAGCAGAAGGCACTTCCCATATCTTTACTTCGAAAATATATTTCATATAGTACCTTTTTCAAATCACTTTCAAATATCATACTTATATAAAGTCAATTATATATAAGATTCTATTTTCAAATCGAATACTGCCCAAAATCAATAGTATATCAAATCACACTTAAATAGACTTCGATTATATAAGATTTTTCTTTCGAAATTGAGTACCTTTCAAATCAATAGTTTTCAAATCAACATAATACTTATACAAATCCATTTTATATAAGTTCGACAACTCCCAAATCAAGTACTTAATAATATAAGGTTCTCAATTTCAAATCATTTCAATATCAATTCAGTTTCAAAAACATATACGATTTCACCAAATTATTTCTTCCAAATTAAATATCTTCAGTTTCAAAGTTTCTAAAATAATGGGTTTAGAAAATAATTTAAGTCTCCAAATCAACAGAATTTAAGTCAAACAAATTCATTTCCAAAATCATCATATAAATACTGGGTTTTAAATTCCAATCTATTTTGGAAACCAAATATTTTCTCAAAATCAATTATACCCAACATGGTTACTAAGTTTAAAACCATCCCTTTTAAAACCTTCAAACTATTTATTTCTATATGAAAAATCCAATTTACCATGGGAAAGATTATTATTCTATATATATACTTTATTCAAAATATTTCAAATCTATATTTCATACTAGTATAATTCAAAATAGTCTTATTTATTTTACTAAACAAACAGTTTCTAACTTATATAAATCATATAACTTTGTACTTTAATCATACAAAACTAAACTTATATTCTTTATCAAATACCTTATACCTTTCTAAATTACTTAGCTTTGAAAAGTAACATTGATTTGGAAGTGTTCGAACATTCAAATAGTCGAAAAAAATCATATTTCAAATCCAAAAGTTGGAAATCAATAACAAATCAGTAATCAATTTTTATAAATAGAGTTATACTAAATCAAATCCGAAACTTGAGGACTGAACACCGGCTCACTTCAAATCATTTCAAATATATACACATATATCTTTCCCAAATCAAATCATCCATTGGAATTTTGAAATGAAAATGGATTCACAAAATCACTCGCATAGCAAAACTATTAGAGTGGCCTCTCCCCCACTCTAAAACTCGAAAATCAATGTCGATGATGCGTGCACTCGTCACCGAGTTTATTTTCCAGCGGCACAAGTGGGTTCTGGACTTCTATTTTCTTCAAACTTCCTTGAAATTTCTTTGAGATCATTGAAACTCGTTTGAAGTCATTTGAAACATTTCTTATCTGGAAAATACTTTCAAACCATATTATCTTATATTTTCAAAACCTTAAAACCAATTTTCAAAATACCGGAGTTCAATCTCTTAAATATCAAATTCAAAACCCTTCAGCTATAAATCATTTTTATATAAATCAATTTCTTATAAAAAATTTTAAATTTTAAATCCTTTAAAAGCTTCAAATTTACATTTTTAAAAGGTATATAATCCTTATCGGAAACATTTCACTCTTTTATATAAAATGTGGTCATCCTTATCAAACTAATTGTTTCGATGTATGCACAATTTCAAAATACAACCAAACACAAATTTCCAAGGGATGATTCAAGGATGGATTTCAAAACAAACAGAGATTCAAATTTAGGGGAACCCTACTCAAATAGAATTCTGATTCAAAGTTAAGCTCGAACGAAGATGAGCTAATTAGTTACCAAATAGAAGATGGATAAGCCTATATAAATCGCGGGTGACCTTAACTGGGTCAACCGCGACTTCAGGAATATAATCAATGCGGAAATCTAAGGCAAATCGATTCGATCGCCAGAGATAGAATCCAGGTATAGCAGAAGGTAGATAGCATTGTAAACCGAGGATACATAAATTTCCGATGAATTAATGCCAATTGTAAAGGAGTTTCACCCCTTTACAAATCATTCGAAGATTTGCGGAATCACCGATCCTTATAAAGGTCATTCAAAGTGGAGTCATGGAACGCCCCAAAATAAAAAAAATAAAAAAATAGGGAAGACAAGACTCGATTTCATAACAAGTGGGAGCGTTCCAAAGTTCAAGGAATCCTAATTGATAAGAATCCTAACCAAGGTGATTACTAATAAGGTGGATGCCGAAGGGATGAAGTTTAGAAATTCTTGATTTCAAAATAAGAAAATTTATACCAAAATAATCTTTAAAAATCCTTCAAAATCATTTGAAAATCATTTTATACTTCAAAAATACGTTCTCTCACAAAGAAATGATTCTGAGATTGATTCCACTCATTCTAGGGTATTTCTACCCTATCTCTAATGAGTTTTTGCTCCCCAGGCTAAGGTTTGCCTAAAACCAAAGCTCCGATACCAAATTGTAACGACCCACTATTTTGGACCATTCAAATCGACAATAATCCACACATGTCATACTTAAATAATTCAAAATAACAGATTGTAATAAAATTTGGAGCAAATAAAATCATTCACAGAATCACAGACACAAAAATATCAGAATACTTGTAGTGGAAATAAAATACCATAGTAGTTCATGAAGCTACTATATACATACTCTCAAAACATATACAAAATCTCATAGTAAAATAGATACAATAGAAGTCAGGATACATAAACAATAATACCGAGACAAATACCGAATATGAACTAACTGGAAGAAGTAGACGAATAGATAGACAGATAAGCTCCAGCAAAACTCTAACTCCAAAAGGTGAATCCAAAGCTGTAATTCTCAGGCGGACCCGAGCGTAAAGTAAAACACAAACACTCGAGTCAGGATATACATACTTATACAATGTAAACCAACTCAAGTGAACTGTAATAGTAATGCACAATAACTTAAAGGATGCTTGGGATCGCCCGTCCTTTAAGGATCAGTCAAACCATCAATTAAGTAATAATAAACACTATCCTAGAAATATCCATATTAAAGTAAAAAAAAAATGCAAATAACCGTGTTATTATGACTAGGTTAGCGTAGAGCTGCAGTAACCGCTCACCTCTAGCCCCACTCTTAAAATCGAAGGTATGCATCAAACAATCACAAGGAAATCACATGACACACAAAGCAATGTACCCGTGGTTATAAATTTCAAAATGATTTATAATTCCGAATTGAAATCACTCATTTAAACCATTAAAAAGTGAAGTCATTATTCCTTCAAATTAAATATTCAATTCCCAAAAAATGTAGCCTTTTCTGAGTTCATTTATTTAGTTAAACACTTCAAATATTGAAATTTCAGCTTTTCGCCGCACTTAGAAAATGCGACGGTAAGTTATAATTGAAAACAATTCAATTTTGTAAAGACAATATTTAAAACTACTGTAATAGTTCAGTTTTAGTTTATTTTCAGAAATGATAGCATTTCTAAAGTGCTACTAAATAAATTTCCAGATTATTAAAAAAATTTCAGAAACAATTAAACTTCAATTTTTAACCATTTTAACTTGTAAAAATCATATTTTTCCACTTCAAAAATGTTCATTCGAATACCCCTTTAACTTATGATTTTATAAAGTAAAATTTTATACATTAATTCAAAAATCTCAATGTTTCACTTATTAAGGTCAATATACCCTTTTCCCAACTTTCATTTACTTTACACATTAATTTAATTTACCATTTCATAAATTAAATTAAATTTCCATTACATTTTCTTAACTTAACTTTTATTTTTAAACCAAACTTCACATTTCCAAGTCAAGTTATATTTCAAATTACACTTTTAACCATCCATTTATTTAAGATTTTAAACTAACTACATAAATTCAAATACACTGTAAGTTGCTTAACTTTATTTTACAAGTAACTTGATATTTTCTTTTACTTTATATTTATCCAATTCATACATCAATTATATTAATTACCAAGTTACTTTTATAATTCCATTTTTACTTAAATTCGCATTATTAAGTTAAATCAACCTTCTACACTACAACTCAAACCATCTATTAACTTATACCATTTAACCTTTTAGAAAATCACTGCTTAACCATTTTAAATCCAATAGAAGTCAAATTTCTTATTTTTTCTTTCTTTCATTTACAATACATGAAATTTATGAGAAATCATATTTGAAATCAACCACGGGTCCGAATAATATTTCATGCCTAAATCAAATGATACAGAAATTATCATTTAAATCCGTAAACAGTAAAATTTTTGAGTTTTGATTATTTCAAACCTGTAATCCCAAGACAAATACAGATAAATAAAATAAATAAAAATCGCTCAGGTCTATCATTTCAGCCCATAATGATTTTTCCTTATTCTAATGTCCGTTCGGGTATGTATCATTTCAACCCATAGTGATTCTACTCTACAGGGAACTTGCAGTTGACAAACAGAAATAAATAAATAGTATAACAGCATATAACATAGCAAATGACGTGATAGGTTTATAACATGGTTTTACATCGTAAAATTCATATCACAGGCAAGTATAACATGATATAACAATTCTACAATTTCACTTGCTATAAATTTACAATTCTTTAAGTATGAATGTCTAGCGTGAATACTCACCTCTTCGATGCTAGAGATTTGATTCAAAATAACAATATCCACACACCGAAGAGCGCAAGAAGGCATGATAAGATTTTAGAGGATGTGACAACCATATTCAATCTTGAAACAAAAATAAATCAACTCTAAGTATATGCTAATTCACATAAGAATACCAAAAATTTGAATAAAGCAAAATGAGGAATAAGTTAATTAAGAGGACGTGAACAACAAAGTCACTCAACAATAGAATAAAAGGAAAAACAAAGAAAGAAGAAAAAGAAAAAAAGAATATGCAGCCATGACTTACAAGAGAGGGCTTCACACGAGAAGATGAAATCAAATGAGATGCGGTAAGGTATTTTTGAACGTGAGTTTGTACTTAACAGAAAAGTTTCACGTTAATAAGTGAAAGAACGGCAGGAAATAATATTCGATACGACTAGAGAAATTTAGGGATTTTATTCCTATTAAATAAAGAGATGCAAATGGAAAAGTGGAATGAGATGAAATATTATATGTGAATTGCAAGGCAAATAGGCGGCTAGGTTTTTGAATGGCTAAAGTATGGAATCAAAGGGTTATGCTTTATAAAGGCAATAAATAAATTGAAACGTATGCCCAAAATAAATAACAAAGTAACGTATCTTATATTTATTTGTTTCCTATTTATTCAATAAAATATATGCTAAAGAATAACTCAATAAATAACGTACCGTATAAATAAACATCAGAGAAATAAACAAGAAATGGAAATAAAACGTATAATTTAATTGCGATCTACTACTTTGTTTATTACTCAACTTAAAAAAAATTGATTTGTTACATATCCATTTGATATGCTTATTACTTAACTAAGAAAATGGATGTAGAACATATACAATAAAATATATAGTGTAATGACCCGTAAATTTTGATAAATAAATTTGTTAATTAAATAAGATTTTTGTAATTAAATTTAGTAGAAATAAAAACTTTTTAAATTAATATTGAAATGAAAGCTAAAATAAAATATAACAATGGTAATTAAAACCTATTTATTAGTAATTTGAATAAAACTCTGATAAATGGAGTAGTGAAAGGTTTATAGCTGGATATAAATTGAATATGAGAAATTTGAGGTAAGTATTGTATTGATTAAGGTAATAAAACACGGTTAACGGTAATTGGATGTAAATTAAGGAAATACGTTATTGAAAGTTAATAATTTATGAACTTGAATGAACATTTCAATTTAATAAAATAATTCAAATGTTATGACTTAGTTTTAAATGGAAAATAGTATAAACAAATGCAATCAGTGTATTTATGTGTGAAATAATATATTGATTTATTTATAACAGAATGTAAATTAATGCAATTATGTTAATGTAAGTTAATAAATAATTAATTTAGCGCAATCCCAATTAATTGAAATAACTATAAGGTTATAATTTGTTGTATCTAGTAAATTTGGAAATTTGTTTTCAATAAATGTAATAAAGTATTAGAAATGTATATTGGTTTCATAAGATGATATAAAGGAATGAAATATGAGACAAGTATAACTGCGTTACAAAGTAATAATAGACTCATCTAAAGGGTTAGAATTGAATCTAATTAGTTAAATTGGAATTTAATAAAATTAATTGGATTCAATTTATAATAAAGGGATTATTTTAAGTAAATGAAGTAAATACTATAATTGGTGAATTTATTTACTTTAAATTGAGATGGGAATTGGTTTTAAAGAATTATAAATTAATAAGTAATACAAGATGATAAAATGTATGAATTATAGAATTCGATTTAAATAGTGATTTAATTTATTTAATTTATAATAATTGGATTAATTGCAAATGAATGAAATTAAATATTTAATTATTACGTTAATTTAAAAATTAAGTTGAAATTGGAGAATATTTATGTAATAGCTTTGAACCCAATGTTAATTTCCTACATTTGACCATAATGAATTGAATAATAAGAATGAATAGTAAATTCAATGGAATTATTGAAAATTTAATTTATAATTGATGAATATAATGAAATTTGAATTTACGCTGAAATTTATGATTGAATCAACATTAAATTGACATCTAAATTTGGTTAAAATCATTGTAAATGATTAAGAAATTTTAAATGATAAGAGTTGTCAAATTTAGAATTTAAATTGGAAATTTAATTTAATTAATTCATTTATTAATTTATTTAATTAATGGAAAAATAACCATTTTGGCCATTGAATCGGATTTTGACGAATCCAGTTTCATCGGATCCGTAATGATGAATTTTTATAGGGTTTCAGGTTTCGTAGCGATCGGACTTGTCATTTGATCGTACGGACTCGAAACGCCTTGGAATTTATGAAATTGGAATTTGGACTTGAAACTTGTTCCATCGCGTTTAAAATATTTAAAAACATATATTTGAATATATGGGTTGACCCAATTTCGTTCCAGAGTCGAAACGGGCTTTTCGGGCCATATATTGTTCAGCGCGTTTATAAATGCGATCCATCTATTCTATTGTCACTTTGCCTATAAATACCCGGTTATAAACCCTAGCCTACTCTTATTTCTCATTTTGTCTATACGTATATTTACACTATCTCTCCTCCTCAATGGCAGACAAATACCTAATATCAATTGCAATTCAAAAATCGGTGAAAATTCAAACTCCTTAGAAAAATTTGGGAAAATTATATATCGAAGCTCTCGACGATCGCATCTCAGATTTATGATTCGTTTTTCGTTTTGGTTCATCATCTGATCAGTAAAAATCGAAGAAGTTTCAGACATTCATCGCTCGACGATGAACTTCGCCTGATCGGAAATTCCTTTCTAGGTATTGTAGAGGGGACCGAGGGGATTCGATCTGTGGCATTCGTCCGTGGAGTTAACGGTCCGATTGCATGCAAAAATTGATTAGGGTTTAAGAGTACATGCGGCGGCTGCTGTATGAGAAGCACGATCGGCGAGTGGACGTGGCTATCGGTGTTCATCTATGGCGGCGCGGCGTAGTCATGGGGTGCGGCGTGGCGCGCGGCAGGTGTAGGCGCGAGACCGGAAGGTTGAACAGCGTGCTTGTGTTGGCTTCGTGCATGCATTGCTGTGCGAATTGATTTTTGCGTTATTGCCTGGGAGAAGAACTAGCATGACGTGGCACTAAAAGTAATGTGTTCCTTTTTTTATTTTTAAAATTGAAATTCAAAGACAATTTTCGCTATATCTTTCACATACGAACACCAATTCACGCACGGTTTTTTTGTCAGGATCGTATTGAAAGTCCGAACATCTTGGCGCTTGTTTGGATGAATTCTGAGACTGTCAAATTTTTGGGTTTAAATTGAGTTTAAATTCAATTTAAATTGAAAAGGTGAGTGTTTTGGCCCACTCACAACTTCTAATATTTCTTATGTTTGTCAAATTTATTTATGATATGATTTGATATTTATTTACAACTGTTTGACATATATTTAATCATCATCTCAATTAAATTTTGATTTAAAAAGTGTGCTGTGTTTTTTTTTACCTCCCTTACTGGTTGAAATGTAGAATCATAAACTTTTCATTATACAATGCCAATTTTGTTAAGTAGGGCATGTGACATTAATAACTTCCAATATTAGATAATGTTTGACATGATCAGATGATCACCAAATAAGCATAGAAAACAATTATACGTTACATGTGTACTTAGGCGATTGCTTTAAATTTTGATTTAAAAAGTGGCTAATGAACAAGTATTAAACAAGAGGAATTTTTTTCTCTCGATTGTAACAACAACATTTGATCTATAATTTAACTCTGTTAAATATTTTTATTTTTTACTATTCAAAAGAAAATAGTACTTATTTTTTGATTTTAAAAACATTTTTGAGTGGTTACTGTTCATATATTACTAAACTTTCAACATTTGTTGCATTATCTTAAGCAACCGTAATGCAGAGTGTATTTTGATTCAATATATTTGATTACAACTTTACATAAACTTGTGTATTAATGTACTGGATACATTTGCCTTTGGGTCTCCTCTTTCCTTTTCCACTCATAATCATCATTAAACCATAAATGACTTTTCAACTTATATCCCTACATTAACTTATCTGATGTTGCAGTTGTTCCTTTATACAACTACACTATGTATTTAACTAATCTTAGTTCAATCTATTCTAAACATGCTTTGCACACGTGTTTCTTTTTATTAGCAAGCCTGCTCATTCAGCCGAGACTCTGTTAAAATTTGACATGGAGATACCTTATATAAATCTTGTTGGTGTTTGCATTTCCTAGATAGAGACGGAAAGATCCAAAAAGCACCAATTCTATTTTGAGATCAAACAAAATTACGATGACGATATATACCAATTCAAGCTCAAGTTTAATCATGAAGAAGCATAATTCAAGTACCATTGCGGTTAAATTGGAAACAATGGTGTCCCATATACTCTCGTTACCCCTTCTAGTCCTTGGTAGACCATCGATAAAATCCATAGAAACTTGATCCCACTTCGAAATGGGAATCTCAAGGGTTGCAGCAATCCAGCGCTCTTTTGATGATCAGCCTTAACTTGCTGACAAGTGGTACATCTACTGACAAAGATAGAAATGTCCTGCTTCATGCCATTCCAGCAATACAATCTCTTCATGTCCTGAAACATCTTTGTAACACCCGAATAGATGGAGAGTCTAGACTAGTGATTCTCTCTAAGAATTTCTTGTCTCAAACCATCAACATTCAGAACAAAAATCCGCTATTTATCCTTAGAACTCCTTTCTGGTCAATCTGTGCTCCTAACTCATTCTGGTTATCACCTTCTCTATCCTCATCCTGCTTAGCTGCAATTCGGTTCATAAGAGATGGGGTGACAACAATCTGATACATCAATGCTTTCTTCCGACTCAAGGCATCGGCCACCACATTGGCTTTCCCATGGGTATAGTTGATGTCAAGATTATAGGATGCTAAGAACTATTGCCATCGAACATGCCTCTGGTTTAAATCTTTCTGGTTGAAGATATGCTTAAGACACTGAGGTAAGTATTGTATTGATTAAGGTAATAAAACATGGTTAACAGTAACTGGATGTAAATTAAGGAAATACATTATTGTAAGTTAATAATTTATGAACTTGAATGAACATTCCAATTTAATATAATAATCCAAATGTTATGACTTAGTTTTAAATGGAATATGGTATAAACAAATGCAATCAGTGTATTTATGTATGAAATAATATATTGATTTATTTATAACTGGATGTAAATTAATGCAATTATGTTAATGTAAGTTAATAAATAATTAATTTAGTGCAATCCTAATTAATTGAAATAACTGTAAGGTTATAATTTGTTGTATCTAGTAAATTTGGAAATTTGATTTCAATAAATGTAATTATGTATTAGAAATGTATATTGTTTTCATAAGATAGTATAAAGGAATGAAATGTGAGACAAGTATAACTACGTTACAAAGTAATAATAGACTCATCTAAAGGGTTAGAATTGAATCTAATCAGTTAAATTGGAATTTAATAAAATTAGTTGGATTCAATTTATAATAAAGGGATTATTTTAAGTAAATGAAGTAAATACTATAATTGGTGAATTTATTTACTTTAAATTGAGATGGGAATTGGTTTTAAAGAATTATAAATTAATATGTAATACAAGATGATAAAATTTATGAATTATAGAATTTGATTTAAATAGTGATTTAATTTATTTAATTTATAATAATTTGATTAATTGCAAATGAATGAAATTAAATATTTAATTATTACGTTAATTTAAAAATTAAGTTGAAATTGGAGAATATTTATGTAATAGCTTTGAACCCATTGTTAATTTCTCCATTTGACCATAATGAATTGAATAATAAGAATGAATAGTAAATGCAATGGAATTATTGAAAATTTAATTTATAATTGATGAATATAATGAAATTTGAATTTATGCTGAAATTTATGATTGAATCAACATTAAATTGACATCTACATTTTGTTAAAATCATTGTAAATGATTAAGAAATTTTAAATGATAAGAATTGTCAATTTTAGAATTTAATTGGAAATTTGATTTAATTTATTTATTTATTTATTTAATAAAAAATAACCATTTTGGCCACTGACTCAAATTTCGATGAAACCAGTTCATCGGATCCGCAACGGTGAATTATCGTAGGGTTTCAAGTTTCATAGCAATCGGACTTATCGTTTGATCGTACGGCCTCGAAACGTTTTGGAATTTATGAAATTGAAATCAATTGAAATCAATTTGAAAAATTATTGATTTGAGCATAACTTCTTCATACGATGGAATTTGGACTTGAAACTTGTTCGATCGCATTTAAAATATTTAAAAACATCTATTTGGATATATGGGTTGACCCAATTTCGTTCCAGAGTCGAAACGGGCTTTTCGGGCCATATATTGTTCAGCGCGTTTATAAATCCGATCCATATGTTCTATTTTCACTTTACCTATAAATACACGGTTATAAACCCTAGCCTACTCCTATTTCTCATTTTGTCTATACGTATATTTCCACTATCTCTCCTCCTCAATGGCAGACAAATACCTAATATCAGTTGCAATTCAAAAATCAGTGAAAATTCAAACTTCTCAGAAAAATTTGGAAAAATTATATATCGAAGCTCTCGACAATCGCATCTCAGATCCATGATTCATTTTTTGTTTTAGTTCATCGTCTGATCGGTAAAAATCAAAGAAGTTTTGGCCATTTATCGCTCGACGATGAACTTCGCCTGATCGGAAATTCCTTTCTGAGTATTGTAGAGGGGACCGAGGGGAGTCAATCTGTGGCGTTCATCTGTGGAGTTAACGGTCCGATTGCATGAAAAAATTGATTAGGGATTAAGAGTACAAGCGGCGGCTGCTGTATGAGAAGCACGATCGGCGAGTGGACGTGGCTATCGGCGGTCATCTATGGCGGCGCGGCGAAGTCAAGGGGTGTGGCGTGGCGCGCGGCAGGTGTAGGCGCGAGACCGAAAGGTTGAACGGTGTGCTTGTGTTGGCTTCGTGCGTGCTTGTTGTGTGAATTGATTTTTGCGTTATTGCCTGGGAGAAGAACTAGCATGACGTGGCACTAAGAGTAATGTGTTCTTTTTAAAAAAAAATTGAATTCAAAGACAATTTTCGCTATATCTTTCACATACGAACACCAATTCACGCGCGGTTTTTTTGTTAGGATCGTATTGAAAGTCCGAACATTTTAGCACTTGTTTTGATGAATTCTTAGACTGTCAAATTTTTGGGTTTAAATTGAATTTAATTCAATTTAAATTCAAAAGGTGAGTGTTTTTACCCACTCACCACTTCTAAAATTTCTTATGTTTGTTAAATTTATTTATGATGTGATTTGATATTTATTTACAACTGCTTGGCATATATTTAATCATCATCTCAATTAAATTGCATTTATTTGAATTAAATTGTTATTCAATTTATTATTGCATATAAACTGCCAGTTAAATTAGCTTATTATTGAATAATAAACTGCCAGTAATTAATTATTTATTGATGTTATTGTTTGTTTTGGATGATGATTGTGATGGATGTATGATCTGTTGATGGATGAATGGATGTTGTATTATATATTATTTTAAACTGCAAGTTATTATGCATTTTTATTTCATTCGGGATTGCGGATTGAAATGATATATAACCGTAATTTTATTTAAAATTACGGATTGAAATGATAAATATCCGTATCACTTGACCATAGGATAGAGAATTATATACAGGCACTGCGGTCTATATATATAAAAATATTTTGAAATGATTTTCTATTATTTTGGAAAGGAATATACGGTTTAATAAGTATTAATTTTGGATGTTATATTAATATTATTATATACATAGATAGTTAAATTCTTGAATCCGAGCTATGTATAAAATTGATATAATAAAATGAGTTTAAAAATGGAGTTTGATTGTTTTATATTATATGGTTTAGTACCTATTTAATATATTGTATATATAGAGTTTTTAAATGACTTAAATGAAATTTAAGTTGGAATATAAATATGTTGGTTTAAATTGAATTATTTAAGAATTGTACTTGAATAAATTTGGTTTGAAATATAATAAAAATAGAGATTTTAAAGGGTATGATTCTTCTTACTTGTTTTGGTATAAAGTAATTTAAATGAATATAAAGTTGAGATAAATGAATTTATCAAGTTTATTAAATTGAAAGAATATTCGGTTGTTGGGAGTTAAAGGTTTTCTTAAATCATATTGAATTTATTAAGTAAACATCTCAAATTTAAATAATAGAAATTGAATTGGATATATACGGAATTATCAAAGAATTAGTTTTGAAATGGTGGAATATTTAAAGCTTTGAAATATATGAAAATTGAAATGTTTATTTGGGATTTAAATCTATATTTGGAATTGATTTGTGAAGGTGAAGAAACTATGTTTTTATAAAGTAATTTATATTTTAACCATTTAAGTGGTGTGGTTATATTTCAAAGTTATGTAAGTTTTATGTTTTGAAAGGCTATATTTCAAGCGTTTGGTTTCGAAATATTATAACTTTGAAAATGTTATGATTTTGAAAAAAGGTATATATGAAATAAAAATGATATCATATTGTTTGGGTTTTAAAATAGAAATGATATCGTATTTATATGGTTTTGAAATGGATATTATATGCTGGTTTTGAAGTATAATTATTTTAAAATGACCGCGGTGTTATAATAACGTTTGGTTGTTAAAGAGACCGGGATCGAAAGTTGTCATACTCTCCTCCAACCCCGAAAACCACTTTAACCACCATGTACGCGGTGGAGATTCCAGAATGAAGTAGGATGGTGGCGTTTCCTTTGAGGTAAATGCATGGACCCGACTCCCGTGAGTTGGCATATGGTGGCTAAAGCAGGAGCGATTCTCGGGCCAATGAAGTAGCACCTTTGATCGGACACATCCCTTCGATTTTATACTTTGACTTTTGGATTGATTCAGTGGCCACTTTTGATTTTCTTTTTGGGGGCGTGGCTCGAGGTGGGCGGTAGCTGCGCGTTACACGTTACCACCAGCCCAGATGCGTAATTGGTATATCTACCCTGGCATTGCCTAGTTGTGCCGTGTCACCTACCCTATCGCGCCTTGTACGAGTTTGATTTTCTCCCGTAGCCCGTGTGGTATCCTCTGGTGGCTTCTCGGTCGGGAGGGACTATGATATTGGATGGACTACTAGGACTATTACGTGTTAAGATGGAAAATGTAAAGCCTTAATGCTATTTAAAAGTAAGTTTATTTTACAATAGACATTATTATAATAGCGAATTATTACTACATAGTAAATAGTTTAACGGATCCTTAGGAGATGTGAATCCCGAGCATCTCTTAAGTTACTGCACTCATATTTATTCCTGTTGATTTAACTTACATAAGATCTTTTAGTTCTGACTCGAGTGTTTTGTTTTTTCAATTCGCTTGGGTCAGTCCGAGCATTTCAGGAATCGAGGACTTTATTTCTGGAGGACGAAGATGAAGATTTCATTATTATTATTATTATATTATATTGTTCCACTACACACTGTATTCTGCTGCATTGATTATTATTCACTGGTATGTGCAACTCTGATATGTATTGTACAAATATAATCAAATGTTTATAAAACAGCTTCATGAACTTTATATTTGATTATTATATTTTATCATTCCGCTGCAAGATTCTATTTTTTTTTTCTTTCCCTATTTTTTTATTTACCCCATAACAATCCGTCCTTTTGTATGGTTTAAGTCTGATATGTGTGTTTTATCATTGATTTAAAACGTGCGAAAAGGCGGGACGTTACATCTGGTATCATAGCTTAGGTTTAGCGATAAACCTTAGCTTTGTGGGGTCAGACTCTTTATTAATAGGGTAGTAATACCCTATGATGAGTCGCTGAGCGTATATATGGGAGAGCATATTTGTTAGTGTTATAAAAAGGTTTTAATATTGTGTTAATCTGTTCTGCTTTGTATTTATAAATTCTGGTTGGTGCATGGGACGCTATGACATCAATAGGGATTTCTAAACACTTAATAGGACAGACCGACATAATATTTAATTTTATTATAGGTGAATGAAATAATTTTGCCTATTATATTTTCTCTATATATATAAAATAAATTTTTATAAATTATATATATAATTGGTTGCAATATATTGGTTGTTAGGTAATGAAGTTTATAAATAATTGTTGAAATAAGAAATAAAATAAAATAAATCAAATTGGAAATTTAGAACTTAAGTTCCAGGGTTTTGAAATTTCTTTTGAATAATTCTGAAACATAATAATAATATTATTAAAAGAAGTATTTTCTGATATAAGTATTTCAATATAATTTAAAAGAAATGTTTTAAAAGAAATTTTGGAAAGATAAAGTTTCACTCCCCTCTCTGTCGCTGGAAAATAATTTCGGTGATGAGTGCACGCATCATCGACATTCATTTTCAAGTTTCAAAGTGGAAAGGCCACTGTAGTAGTTTACTGTAGGTTTGTTTTGATAAACAAATATAAATTTTAAAATTGTTTTAAATATAATTGGATATAAATTGTAAGTATATATTTATTTATTATTTTAAAATGATTTGAAATTAAACCCGGCATTTAATTCTTAAGTTTCGATAATTAATAGTATTAGTTAGTATAGTGAAATGGAATTTAACTAATAATTGAAACCTCTAAATGAAATAAGAAATGTAATGCTAAGTTATAAATGAGATTAATAGAAAGTTGAAATTGTAACTTACAAGACAAAAGATAAAATTATTAAACATCTAATTGATTAAAAGAAATAAGATAAACTTGTATAACTTTCAATTTCATTCTTAAAGCATATATATATAACTTATCAAATATTAAAAGTTAAAATGTTAAAGATTTGTAATGGAAAATTGTACAAGTAAGCTTATGTAATGAAAGTGTTCAATAAATTGCTTTTATTAATAATAATTGATGTTCTAGTTGTTATGGACTTAAGTATAATTGAAATGCTACTACTAAAAAAAATAAAAAATAAAAAGATTAATACTGAAAAATGACTATAAACTTTAGTTAATAAATTTACCTACTAAGAAAGTTGATTGCATATGAATAATGTAAATAAATAAATGTAATGCAATAAATAGAATTTGGCACTATATAGATAGATGAAAATGAATCGGTAGGTAATGAATAGAAATAGATAAAAATAAATAATGAATGAAAAGGAAATCAAACAACAAATGGATGAAGTGGAATTGACAAAAATAATATAAACTTGATATATTGGTGAATCGTTGTTTGTTGATTTATGGTTGTTTGGGGAAGGATACTTTAAATTTGTTTGGATGTATGAATAATCTATTTAGTTTCACCTAAAACTGTTGAGTAAAGGGTACACTTAGTAGTTTATTTTTCCTTCCGTACAATTTAAAGTTTGAACCGGAACAACTATTTATTATGTTTGATATGAATGAATGATTGAATTGTGTTGATTATGTATGATGGTTGTATGCCTTGTTGCAATTGATTATTGTTGTATTGATTATTGTTGTATTGATTGATGTTTGCGGTTGAAACAACCTTAAATATTTCATTTTATATAATTGTTATCTCTTTTGGATTATATAAGTGAGATACAGGTTATGGAAGCAATTGCTACTGCTTTTGGTTTCATAAAATAAGCGTTAATTGCCCGACTAATAGGTACGTTTTCGGATTACGGTTTATAGCGCTATTATATTATTTTTCCCGTGTTGGGATATATTGTTTTGGAAAATATATGTTGTATATTGTTATTTTTGATATTATATTTTCACCCGAGCCTCCCCGTACAAAGTAGACTGCCAAAATTTTCCGTAAATTTTAGACTTAGAAATTTTTTGAAAATGATTTCCAAACGTTATTTATTTAAGTATAAAAAGATTTAATGGTTATAAAATGGTATATTGTATTTAAATTTATTAATTTTGTAAATCTATTTGTTATAAATTTAATATTTTAAGTAAGATATATTGATTTCTTAATTCTTCTTTTCCTTTTCGGGGACGAAAAGTTTTGAGTGGGGGAGAGTGTAACGACCTGTAAATTTTGATAAATAAATTTGTTAATTAAATAAGATTTTTGTAATTAAATTTAGTAGAAATAAAAACTTTTTAAATTAATATTGAAATGAACGCTAAAATAAAATATAGCAATGGTAATTAAAACCTATTTATTAGTAATTTGAATAAAACTCTGATAAATGGAGTAGTGAAAGGTTTGTACCTAGATATAAATTGAATATGAGACATTTGTGGTAATTATTGTATTGATTAAGGTAATAAAACATGGTTAACGGTAACTGGATGTAAATTAAGGAAATACGTTATTACAAGTTAATAATTTATAAACTTGAATGAACATTCCAATTTAATATAATAATTCAAATGTTATGACTTAGTTTTAAATGGAATATAGTATAAACAAATGCAATCAGTGTATTTATGTGTGAAATAATATATTGATTTATTTGTAACTGAATGTAAATTAATGCAATTATGGTAATGTAAGTTAATAAATAATTAATTTAGCGCAATCCCAATTAATTGAAATAACTGTAAGGTTATAATTTTTTGTATCTAGTAAATTTAGAAATTTGATTTCAATAAATACAATAAAGTATTAGAAATGTATATTGTTTTCATAAGATAGTATAAAGGAATGAAATGTGAGACAAGTATAATTGCGTTACAAAGTAAGAATAGACTCATCTAAAGGGTTGGAATTGAATCTAATCAGTTAAATTGGAATTTAATAAAATTACTTGGATTCAATTTATAATAAAGGGATTATTTTAAGTAAATGAAGCAAATACTATAATTGGTGAATTTATTTACTTTAAATTGAGATGGGAATTAGTTTTAAAGAATTATAAATTAATAAATAATACAAGATGATAAAATTTATGAATTATAGAATTTGAATTTAAATAGTGATTTAATTTATAATAATTGGATTAATTGCAAATGAATGAAATTAAATATTTAATTATTATGTTAATTTAAAAATTAAGTTGAAATTGGAGAATATTTATGTAATAGCTTTGAACGCAATGTTAATTTCCTCCATTTGACCATAATGAATTGAATAATAAGAATGAATAGTAAATTCAATGGAATTATTGAAAATTTAATTTATAATTGATGAATATAATGAAATTTGAATTTACGCTGAAATTTATGATTGGATCAACATTAAATTGACATCTAAATTTGGTTAAAATCATTGTAAATGATTAAGAAATTTTAAATGATAAGAATTGTCAATTTTAGAATTTAAATTAGAAATTTGATTTAATTAATTCATTTATTTATTTATTTATTTATTTAATGGAAAAATAGCCATTTTGGCCATTGAATCGGATTTTGACGAACCCAGTTTCATCGGATCCGTAATGATGAATTATTGTAGGGTTTCAAGTTTCGTAGCGATCAGACTTGTCGTTCGATCGTATGGACTTGAAATGCCTTGGAATTTATGAAATTGAAATCAATTGAAATCAATTTGAAAAATTATTGATTTGAGCATAACTTCTTCATACGATGGAATTTGGACTTGAAACTTGTTCCATCGCATTTAAAATATTTAAAAATATCTATTTGGATATATGGGTTGACCCAATTTCGTTCCAGGTCGAAACGGGCTTTTCGGGCCATATATTGTTCAGCGCGTTTATAAATCCGATCCATCTATTCTATTTTCACTTTGCCTATAAATTCCTGGTTATAAACCCTAGCCTACTCTTATTTCTCATTTTGTCTGTACATATATTTCCACTGTCTCTCCTCCTCAATGGCAGACAAATACCCAATATCAATTGCAATTCAAAAATCAGTGAAAATTCAAACTCCTCAGAAAAATTTAGGAAAATTATATATCAAAGCTCTCGACGATCGCATCTCAGATCCATGATTCGTTTTTCGTTTTGGTTCATCGTCTGATCAGTAAAAATCGAAAAAGTTTCGGTCGTTCATCGCTTGACGTTGAACTTCACCTGATCGGAAATTCCTCTCTGGGTTGTAGAGGGGACCGAGGGGAGTCAATCTGTGGTGTTCGTTCGTGGAGTTAACGGTCTGATTGCGTGCAAAAATTGATTAGGGTTTAAGAGCACAAGCGACGGCTACTGTATGAGAAACACGATAGGCGAGTGGATGTGGCTATCGACGGTCATTTATGGCGGCGCGACGAAGTCTGGGGTTGCGGCGTGGCGCGCGGCAGGTGTAGGCGCGAGACCAGAAAGTTGATCGGCGTGCTTGTGTTGGCTTCGTGCGTGCGTTGCTATGCAAATTGATTTTTGTGTTACTGCTTGGGAGAAGAACTAGCATGACGTGGCACTAAGTTTTTTTATTTTTAAAATTGAAATTCAAAGACAATTTTCGCTATATCTTTCACATACGAACACCAATTCATGCGCGGTTTTTTTCTTAGGATCGTATTGAAAGTCCGAACATTTTGGCGCCGGTTTGGACGAATTCTGAGACTGTCAAATTTTTGGGTTTAAATTCAAAAGGTGAGTGTTTTGACCCACTCACCACTTTTAAAATTTCTTATGTTTGTTAAATTTATTTATGATGTGATTTGATATTTATTTACAACTGTTTGGCATATATTTAATTATCATCTCAATTAAATTGCATTTATTTGAATTAAATTGTTATTTAATTTATTATTGCATATAAACTGCTAGTTAAATTAATTTATTATTGAATAATAAACTGCCAGTAATTAATTATTTATTGATGTTATTGTTTGTTTTGGATGATGATTGTGATGGATGTATGATCTGTTGATGGATGAATGGATGTTGTATTATATATTATTTTAAACTGCAAGTTATTATGCATTTTTATTTCATTCGGGATTGCGGTTTGAAATGATATATAACCGTAATTTTATTTAAAATTACGGATTGAAATGATAAATATCCGTATCACTTGACCATAGGATAAAGTATTATATATAGGCACCGCGGTCTATATATATAAAAATATATTGAAATGATTTTCTATGGTTTTGGAAAGGAATATAAGGTTTAATAAGTATTAATTTTTGATATTATATTAATATTATTTTATATATGTAGATAGTTAAATTCTAGAATTTGAGCTATGTATAAAATTGATTTAATAAAATGAGTTTAAAAATGGAGTTTGATTGTTTATATTATATGGTTTAGTACCTATTTAAGATATTGTATATGTAGAGTTTTTAAATGACTTAAATGAAATTTAAGTTAGAATATAAATATGGAACTGGTTTAAATTGAATTATTTAAGAATTGTACTTGAATAAATTTGATTTGAAATTTAATAAAAATGGAGATTTTAAAGGGTATGATTCTTATAACTTGATTTGGTATAAAGTAATTTAAATGAATATAAAGTTGAAATAAATGAATTTATCAAGTTAATTAAATTGAAGAATATCCGGTTGTTGGGAGTTAAATGTTTTCTTAAATCATATTGAATTTATTATGTAAACATCTCAAATCTAAATAATAGAAATTGAATTTGATATATATGGAATTATCAATGAATTAGTTTTGAAATGGTAGAATATTTAAAGCTTTGAAATATATGGAAATTGAAATGTTTATTTGGGATTTAAATCTATATTTGGAATTGATTTGTGAAGGTGAAGAAACTATTTTTTTTATAAAGTAATTTATATTTTAACCATTTAAGTGGTGTGATTATATTTCAAAGTTATGTAATTCAAAGTTTTATGTTTTGGAAGGCTATATTTTAAGCGTTTGGTTTCGAAATATTATAACTTTGAAAATGTTATGATTTTGAAAAAAGGATATATTTGAAATAAAAATGATGTCTTATTGTTTGGGTTTTAAAATAGAAATGATATCGTATTTATATGTATTTTAAATGGATATTATATGCTGGTTTTGAAGTATAATTATTTTAAAATGACCACGGTGTTATAATAACGTTTGGTTGTTAAGGAGATCAGTATCGGAAGTTGTCATACTCTCTGCCAACCCCAAAAACCACTTTAACAACCGTGTATGCGGTGGAGATTCCAGAATGAAGTAGGATGATTGCGGCGTTTCCTTTGAGGTAAATACGTGGACCCAACTCCCGTGAGTTGGCATAAGGTGGCTAAAACAGGAGCGATTCTCGGGCCAATGAGGTAGCACCTTTGATCGGACACATCCCTTCGATTTTATACTTTGACTTTTGGATTGATTCGGTGGCCACTTTTGATTTTCTTTTTGGGGGTGTGGCTCGAGGTGGGCGGTAGCTGCGCGCTACGTGTTACCACCAGCCTGGATGCGTAATTGGTATATCTACCCTGACATTGCCTAGTTGTGCGGTGTCACCTACCCTATCGCGCCTTGTACGAGTTTCGTTTTCTCCCGTAGCCTGTGTGGTATCCTCTGGCGGCTTTTCGATCTGGAGGGACTATGATATTGGATGGATTACTGAGACTATTACGTGTTTAGGTGGAAAATGTAAAGCCTTAATGCTATTTAAAAGTAAGTTTATTTTACAATAGACATTATTGAAATAGCGAAATATTACTATATAGTAAATAGTTTAACGGATCCTTAGGAGATGTGAATCCCGAGCATCTCTTAAGTTACCACACTCATATTTATTCCTGTTGATTTAACTTACATAAGATCTTTTAGTTCTGACTCGAGTGTTTTGTTTTTTCAGGGTCAGTCCGAGCATTTCAGGAATCGAGGACTTTATTTCTGGAGGACGAAGACGAAGATTTTATTATTATTATTATTATTATTATTATTATTATTATTATTATTATATTGTTCCACTACACACTGTACTCTGCTGCGTTGATTATTATTCACCGCTGTGTGCAACTCTGATATGTATTGTATAAATGTAATCAAATGTTTATAAAACAGCTTCATGAACTGTATATTTGATTATTATATTTTATCGTTCCTCTGCAAGATTCTATTTTGTTTTTTCTTTCCCTGTTTTTTTATTTATCCCATAACAATCCGTCCTTTTGTATGGTTTAAGTCTGACGTGTGTGGTTTATCGTCGATTTAAAGCGTGCGAAAAGGCGGGAATTTACATATAGATTAGTTGCTTTTTACAACATTGTTTATTACTTAATTCACAAAGTATATATCCAAATTAAATGGAAAAATAGAAAAAATGTTGTTATATACAATTTAAATAAAGATTGGAAGTTAGAATTTAAATTTTAAAGTTTCAATTAGTCAATATTTAACCCAAAATCTAAATTTCCAGGGCAAATGATTTATAACCAATTCAGGAAAATTCTAAAATTCAAACTTTTAAAGAATTAAACAACAAAGTTTTTTTTAAAATAAAATGAATTAAAATATTTATTAAAATTTTTGGCTGTTACATAAAATATATGCATAACATATCATGTTACACAAATTAGAACATGATTTTACAAACAAAGATATTATTTATATAAATTTAAAATAAACAAATTTGTTAAATAAAATAATTTACACACAATATTGTAAAAAGCATAACTTTCACAATATTAGTCCGATTTCAACGAAACGAAAGGAAAAGCAGTATTCTTGAAATTAAATCAATTTTCATAAGAAAATATAAAATTCAAAAATTTGAATATTTAAATTTTATATTTAAAAGTCAAAGTTTGACCATTTTGACCAAAATCCACTTTTTTTTAGAAAATATTATATTTATTCATGTTTGGAATTATAGTTCACATAGAAAACAAAATTTGTATTTAAAATAACAAAATTTATCCATTTTAATAAATAAAATAAAGTTTTTAAATCAGGAATTTCAGTTAAAATAATTAAAATAAAAATTTAAAATAATCACAAAATACAGGGTTGTTACAGTACTCACTCTCATTTAAAAGTCTTCACGGTTATGCATATATGAAGTACTTGGTATCTTTGATTATGTGCTTTCATTCTCATTTAAAAGTCCTCACGGTTATGCATGTATGGAACACATATCAAAATTGGTTATTAAATAGGTGAGTTGATTCTAACCCAATTTAAAAGTCCTCACGGTTATGCGTGGTAATAAGATACTTGAAATTCATTTTTTAATAAAAATTAGTAATACTACTAATCTCATTTAAAAGTCCTAACGGTTATGCATACTTAGTAAGTATTCAAATTCCTATTATAAATCTACCACAAATAGACATAACTATATGGTCTTCTATACCCACATCACCCCTATCACTCTAAAATGGAATATGTGCCTAATAGAGTATTTACGATTTTTGTTTGATTTTTTTGTTGAAATTTAATATATATACTCAATTAGGTATTAATGTAGTATTAATGTCTACCACTTTTTCCTATTTTTCTTACATCATTACTCTTTTGCTGATAACAAAAGAAGGAGAGTGAAGTTAAGATTTTGGAAAATATATTCAAATGTTTTATTGTTTCATATTCTCATCTAGTTCACATCTAGGTTCATTGTATTGTATATTTTTTATTTGCATATTTTTTATTTCCATGCATAGGTGAATGGGGAGCTTTGTTGTAGGGAGAGCATTCAAATAGGGGGAGCAAATAGAATTCATCAAAACCAAATACATTTAATAGAGTCAAAAATCTTAATATATGTTTATTATCATCAAAAGGGGGAGATTGTAGAATACAATATAGTTTATGATTTTTGTTTGATGAATATATATATATATATATATATATATATTCGTTCAAATGTATTTTCTGTTGTAATATTTTATTTTTCACATACTTAAAAAATATTTTTTGAATAAAATAAATAACACAGGATTAAAACAAATATATTATTACGAATTCGAATAGTACAAATTTAAGCTCTCACTTTAAATTTACAAATTGTCAATTACAATACAGTTTCAGTTACAATACAATTTTCAATATACAATTTTTCATACACGATTCGCCTCACTACATAATTCACTCAATACTCATATTTGATCTTCAACTCTATTCCAGTTTGTATCCAGCATCTGAATTATCTATAAAATAAACATCAACATAGTAAATTTGAAAAAGAAATATTATGCAGTTCAAAATGAAGTTTGTGTTTTGAAAATATTATTTGCCTCGGTTATTTGGGTTGTTCGTCATCTTTTTTCTTCTGAATTCATCTTGCACGAACAGCTTGTAAGATGCACAGTGTATCACTGTACATGTCACAAGGTCGTGCAAACTAATATACGCTTGTTAAAACTACATGGACAGATGAGCACAAGGTCAAACCCAAGCCAAGGCTGGATTCAACTCAGGTGCATGCAAAACAACATACAACACTTCAAATGTACACATGGTCAATCCAAACTCAAGACAAACAACACAGACCAAACCAGACCACAATGCAACATGAAACAGAGGCATGTGCACAAGCAAGCTACAAAAGGCATTCAACATGGACCAGAGCAGTGCTCAAAGAATCAATGCAATAAGACTTTAGAACAAAATAGAACGCATAAGACTTCATTCAAAAACAAAGCTAAACAACATCATAATCAATGAACCAGAGGAAACAACAAGTCCAGACTGCAAACGTTTAAAGAGCAACAAGCATGAACATGAACATATGCACATGTGCACATAAGAAAGCAAACAAGCATGGCCTGAACAATACCAAACTGAGGCGAACACAGACCAAACTGCAACAACACATGGAATGCAACCTGATTACAAAATGATTTAAGTGCAACAAGACATTAGTCCTTCCAGTCACATTTGAAAATGATTTAAGTGTAACAAGACATTAGTCCTTCCAGTCACATTTGAAGCATGAATAAGCAAGATGAACCAAACCAGATCACGTGATAACAGACTCCAACTCGAACTCAGTGCAACATAGAACAAGACAACAACAAAGAAAGATAACAACATGAAGACCAACTACATTCAACAAACTAGCATACAAGTATAACATGGATGTGTAGACCACACATATAATGATTTCGACCCAGACCAACATCAAACTCATATACAACGAAAGAACATGCAAGTGAAGCTCCACCAAGAAAACTGCAACACAAAACCACACCACACATACATACAAGACCACACGACAATATGGGTAACAAGACTTCAAATGGATTAATGCAGCAGCACAAACATGTAAAAATGAGTTATGGTCAGATTGTAGTAGAGTGTGTCAACATAGGAGCAGTTCGAACAAGTCAAAGCAGTTTCAAAAAGTAATGGCCAACGTAAAACTATGTTGAAATGGTTTAATATCGCAGGGGATTTTAGATCAACAAGTTAAAAATGGAACAGAGGGTAAAACAATGCCAAGGTACATAAGTTCAAAAAAATTGAATGCCAGCAAAAATGAAGTCAATGAACAAGCCGGAAAATCTAAATTATCTCACATTTCAAAGTGCTAAAGACATAGGAGCAAAAGAAGGAACCGACCTAAAGCAAGTCACAAAAATTTGAAATACACAGTAACATGAATTAGTCAAGAGTTCATCGCATCATTCAAGAAAAATCAAATGGTGAAGCAAAAAAGAGAAGAATTCAAACACAAAAATACAAACGAAAATTTAGGGATTTGATCCCTACAAAACCTAGTTCATCATCGGCAATCAAGACATTCGAGTTTGAGACAAAATTCAGAGCATACTTTTAAATCAAAAACAAATTTGTAAGTCGAATCAAAGGCCAAAATTAAAAGAGGCAAAATTCACGTACCAACTTAGAGCATAAATTGAATTCGACTAAACTGGAGCAGCTAGATATCAATCAAGGCCGGGAGTCAATTAACGAAGCAAAGCAAGTTCCTCAATTCAATCGACCAATAACAATCAGTGTCTTCAATTTTACCAAAAATCCTAGCTTTTGGAAAGGAACGAAGGAACAAGAGGGATCGGCTGATAATACTAAACAAAGGGAGACACACTTCATTTTAATTATTAGTGGGCTGGTGTTATTATTTTATTTTGGGATTAACTAGGATTTTTTTAGTCTTTGTTTTTAGTTTTTATTTGTAATTTCTTTTTAAATTGTGTAACCTTCTAGTCGTGTGACTGGGTACAAACTATGGGACGCAGTTTGGGAATTCGCAACTCAGTGGTCGAGTTGTGGTAGTGTTTTGAGCGTAGAGTTAGGTTAGTCTAATAGCCGTCGCAAGTTTACGTGTGTAAGCGTCTGACTACTTGATTTCTAGTAGAAACCTTGGGGGTAGCACGTAGGCAAGGTTTTGCCGAAGCTAGAAAAATTTGTATGTGATCTCTTCTGCATTATTTTTTGTTATAGTTTTTTTTTGCGCATTAATTTTTATTATTTTTAGCATCACCCTATTCACGAACCCCCCTCTAGGGTGAAAATGATCCTACAAATGTTCTCCCCTCAAGCTGGGTATTCACCTTTAAGATGGAAGACGACTAGTTGAGAGTCGCTATAGATGTGAGCGGATTTTATTCCGAGTTCCATCACGACTTACTATCAACGCTTCAATTCCTCTTCATTATTTGTCACAGGGAGTTCCAAACCTAGGGCATAGCAAATGGCTCATGCTTCAAAGGTTTCAAGCACTATCCCTACCCCTGAGCAGAGGTTATCAGACTCGCGATCGATGAAGAGTTTCCATCATGCTTCCATTTCCAGTGGTATTTCTTCTTCATCATCCCATATGGTAAATTCGGTGATGAAATCTGCCAACGCTTGCTTGTTGATTGCCCTTCTTGGATGGTAAGTGATTTTATTGGCTTAATTCGATATTCCATTTGAGGAGTCGCCTGGTAGTCACAGGGAGGTAAAAATACTTGTTTTAAGGGTTGATCGGTCAATACTTTGACCGGGTGTGCTTGGAAATACGGTTATAACTTCCTGGCTGTGCAGTCAATTCCTTGATATTTCCAAGATATATCCTCGATATATCCCATAGCAGACTTTTGGGGAAACGATATTCCTATAAAGTAGCCCAATATAGCGGATCCTCTATTATCCCCGATATTGTGGCAATAATCCGCTATATCCTCGATTTTGTTTCCCCGCTATATCCCCATTTCCTATAAATAGGCATTTTTCTTGATGTCTTGCTTTTAACTTTTATGGTAACTTCAAAGTTGATGTAACAATGATATACGCTGTTGGTTTTTATAACTTGTTCTAACTTATTAAATGTCAACTTTGTTTATCTTTACTTTGTTATAACTTGTTTTGCTTGGTGGGAAATAATAAGTAACACTTGTTCCTCTTTTTAATGTAAAATGTTCATCATTCCTCATTTTAAAGTCGTCTGATGTATCCTGCTATATCCCCGATATATCTCCTGTAACATTCCTGGTTTTAAATCAAATTCAAATTAGCAATTAATTTAATTTTATAAATTAAATTGTGAATTTATTTAGTATTTTCCAAAATTAAATAGATATTTGTTTGTTTATTAATATAAATGAATATAAATATGATTTTAAAATAGAATCTCTAATTGGAAATTCAGAGATAAATAATTGAATAATATTTTGATTATAAGTTTTTTTGTGGATTAATTTGAAAATTTGAATGAATATATATCAAAAGATAGTAAATAAAGGAATTGATTTGAAAATTCAACAAATCGATTTTTAATAGAATTTTGATTTAGAATTCAAAAGTAAATATTTATAAATAGATTATAATTTGGAATTTGAATTTGAATTTCAAAAACTTATGCGTTGAAAATAAATATTTGGAAAATATTTATAGATTGGGAATGAATAAAATATTTACACTTATAAAAGATATGTTTTTTTATATTTATAAATTTATTTTAAATTGAATCTTGGAATTGAAATTCAAAATTAAAAATCTTATAAGACATATTGGATTTGAAATCATTGTATTTTCAAGTAATAAAGATTTGTTTTCCAAATTCATTAAATAGGCATTTTGGTTTAAAAGTAATATTGTGAAATTGATATAAATAAAATTTATAAAAGTTTATCTAAGGAATTAAATTCAAATATATACATATTATATACTTATGTTTTTATAGTTTGATTATTTTCGAATCCCATTCTTTAAAGCTATAAATATAGATACAAATATTTATTAGATTTGATAAAAAGATTTAAAACACATTTTCTTTTGAAATAAATAAATAAAGTTTGTATATTCATGAATTTAAAATGTACAACACTTACATATGTTAAGTTATATAATATAAATAATTAAAGGGTTTAAAATACAAATTGCAAATAAAAATAAAACAAGGGTTTGAAACATAAAAATGCATTTTAAAAACATTCGTAAATATACAAAGACATGCAAAAATACATTTTTAAGGTATTAATACAAATAATTGACAATTGTAAAAATATGAATATAAGCAATAAGACACTTGTAGGCTTAGTTAACAAGTAGCATAGTTTTTAGTATTCCCTTAATTTGCATTAAAACTGATATAAAAAAGAGAAGTAAGTGAGAAATCTGTATGTTTTTCTCAGATCAAAAGTTCCTCAAATTAAAATCAAAACAGAGAAAAATCAAAAGCCGAAAACAAATACAGCCTAAATTCAAGTCAAAACAGAATGGAAAACAAAGATCAGTGTTAAAAGCATTTGCAGATCAATTCAACTCAAAAAAAATAAAATATCTAGGAACAATATCCAGGATAAATAAGCAAATATGAAAACAAAGATTTATCAACAACTTCAGCTTCAACCATAACAAAACATGTTCCAAGAAATCAAATTGCATTTGATCTAAAATCTTGGAAAGCAAATCTTTAGTCTAGAATCAAAACTTCAACCTGTTTCAAGTTCAATCTGGAAGCAAAGCAAAATCAAAGTCAGAATTTAAGTAAACCAAATACAAGTTCAACTTAATTTAAATCAAAGCAAGGTCAATTTCAAAGCTATTGATCAAAAGTTCAAGGCCAAGTTTCCAGGAAAACAAAAATGTCTGGTTCTCTGCTCTGTCAAAACACTGGTGAGCAAACTCTTAAACCATTTATACTTTGATTTGCATGTGATTAGTATTGAATGTTTGTTTGTGGAATGCGCTTGCATGGGTGTAAAAAATGCATGTATGTGTGTATATAGGTGACTGTGTATAGAGACACACACCTCTGTTCTCAAACTAATGTTTTAAAAACCTAATTCAAGAAAATTCCAAATTTTCTTTAATTTAATCCCTGATAGACTTTTGTGTTTGAACAAATTATATTTTTTGAAACATAAACTAAAAAAAATCTAAAATGGTTTAAAATATGTTTGTTTTAAAAATTATCTGGAAATTAACAAAGACAGTGAAAACGTAAAATATATCGAAATCTCGATTGAAATAATTCATTGCTCAGCCGTATAATTTGCTTTACTATCAGAAAACATGAATTTTAAAAGTTAAATCATAAATTTTTGTTTGGGATCAAGAGAGATATGGGTAGTTGAACGATTTAGGTATTTCGATCGTTTCCTAGCGATCAACGATGAATTAGAGCTCGTGTTTTGGGCTGAAGGTGCCTTGGGGGTTGCCGAGACCGAGAAAAATGATCAGTGTGTTTTTTTGATCACTAAGGAGAGAGCGCGGTGAGATTCTAGGGTTCAAGAACCCAATTTGGTCGATGCTATTCATCGCGCTCATATTGCAATATGGATAGATCGGAGTCGTTCGGTCCGGAGGGGATCGATGCTGGTGGTTGTGGTGAAGTTGTGGACATGGTGACGACGTGTCCGGTGGCCAAGATGATCGAGGCGAGATGGTTTTAAATCATCGGCTGGGTTCCACGGTTGAATCGAACTGTTCGATTTTGAACTACGACGAGTTTATGGTATCTGGGTGATCAGAATCAAGGAGGGGATTGTCGTCGACTTGTCAACGTTAACAACATTGGTCGGAGGTTGGCGGGTTGACCATGCATGTGCACACGTGTGCAGTCATGTCTGGGTTGTAATGATTTGGGGACGAAAGGGGTAACTGGGGTTTCGACTCGGGGAAAATAGCAGCATGAATCGAAGTCGAAGTGATGCGGGTGATGCTCGGGAGAAGGCTCGAAGTATATAGGTCTATGTCTCGGGCTTGTTTAATCTGTCACCAGATTTCAGTTTAATACAAATTTTTTTTAGTTATGAAGTAAATTTTTAGTTAAGCAAAGTTTCAAAGTATATTTAAACTAAATAAGTTTCCAAGGAAAAATAAATTAAGTTTCAAATTTTAAAAAGTTTAAAAATAAGTTTTCAAAAGTAAAGCATTAAACAAGTTTTCATGGATTTAAATTTATAAAAAATGGTTAAATTGTTTTAAACTTGTTGGGTTATATAATTTTGTATTAGGTTAATTATCTTATTAAATCTTTGATTATTTTCAGTATAATTAAATGAAATTATTTAATGTATTAAAAGGATGGGAAATTAAGGTTAATTTGTCAAGGGATTAAAGATTTAATTACTTAAAGATTTATTTAGTATGATTAACTAAAGAAAGAAAAATCAAAGTGATTAATCTTTTTACGTGATAAATTAAAGATTACTTAAGGTAATTTATTTAAAGATAATTACTTAATTTAAAAAGTAATTATTTAACGATCAAAGTTGATTAAGTGATTAGGGATAATCACTTATTATAATTTTATTAATTAAATGGTAATTAATTAAAGGTTAATTAATTATATAATTAACTTAAGGTTAACTAATTATTGTAATTAATTTAATGGTAATTAATTAAGGATAATTAGTTTAAAGGATAATTAAATAATTAAAGTTTAATTACTTAATAATTAAAGGTTATTAATTAAAGTAATTACTAATAGGATAATTAATTTAATGTGATTAATTAAGGAATAATTAATTAAGTAAAGGTAATTAACTAAGATAAAAATTAAGGTTGACTAATTTCATCAAATGATTTGTAATTAGTTAATCAAGATTTGATAATTAATTCATAAGCAATTAATTTATTTGGAAATTAAAATTGAATTAATTAAGATTTGAACAATTAATTAATCCTACTTATAAATGATTATTGAATGCTTGGATTGTTTGTATTGTATGAGATGCCTTGAATTGACTGTCCTATCTGATCTGTGATATTTTGTTCTATGGATTAAGCTGTGCATAATTTATTCATTTATTTGTGATACATTTGTATATTATATGTGAATCTATGAATGAACGATAAGCGTTATTGATTATACCACTTATCGATACTAACATGCTTGAATCTATGATAATTGATGATGTTGCACTATTGTGTAAAACCCCTGGACTACACCATATGCACACAAATATGGATCGCATGAGGCAATCGGTTAAGTCACAGACTTTTGAGATGGTTTTAAAGTTGAATTTTGAATTCAAATGGTTTTTGGAAATGGAATTGGGTTAATTATAAAAAGCTTTTGGAAAAGGGATTTTAAAAGTTATTTTGAATAGCATGATAAAGCTTTGAAAATTTAAATAATTTGATTTAAATTTGAATTCAAAATTTGAAATTGAATTCTATGTTGGAAATTATGGTTTAAAAATATTATACAAGTTATAAAAGTGTTTATATGGGTTTTAAACCATTTTAAAAGTACTGTTTTGGGAAATTGAATTTAACCCAAGTTTGAAAGACTTTAACTTGTATAAATGAAATCGGATTTTTCCGAAATGAAAACTATTTGTTCTCAAATAGTAAAAGATTTCATATAAGGAAAGAATTTCTAATTTGTATTAAAGGGATTTCAAATTTGAAATGAAATGGTTTTCTAAGTTATGAATGAATCTTTGGAAATAGTTTTGAAAGCTATAAATTGAATCTTTGATTTAAAGATAGGATGGGTTAATCCAATTTGAAGTGGAAATTGTTTTGAAATCTATGAATGAATCTTTGTGACAAATGGGTGAACTTTGTAAAGTGAATCTTTTTGTTTAAAGATTTGAAACTGGTAATTGATTTAAACCATTTGAAATAAAGGTTTTGGATAATAAGTTGTGACTTAATTGAAATCCCAATATCCTTAAGTTTTTTAAATATTACGCTCATTATTCGGTTTATCCGAGAGAGGAACTTGTGTCATATAACCCATTCCGAATAATGATACGACATTATGGATTACATTTGAAGACCGGTGGTGAAGACCGGGTATTTTCAAAAATGTAAGGATAACCCGTCGAATGACTCTGCACTGAGTAGCTACGGTATAGAGATCTCCATATGTGATGGGAAGTCCGATCGGGATTGTGAATACCCGAATCGCAAGGGCTTCTTTGGAAGTGCCTATGGTTCTGTTCGAACCCAGAACAGACTTGTATGGATGTGTGTGTGACATTACACCTCGAGATGTAAAACTGGTTTCTATCAAATACATTTATGTTTGGTGGCGGAGATTTATTCTCTTAGCTTAACACCCTTCTCTGAGACGTACGAGCTTAGAGGTTATGTAGTCGATGGTTACTAGTGATACATTCCCAATTTGGTAATGTGGCATACGAAGTGCTGCTGATCATCGGTTGATCAAAGCATGGCTTTGTGAAAAAGCGTAGCGTTGTGGATGAGACTCCGTCGAGCCTCTCAACCTAGAAATGGTCAAAACAGGAATGTTGCGGCAAGGTTGCAGGGGTTGTGCCCCTAGGGTATGTCCATTTCTTTTGGATTAAAGGTGGTATCATGGTATAGAGCCCAGATATTTACCTATGTGGTTGCTGCATACTTATTGCTGTGTGGTTGTTGGTTGAGGGCCCTCGGATAAAGGACGCGAACGACCGGGATGACACATCTTAAGGGTTACTTTCGGGCAGGGATAACTCGGCCTTGTGTTGGTAGAGAACCGTTTGGTTCTTGGGGGCATCCCTCATTTTTAAGGAAGTTCCTTAGCCTGACCATTTGTTGGAAATCCAATCATCCAATACGCGCCCTGTACGTTTTTAGTTGTAGAACCTGCAATACAATATGGTAGCTATAGTAGTCATAATATAATGGTACGTATGCTGGATAAGATTAATATTATACTTTCAAAAGGTTTTCTGCACTATGCATTAATAATAATATCAAATGGTTTTCGCGTATCAAGCATTTTTGACTGTAATAAGGAGAAATCTCCTCCAAGTGTGCGCTTGCATTGTGTGTGTGGCGGGAGGCTTATGGTAGTTTCATTTTCCAAAAAGCATTGCGGTTTTCAATGTTTTAAATTCCTTTGTTGTATATTCTAAAGATAAAACTGTTTTTGTTTGCTCAAACCAGTCCCATGACTGACCCGGAGTTTATTGTTTCCTTCCTAAACTCTGGGTGCCAACAATTTTCCACACACGCATTCTAGAGTTGGGTTCTTCGGATAATCAAATAGTAGGTGCAACACCCCACCACGAGACCCACCTTAGCAAAGAGAATTAACAAGTAATTCTATCTACTAAAGCAGAGAATAGGGCTGGTTAAGGGCGACCATTTATAATTTTGTCTTAAACATCTATTGAATACGTCGATAAATGCGTTATAATTTTTCAACTTAAGTGGATCGACATACCCAGTAAATGCTTAATCCAAAACTATAGGCGGCTAACGGATCTATCGACACAAAATACAATAACTGAATGTAAATCACGTCACATAACAGTAACCAACATCATATATATACATATACACTGATACACGTTCAGTACAATACAATATGAATACAGTAAAGGTGGTACACGAACACACCATATACATCGAATCAAATGTAAAAACATCAGAGTATGCGAAAGAAATAAACTACTCAAGAGAAATAAGTGCTGTAATCCAACATAACTTCAAGCTAAGCCCAATATATGATACCTGAAACAACTCGGTCTGACCTGAGTGAAAACACACGGGTCAGGCTAGCTAAAATCATCAGTTAAACAGAATAATCGATAAGGATAAATAGGTGAAAGATATGGTATCCTTTTTCTTAAAGGATGCCATTCCCTAAACAGGGTTTCAGCATCATAAGAAAGGACAACATCTCTTCTTGGCAAGTAGAAAAGATAATGATGATAAAGTCACACTTAAGTGGCATAACTAACACTTATGCAAATGGAACATCGGCGAGAAAAGTTTTAAAGCAAAGAATCAATAAAATTTGCTTTCGTCTCGTATCATTGACAGTATAAAGGAATATAGATAATGACTTTAAAGGATTCAACTATCTTCTTAGAAGTGGTTGTCAATATAACAATAGATCAAAGGTACATATCCTTCATGCATAGAATAAAACGCATATGGATGTGCCTCATCTCATTGGCACATCCCAAGGATCATTTAAGGAAATATAACCCAATCATAAAAGAAGCATCATACTTATTCATACCTCATCTCATCGGTATGAATATAAATACATCTCAAATCCATCACTAAAACTCATCATAAAAGGTTCTTCATAATCATTTATACCTCATCTCATCGGTATAAATTTATAAATACATCTCACCTCCATCTTAACATCAAGTGGTCTATAAAATCATCAAATCATCAATCCATAATGCAAATAACTCAATCAAAGAATAACATCGTAAATGCTTTCACCATATATGCATACATCTCCTCTGGCACTAGGCTATTAATGTAATAATCATCTAAAGACTGTGAAGTCTAAAACATCAAAACTCAAAGAAATCCCGGATTGGACAAATCCTCGATTGCATGCCGAAGCAATGCTACGCGTGCTTCATTGTGACTAGTACTACTATTTGGTACCATAAACATCATGATGACGGAGTCAAATGACATCTTAACATCGTGAACATCATGAATGACTATAGTCTATAACATCATAATGACTCCCAGTCACAAAGACCCGAGTTAATAACATCATGATGACCGGAGTAGCAACTACATCGTAATGACTCCAATCGAGTACGCGTGGTCTGTGGTACTAGTAAACATCGTGAATGTGTCTCAACTTCTCGGATAGGAACCCAACAGGTGTTAACATATGTCACATACCATACGTTCGCACCTAATGGTTTACTAGCCGTTAGTTGGTACCACACTAGTAAAACATCGTGAAAATATACTCAGCCTCATCCCATTGCAGAGTAAATACAATACCATACTCGTCTCATCTCATTGACGAAGACTAGTGGCATCATGACTTTTCCTCATCCCATCGATAACTAAAAACTATCATAATACATCTCAACATTGTAAAATCATCATAAAGAAGCTAACCTCATCTCATCGGCAAGTAAAAATAACATCTAGTTGGTTATTTATAACCATAATTCCAAAAAGGAATTTCAAGCTCTTAATTCACCTCATTTCATCAGCGATTAAGAAGCACATCTTAAAATGGTCCTTCATCGAATTTAATCCTAAATTGGATCCAATGGACCATATAATCTACCTAAAATTTAATGACATCCTAAGTCATCTCATACAGTTCATCGAAAGGATTTCGATCGTATAAGTCCGATATTAAGCGATAAAGCAAATCCATGTGCCTCATATCACATGTTTTACTTTACTGTTCAATTGTATTTCTTATAAATCCAAAATTCATAAAAATAATTAATTTTATTTATAAAATAATTTTATTAGAGAAAACAGAAATTTAAAACGATTTTTCGAAAACGATTATTAAAACCAATATTTGAAATTCTTTTATTATAGGAAATAAATCTATCTTTCTTTAGAAAAATAATTTTAAAAAATACTAAGTAATAATAATTAAAATGTCCATGTATTTAAAAATGATTTAGTGAAAACGTTCCCAAAAGCAATGAAAACTAAGAGGGATACCTCAACACCGATAACTCGAATTCAATACGAATTTAATTCAAATTTAACCCAAAATCAATTCAAATTCCATTTAAATTTGAATTTAAGACTCTCCAAATATGGCTAACCTACTGATAGGCATAATAACTCTCAATATATCTCAAAAACATCATTAAAACCGAAGATAATTTGAGCAAAAACGAGCTAATACAATTCTAAGGTCAACGATAGTTGTTGCTGTTATTTTGCTCTCAGGACAGCAATATACAACCATAATTTCGACCATGCAAACTTTAAAATTCCAGAAAATATAATGAATGAAATATGTAACATAATACCTGATCTTTTCGGAACATCCAAAATTATCAAATTCGGATAAGAAACGAAGAAGTTAAAGCTAATTTCGTTTCAGTTTCAAACACAGAGCAAGTAATAGTTTTGCTCTCAGGATAGAAGTAAAAAAAATTTGATTTTGACATAACTTACCTCAACATTACACAAAACTCAATGAATAAAAGTTGTAGTACATGAATTTCGCTTTCTGGAACATTAAAAATTATCAAATTTCGATCAAAAACGAGAAAGTTATAGCTTAAACAATATCAGATTCAAACTCAGAAAATTCTATCAAAGACATAACTATACTTCTGCATTCAAATTTGTTTAGGTCAAACAAATTGTAACAACCCACATATTATACGATTGAATATTTAAGTATTTTATTTAAATATTTTATCGTTAGTCGGATTTTAGTCCGAAAAGTTACTTTTTTGCATACCGTCGAATTAGGACTCGGGGCCACTTCCATTGGGTCCAAAACGCCGTTTGCGACCTTTTTGGGTATAAACTTTGATATGTTTGGAGTTAGTGGAATTTTGCCACTTTTTCACTTTGGGCTTTGGGTTTGGTTTAGCCCATGAGCCTAAACTATTAACTCTAGCTCAACCCCCTCTTTCCTTCATTACTTTACTTTCATTTCCTAACACTCAAGCTTCATCAAAAATGGGGAGAGGAATGGGAAATTAAAACTCCAAGCCCTAGTTCATTTGCAAATCCAAACATCTAACTCCAAATCCAAAGAAAAGCCATTGATTCAAGCTTTTCGTGTTGAGGTTGAAGTGTGGTTGATTCTTCCTTTGCTTTTAGGCTTCTCCTTCATTGATTTTGTGAAAATGTGAGATTTTTATCTCACATCTTTGTCTATAACTATCTTTGATTATTGGGTATGAATTCCTAACACTTATTCATGTGCATTTGCTTTTGGTTTGGATTGAATTGGTGAAAATTACAATTTTTTGTGTTTTGGGTTCAAATCTTTAAAAGAAATCCTAACTTTGTTGTTTGAACACGTTTTTGGTGATGCATCGAGGAGCTAATAGGACCGGGTAGTCGATGGGCGTAATCCCGTAGCGTCCGTGCTCGACCGGTTGCAAATTCAGAGAGTTTTGCACTTCTATCCCCTAGGTCGCTCGGCCTGCACCATTTGAATTGCTCGGCCTGCATATAGGTCACGCCATTCTTAGGTCGCGCCATGCTTAGGTCGCGCCATGGGATAGGTCGTTCCACCACTTAGTTCGCTCCATGTTGGTCGCGTTCCTTAGGTCGCTCGCCTTGCTAATGAGTTGGCCTACACATTTAAGTCACTTGGCCTGCAGTTAAGTCGCACGCCTTAGGTCGCGCCATTGCTTTATCTCGCAACCACTTAAGTCGCTCAGCCGTTAGGTCGTTCCTTAACTCACTCGGCCATATGTTAGATCGTTCCATTACTTAAGTCGCTCGGCCATGTGTTAAGTCGCTCGGCCATTAAGTCGGCCTACTTTAGGTCGTTGACCACTTAGGTCGCTCGGCTTGCTCGCAACCCCTTAGGTCGCTCGCCCTGCTTTAGGCCGCACCTGCTTTAAGCCGCACCAACTTAGGTCGCGCCATGCTATAGGTCGCGCCATGTTAAGTTGCTCTGTTAGGCCGCATGCTACTCCTCAAACCGCTAGCTCCTTAGGTCGCTTGCATCTTATGTCGCCCATTGATTAGGTCGCTCGACTTGCATCAGTTAGGCCGCATGCTATGTCGCTGATCTCTTAGGTCGTATGCCGTGGAGTCGCATGTGTTGAGCCGCTGATTTCTTGTGTTGAATTATGTTAAGTCGTAAGTCGTGGTTGTTAGGTCGCAAAGGTATTTCAACTTTGATGGATTTGGAATCGAATTCTTTAGATTTTATTCACGTCTTCGAATGTGAATTTTTGTGATTTATTGTTTCTACAATCATTTTATTGATTTGTCACTTTAAAAATTATAAAGGTTTCAATACTAGTAGTAAATATCAAAACTCTTTCATTAAAAAGATTTCAACCCTATTTTATTACAAAACTTGTTTCTTAAACCGTTTTTCCCATCTTCTAGTATATATAAACCTTTACCTCACTCGTATGAGAAATCTAATTAAATGGCTTTGTAAAATAAGTGGTATGAGACGCTTGCCATTACTTTGCCGGTTAATTCTTGGACTTATTCGATTGAATCTCTTGTGATAATTTTCGAGTGGAGATCTACAATTTGTTCGTAAATATTTAAGTTAAGCTAGTGGATAGAACATGAGGCTAAGCTTATATATTTACTAGCTTACTGTAATTGACACTTCTTGACGATCGTTAATGATCATTTTTGTGATTTAGACTAGCAAATTTGCGATGTCTCTTTGTCTATGAGGGAGACTAAACCCCATTTCTGTGGAGCTTTGGCTCAATTTGGTGGGGGTAGCGACCCATGGTCTTAGGGCCGTTTTGTGGAGCTTCGGCTCAAAATTAATGGTTAGCAACCATGGAATAGCGTTCCATTTTGTGATACACGTGTTGGTGAGTTTTCATGTTCCCGTTTTGTGATAGGCCTCCCTTTTTTTTGTGATTTCTGGATTTCCATTGATGATTTCTAGAATTTGTGTTTCACCAATTTTCGTGATTTACATTGATAAGTCTTATCAATATTGGTGCATTGATGAATTTGTGTGTCATTAACTTTTGTGATTGGCATTGATATATTGTCAATATTTATGGTTTGGTGAATAAAAATAAAGAGTACGACATTCTTTTTGATCTTTGAGAAGATTCTTGTGATATTGATTAATCTCTTGTTGATTTTCAATTACATACTTATCACAGCATGACATTGTGATTATTATACGTTTAGTCATAACTCTTATTCTTTATCATTTCATCTGATATTTATAGTGAGACTGATTCATTTATTATTTTCTTATTAAATAATACTCGGGTCAGGCCGAGATGTTACATGTGCTTCTGCTTGACTTCACATCTGGGATTATCACCCTGGCTTTGGCTAACTACTTAGATTAGTAGTTTTTGTTGTATACATTTGAGATATAGACTCATTGATGTATCCATATTCTTTTGTCTAGCACTTGTAGCTATTCTTTTTGTGATATTGTGGATCTTGTTTGACCACTACTCTGATACACACTTTTAAGCGTTATATTCATATCTATTTCCGCCTTTGTGATATGGATGTCTGTAACTGATTTGTGTTATGTTTATTTCTATATTTGTTTCCGAAGAATATATATAGCCACTGTGTAGTAGCTTTGATTTTGTATCAGAATGTCGGATTTCCTCCTGAAACCAGAAGCATGTTGTACTATATGACATATTGGTGCTCGCACAAAGCAATTACACGGATGGTTGCTCCTCAACAGCCTTATTCTACGCACTAGTTGACGGCATTACACCGTAGTGTCCTTGGCTAGAGTGGGTATAGAGGTGGGGCGTCACACAAATTGTAAAATATCGAAATGCTACCTGAAGTGAAATTATTTATTATTGAATGTAGTTTCCATCGAAATAAATTTTACCTAAATTGGATAAGAAATGAGTAACTTATGGCTAAAACACTTCTCTGGCCTGTGATTGTTGCTGCTGTCAATTTGCTCTTGGGACAGCAACAAACAAGCATGATTTTGATCAAGGAATCGTCAAAATTTTAGAAAACTCAAAAAATGAAACTTGTAGATCTATGTCTGTTCTTTTCAGAACATCTAAAGTTATCAAATTCCGACTTAAAACGAAAGAGATATGCCCAATTTACTAATGGCAATTTAACAAATAAATATGCAACAAACAAAATTGAGATTTCTTACCTTGAAATCTCAATCAAAGCTAGAAAACGTGAGTTGAACTCACCTTTGATTTTATATAGCAAACACCAAATTTTATGAAGAAAGATTGGAGCTGAAGGTGAAATCCTTCTCTATTCATATTTGGGTGAAGTTCTTCTTGAATTAACAGCGAAATTGAGTGCAATTGAGATTTAATTAGGGAAAGTTATTGTTTTTCTTTCTCTCTATTTATCGTGTCTTTTGTTTTGGGGAGGAAGATGAGCAAAAAAGGTACGTACATCTATTTCCTCTTTTCTAGATGGTTCTAGAGAGAGTTAATGGATTCAAACCTTACCCAAATAAGCCCAAGACTAATATACTTAGAGAAATTCCTATGTTATATACATATTTAATCAATTTATACACTAGTTTTCTCATTTTTAACCAAATAAAATATCTACAATAAATTGTTTGAAATAAAATTTTGTTATATAAAAAAATATTTCGATGATAAAAAGTTATTTTTATAAACAAAAACCTATCTTTGACAATATTTTACAAATTACACCATTTTAGTGTAAAAGCACTATTTTTAATGCAATAACTTAAACAAAAACTTCTTTCGTGTCAAATAAATTGCAATAAATCATTCTAAGACTTTTTAATCATCAAAATATTTTTTTCCAATTAAAAATAATATTTTCCCTATATAACACAATTTTTTAACAAAATTTACTAATATTCCCATTTTTAGTGAAAAAACACTATTCTCATCCATTTCAACCAAATAAAATTTATTTTTAAGTCTAATGAAGTGTATTAAAATGTTTTAACATTTTTATAACATTAATACGTCATTCCAAGCCTAATTACATTTCTAAATTTTATTTTCTTCATATTATGCCTTTTATTTTACAATAGAAGGCTAACATTTGAATAAATTTCCAATATTACCAATTAACTAAAATTAAACCATAATAATTATTTATTTTCAATCCAAATCCATAAATAACATTCATTTACACTTTTTTTCAACCATCAAACGTTGAAATAGGCTTCAAAGAAAATAATATGACTTATTTAAATTTCAAATCCCAAATTATATTCATCAAGATATTGTTTATATAAAATTAACAATATAATCCCTCATTTTATTATCAATTTTTTTTAAACACAATATCAAATTATAATTTGCATTATAATTCAATATCAGTAGTAATCTCCAGAATCCCAGGTTGTTACAGACTCCTTCCTTTAATAAAATTGCATCCTCGCAATTTCTAATGGAAAAAGGCTGTAAACAACACAAAAGTTCAATCGAAAAGGGATAAAAGACAAGCTCGAAACTCAACCATTCATACTATCAACATAGAATGGTAGATAGAAACAAGGAAAAACTCACTTGATTAATCCAGTGACCCATCAAATGCAAATAAAGTGATTAGCAAACCATCGAATTTTCCAAGTAACTCGAAAGAATTTCGAAGATATCCCATCTTCGAATCAAAACCCAATAAGATGCTTAACAATTAATCAATTGAAAATGATTGATTTCAAAAAAACTCTACGAATAGAGTCGGGATCAAACTCACTTAAACCCAAACTCTAAGCAATAAAGAAGATCATCAATAAGATTTTACGCATAAATATATAGAAAGAACATCCTTACAACAGGGTAGACACAATAGACAAGATTGAGAAATCACAAGATGGCTTCTCATAAGGCCACCAACTCGAACGACTGCAAAAAATGCACGTCGTTAATAATAGCTCAAAGATAGAATATACTCAAGAACAAGGATATAAGCTCAAACTATCTTTTAATCTAAGATATATAGAATTTTTAAATCTTAACATCTTCTAAATTTTAAATCTCAATTTTCAACATTTGAAAATTTTCAAACTTTTTACTATATTACTTAGTAAGTTATTTAAAACTCAAATTAAAAGTCCAAATATCTTCTCTTACTTCAAAATTAATTTCCAATTTTTTTTGTAATTCCATAATAATATTCCTCAAAATAAATTAAGGGTTTATATTCTCTTTACTCTATTTATTATAACACTTAAATAGTTTTAAAACAATCTTCAAATTCTCTTATAACTCTTCTCTTAAAACATCCAATGTACATAATATAGATTCTAAAATCTTAAAATATACTTCCAATAAAGCAAATCTTGAAAATAATCTCATTTATATTCTCATCTTTATAATTTGAAATAAATAAATGGCATTGCCTCGCCATTGGATCTCTAATAAATAGATATATCCATTGGCTACAGAGCCGATCGAATGATCAAAACTGTCTAGCCACTCTGATACTCGTCTCTAAAATCAATGGATGCAATTACCTTTCAAAAATAAATTTAATATACAATCTCAAAATATTATTTTCAAAATCTCAATTTTTAAAACACAAACCATCATGTCTGATTGCCTCATCATAGCATTTAGGAGATTCCTATCAATAACGTTGATCGGGCGTATCGACCAAAACTCTTAACTACTCGATGGACAATCCAACACTCTCAAATTATTTCTATAAAAGAAATACTACTCATGTAAATCTATTCTCAAGATATTCTTTGATTTTTTTATGTCTCAAAGCTTAAATTTCTCTTTAAAACACATATTTATATAGCTTCAAAACTCAAACCAAAGAACACTAAGAGAGTGCATTGAGATATTCCCAGAATACTCGATTCTCATAATCAACAGAAGGAGATAGAGTGTTCATAAATCTTACGATGTCATGAGCCACTCACAAAAATCATCAAGATACAGGATAAGCAGGATATTCTTCTCGAAGGAGAAGAAGCACACAATCCATGAATCACTACTCTAAACGGAGTAATGCTACAAAGGATAAAATTGATAGAGTATCTGAAAAGGACACTCAAACGAAGCTGAATGGTAAACTCAACCAAGCTCAAAAAATTTAGAAACTCACCTCATTCTTTAGTGGATATCGTCGTGGAAGGATAATCGAAGTGTTAAGAGCCAGGAATAAGGTTACCTCAACACTCGATTGCTCGATTGGATGTCAAATCCAAACGGACTCAAAAAACTCAACAAAATAATCATGACTAGAATTTGAGATATATCATCAACTTATCAATACTCAAGAGTGAATACAGAAACTTCGCAATCATCATTAACATTCCAAAGTGATATAAATAATAAACCAATCAAATTAGGATGCCTAAATAAATATAGGATCATATAACAACAAAAAAATCAGACTTTACATCAAATAAGTCAATCCATCTAAAATCAGATACATCTCAAGATATTGAGTAATAACTCACTAAAGTAGCAAAAAATAGAGAACTCAAAATGCTCACAACAAGCAAATCATTGTGGATCTCTTCAACAGGATTCACAACTCTTAAAGGAATGCAACAAGAATGCTCAAAGAAATCAATCAGCTCTATAGATACGAACTCGCTCGTATCGACAAAAATAAGAATAGAATAATCCAAAATAAGTTTTGTTATATAAGATAAGATGACATCAAACTCTATTATGGAATACTATGGAATACAATATATCTATATTCCTAGACATATTCCATCTCAACAATCCCAAAACTTGAAAAAGAATCAACGCTCGATTCGAAAACAAGCTTGAATAAAGGACAATGATTCACCCGTATTGTACTTCGGGGTATCAAGATATACATACTGTTCTATGTTTATTCTACTTTGTTCTGACCACATCTCTGATACCAAGCTGTAACGCCCCACCCCGAGACCCACCTTAGCAAAGAGAATTAATAAGTAATTCTATCTACTAAAGCAGAGAATAGGGCTAGTTAAGGGCGACCATCTATAATTTTGTCTTAAACATCTATTGAATACGTCGATAAATTCATTATAATTTTTCAACTCAAGTGGATCGACATACCTAGTAAATGCTTAATCCAAAACTATAGGTGGCTAATGTATCTATCAGAACAAAATACAATAACTGAATGTAAATCACATCACATAACAATAACCAACATCATATATATACACTGATAAACGTTCAGTAAAGTACAATATGAATACAATAAAGGTGGTACACGACCATAGCATATACATCAAATCAAATGTGAAACATCAGAGTATGCGGAAGAAATAAACTACTCAAGAGAAAGAAGAGCTGTTATCCAACATCAACTTCAAGCTAAGCTCAATATATGATACCTGAAACAACTCAGTCCGACCCGAGCGAAAACACACGGGTCAGGCTAGCTAAAATCATCAGTTAAACAAAATAATCGATAAGGATAAGTAGGTGAAAGCTATGGTATCCTTTTTCTTAAAGGAAGCCATGCCCTAAACAGGGTTTCAACATTATAAGAAAGGACAAAATTTCTTCTTGGCAAGTAGAAGAGATAATGATGATAAAGTCATACTTAAGTGGCATAACTGACACTTAAGCAAATGGAACATCGACGAGCAAAGTTTTAAAGACAAGACTCAATAAACGTCGCTTTCGCCTCATATCATTGACGGTATAAAGGAATATGGATAATGACGTCAAATGATTCAACTATCTTCTTAGAAGTGGTTGTCAATATTGTTGAATATGCGCTTATATGTTTTTGTTTGATGATAATAAACATATATATTCATTTAAATGTATTTGGTTATGTACTATTTTGTTTTGCATAGATTAAATAAATATTTGTTGAATAAAATAAATTATACAGAATTTTGAATTTGAATTCAAACAGAACAAGTTACACAGATTTTGAATTCAAACAGAAATTTTATTCAAACAAATATTTATTACAATCTTGAATAGTACAAATTCATGCTCTCACTATACATATACATTTTTGATTACATCACGATTACATCACAAATATTTTTACATTGATAACCTCACTACATATCACTCACACTCGTATTTTGTCTTCAACTGCATTCCAGTTTGAATCCAGCATCTGAGAAATCTGCAAAAATATTCACTAACGCAGTAAAATTGAAAAAGAAATATTTTTGCAATATAAAATTAAATATGACTTTTGAAAATATGGTTTGCCTCAGTTATTTGGGTTGTTCGTCATCATTCACACTTGAATTCATCACAAAGTCGTGCATATAGATATTACAGGGACAGGTAACCATAAGTGGCTGCAATACACACGTGTACATTCATACACGTGTGCACTGCCTCGCCAACTCGTATGCGCAGCCAACAAGAGCAAGTGTACAACAGTGTCAAATTGCAAACAGTCAAAGGCAAGACATGGAACAATGCAACACAGACCAAATGCTCAAGCCACCAAGATGACCAGAACAATGATCAAGCAAGTCCAATTCGAATTCATGATAGCAGACCAGTGTAAAAAAAAAAAAAAATCAAGTGACCAAACAGCAACAGTGAATGGGGCAAAGCACAAAAGTGCACAGCAACACAGTAGTAAGACTACAGCCACAGGTATACACAACAAAACAGTGTCAAAGAAAATGTCAACATAAAGTACTACAGAGATCAATGCAACTTCACAGCAATCATAACACAAGCCAGAGTGAATGCAGACAAGCACATGAATACATAAAGCTACAAGTGATGCAGCATCAATCAAAAAGTGATATGGTGAAGCACTAACTCAAGATTACAGGGCAGTGGACAGTACAAGACTGACCAGAATACAAATGAATCAAGTCAGGCATGAAGACAATGCCAACAACAAAAACTGCAAGTCAGTGGCAAGACCTCAGTGACACAGTAAAAGTTGCACAAGATATAGAGCCACAACAAGTCCAGCAACAAGTCCAGTTGCAACATGGTGAACAAGACACAGTGCTGAGCACATGCAAACTGCAATGAATAATGCAACATGACCAAATATGGAAACTGCAGACTGCAGCATCAAATCATAAATGCAACTACAACGATGCAATGCCCAAAGACCAAGTCGAAGTCGAATTGTTGTCAACAGTTCTAAGTATCCAACAACAATATGAATGCTATGTTCAATCATGATACAGACCAGAAACACAAGTACAGGGAACAACCAGGTGAAGATGCAAGAACAAAGAGTGTACACAGCTCATGTATGCATCAGTATCCAACTAGAAGAACAACTGCAAAAACCATCAAGCTACAACTCAAATTATACAAGCTCCAGAAGTACAAACTGAAGACTGCACGAAATGTATGCAAACAGAATGCAAGTTTATATGTGCAGAAAGTTACAAGTATCAACGAATTGGATGAACAAAACTCGAGAGCAACAGTGAAAGTGCAAATCATGTCAACAAGACAAATGTATGGATCAGTGCCAAAGTCGAAAAATAACAATGCAGACGTACAAATGTAACGCAGTGATAAAAATTCACGTACGAATACAGTATTGACGAAGTTCAACATTGCAGAGATGATCGAAGTAAAATACTAATCAAGTCAGAACTCAGTGAAGTCGAAAGCAACAGGGATGAACACTGTAAACATTGAAGCCGTGGATATGATTCAAGAAATCAAAACAGTGCAGTGATGATCAGGGCACAAAACCAAGTAAGAAATTCAAGTGTGTAAATTTGAAAAAGTCAAATGAATACAACACCGTGGTGACCACGTAAATCACTGCCGTATCGATCACGTTGAGAAAGAAAATCAGGAAAGACGTGCGCAACAGGTAATTGAGAATTAGGAAAGTATCAAATTGATACGAAGGAATTCAAGTGTCGTGAATTCATATAAATTCAACCCGAAGGTATCATCATCAGTCATAAGCTTCAATTCACAATTAAACTATCAATCACAAACCCAAGTTCATCATCGGCAAGCAGAGCAACCATCGAATTCAAGCATTCAAGCAAAAGGAAAGTTACATACCAAATTGAAGCCGAATTCCAGAAGCCCTAATTTCACAATCGATTAACAGAGGAGCAACTCAAACCAGAAACCATCATAAGCGAAACAGTGAGCAAGGGCAACAATCGAACATCAGAGAAGCAAGAGCATCTCAAACCAGAGGCAAAGCCCTAATTCGACAAGAGATCGGCCATCATTGATTACAGTAGAAAGAGGAAAAGAGGAACGGCTAGCAAGTGGATCGGGTTAAGAATAAGTGGCCGACATTTTTCACAAGCAAAAGAAAAGGGGATTCAAGTGGGCCGGCCTTATTATTACAAAAAGGGGGAATTTAGTTTTTAATTTTATAAAAGGGGTTTTTAGTTTTTTATTTTGAGCAAAAATTACAGATTCAAGTTCGTATTTTAATTTTTGCTCCTGCGGTTATTTTTGAAGTTGTTTTTTCTTTTCGAGTCAAAGAATCTATAAATCACCACCTAGGGATTAGGTAGTGTCAGATTGTCTATTTAGAATTAGTTCAGTGAGCAGGGAGTGCGAGTTTGCAAAGCTCTATAGGCGGGAGCAGTGTTTGCGAGTGAGCGAAACTCTATAGGCAGGAGCAGGGTGTGCGAGTCTAGTAGAGTGTTTGTGAGCGGGAGCAAAAGGGTCTGCGAGTCTAGTAGAGTTGTTGTAAGCGTGATACTGTTTAATTCTAATAGAAATCTGTGAATGCAGCAGTAGGAAGGGGTTGCCGAAGCTGGGTAAATTTTGTGTGTGATTTACTTTTCAGCATATTTATTTCTGCTATTATATTTCTGTGTTTAATTCGAGAAAATTTGCTATAACCCTATTCACCCCCCCTCTAGGGTTAATCTAGATCCTACAAATATAACAATACATCAAAGGTATATATCCTTCATACATAGCATAAAACGCATATGGATGTGCCTCATCTCTTTGACACATCCCAAGGACCGTCTAAGGAAATATAAAACTCAATCATAAAAGAAACATCATATTTATTAATACCTCATCTCATCAGTATGAATACAAATCCATCTCAAATCCATCACTAAAACTCATCATAAAAGATTCTTCATAATCATTTATACCTCATCTCATCGACATAAATTTATAAATACATCTCAACTCCATCTTAACATCAAGTAGTCTGTAAAATCATCAAATCATCAATCCATAATGCAAATAACTCAATCAAAGGATAACATCATAAATGATTTCACCATATATGCATCATCTCCTTTGGCACTAGGCTATCAATGTAATAATCATCTAAAGACAATAAAGTCTAAAACATCAAAACTTAAAGAAATCCCGGATTGGCCAAATCCTCGATTGCATGCCGAAGCAATGCTACGCACGCTTCATCGTGACTAGTACTACTATTTGGTACCATATACATCGTGATGACTATAGTCAAATCACATCTTAACATCGTGAACATCATGAATGACTATGGTCTATAACATCATAATGACTCCCAGTCACAAACACCCGAGTTAATAACATCGTGATGACCGGAGTAGTAACTACATCGTGATGACTCCAATCAAGTACTCGTGGTCTATAGTACTAGTAAACATCGTGAATGTGTCTCAACTTCTCGGATAGGAACCCAATAGGTGTTAACATATGTCACATACCATACGTTCGCACCTAACGGTTTACTAGCCGTTAGTTGGTACCACACTAGTAAAACATCATAAACATCATGATAATATACTCAGCCCCATCTCATTGCCGAGTAAATACAATACCATACTCGTCTCATCTCATTGACGAGTACTATTAGCATCGTGACTTGTCTCATCTTATCGATAAGTAAAAACTATCATAACACATCTCAACATCATAAGATCATCACAAAGAAGCTTACCTCATCTCATCGGCAAGTAAAAATAACATCTAGTTGGTTATTTATAACCATATTTCCAAATAGAAATTTCAAGCTCTTAATTCACCTCATTTCATCCGCGATTAAGAAGCACATCTTAAAATGATCCTTCATCGAATGTACTCCTAAATTGGAGCTCTCGGACCATATAATCTACTCAAAATTTAATGACATCTTAAATCATCTCAAACAGTTCATCGAAAGGATTTCGATCGTATAAGTCCGATATTAAGTGATAAAGCAAATCCATGTGTCTCATACCACTTGTTTTACTTTACTGTTCAATTGTATTTCTTATACATCAAAAATTCATAAAAATAAGTAATTTTATTAGAGAAAACAGAAATTTAAAACGATTTTTCGAAAACGATTATATAAACCAATATTTGAAGTTCCTTTATATAGGAAACAAATCTGTCTTCATAGAAAAATAATTTTAAAAAATACTATGTAATAGTAATTTGAAATGTCCATGTATTTCAAAAATGATTTAGTGAAAACAGTTCCCAAAAGCAATGAAAACTAAGAGGGTATCTTAAAACCGATAACTTGAATTCAATACGAATTCAATTCAAATTTAACCTAAAATCAATTCAAATTCCATTTAAATTTGAATTTAAGATTCTCCAAATATGGCTGGCCTACGGATATGCATCATAGCTCTCAAAATATCTCAAAATCATCATTAAAACCGAAGAGAATGAGAGAAAAAACGAGCTAATACAATTCTAAGGTCAACGATTGTTGCTGCTGTCATTTTGCTCTTAGGAAAGCAATATACAACCATAATTTCAACCAAGCAAACTTTAAAATTCTAGAAAATATAATGAATGAAACATGTAACAGATGACCTAATCTTTCTGAAACATCCAAAATTATCAAATTCGGGTAAGAAACAAAGAAGTTAAAGCTAATTTGGTTTCAGTTTCAAACACAGAGCAAATAATAGTTTTGCTCTAGGGATAGCAGTAAAAAAATTCGGTTTTGGCATAACTTACCTCAACATTACACAAAACTCAATGAATAAAAATGGTACATGAATTTCGATTTTTGGAACATTAAAAATTATCGAATTCCGATCAAAAACGAGAAAGTTATATCTTAACAATATCAGATTCAAACTCAGGAAATTCTATCAAAGACATAACTATACTTCTGCATTCAAATCTATTTTAGGTCAAACAAATAGTAAAATATCGAAATGAAACCTGAAGAGAAATTATTCCCTATTGAATGTAGTTTCCAGCAAAAAAAATTGACCTAAATTGGATAAGAAACGAGTAACTTATGGCTAAAACACTTCTCTGACCTTGATTGCTGCTGCTGTCAATTTGCTCTCGGGACAACAACAAACAAGCATGATTTTGGTCAAGGAAACGTTAAAATTTTAGAATACTCGAAATAAAGAATTGTAGACCTATGTCTGTGCTTTCCAGAACATCTGAAATTATTAAATTCGGACTTCAAACGAAAGAGATATGCCCAATTTACTAATGGCAATTTCATAAGTAAACATGCAACAAACAAAATTGAGATTTCTTACCATGAAATCTCAATCAAAGCTAGAAAATGTGAGTTTTAAACTCTCCTTTGATTTTAGATAGCAAACACCCAAATTTGTGAAGAAAGATTGGAGCTCGAAGGTGAAATCCTTCTCTATTCTTATTTTGGTGAAGTTCTTCTTGAATTAACAGTGAAATTGAGTGGAATTGAGATTTAATTAGGGAAAGCCATTGTTTTTCTTTCTCTCTATTTACTGTGCCTTTTGTTTTGGGGAGGACGTTGAGAGAAAAAGGTACGTACATCTATTTCCTCTTTTCTAGATGGTTCTAGAGAGAGTTAATGGATTCAAACCTTACTCAAATAAGCCCAAGACTAATATACTTAGAGAAATTCCTATGTTATATACATATTTAACATATTTAATCATTTATACACTAGGTTTCTCATTTTTAACCAAATAAAATATCTTCAACTAGTTGTTTGCAATAAAATTGTTATTATATAAAAAAATTATTTCGATGATAAAAAGTTATTTTTATAAACAAAACCCTATCTTTGACAATATTTTACAAATTACACCATTTTAGTGTAAAATACTATTTTTAATGCAATAACTTAAACAAAAACTTCTTTCATGTCAAATAAATTGCAATAAATCATTCTAACACTTTTTAATCATAAAAATATTTTTTTCCAATTAAAAATATTATTTTCCCTATATAACACAATTTTTTAACAATATTACCAATATTACCATTTTTAGTGAAAAATCACTATTTTCATCCATTTCAACCAAAAACAAAAAAATTATTTTTAAGTCTAATGAAGTGTATTAAAATGTTTTAACAATTTTATAACACTAATACATCATTCCAAGCCTAATTACACTTCTAAATTTTATTTTCTTCATATTATTCCTTTTATTTTATAATAGAAGGCTAACATTGGAATAAATTTCCAATATTACTACTTAACTAAAATTAAATCATCATAATTATTTATTTTCAATCCAAATACATAAATAACATTCATTTACACTTTTCTTCAACCATCAAATGTTGAAATAGGCTTCAAATAAAATAATATGACTTATTTAAACTTCAAATCCCAAATTATATTAATCAAGGTATTGTTGATATAAAATTAACAATATAATCCCTCATTTTATTATCAAATTTACTTTTAAACACAATATAGAATTATAATTCGAATTATAATTCAATATCAACGGTAGTCTCCAAAATTCCAAGTTGTTACAATAGGTGTAGATTCGATTGCCATCAGCCTTCTGTTGGTAGCTTTTGGAAATTGTTGGAGTCTTTGTATTTTTTGGATCGCATTTGCTATACTTCAGCATTCATGGCTGACCTTGCTTAGTACAACGTGATGGGGGTTTCTCGCTTCGCGTTTGGAAAGCATGTTGGTGGATCTAGTCTTGGATTTTTTTGAGCTTTAGCTATGGTGTTGCAGTTGCAGTTGATGTTAGAGTTCCTTCTTTGGAGTTCAAGTTTAGGTTATCTATTTATGTTGTTGTGTCTTGTATCTCTGATAGTTATCGATATCATTTGTATCAGTATTGTATCAACTATTGTATATGTTGTATATCAACGGTATTGTTCATTTTCTTCCGCTGTGTTGTTATACTTAATGTGTTATAAGCTCCGACGAACCAGATTCGGCGTTTGAATCTGCGACATTCGAGTACAAGTGAAGTATGGGTGCCGATTTTCGAAGGTCGAGTCAGGGTCGTTACAGTGGTATCAGAGCTGAAGGTTGAACTTTAGCTTAGGAGTATAACACATTAGGTAACTCATTAGAGATAGGGTGAAGTATGCCCTAGAATTAGTATATCCCTAAGATATCAGTCTGTATGCCTCAGTAAATTCTCTTACTATCCACTGATAGTGAGTATGAGTGCAAGAAGAGGATGAGATAGGGGACAGAGGAGTACCACTACAAATGGTCGATACCCTGCGACAACGGAAACAACTTTTCTCATCAATCTCCTTTGATGCGATTTCAATTTCTTTGATGGTTTCCTGGAAGCTCAAGGAAGAAGCTTTGGTGTGGTGGCACTGCGAATCATTATAGAAGGTCCCTAATTTATATTCTTTCTATCAAATTCCTATTGTTTTAAATTTAATAAATTTGAAATTTGAAATTGAAATAAATTGTTAAACAAAAATATAAAACTGAATTGGGTTGTAATGATTTCGATTAAAACCAAATTTGAAATTCTGTTGTAATTTCTTGTGGGAATTCAAGTCCAAGGAGGGAAAAGATAGTGTATAGTTTGGGGTACTCCGTCCTGAATTTGGAATCTATACCTAGTGTATGAGAATTGTGGAAGATTGAGTCTATTTGTCTATTCTTTTGAGTCTAGATATATTCTACGAATCCTTAGTTATCCTTCGAACTAACCAATGCCCTTGCATATTCGTAGACCGGAGGACCCATGTACTTCGTGAAATATTGAATGAGTTAGTTCTTATAATTTTTGGTGATATTCTAATTTGGTGAGCCAAGTGCAGAACAAATATTCAGTTTAATCTGGTAAACCATATCCTCGACATTGTTCATCTGTTGCTTGTTATCTTCCCGTCTGGCAAATTTCAGGGACGAAATTTTTTTAAGGGGGGAATCTACAACATTCCTGTTTTTAAATCAAATTCAAATTGGTAATTAATTTAATTTTAGAAATTAAATTGTGAATTAATTTGGTATTTTCCAAAATTAAATAGATATTTGTTAGTTTATTAATATAAATGAATATAAATATGATTTTAAATAGAATCTCCAATTGGAAATTCAAAAATAAATAATTTGAATAATATTTTGATTATAAGTTTAATTGTGGATTAATTTGAAAATTGAATGAATATATATCAGAAGATAGCAAATAAAGGAATTGATTTGAAAATTCAATAAATCGATTTTTAATAGAATTTTGATTTGGAATTCAAAAGTAAATATTTTATAAATAGATTATAATTTGGAATTTGAATTTGAATTTCAAATACATATGTGTTGAAAATAAATATTTGGAAAATATTCATAGATTGGGAATGAATAAAATATTTATATTTATAAAATATATGTTTGTTATATTTATAAATTTATTTTAAATTGAATCTTGGAATTGAAATTAAAAATTAAAAATATTATAAGACATATTGGATTTGAAATCATTGTATTTTCAGTTAATAACGATTTGTTTTCCAAATTCATTAAATAGGCATTTGGTTTAAAAGTAGTATTGTGAAATTGATATAAATAAAATTTACAAAAGGCTATCTAAAGAATTAAATTCAAATATATACATATTATATACTTATTTATTTATAGTTTGATTTATTTTAAAATCCCATTCTTTAAAGTCATAAATATTTATTAGATTTGATAAAATAATTTAAAACACATTTTCTTTTGAAATAAATAAATATAGTTTGTATATTCATGAATTTAAAATGTAAAACATTTACAAATGTTAAGTTATAAAATATAAATAATTAAAGGGTTTAAAATACAAATTGCAAATAAAAATAAAACAAGGGTTTGAAACATTGAAATGCATATTAAAGACATTTGTAAATATATAAAGACATGCAAAAATACATTTGTAAGGTATTAATACAAATAATTGACAATTGTAAAAATATGAATATAAGCAATAAGGCATTTGTAGGCTTAGTTAACAATTGGCATGGTTTTCAGGATTCTCTTAATTTGCATTAAAAATAATATAATAAAAAAAGAGAAGTAAGTGAGAAATCTATTTGTTTTTCTCAGATCAAAAGTTTCTCAAATTAAAACCAAAACAGAGAAAAATCAAAAGCTGGAAACAAGTACAGCCTAAATTCAAGTCAAAACAGAATGGAAACCAAAGATAAGTGTTAAAATCATATGGCAGATCAATTCAACTCAAACAAAATAAAAAACCTAGGAATAAGATCCAGGATAAATAAGAAAATCTGAAAACAAAGATTTATCGACAACTTCAGCTTCAACCAGAACAAAACAAGTTCCAGGAAATCAAACTGCATTTGATCTAAAAACTTGAAAAGCAAATCTTTAGTCTAGAATCAAAACTTCAACTTGTTTCAAGTGCAATCTGGAAGCAAAGAAAAATCAAAGTCGGGATTCAACTAAACCAAATACAAGTTCAACTTAATTCAAATCAAACTAAGGTCAATTTCAAAGCTACTGATCAAAAGTTCAAAACCAAGTTTCCAGGAAAACAAAAATGTCTAGTTCTCTGCTCTGTCAAAACACTAGTGAGCAAACTCTTAAACCATTTATACTTTGATTTGCATGTGATTAGTATTGAATGTTTGTTTGTGGAATGTGCTTGCATGGGTGTAAAAAATGCCTGTATGTGTGTATGTAGGTGACTGTGTGTACAGATACACACCTCTGTTCTCAAACTACATTTTAAAAAACACAATTCAAGAAAATTCCAAAATTTCTTGAATTTAATCCCTGATAGACTTTAGTATTTTAGAAAATTATGTTTGTTGAAACATAAACTAAAAAAAATCTAAAATGGTTTAAAATATGTTTGTTTTAAAAATTATCTGGAAATTAACAAAGACGGTGAAAATGTAAAATATATCGAATTCTCGATTGAAATAATTCATTATTTTAGGTGTATAATTTGCTTTATTATCAGAAAACATGAATTTTAAAAGTTAAATCATAATTTTTTGTTTGGGATCAAGAGACACATGGGTAGTTGGACGATTTAGGTATTTCGCCCGTTTCCTGGCGATCAACGATGAATTAGAGCTCGTGTTTTGGGCTGAAGGTGCCTTCGGGTTATCGAGACTGAGAAAAATGATAAGTATTTTTTCTGATCACTGAGGAGCGAGGGCAGCGAGATTCTAGGGTTTAAGCACCCAATTTGGTCGACTTTATTCACCACGCTCGTTTAGAAATGTGGGTAGATCGGAGTCGTTCGGTCCAGAGGGGATCGATGCGAGTGGTTGTGGTGAAGTTGTGGACGTGGTGACGAGGTGTCCGGTGGCCAAGATGATCATGGTGAGACATTTTTAAATGATTGGTTGGGTTCCAGGGTTGAATCGAACTGTTCGATTTTGAACTACGATGAGTTTATGGTATCTGGGTGATCGAAATCAAGGAGGGGGTTGTCGTCGACTTGTCAACGTTAAAGGCATTCGTCAGAGGTTGGTGGGTTAACCGTGCATGTGCACGTGTGTGCAGTCATGTCTGGGTTGTAATGATTTAGGGACGAAAGTGGTAACTCGGGTTTCGACTCGGGGAAAATAAAGGCATGACTCGAAGTTGAAGTTATGCAAGTGATGCTTGGGGGAAGGCTCGAAGTATATAGGTATGTGTCTAGGGCTTGTTTAATCTGTCACCAAATTTCAATTTTGATACAACAATTTTTCTTTCTAGTTACAAAGTAAATTTTTAGTTAAGCAGAGTTTCAAAGTATATTTAAACTAAATAAGTTTCCAAGGGAAAATAAATTAAGTTTCAAATTTTAAACAAGTTTAAAAATAAGTTTTCAAAAGTAAAATATTAAACAAGTTTTCATGGATTTAAATTTTTTTCTTAAAAAAGGTTAAATTGTTTTAAACTTGTTGGGTTATATAATTTTGTATTAGGTTAATTATCTTATTAAATTATGATTATTTTCAAATATAATTAAATGAAATTGTTTAATATATTAAAAGGATGGGAAATTAAGGTTAATATGTCAAGGATTAAAGATTTAATTACTTAAAGATTTATTTAGTATGATGAATCAAAGAAAGATAAATCAAAGTGACTAATCTATTTATGTGATAAATTAAAGATTACTTAAGGTAATTTATTTAAAGATAATTACTTAATTTAAAAAGCAATTATTTAATGATCAATGTTGATTAAGTGATTAGGGATAATCATTTATTGTAATTTTATTAATTAAATGGTAATTAATTAAGGGTTAATTAATTATGTAATTAACTTAAGGTTAATTAATTATGTAATTAATTTAATGATAATTAATTAAGGATTAATTAATTTTTTAATTAATTAAGGATAATGAGTTTAAAGGATAACTAAATAATTAAAGTTTAATTACTTAATAATTAAAGGTTATTAATTAAAGCAATTGATAAGAGGATAATTAATTTAATGTGATTAATTAAGGAATAATTAATTAAGTAAAGATAATTAACTAAGATAAATAATTAAGGTTGATTAATTTCATCAAATGATTTGTAATTAGTTAACCAAGATTTGATAATTAATTCATAAGTAACTAACTTATTTAGAAATTAAAATTGAATTAATTAAGATCTAAATAATCAAGTAATCATACTTATAAATGATTGTTGAATGCTTGTATTGTTTGTATTGTATGAGATGCCTTGAATTGATTGTCCTATCTGATCTATGATATTTTGTTCTATGGATACATTTGTATATTATCTGTGAATCTGTGAATGAATGATACGCGTATTATACTGATATGCTTGAATCTGTGATAATTGATGATGTTGCACTATTGTGTAAAACCCCTGGACTACACCATATACACACAAATATGGATTGCACGAAGCAATCGGTTAAGTCGCAGATTTTTGAAATGGTTTTAAAGTTGAATTTTGAATTCTAATGGTTTTTGGAAATGGAATTGGGTTAATTATAAACAGCTTTTGGAAAAGGGATTTTAAAAGTTTTTTTGAATAGCTTGATAGAGCTTTGAAATTTTAAATAATTTGATTTAAATTTGAGTTCAAAATTTGAAATTGAATTCTATGTTGGAAATTATGGTTTAAAAATATTATATAAGTTATATAAGTGTTTATATGGGTTTTAAACCATTTTAAAAGTATTGTTTTGGGAATTTGAATTTAATCCAAGTTTGAAAGACTTTAACTTGTATAAATGAAATCAGATTTTTCTAAAACGAAAACTATTTGTTTTCAAATAATAAAAGCTTTCATGTAAGGAACGAATTTCCAATTTGTGTTAAAGGGATTTCAAGTTTGAAATGAAATGGTTTTCCAAGTTATGAATGAATCTTTGGAAATGGTTTTGAAAGCTATAAATTGAACCTTTGATTTAAAGATTGGATGAGATAATCCAATTTGAAGTGGAAATTATTTTGAGATCTGTGAATGAATCTTTGTGAAAAATGGGTGAACTTTATGAAGCGAATCTTTTTGTTTAAAGATTTGAAAATGGTAATTGTTTTGAACCATTTGAAAGAAAGGTTTTGGATAATAAGTTGTGACTTAATTGAAATCCCAATATCCATATGTTTTAAAATATTACGCTCATTATTCGGTTTAGCCGGTAGAGGACCTTGTGTCATATAACCCATTCCGAATAATGATACAACTTTATGGATTGTATTTGAAGAACGATGTTAAAGACCGGGTATTTTCGAAAACGAAATGATAACCCGTCGAATGACTTTGCACTGAGTAGCTACGGTATAGAGATCTCCATATGTGATGGGGAGTCTGATCGAGATTGTGAATACTCGGATTGTAAGGGCTTCATTGGAAGTGCCTTTGATTCTATTCGAACCCAGAACAAACTTGTATGGATTTGTGTCTGACATTACACCTTGAGATGTAAAGCTGGTTTCTATCAAATACATTTCTGTTTGGTGGTGGAGATTTATTCTCTTAGCTTAACACCCTTCTCTGAGATGTACGAGCTCAGAGGTTATGTAGTTGATGGTTACTAGTGATACATTCCCAATTTGGTAATGTGGCATGCGGAGTGCTGCTGATCATCTGTTGATCAAAGCATGGCATTGTGAAAAAGTGTAGCTTTATGGGCGAGATTTCGTCGAGCCTCACAACCCGGAAATGGTCGAAACAGAAATGTTGCAGCAAGGTTGCAGGGGTCACGCCCTTAGGGTATGTCCATTTCTTTTGGATTAAAGGTGGTATCATGGTATGGAGCCCAGATATTTACCTATGTGTTTGCTGCATACTTGTTGCTGTGTGGTTGTTGGTTGAGGGCCCTCAGATAAAGGTCGCGAACGACCGGGGATGGCATATCTTTAGGGTTACTTCGGGTAGGGGTAACCCGGCCTTGTGTTGGTAGGGAACCGTTTGGTTCTTGGGGGCGTCCCTCCAAAGGCATTTCTTTTTTTAGGAAGTTCCTTAGCTTGACCACTAGTTGGAAATCTAGTCATCCAATACACGCACTGTACGGTTTTAGTTGTAGAACCTACCATCTGATAGGGTAGCTATAGTTGGCATACTATAATGGTACGTATGCTGGCTAAGATTAATATTATACCTGCGAAAGGTTTTCTGCACTATGCACTAACAATAATATCAAATGGTTTTTGCATATCAAGCATTTTTTACTGTCATAAGGAGAAATCTCTTCCAAGTGTGCGCCTGCATTGTGTATGTGGTGGGAGGCCTTATGGCAGTTTCATTTCCAAAAAGCATTGTCGTTTTCAATGTATTAAATTCCTTTGTTGTTTATTTTAAAGATAAAACTATTTTTGTTTGCTCATACCAGTCCCATGACTGACCCGAAGTTTATTGTTCCCTACCTAAACTCTGGGCGCCCATGATTTTTCACACGGGCATTCTAGGGTTAGGTTTTTCAAATAATCAAATAGTAGGTGTAGATTCGATAGCCATCAGCCTTCTGTTGGTAGCTTTTGGAAATCATTGGAGTCTTTGTATTTTTGGGATCGCATTTGCTATACTTCAGCATTCATGGCAGACCTTTCTTAGTACAACGTGATGGGGGTTTCTCTCTTCGCGTTTGGAAAGCATGTTGGTGGATCTAGTCTTGTAGTTATTTGAGCTTTAGCTATGGAGTTGCATTTGCAGTTGATGTTAGAGTTCCTGCTTTGGAGTTCAGGATTATGTTATCCCTTTCTGCTGCCATGTCTTGTATCTCTGATAGTTATCGATATCATTTGTATCAGTATTGTATCAACTGTTGTATCTGTTGTATATCAATGATATTGTTCATTTTCTTCCACTGTGTTGTTATACTTAATGTGTTATAAGCTCTGGCGAACCAGATTCGGCGTTTGAATCAACGACATTCGAGTACAAGTGAAGTATGGGTGCCGATTTTCAAAGGTCGAGTCAGGGTCGTTACATCTCCGCTACAACTCTTCGCACCTCAAATGCTATGGAGCGGTAGGGCGCTTTAACTGCACAGCTTCCTGGAGCGATCAAGAGGCAATACGCTAGCTTTTCCAATTTTAGGTTATTTTTCATGGCTTCGGTGAACCGCTTGCTAATGTGGTATATAGGTTGTTGAATTCTAGCTTTTTCACGCACAAGAGTAGCACACAACGCGTGAGTGAGACTGCTAAGTAGATGAACAAGTCCTTTTCGTCTATTGGATTTGACAGGATCAGCGAGGTTTCCATGCGTCGCAGTAAATCTTCAAACGCGGTTTGACGAGCCTCATTCCATTCAAAGTTTTTTTTCCTTTCTTTAACACATCAAAGAATGGTATACATCTATCGATGGCTTTCGAGATGAATCGGCTTAGTGCTGCGACTTTCTCATTCAAGCTTTGTAACTCTATCTTGTTCTTCGAGTCTTGGATCTCTCAAATCGGCTCTTCAATCAAGTTCATTAGGTGGAGGTGCTTGTTTGTGCTGCGACCATGCGTGTTTTGTGGAAGTGTCAGTACTTCTCGGAACGCTTTTGTTGTTCATTTGCTTCCTTTTTTAGGGGTTTCTTGTACACCTCTGTCCCCTATGTTGCAAGATAAATGTTTTTCAAGTATCGTTGAGTGGGGTGTAATCTTCAGACCTGAAGCCTTTAAGCCTCTTACTGTTACCGCTTCGTTTGTTGGAATTCGGATTCTTTCTTTTTTGGTTTTCATCTTTTCCCACAATTCCTTTAGCTGCCTAAGAGGTATTTATGTCTCGGTTCATCGCAATGCCACTTGCCCAACTTTCAACGGTTGTAGGCTTGTAGATTTCCTTTCTAACTCCTGCGCCTCTTCCAATCTCAATTATTGACTCGCCTTATGATTTAAGTCCTTCCTAATGGTAGGCTGCTTCATTTTGATCCACTTTCTGAACTCAGTTTCGAGGGGGATGGCATGAACCAAGGCTATAAAAACCATATCCTCGTTGTGATTGCATACTTTTGTCACCGCGTGTTGAACCGATTCATGAAAGACTTTAGAGAATCATTTCATCCCTGGAATAGACCAGACAAAGACTTCACATCTTTAGGCCATGCCATGTGGAGTCTGAGTTGATTAAGGAATCTTATTGCTGGTTGATTGAAAGTGGCAACGGACCTTGGCTGAAGTCTACTGAACCACATGGAAGCAATTCCCTCTAGAAAAATAGGGAAACATCGACATCAAACAGCATTCGAAGCATTCGCTCCATCAATGTACCAACTGATGGGGATTGGGTCTCTTGTTGCATCTTAGGATGGAATAGTTGGCATAATGAACTTTTCTGGGTACCGCTCGTTCAAGATCTCTTCAGTGAAGGGAGTTAGACTTTGGACAGAACCCCACTCATCATCTCTTCTATTATTATTATCATCCATCAGCTTCTTGACCATATCCATGATATACGCCTCATATGTCCAGTAGTCTGGGGGTCGGCTATCAGTTACTAGGCCGAATGTTTGGCTTTTCAAACGATCTTGTTGAGTGGGCTGAAGCCTTGGCTCTCCTATCTTCTGAAGAGTCACTACCTTATGATTCCGTTTGCTTGCGATTAGCTGATTGGGGTAGTTTGGACATTCCTGGTGTTATCGAATGCATTGGCATTTCCTTACAATTTTCCATTGTTAAATTTCTCTCCATCTTCCGAGTCAGAGAGGTCTATGGTTATACCTTTTGTGGGTTCTTCGCTTGTAATGACCCGTTCTTTTGACGATTGTAAGTTATTAAATATAACAAAATTATTAGATAAATATGGGTATAAACCAATATAATGATTTGTTGATACTGATTTATTGGGTAATTTAATTTGTTTGAATTGAATATTGGAGATTATTTGAATAATTGAATCGAGGAGTTAACGAGAATTGAAATGGCTTCAAAAATTGATTTAAATACGAATGAAGATGGTTAACATTTAAAAATTGATTTAAATGTGAATAATTTAAATTCAAAATTTTATATTTTAACCAACGAGTAAAAATAGCCATTTCGGCCATTTTCTCGGATTTCGACGAAACAAGTTTCATCGGACCTGTAATAGAGAATTATTGTAGGATTTCAATTTTCGTAGCAATCAGACTTGTTGTTTGACCGTGCAAGCTTGAAACGCGTAGAAATTAAATTTTAAATTTAATCAAAATAATTTGATTTGAAAAGCTATCTTCCACATACGATCGAATTAGACTTCGGAACTTGTTCCATTGTGTTTGGAATGGGGGTAAAACATTTGAAACGCCAAGCGGCACGCTTTGTGTGACGCCCCACCTCTATACCCACGCTAGCCAAGAACACTACGGTGTAGTGCTGTCAACTAGCACAGAGAATAAGGCTGTTGAGGAGCGGCCATCAATAGTTGGCCTTACACTAGTATTGGTTATCTCGATAGGAGTGATATATAAATATATATATATATTCTTTCATTTTTCATCTCTGATTTATTTTCTCCCATCGAAATACCCCAATTCCAGTATAAAACGAACCACGATGGTTCATAATAGTTTAGAACAGTAAATATAAAATAATAACACAGATAAATATAAATGCGGAACACAGATAAAACAGAAATTCTCATATATACAATAACTGATGTCGGTTACAATACATTTGACACGGTACATATGATACAACTACAACTGTCGACTCAGGAAGTTACATATACAAGTACATTAACGTATATAATATACATGAATACATATCTTCCTATACAATCATACAGACTACTACAAATAACGACGACTACTCCAAAAGATATGAAAGAACTTCATAGCTCTAGCAGCAACCCAAAGCAGAATATCTACAACCTGAAATACTCGATCTGACCCGAGTATTAGATTCAAAAGAAAATAATACTCGGGTCAGTCTAATTCAAACTTAGTTATTAGTGCACAGAAGCAATAATAATTAAATAACGAATAGACGACAGTAATTAAACCAAATCAGGATACAATTCAGAATATAGAATTGAAATGAACAAAACAGTTCAAACCATTGAAATATCAATTAAAATATTAATTCAAGTAGGGCTGCAGTACACACACGCGTGCACTGCCTCGCCACTACGGAATATGGAATACGCAAAAAGATCCATAAGTCAAAACAAAAAGATTATCATACACGCCATACCGTGTGGCTGCAGTTCACGCTTGCGTGCACTGCCTTGCCACTATAGTGATGATGTACCCAATGAATACCGTGTGGCTGCAGTTCACGCTTGCGTTCACTGCCTTGCCACTACAGTGATAATGTACACAACCGGGCACAAGGTCAAACCCAAATAAATTACGGTTCAACACAGGGCAACAAGAGTGTACAAGGTCAAACAATCAAATATACAACAGGGAAGGCACATGAATGTGCAGGTCAAAAGAGGCTGCCTCAACAAAGCATCAATAGAGAACTACACATACAAGTATAGCAACAACATGAAAATATCACGAAGGTGCTCAAATGCAACACACCCAACATGTACTCAAACAACAAGTTTTAAAATCTTCAAATCAAGTGAAAACACAATGGAACTGCACTGGACAAGTGCAGACTAATAACACAGTGCTACCAGAGGTAAAAATGCAACAATCAACATGTTGCAAGTGTACTTGAAGGCAATGCACAGCATACATATAAAAGAATAGCATCAAGGCACAAAGATAGTTGTACCAAAACATGTGCACAATAGAAGTAGTGCACCAGACATGATGACAACAAACCAAGTGAAAACAAAACTCATATATGCCAGTGAATGCAGAGGTCAGTGCAAGGCACAAACCAATTTAAACGACAATCCCTCACAAGAATACAAGTCAGGATACTGCAAATTCCAAGTGGTCAATAATGACCAAGGAAAAATGAAACAAAGTGCTAACTGGTAAATATGAACCAGCATAAACAAATGGATGCACAGGGCTGCAACAGGGGGGGGGATGCCTAGAAATGCATCAGTGAAGAACACAAATGTCAAAGGCAACACAAAAGTAACAATCAACTCAATCTCGAGGCAGTGACAGTATGAAATGGAATGTATCAACTCAACAAGGCATAACTGTGGAAACAGTGTGATCGAGAACTGATACAAGGAAGTTGTCCAGAAAATCAAACAAGAACCAGAAGTATAAGCATGGCAGTGAAACAATAAAATATGCTCAAGTATCTGCATATATATACATGTGCAAATACAACACATAAATGTGGCAGTAATACAATAAAATATGCTCAAGTGTCTGCATATATATACATGTGCAAATACAACACATAACTCGAACCATGGTCAACAATATATGCATACACACATTCGAATGTATGTATGCATATATATACAGATAAGTCAACCAAAACAAGTTCGAACTACATCAACTTCGAACGAAATCGAACAAGTCAAGTATGATACATAATGACCATGATAAAGTTATGGAATAACAAATCATAGTCAAGCCGATGCCAACATAAAGATTGCAGTTCAAATCAACTGCAATGAACCAGTTAAATAGGCCTCACATGTTTCAAATCAAAAATCAAAACCCAAACAACCCACGAAATCATGAAATCACAAATATTGGCACAACACAGAACTGGCGAGCAAAAGAGCAGGGGTATGCAACCTGATCATCGAAGTGCAGACAAGACGAAGCCAAGGCCAATCAGTAATGGCAACCACTCCATCTAGTCGAGTCAAGACCAAATATCAACTCAATTCATAATTAAAGGCAGATAATTCAAAACCAGAAAGTGTTCAAAAATCAAGAAACAGCAGTTCGGCAATACAATTACAAGAAGGCATGTACGCATATATATGAATACGCATACATATCTATATAAAAATGGAAAAGCATCTGCATAAGCAAGAAACATAGGTAGTTCGACCCAAGCCACCAGGACAGTGTCGAACCCAAAGAAAAACAACACAAAAATCACTGCCGAAATCAAAACAGTTCAAGCAATGACCGAAGTCCATACTCAAAGTAAATACATAGTCGAATGGCCGACAAATCAAGGGACGAATTCAATTCGAACACTAATAAGCTCGAGATAGGAATTAGATGTGAGTGGAACACTCACCTTTGCTATGTTGAAGTGGCCGAAGCCCCAGCGAGGAGAAGGCATCAATCGCCACTCGATCGAGCTTCGGTAGTTGAAGCCTTCGATTTTTCGCGAGCCCTAATTGATCGGAGCCCTAATTTTGGAATGCGAACGAAGGAGCACGAGGGGCCGCCATTAATTTTTCTTTGTTCGATTATGATGTAGGGTTTCGAATGAAAAGGGGGAAGAGGGGGACCGGTTGAATAAAATGAAATAAATAAAAAAAAGAATCGTGGGCCGAGAATTTATATCAAAGCCCCTCAAACTTAATAACCATATGTAATTTAAATTTAAATTTAAATTTTAAAAACTTCAAAATGGCAATTGACCAAAATATAAATCGTTTTAACGTCGATTATGAATTGACGCGAATATCGGGTTGTTACAGACTCCCCTCGTTAAAAAAAATTGCGTCCTCGCAATCATCAGGAATAAATGGACAAATGGTAACAACCATAAAGAACATCATCACAAGATGAAGAAATTAGAAATAGAAAGTTCACCATATAGAGCATGAAAGAGAAAGCCTGAACGTGTTTGCTCGATGAATTCTCTGGATTTCTAGGAGAAGTCCATAGAATTTGAGAACCATTGAGAATCTCCACAAGAGAAACATCTTTATTTCGAAGGTGCTACACCCCCGAAGCAATGATGTGAATATAAGGTTGCTCAAGAATAGAAATCGGGAATCCCTAAGGCATTTCCGTAATTTGAAGACGTGGAAAACATCATGAATAGCAGAAAATTGAGTCGGTACACCGGCGTAATACAATATAAACGCCAAAGAAATCTTTTAATTTCATAAAAGAAATTCACAATTTATCAACAAAATCTAATTATCAATAGATAATTCAGAAATCTCAAATCACAAATATTCAATTATCAAAAACGATAATCAAATCAACAAGTATTCGATTATCAAAAATCGAAAATCAATCTTAAATCACAAATATTCGATTATCAAAAACGATAATCAAATCAACAAGTATCCGATTATCAAAATCGAAAATCAATCTTAAATCACAAATATTTAATTATCACAAACGATAATTAAATCTCAAATATCTAATTATCACAAGCGATAATCAGAAACAATAAATATCTGATTATCAAAAACGGTAAATCAGAAATCACAAACATCCGATTATCAAAACGATAATCAGAAATTACCACAACGGTAATCAAATTTCAAATCACAAATATTTAATTATCACAAACGATAATTAAATCTCAAATATTTGATTATCAAAAATCACAAATTTTCAATTAACGAGTCCAAAATTAACCGAAATAGCAAACGCACATGACCCACAACCACGAGTTTTACTAAATCGTTTAATTCACTTCATCGTTTCCTTGAAAGTGCAAAATTGTGTATTTTAAATAAATAACATTTTACGTTCTCAAACGGACAAGTCCGGAATTAAGCGAATCAGTAAAAGAAAGGGGTCATAGTCCTCGATTTTTCTGAAATGTTTAATTCGCTTCCTCATTCTTTTGAAAGCGCAAATCGTAAAAATTTTGAAAACAATTTTGATTTATAATTTGAAATATTTGAAGAATAACAAATTTTTAGAACACGTGATTAAAATAGCAATGTCAGTAGCAACTTCGACATACGTCAAAATTTCATCGAAATAAATGGCATCAAAATATAATACCAATGAATTTTCATTTATCGAAAATGTCGCAGGAATCTTTTCAAAGATAGAAAAGGATATCATACCCTAAACTTGTATTCATAACAAGTCAATAACACACGAATTCACCAATGCACAAGAATTGATAAAACTTATCAATAGAAATCACGAAAATTGGTGAAGCACAAATTCTAGAAATCATCACAAGAAATCCAGAAATCACAAGATGAAAGTATGAAAACTCGAACGGAGTATGAAAACTCGAACGGAGTATGAAAACTCAAATGGGAGTATGACACAGAATAAAAGATACGGCATAACATAAAATATCCATAATGACATACTACTATAAGTATGTAAATAATGATCAACAGGAGATCAACCGATAAGAGGTATGGCATGAATATGAAATATCCATACTGACATACAACTATAAGTATGCAAATAATGATCAACAGGAGATCAACCGATAAGAGATAATCAATATCACAAGAATCTTCTCAAAGATCCAAAGAGGTATCATACCCCAAATTTGTACTCATGACAAATCAATAACATATGAATTCACCAATACACAAAAATAGGTGAAGCATAAAATTTCCAGAAATCAACATAAGGAATCTAGAAATCACAGAAAAAGAGAAAGAGGCCTATCACATGACGGTCCGAAGACCAAGGGGAGCTACCCCACATGTGTGAATGGAATCACACAGATTGAGGTCAAGACTAACCAAAAAGCAGAAAGGTATGTGTGAATGGAATCACACAAGTGGTGTCTAGTCTGACCATCAGAACGATCATCATGATCAACGAGGAGTGTCAATTACACTAAGCATGTGTGAATGGAATCACACAGATTGAGGTCAAGACTAACCAAAAAGCAGAAAGGTATGTGTGAATGGAATCACACAAGTGGTGTCTAGTCTAACCTCGCAAATAAAAAGACATAGCACAATTGCTAGTCTAGTTCATAAAGCGATCGTCAAGATCAATGAGAAGTGTCAATTACACTAAGCTAGTGAATATAAAAGTTTAGCTTCATGTCCCATAAGCACTAGCTTAACTTAAATATTTACGAACAAATTGTAGATCTTCACTAGAAAAATGTCACAAGTGGTTCAATCGAACAAGTCCAAAAATTAACCGACGAAGTAAACGCAAGCGTTTCATACCACTTGTTTTGCTAAGCCGTTTAATTAGATTTCTCATACGAGAGAAAATAAAGGTTTGTATATACTAATAGATCGGAAAACGGTTTAGGAAAAGATTTTGATATTGAAAATAGAGTTGAAAACATTTTGATAAAAGAGTTTTGATATTTACTACTAGTATTGAAACATTTATATTTTTAAAGTGACAAATCACAAAAATGATTGTAGAAACCATCAATCACAAGAATTCACATACGAAGACGTGAATAGAATCCAAAGAAATCGATACCGAATTCATCGAAGGGTATGTTCACAAAAATTCCGAAGAAATGGTCATCAAAGTTGCTAATAAATGATAGCAACAAATCGAGAAATAATCAAAAATCGATTAAATTTGGAAACCAAATCAATTCACTAAAATTCACATTCGAAGATGTGAATAAAATCCAAATAATTCGATTCTAAATCCATCAAAGTAGGAATATCCAAAAATTCCAGAAATAGAAGTTTTCAAAGTCGACAAAGATGACAACAACTAATCGGAAAAGAAGAATCGATTGACAAATGGAATAATGAAACAAAACGAGCATAAATGCATAAATGACTTCAACAAAAATAAAAATCAAGTCAATGCCGAAGTCAACAATTAATGGCCATAATAGAGTACAAAACGATTCAACATCATCAACAAAGAATTCAACGGCAAACAAAAGTCAGAGTCTTGGAAATCAAGAAATTAGAAATTTCTCAAAAACAAAGTGACCGAAGTCGAATGGAAATCAAGCCGAGGAAAACATAAAATATCAAGTTCAGAATCGCTGAGATTCGAACAAAATCAATCATCGGCTAAATCAGATCAAAGCCGAAAACACAAGAATTCAAAATCAAATGCATCTGAATAAGCGTTAGGAATTCATACCTAACAATTCAAAGACAATCATATGCAAATATGAGAGATAAAACGTCGACAAATAGTTGTAACACATGTACTATCTAAGTTATGTTTTATATTTGTTCTAAACCCCAGGCTCTGATACCAAGCTGTGACGCCCCACCTCTATACCCACGCTAGCCAAGAACACTACGGTGTAGTGCTGTCAACTAGCACGGAGAATAAGGCTGTTGAGGAGCGGCCATCAATAGTTGGCCTTACACTAGTATTGGTTATCTCGATAGGAGTGATATATAAATATATATATATTCTTTCATTTTTCATCTCTGATTTATTTTCTCCCATCGAAATACCCCAATTCCAGTATAAAACGAACCACGATGGTTCATAATAGTTTAGAACAGTAAATATAAAATAATAACACAGATAAATATAAAAGCGGAACACAGATAAAACATAAATTCTCATATATACAATAACTGATGTCGGTTACAATACATTTGACACGGTACATATGATACAACTACAACTGTCGACTCAGGAAGTTACATATACAAGTACATTAACGTATATAATATACATGAATACATATCTTCCTATACAATCATACAGACTACTACAAATAACGACGACTACTCCAAAAGATATGAAAGAACTTCATAGCTCTAGCAGCAACCCAAAGCAGAATATCTACAACCTGAAATACTCGGTCTGACCCGAGTATTAGATTCAAAAGAAAATAATACTCGGGTCAGTCTAATTCAAACTTAGTTATTAGTGCACAGAAGCAATAATAATTAAATAACGAATAGACGACAGTAATTAAACCAAATCAGGATGCAATTCAGAATATAGAATTGAAATGAACAAAACAGTTCAAACCATTGAAATATCAATTAAAATATTAATTCAAGTAGGGCTGCAGTACACGCACGCGTGCACTACCTCGCCACTACGGAATATGGAATACGCAAAAAGATCCATAAGTCAAAACAAAAAGATTATCATACACGCCATACCGTGTGGCTGCAGTTCACGCTTGCGTGCACTGCCTTGCCACTATAGTGATGATGTACCCAATGAATACTGTGTGGCTACAGTTCACGCTTGCGTGCACTGCCTTGCCACTACAGTGATAATGTACACAACCGGGCACAAGGTCAAACCCAAATAAATTACGGTTCAACACAGGGCAACAAGAGTGTACAAGGTCAAACAATCAAATATACAACAGAGAAGGCACATGAATGTGCAGGTCAAAAGAGGCTGCGTCAACAAAGCATCAATAGAGAACTACACATACAAGTATAGCAACAATATGAAAATATCACGAAGGTGCTCAAATGCAACACACCCAACATGTACTCAAACAACAAGTTTTAAAATCTTCAAATCAAGTGAAAACACAATGGAACTGCACTGGACAAGTGCAGACTAATAACACAGTGCTACCAAAGGTAAAAATGCAACAATCAACATGTTGCAAGTGTACTTGAAGGCAATGCACAACATACATATAAAAGAATAGCATCAAGGCACAAAGATAGTTGTACCAAAACATGTGCACAATAGAAGTAGTGCACCAGACATGATGACAACAAACCAAGTGAAAACAAAACTCATATATGCCAGTGAATGCAGAGGTCAGTGCAAGGCACAAATCAATTTAAACGACAATCCCTCACAAGAATACAAGTCAGGATACTGCAAATTCCAAGTGGTCAATAATGACCAAGGAAAAATGAAACAAAGTGCTAACTGGTAGATATGAACCAGCATAAACAAATGGATGCACAGGGGTGCAACAGGGGGGGGGGATGCCCAGAAATGCATCAGTGAAGAACACAAATGTCAAAGGCAACACACAAGTAACAATCAACTCAATCTCGAGGCAGTGACAGTATGAAATGGAATGTATCAACTCAACAAGGCATAACTATGGAAACAATGTGATCGAGAACTGATACAAGGAAGTTGTCCAGAAAATCAAACAAGAACCAGAAGTATAAGCATGGCAGTGAAACAATAAAATATGCTCAAGTATCTGCATATATATACATGTGCAAATACAACACATAAATGTGGCAGTAAAACAATAAAATATGCTCAAGTGTCTGCATATATATACATATGCAAATACAACACATAACTCGAACCACGGTCAACAATATATGCATACACACATTCGAATGTATGTATGCATATATATACATATAAGTCAACCAAAACAAGTTCGAACTACATCAACTTCGAACGAAATCGAACAAGTCAAGTATGATACAGAATGACCATGATAAAGTTATGGAATAACAAATCATAGTCAAGCCGATGCCAACAAAAAGATTGCAGTTCAAATCAACTGCAATGAACCAGTTAAATAGGCCTCACATGTTTCAAATCAAAAATCAAAACCCAAACAACCCACGAAATCATGAAATCACAAATATTGGCACAACACAGAACTGGCGAGCAAAAGAGCAGGGGTATGCAACCTGATCATCGAAGTGCAGACAAGACGAAGCCAAGGCCAATCAGTAATGGCAACCACTCCATCTAGTCGAGTCAAGACCAAATATCAACTCAATTCATAACTAAAGGCAGATAATTCAAAACCAGAAAGTGTTCAAAAATCAAGAAACAGCAGTTCGGCAATACAATTACAAGAAGGCATGTACGCATATATATGAATACGCATACATATCTATATAACAATGGAAAAGAATCTGCATAAGCAAGAAACATAGGTAGTTCGACCCAAGCCACCAGGACAGTGTCGAACCAAAAGAAAAACAACACAAAAATCACTGCCGAAATCAAAACAGTTCAAGCAATGACCGAAGTCCATACTCAAAGTAAATACATAGTCGAATGGCCGACAAATCAAGGGACAAATTCAATTCGAACACTAATAAACTCGAGATAGGAATTAGATGTGAGTGGAGCACTCACCTTTGCTATGTTGAAGTGGCCGAAGCCCCAGCGAGGAGAAGGCATCAATCGCCACTCGATCGAGCTTCGGTAGTTGAAGCCTTCGATTTTTCGCGAGCCCTAATTGATCGGAGCCCTAATTTTCGAATGCGAACGAAGGAGCACGAGGGGCCGCCATTAATTTTTCTTTGTTCGATTATGATGTAGGGTTTCGAATGAAAAGGGGGAAGAGGGGGACCGGTTGAATAAAATGAAATAAATAAAAAAAGAATCGTGGGCCGAGAATTTATATCAAAGCCCCTCAAACTTAATAACCATATGTAATTTAAATTTTAAAAACTTCAAAATGGCAATTGACCAAAATATAAATCGTTTTAACGTCGATTATGAATTGACGCGAATATCGGGTTGTTACACTTTGTTTGGAGTTCGTGACTTCGCGGGTTGATTGAAGCGGATATTTTCTAAGTATTATAATAAAATAAAACAAAAAGAAACTCGTTCAACACGTTTCCTTTTTAACCGTATATTCCTCCCTCTATTTCTTTAAATTGAAATCACAGCCTCCATATAAAAAAATAATTAAAACTAGATCAAAGAAAAAAAATGCCGATCGATCTAAATTAAAAAATGAACGCGGCCGTTTGAAATATAAGAGGGAGCGAAGTCGCGAAGGCGGTTCCACGTATGGGAGCAAGGAGGTCAAGCAGGGGGTATTGTACGAGTCGCGTTTAGGGTTTGAAGGTGGTTGCGGCCTTAGGGTTAGCTGACGACTGCACGTCGCATGCGATTCGAGGGCATCAACGATGTGAATTCCGGGTTTCGCGCTGTTGTGGGACGAGGCGATGGCAGCTATAGTGAAGCGTGCGAGTGATTGGAAGTGGAGTTTTCGCATAAATTTGGAGATGTCGGTGGTAGATTGATGTTGATGAACGAACTCGAACGTGTGCCTAGGAGAAGCAGCCTTCGTTGATGGACTGATTGGGATTAGGTGAGATACCTGGTCATCACTATCTTATTTAAGTTGATTTTTTTATTATATCGTGTATAAATAAAATTTGTGTTGTTCTCATATGCTTTCTGATTCGGGTGAGGAATTTCGTAGGGATCATATTGAAGTCGTCTTCGACGTGCAGTGGAATTTTATTTGAAGCCTGTATATTTTCAGCTTCAAATAAAAGGTGAATGTTTTTAACGTTTACGTTTGACTGTTATATCTTATGATATAAAATTTATATCGTGAAGTAGTTAGAATTGATTGATGGTTGTTGGATAAATTTAATTTTACATTTAATTGACGTACGAATAAATTGATAAAATTTAATTTTGATCGTTAAAAATTGATTTAGGAGTTTTAACTGCTAGTAAAATTCTTGATTTATCGAAAAATGGTTGACTAGTGTGAATATTGATTGTTTGGATGATTTGTTGAGATGGATGCTATTGATTGATATTTTGGATGTTTATTTATATATCATGTTATCACCCTGTATATTATTTATAATGTATAAAACTGTAAATTGAATTATGTCGAATAAATTAAGAAATAGGTTGAAATGATATATACCTATGGCATCTATTTGGATTTAAATGGTATATATCCATTCTTGAAATTAAATTATAATAATTATCCATTTGGCAATAGGTTAGAAAATTGTATACGGACACCGTGTTGGTTAAATTAAATGATTTTAAAAGTTGTTTTGAAATTATTGAAATGAATTGACTTTAAGAAAAAAATCAAATTTATGGAAATTGAATTATATTGAAGTGAACTCGAGATATTAGAATTTAAACTTGAGAAACGAGATTTGTTTTAAATTAATCGAAGTTTAAATTTTAAGTTATAAACGGAATACGTCATAAATTTTAGAAATGGATTTGTTTTAAAGGATTGGCTTTTATTTGAACTTTAAATATTTATAAAAAATGATATGAAATGATATTTCAAAATTTGAGTTTGGAATTGAATTATAATTTAAAATTTGGATTTAAAAATTTGGTATTGAAATAAATTTGATTATAGAGTTTAAATCGATATTTTGAAATCAAATTTGGAATTGGAAATAAATTTGAAATTGGAATTTAAATTAATTTGAAATTGGGATTTGAATTAATATGAAATTGGAATATATGTTAATTTGAAATTTGGAATTGGAATCGAAAATTAATGTGAAGTTGAGATTTAAATTAATTCGAAAATGGAAATTGAAATTTAAAGAAATTTGCGAATTTAAATCGAAATCTGTGTGGAATCGAAATTTATTCGAGTTGGAATCAGAATTGAATCGATTAAATCGAAATGAAATTTGAAATTGATTTGGGTAGGAAATTGGGAAGTTTACCGGTTTGACTTTGCTTTTATTTTTAAAATGAATATTTTAGTATATATGATTTAAAATCTATATTCTTTAAATATTCAAATTATTTTGATTTTCCAAACTATTTACCATATAAACCATTTTTATATTCAAATTATTTTCGATTAAACTATTTAAACATTTTCTATTAAACTATTTTAACTATTTAAACTATTTTCTAAAATTCAAACTGGTTGAAGGGTAAGTTGTTTATACTTAAATCTGGGATTGCAATACAAACTAGGTTAAAGTGAAGATTATAACCTAAATTAAAGACGAGTTTAATTTTGGAAGTGAAATTGATTTATCGAACAAAATTGGTAATTTTAATATATTATGATTTCAAAATGGATTTGATTTTGAAACGTATATATAATGATTTCAAAATGGATTTTATTTGAAACGAATATGATATTTTGATATCAAGTGCAATTTGTTTTCGAAATGTAAAAGAATCAACCGGTGTGTAAAATGACGTTTGGTTGTTAAAGAGACTGGGGCCTCTTATTGAAATACTCTCTTTCAATGTTAGAACCACTTTACCAACTACGTATACGATGGATGATATCCAGAATGTAGTAGTTGAATTGGTGACATTTACTGGAATGAAGTAGGGGAACGATGATGGATAGCCTTGACATTCGTGTCATAATTAAAATGACTAAAACAGGAGCCTATGCATGGCCATTGTGGTTAGCTACCTCTAGCGATGTTGACCCCCTCGTATTACTATTGTGGTTTCGGATTCAATGGGTGCACCTTATTTGTCGTTTGGATTGATTGTCGTAGTCGACCACGGATGGGTTACGACCAACCAGAAAGGGTAAACTGATAGATCCTACCTTGGGCATTGCCTCACGTGCCTTGGCATATTTATCCCTATACAAGCCCATTACGATTTTGGTTTGAAACTGTAAAATGTGTTAAGGTTAAGGTGGATCAATGTAAAGCCTTAACGCTATTTTGATATTTATTTTACTGATAGACATTATCTATTATAGTGTATACTATTATATATTAATAGTTTAACGGATCCTTAGGAAATGGAAAATCCTGTAACATCTCTTAAGTTATTGCACTCATATTTGTGATATTGATTTGACTACATAAGAATATTGTAGTCCCGACTCGAGTGTTTTGTCTTTTCATTACGCTTGGGTCAGTCCTGAGTTTTTCAACCTATGGAAGACTATTCTCTGGAAGACGATGACGGAGTTTGGTATACTACGATTATTATTATCCCCTGCATTATGCTATTATGCTGTATTGATTATTTATCCCTGATATGTATATATAATTCTGATAAATATGCATAGATTATAATCAAATGTATGGTAAATAACTATATGAATTTGTTTATTTGATTATTATATTTTAATGTTCCGCTGTGAGATTCTATGTTTTGTTTTCTTCATCTCTTATTATTTTTCTTATTCAACCCCATTGATTATCTACATTTCGAATTGTTTAAGTCGGACATGTGTGGATTATCATGATTTAAACCTTCCAAAATGTGGGTCGTCACAGTTGGTATCAGAGCGAAGGTTTAGCGATAACCTTGGCTTTGTGCGGTTTGACTCATTAGAGATAGGGTAGTGATACCCTAGAATGAGTCTGTTGAGTGTATATATGAGAAAGCGTAGTTGTTAGTATTACAAAATATTTTATATTGTGCTAACTTATCCATTGAGTTGTTTATGAATTTCGATCGATTTGCGAGACGCCATGTTATCGATAGGGGTTTCTAAACACTTAAACGAGGCAAGTCGACATAATATTTTTTTTAAAAATCGGGTAAATGAAATAACTTTACCTAAGTATATTATATATATATATAAATGATTTTAAAATTGAGAATTTTAGAATTTAAAATAATTTTTGTTTTCAATTTTTTTTCAAAGCCTTAACAATTAATAATAGTATTATTTGAAAGAGTTTTGGCCAGAAAATATTTTTGAAAGGATTTTTGAAGAAAATAAAAACTTTAAACTCGCTTGGCCGTTGGGAAATAATTCTGGGGATGACTGCAGCACCACCAGTGTTCATTTCCGGGTTTCTAAGTGAAGATTGCTACCAAAAGAAATTTATTTTCGATTAAACAAGTTTTGTTGTGGGAAAACGTTCTAAGTATGATTTAATAAGAGTGTGAAAATAGTTTTGTACTTATAATTAAAATATAATGTATAAGATATAAGTTGTAACTTATAAATTGAAAAAAAAGTTATAACTTGTAGATTTGAACAGGGAAGTAAAGGTAAATTTTAAAATGGTTAAACGTTTAATTAAGCAGATAAAATTATTGGCTTAGCATTGTTAAATTAAGTGGAATTAGTGAAATGAAGTTAATAAAATATAGTTAATTCATGAAAGCTAAAAAAAAAATGAATTGCATTTGAAATAAATTAACAAAATGGAATTTTTGAATGGAAAAAATTTGTATAACTTATAGATTTGAGAATTTGAAGCTAAGTTTCGAATAGCAAACCCTTAAGTTCCTCAAGAATGTTTTCTGGATCTAACTCCTGGATCCTTCCAATCCAAAGTAGAGAGCGAGATCTAAGCCTGGGTTCAATTTTCTTGGTGAAAGCACCAAAATAACAAATTTTAAAGTGTGTAAAATGGGAATGTTGAGAAAATTTGACTTGAATAAGTTAAATAAAATGAGAAATGGATTAGAATTGAAATGAAGTTTACTTAATATTAAATAATTTTTTTTGATTAGATATTAAGTGTAGATAAATTAATAAAGTGAATCAATTTCATTTAAGCTATAAGATGAATTAATCAAATGAATATGAACTTAAATTTCTGAATGAAATGTAATTTAAGTATGAAGAAAAAATAATTTAGTGTGAGAAATCGAATAAAAATAAATGAGTGTAAGAAGAAATAAATTAATGTGAGTAACTGGATTTAATTTAAAATTGGATGAAAATGAATTAAATACAAATGGAATGAGTTTTAATAAATTGCATGTTAGCTAACTGCATAGGAAATAAGTTCATTAAATAAATTAAATGATGGAAGTAACTAAATTTTTTGTGTGTTAACTAATATAAAATGGAATAAGTTATTGGATAAAATATATTATAAGGTAAAGTGGACTTAAGAGAAGTTGAATGAACTAGTTGTGAAAAAAGGGTTATTAATATGAATTGAGTTATAAAATTAAATTTACTTTGCTAAATTAATAAGATGAATTTGAATAAATAAAGTGAATTGATGAACTAAAAATAACTTAAATATGAAGTAAAAATAAAAGTGAGTTGTGTTGTATAAATATTTATAATAAACTGAGCTAAGTTAAAAATGATGTTAGTATAATAAAAAGGAGGATATACTAAGTGGAAATAAATTTAATTTAAGCACGGTTAAGTGAAATAATTTTATAAATGATTCATAAATAAATTTATATGAAATAGGTTAAACAAAAAGGTGAAATAATTGGAATTTCACAAATTGAATTGAATAAAAATTGGATATATTGAATTTGTAACGAATGTTGATAAATTGGAAGAAATCAATGGAATGTAAGCAAATTAAAAGTTGATGAAACAAAAATAAATAATTGAAACAAATCAATTAAATGTATATATGTATTGAATTGTAATAAATAAAATATGCATGCAATAAAAATTGATTGGAAGAAAATGGGTTGAGGCCAGATTAGTTGAATGTTAATCAATTAAAAACAAATGAATTGATTATAAATCCATTGTATGATTAACGAATTAGTATTAATAAGTGAATGTGAATCAATTTTAAATATATGGAATGTGGTATGGATTAAATTACTTAAGTGTAATTAATTATTTGGATTATTGAAATGAAAATGAATGTAACTATCAACGAGTGTAAATTAATAGAATGTGAATTAATTAATGTTGATAAGTGCATGCAAATCAATTAGAAGTAAATGAATTGAATGAAAAATCAATTGAATGTGAATCTAATTGAATAAAAGTTGATTGAATGTAAATAAATTGAAATGAATCAATTAAAATGTTAATGAAACTGAATATAAGTCGATTCAAGAAAATAAATAAATATGAATAAATGGAAAATGTTAATCAAAGTTAACAAGGAATGAATGGAATAAATTAAAAGTTAACATTGGATAATACTATTCATATGGTTATAAATTAATTGGACTGATATTGATAGTTGGACGGTTTCTTTTGTTGCAAACCATTGTTATTACCATTTCGATTGAATATGATTGTTGTATGTTATGTACTTGTGATTGTTTGTGTTGTTTGGATTCAAAAATCCATGTCATACGGTTGTATTAGGATTATATATGCTTCTATACTATTATATGCTACTAATATCTTAAGTTGAGTTGAGATAGGTACATACGAAGGCCGTTGGACGTATACATGGATTATTTAATGCTTTTGCTTGCTAAATACGAGCGAACTCACTCGTATTATAAATAATAAGGTACGTATCTCGGATTACATACTATGATTTTATATTTTTGCTCTTCAGGATGCCTCATCATTGAGATGAGATGTATATTTGATATATGTTGGTTATATTTGTGTTATATATTGAATTGTAAAAAAAATTCGATCGAGTCGTGCAAAGGAGACTCTGCCAAAATTTTCCGTAAATCCAGGAGTTAGAAATTTTTTGAAGTTTTAAAATTTTTATAACTTTTTTTATAGATAAGTTATATTTTTCCGTAAATAGATATCGTAATGGTGGAATAAAAGCATAGTAAAGATTTTCTAATAAGATTTTAAAGTTATAAGTGATTATTTGAATAAAATCTATTATATGTAAATTCTTTACTTAACGCCTTTTCGAGAATGAAAAGTTTTGAGTGGGGGATAATGTAACGACCGTTCTTTTGACGATTATAAGTTATTAAATATAATAAAATTATTGGATAAATATGGGTATAAACTAATATAATGATTTGTTAATATTGATTTATTGGGTAATTTTATTTGTTTGAATTGAATATTGGAGATTATTTGAATAATTTAATCCAAGAGTTAACGAGAATCAAAATGGCTTCGAAAATTGATTTAAATTGATTTAAATACGAATGAAGATGGTTAACATTTACAATTTGATTTAAATTTCAATAATTTAAATTTGAAATTTTATATTTTAACCAACTAGTAAAAATAGCCATTTTGGCCATTATCTCGGATTTCGATGAAACTAGTTTCATCAGACTCGTAATTGTGAATTTTTGTAGGATTTCAATTTTAGTAGCGATCGGACTTGTCTTTTGACCGTGCGAGCTTAAAACACGTAGAAATTAAATTTCAAATTTAATTAAAATAATTAGATTTGAAAAGCTGTCTTCCACATACGATCGAATTAGACTTCGGAACTTGTTCCATTGCATTCGTAATGGGGTAAAACGTTAAAAACACCAAGCGGCACACATCGTTTGAAGTTCATGACTTCGCAGGTTGATTGAAGCAGAATGTCTAAGTATTATAATAAAATAAAATAAAATAAAAAGAAACTCTTTCAACACGTTTCCTTTTAACCGTATATCCCTCCCTCTATTTCTTTAAATTGAAATCACAGCCTCCATATAAAAAAAAAATTAAAACCAGATCGAAGAAAAAAAAATGACGATCGATCTAAATAAAAAAAAAAGAACGCGACCGTTCAAAATATAAGAAGGAGCGAAGTCGTAAAGGCGGTGCGGCGTATGGAAGCAAGGAGATCGAGCAAGGGGAGATTGGGCGAGTCGCGCTTAGGGTTTGATGGTGGTCGTGACCTTAGGGTTAGGTGACGGCGGCACGTCACACACGATTCAAGAGTAGCAACAGTGTGAAGTTCTGGGTTTCATGCTGCTGTGGGACGAGGCGACGACAGCTATAGTGCAGCGAGTGTGCGATTGGAAGTGGAGTTATCATGTCAATTTGAAGGTGTCGGCGGTAGATTGACGTTGGTGAACGAACTCGAACATGTGCCTAGGAGAAGCAGCGTTCGTTGATGGACTGATTGGGGTTAGGTGAGATATCTGGCTATCACTATCTTATTTAAGTGGATTTTTTTATTATATTGTGTATAAATAAAATTTGAGTTGTTCTCATATGCGGTCCGATTCGGGTGAGGAACTTCGCAGGGATCATATTGATGTCGTCTTCGACGTCGAGTGGAATTTTATTTGAAGTCAGAATATTTTTAGCTTCAAATAAAAGGTGAGTGTTTTTAACGCTCACGTTTGACTATTATATTTTATGATAGAAAATTTATATCGTGAAATAATTAGAATTGATTGATGGTTGTTGGATAAATTTAATTTGACATTTAATTGACATCCGAATAAATTGATAAAATTTAGATTTGACAGTTCAACATTGATTTAGGATTTTTAACTGCTAGAAAAATTCCCGATTTATCGAAAATTGGTTGACTAGCGTGAATATCGATTGTTTGGATGATTGGTTGAGATGGATGCTATTGATTGATATTTTGGATGCTTGGATGTTTATTTATATATCATGTTATCACCCCGTATACTATTTACAGTGTATAAAACTATAAATTGAATTATTTTGAATAAATTAAGAAATATGTTGAAATGATATATACCTATGACACTATTTGGATTTAAATGATATATATCCATTCTTGAAATTAAATTGTAATAGTTATCCACTGGTCCATAGGTTAAAAAATTATATACGGACACCAGGTTGGTTAAATTAAATGATTTTAAACGTTGTTTTGAAATTATTTAAATGAATTGACTTCAAGAAAAAAAATCAAATTTGTGGAAATTAAATTAGTTTGAAGTGGAATTCGAGATATTAGAATTTAAACTTGATAAACGAGATTTGTTTTAAATTAATTGAAGTTTAAATTTTAAGTTATAAATGGAATATGTCGTACATCCCATAAATGGATTTGCTTTAAAGGATTGGCTTTTGTTTGAACTTGAATATTTATAAAAAATTGATATGAAATGATATTTCAAAACTTGAGTTTGGAATTGAATTATAATTGAAATTTTGGATTTAAAAATTTGGTATTGAAGTAAATTTAATTTAAGTGTTTAATTCGATATTTTGAAATCAAATTTGGAAATGGAATTGGAATTAGAAATAAATTTGAAATTGGAATTTAAATTAATTTGAAATTGGGATTTGAATTAATTTGAAATTGGAATGTAAGTTAATTTGAAATTTGGAATTGGAATTGAAATTAATGTGAAGTTGAGATTTAAATTAATTTGGAAATGGAAATTGAAATTTAAAGAAATTTGCGAATTTAAATCGAAATCTATGTGGAATCGAAATTTATTCGAGTTGGAATCGGAATTGAATTGATTAAATCGATTTGGAATTTGAAATTGATTTGGGTAGGAAATTGGGAAGTTTACTGGTTTGACTTTGCTTTTATTTTTAAAATGAATATTTTAGTATAAATGATTTAAAATCTATATTCATTAAATATTCAAATTATTTTGATTTTCCAAACTATTTTAGTATATAAACCATTTTTTATTCAAATTAATTTCGATTAAACTATTTGAACATTTTCTATTAAACTATTTTAACTATTTAAACTATTTTCTAAAATTCAAACTGGTTGAAGGGTAAATTGTTTATATTTAAATCTTGGATTAAAATACAAACTAGGTTAAAGTGAAGATTATAACCTAAACTGAAGTTGAATTTAATTTTGGAAGTGATATTGATTTATTGGACAAAACTGATAATTTTGAATATATGATGATTTCGAAATGGATTTTATTTTAAAACGAATATATGATGATTTCGAAATGGATTTGATTTGAAACGAATATGATATTTTGATATCAAGTGCAATTTTTTTTGAAATGTAAAAGAACCAACCGGTGTGTAAAATTACGTTTGGTTGTTAAAGAGACCGGGGCCTCTTATTGAAATACTCTCTTTCAATATTGGAACCAATTTAACAATTGTGTACGCGTTGGATGATATCCATAATGTAGTGGTTGAATTGGCGACGTATACTGGAATAAAGTAAGAGAATGATGATGGATAGCCTTCACATTCGTGTCATAATTAAAATGACTGAAACAGGAGCCTATGTATGACCAATAAGGTTAGCTATCTCTAGCGACGTTGATCCGTCGTATTACTATTGTGGTTTCGGATTCGATGGGTGCACCTTATTTGTCATTTGGACTAATTGTCGCGGTCGGCCACAGAAGGGTTACGACCAGCCAGAAAGGGTAAACTGGTAGAATCCTACCTTAGGCTTTGCCTCACGTGCCTTGTCATATTTATCCCTATACGAGCCCATTACGATTTTGGTTTGAAACTGTAAAATGTTTTAAGGTGGATCAATGTAAAGCCTTAATGCTATTTTGATATTTATTTTACTGATAAACATTATCTATTATAGCGTATACTATTATATATAAATAGTTTAACGGATCCTTAGGAGATGGAAAATCCCGTAACATCTCTTAAGTTATTACACTTATATTTGTGATATTGATTTGATTTACATAAGAGTATTTTAGTCCTGACTCGAGTGTTTTGTCTTTTCATTATGCTCGGGTCAGTCCTGAGTTTTTCAGCGTATGGAAGACTATTCTCTAGAAGACGAAGACGGAGTTTGGTATACTACTACTATTATTATCCCCTGCATTATGCTATTCTGCTGTATTGATTATTTATCCCTGATATGTATATATAACTCTGATAAATGTGTGTAGATTATAATCAAATGTATGGTAAACAACTATATGAATTTGTTTATTTTATTATTATATTTTATCGTTCCGCTGTGAGATTCTGTGTTTTGTTTTCTTCATCTCTTCTTATTTTTCTTATTCAACCCCATTGATTATCTACATTCCGGATTGTTTAAGTCGGACATGTGTGAATTATTTTTGATTTAAACCTTCCAAAATGTGGGTCGTCGCATCGCTCCTAGGTTCAAGTTCATAGCTGATTACCTTATGGTCGGTGGAGTGCTTGTGTTTCCTTCTATGTTGGTTCCCACGGTTCCAGCTATCACTCCTTTTTGCGGCTGCTTTCTGTTTCTTCTGTTTAGGCCAGAAATAGAAGAATTTTCTTGTTCTACGGTAGCCGGAGGTTCTGCCATGGTCCTTGGAGCAGGCTATGATTGTAATTTCGAGAGGGCATTAAGTTTATCCATAGGATCTCTTTGACCGCTTTCCATTTTCTGATTGATTTCATCCACCATTTTATTAAATTCATCTCTTATAACAATTTCGCGTTGATTAGAGGATCTTGGCACCTGATCTCCTGCGTTGGCGCCATTTACTTTAGTTTGTTGATGATTCATCTCTTTTCCGACTATTATTGCCCCTATAGATCAACCAAAGCAGTTCTCTTTCTTCCTAGAGCCATTGATTCTTAGTAGTAGACATTTTGAATAGAGATTGAAGACCTAACTCCCGGACTTGTCTGATCCAAAGTAGATCGCTAGATCTAAGACTGAATTGGGCTCTCAGTGAAAGCACCAAAATTTTAACCAAAAAAGTGGATCAACACCCTGGATTGAGTTTGAAAGTGCCAGCCCTCTTTATCAAGGCAAATAGAATAGAGATAAGAAGTAAAAACTTATAGATAAAGTAACAGAGACAAGAGATTTTTATAGTGGTTCGACTGTTAACGAAGCCTACATCCACTTTATAACTTTTCTTATTGACTGAATACTATTACTAGTTGAATCTAATTACGACGCAATTGAATTGTGTAAGTGGGATCAAGCCATCAATGTAATAGTTCATTGAAGAATAACAGTGAACCTTGTAGATGACCGTTGTGTAGGAGGAGAAGAATGAAGAGTAGTTTCTACAGAGTTTCATTAGCCAGTCCAAAAGATCCTATTTATGTTGCAGATAGGATTGTATTTATAGGGGTTGGAGAGCTATTGGCTAGGCTGACTTGCCAGAAGCTTGCAAATGAATATACGAGGGTGACCTGAAAGTTTTGCAGCGAGCCGAATCAATTCGATGGATCGCTAGTGATCCATAGCTTTTGGGTCGTTGACGATTCAACTACTCTTGTTGCTTTCCTTCATCCTCCTCTTTAATCTTCATGGCAATCTGGACAATCATATGGATCGCTAATGATCTATAGTGCATGGATCGCTAGCGATCCTGTAACGACTTGCTATTTCGAACCATTCAAATCGACAATTATCCACACATGTCAGAGTTGAATTGCTCAAAACAACAGATTTTTAAGGCAAAACTTAACATATACAGTAAATAAGTCAATCACAAAATCATAGACATAGAGTTTTTATAATAATAAGCAGCGGAATAGATAAATAGTAGTTCATGAAGCTACTAGATAAACATCAGAGTCTGAAACAAATACAATAGAAAATCCTAAGTACATAGAAGTCTCAGTACATAAGCAAATGAAAAGTCTGAACATAAATTGGAAATAACTGAAAGCTGAATAGACATAAGACAGATCCTCAAGCAAAGCTCCAAGCTCCAAAGATGAGTCTCAAATGCTGTGATACTCAGTCTGACCCGAGTGTAAAGCAAAACAAAAAACAGTCGAGTCAAGATTAACATTCTTATGCAAGTAAATCAACTCAAGTGAAATGTCCAAGTTAAATGAAATATAAATCAAATGGTATTTGGGATTTTAATCCTTTAAGGATTCATTAAACTATCTACATACATAGTACAATATGCTATATAGATAATTTCTATCAATTAATGTTAAGTAAGAAAGTTTTAAAAGTGAATGAAGTAATTAATTTAATTTATTTAAATTAATTAGAAATGGTGTGACTAATTAATCTTACTTATAGATGATTAATATATATTGAACAATTTAAATTATTTGATATCTCTGACGTACGGTTATAAAATTGACAATTACAGCTTTCTTTGTATAAATGCTATTATTTGATACTATATTTTGATCCGCTGCGAAATATGAGATTCTGTATTTTGTTTTTTTTGTTTCTTCTCCTACCTCTTTTCTTCTTCACCTAACAATATGAGATTTCCGGCATTCGATTGCTCGGCGCTTCTACAGTTGAACGTATTAGTGTCGAATACTCGAGGTCGAAAATTTTGGGTCGTTACATTTATAGTAAAGTAAAATATTAAAATAGTGTTAAGGCGTTACCCATATCTGTGGATACGCAATATTTTGATCAATGACAATGTTCTTCAACAAAAAGGAAGAGATATGTGCAAAGCTAATGGAAGTACTATGAAGACCAAGGATATCATAAGTACTTATTATATATAGGTCTTAGTCATAGTTTTATTGTTAAAATCTATCCTCAAGAAACTTGCACAAACACAAAAACACATAACACAACTTCATATTTTTAGTTAAGTGTTCATTGTGCATAATCTACCAGTTCAGTCGACTGAACAAGATATTTCGGTCGACTGAACTTGTTACACAAATACAACATGCACAGTTTCAGTAGATTGAAATTCTCTGCTCAGTCGACTGAATTTGAACCTACGAATTTTTAATGAAGAGACACCTTCTTCTTCAACCATTCTCCAATGGTAATGGATGCATCTCTTGCCTGAATCTTTTGCAAATAGATACACCTGTTCTACACCTATAAAAACATGTTTATATCATTTGTAAATTACAAATTCTAATTGCTTTCATCTCTTTATTATCTTGATCATATTTTTCAAATCATTCAAGTTTTCAAAAAGCATTCACAATCCACTTCAATTGCTTGAATCTCTGATTTATCTTAAATACGTTTTGATTCATAGCAATTTATATTTCCTAAATCTTCATAAACACATTTCATATCCTTGAGGATAAGATTATACGAAATTTGTACTCTATTAGACTCATTAGTGTTATCGAGAACACAACAAGTCAGAAATACTCTTTGTACCTAGTTTAAGTCCTCTTCGGTAGTTGAGGCAAGAAATCCCGTTCGATTGTTCGGGTAAGTTGTAAACCTATTCCTTCGGGTTAAGTGAGGGTGGTTAGTTAGAATTCCTAAGAGGAGCTTAGGGACTGGACGTAGGACAAGAGGTTCGAACCAGTATAAAGTCTTGGTGTATACTTTACTTTTTATTGTTATTTACCTATATCATTCCACTATTCCATATTATACGATCCTACCGCATAGCTTCTTTCAATTGGTATCAGAACGAGGTCGTCCTATAACCATAACACCGTTATCTGACATATTGATAATATGGAAAATAACACATGCACAAGCACAACAACGGCCTATAGCTCTACATTTATAGAAGGACAATCTACCCAAAGACCTCCTCTATTTAATGGACTAAACTATAATTATTGGGCTACAAGGATGAGGATTTATATGCAAGAAACAAGTTTTGAAGCCTGGAATGCAACTCAAGCAGAGTTCGTTGTACCCACAACTGATTACCCTACATGGACACAAACTCAGAAGAATGAAGCTAGTGCAAATGCCAAGGCTATGAATATGCTATTTTTCTCTTTAGATAGAAATGAGTTCAATCGTTTTAGCATTTGTACTACTGCACATCAGATATGGGATACACTTAGAACCATACACGAAGGCACAAACAAGGTCAAACAAACAAAGATTTCCATGCTAAAGAACCAGTTCCAAAACTTTAGAATGCGACAGAATGAATCTATCAATGACATGTACTCGAGATTTCAAGACATTCATCATGCCTTAATAGGATTAGGAGAAAAGTTTACGGATTTTGATATTGTATCTAAAGTCCTAAATTCACTCACTAATGAATGGGAAAGAAAAGTATTAGCAACCGATGAAGAAAACGAACTGTCGACAATGAAACCAGAAGAATTAATTGGAAACCTTATGTCTTATGAAGTTAACATGCAAGCTAAGAAAGACTAAGCACAGGAAAGAAAAAATGTGGCTTTTCACGTAGAAAAGGAAGAATCGGAGTCTGAAGATGAGGATCTAGCATTTATTGCTAAAAATTTCAAGAAATTCTTAAAATATAGAAAAGGAAATAAAAACGGTTTCAAAAAGAATTTCTCAAAAAGACCTTCATCCTCAAATATAGAATGCTTCAATTATCACAAGAAAGGACACATGCACAAGGATTGTCCAAAACAAAAGAAGGAAAATCAGAAAAGCTTCAACAAAAACAAGAAGGGTAAATTTAAAAAGAAGGCGTTTTCTGTAACATGGGACAATTCACATTCATCTTCATCCGAAAATGATAGTGATAGCGAAAATGAACGAGCAAATGTGTGCTTCATGGCTCAATAATATGAGGTCCCACTCAAGAAAAGAAAACGGATTTTGGATAGTGGTTGCTCAAAACACATGACCGGAGACAAAGAAATGATTACAAATATTTCACACTTTGATGGTGGCTCTGTTACCTTCGGAGATAACTCAAAAGGTTTCATCATTGGCAAAGGAGATGTGTGCAACTAAGGTATATCAAATTTACCCCTTATTACAAATGTTTCTTTAGTTAAAAACATAAAACATAATTTATTAAGCATAAGTCAACTATGCGACAAAGGTTTTAAAATAACTTTTTCTGAAAATAAATGTTGTATTTTTGATCAAAATCAAAATCTCATTTTTGAAGGAAAGAGGGATAGAAATATTTATGTTTTAAACATGAAAATTAATAATAACAAAGATATGTGTTTAATGGTCAAAGATAATGATCCTTGGTTATGGCACAAAAGATTTTGTCATATTAATTTTAAAACTATTCAAAAAATTTCAAAAAATGAATTAGTCAATGGCTTACCAAAAATAAATTTTAAGATAAATAATATTTGCGATGATTGTCAATTAGGAAAATTAACTAAATCATCTTTTAAATCTAAGAAAGTCATTTCAACTTTACAACCATTAGAATTATTACATAGGGATTTATTCGGGCCAACACAGGTTCAATATATTAATCATAATCGATATGTTTTTGTAATAGTTGATGATTTCTCAAGATATACATGGACGATATTTGTGAAAAACAAAAGTGATACGTTTGAATATTTGAAAATTTTTGTTAAAAGAATTCAAAATACTAAGAATTTAAAAGTCAAAAATATAAGGAGTGATCATGGAGGTGAATTTGAAAATGAATCATTTGAATTATTTTGTAAAAAGAAAGGAATAAACCATAATTTTTCTTTTCCTAGAACTCCACAACAAAATGGAGTTGTAGAAAGGAAAAATAGAACTCTTCAAGAATGCGCAAGAACGTTATTAAATGGAAGTACATTACCAAAGCATTTTTGGGCAAAAGCTGTAGCAACTACTTGCTATGTATAAATCGTATTTCCATACGATCTTTAACTAAAAACACGTCATACGAACTTTTTAATGGAAGAAAACCTAATATTTCATACTTAAAAATCTTTGGGTCAAAATGTTTTATTCTTAACACAAAAGACCAACTTGGAAAATTTGATCCAAAAGCTGACCATGGTATTTTTGTAGGTTACTCAAAACGAAGTAAGGCATATCGTGTTTTCAATAAACAAACAAATATAGTAGAAGAAACTTTACATGTATCTTTTGATGAACACTTTAATAAAAATTCAATCATCAAAGACGATGAAGAAATTATATCAAACACAGAAAATACAAGTTTTGAAAATAACGAAAATATTAATCAAATCGATAATAATCAAATTAGATCTCCTCCTAGAATCCTACGGGATCATCCTACACAATATATAATTGGAGAGATTAACTCGCAAGTTAAAAAAAGAATTCAACTAAACCAAATGGGACATGTTGCCTTTATTTCAACAATAGAACCTAAAAATCCTAAAGAAACATCAACAGACGACTACTGGATTGTTGCTATGCAAGAAGAATTAAATCAATTTGAAACTAACGATGTTTGGGAATTAGTTCCCCGTCCTAATAATCAATCAGTTATAGGAACAAAATGGGTCTACAAAAATAAATTAGATGAACAAGAAAATATAACTAGAAATAAAGTTAGACTAGTAGCACAAGGATATAATCAAGAGGAAGGTATCGACTTTGAAGAAACATTTTCTCCAGTTGCAAGACTTGAAGCAATACGTATTTTATTAGCCTTCGCTTGTTTTCACAATTTTAAATTTTATCAAATGGATGTTAAAAGTGCATTTTTAAATGGTTTTATAAAAGAAAATGTATATGTAGAACAACCCCCTTTATTCACTCATGAAAAATATCGGGATCATGTATGTAAATTAAAAAAAGCTTTATATGGTCTTAAACAAGCACCTCGTGCTTGGTATGAGAGACTTAAGAGCTATCTACTAGATTCGGGATTTTAAATCGGAAAAGTAGATCAAACTTTATTCATTAAAAATACTACTAAAGACATTTTAATAATTCAAATACATGTAGATGACATTATATCTGGTTCAACTAATGAAAAATTGGGTAAAGAGTTTTTAAATATAACGACCAAAGAGTTCGAAATGTCACATATGGGAGAATTATCTTATTTTCTCGGACTTCAAATTAAAAAATTAAGAAATGGTATTTTCTTAAACCAAGAAAAATATTGCGCTAATCCAATTAAACGCTTTGGAATGGAAAACACTTCTGGTAAACCCAGTCCTATAAGTTCCAAAACTCATCTCGATCAAGATAAAAATGGAAAGAGTGTAGACCAAAAGTTGTTTAGAAGTATGATAGGCTCTTTACTTTATTTAACCGCTAATAGACTGGACATAATGATGAGTGTATGTTTATGTGCACGCTTTCAAGCTAATCCTAAAGAATCACATTTAAGAGCAGTAAAACGAATTATGCGATATCTTAATAATACTAAGGACTTTGGTCTTTTCTATCCAAAAGATTGTCCATTCGAATTAGTTTCATTTAGTGATGCTGATTTTGATGGATCTCGAATAGATAGAAAAAGTACAAGTGGTACGTGCCATTTCATTGGAAAATCACTTGTATCTTGGTTTAGTAAGAAGCAAAATTGTGTTTCGCTTTCAACCTATAAAGTGAAATGTATATCTGCCGCCTTAGCAAGTACTCAAGTCAGATATATGTAACAAACACTTAAAGATTTTAATATAAATTTAACAAATTCTACAATATATTGTGATAATACAAGTACAATAAATTTATCTAAAAATCCAGTAAATCACTCTCGTACAAAACATATTGATATTCGTCGCCACTTTTTACATGACAATATCGAAAAAGGAATTATCAATTAGAATATATTTCTACCAAAAATAAAATTGCCGATATATTTACTAAACCAAAACTAGAAAACTCATTCATAAAATTACGACGAGAATTAGGAATAATATCTTTCAAATATATTTAATAACAAGAATTATAATGGAAAGGAACCTAATACATGTGGAACATATCTCATACTTTAATTAACTTCAAAAGTTAGACATGAATTTAGTTTACATAACTATGGGTTCACAAAACTTAACCATTTATACATTTGAATTAGCTACTATTTCATACACTAAAACATAACCATCCATTTCAAATAAAATTATTAACCATTAACTTAATTTCTGGTTCTAAATTCTTAATGATTTTACACCACATTTTTCTTATAACTCTAAACCTATATATACATGATTAACAAATTAAAACAAAAACACAACAAATTACTTTTCAATAAATCTCAGTAGGAAAATGTCTTCCAACAAATCAAACTCTCCCATCATCATAACTTTTTTCAAACGATAGCTCAGCTGTTTCACCTCAACCTCCTACGCCAACACACGAGCCTGTGTATAAATGGGAAAATTATCGAACCGGGTATACACCGGATTCTAAGAAGGCCAAACATTTTCTATTTACTTCTCTCGATACAAAGAAAAATATCGATGAAATTCATCATTATCAATAGCAGCAAATAGACCTTTAACGAGAATTGTATTTTAAACAGAAAGTAACGGCTAAACGCTTAAGCTTTCTTGAACAAATCGGTTGGAAATTTTGTAGCTCGATGAAAAAGGATGTGAGTGAACCTTTACCACGACCAGTTAATCCGTATGATCCATCTTCGTCATATCATACATCAAATGACCCAATAAATGCTTGGGTCTCGCCTCAAAGACCTTAATATAGTCCAAACTTTTGGGACAAAAACTATGTGGCGAATGAAGGATATAATACATCAAAGAAGAAGACTCCATCCTCCAAGACTCCAAGCCCCAAGAAATGATGGTTTTTGGTTAAAATAATGTTGTTGTATTATAATATTACTATATAACTGTAATTGTTTCATTAAATAAAACATCTGCATTCAAAAAGAAAAAAAATGCAAAATTCAGTCGACTGTATAGTTCTGATCAGTCAACTGAAAATAACACAGAAACTTTCATCCAATAGTTCAGTCGACTACAAATTTCTGTTCAGTCAACTGAACTTTGTACAGAAACTTTTCACTCACGAATTCAGTCGACCAAAAACTCTGTTCAGCCGACTGAATCTTACCCAGAAAATTTTTAGATATCATTTCAGTCAACTGAAAAGACAAATTCAGTCGACGGAACGTCGTTTCCCAGATTAGTTTTCTCTTTTTACCAATCAATTTTGTCACTTTACCTTTTATTTTACATTCTCCAAGCTTCATCACCTTTTCTCCTAAAACCCTAGCTCCCAATCTTAAGTTTTTATTTCAATTTCTCCTCCATACTTCACAAAAATGCCTCTCAAACGATCAAGAGCTTCCACTTCAACATCCTCCGAGCCAATTGATGCTCAAATTTCTGAATGGCTTTATGATGGAGTGGCCATCACTAGGTGGAATAAAAAGAAGAATTCAAGGATTTTCGAACACTCATTCGTCGATTTCCAGAGTCTTCAAACTTACAACATTCAAGCCTTGACCGATCAAGCAGGTTTGACATCCCTACTAGATATTAAACGCAATGATATTGCCATTAATCATATTATGGTAAAATTGTTCTACGCTAATCTAAATCTTGGACACCAAACTCCATGAAATCCAAACGATAGTGTTTGGAGTATGGTGTGCGGTAAAAAAGGTATGGTTTTCTCTAGACCGCATTGCACATATTCTAGGATCTCCTAATATTGGTAGGAAGCTGGAGGAAATAGAATTTAATCCTCATATTCGGGACAACATCAATCATCAATTTTTGGACGATAACATTAATATCCGGGATACCAAATCAACTTCTTTACGACCAAGAGGTTGGCTTCCACACAAAGCTCTTATGCGAACCATCACTTCTCGCACAGGCTCATATGAAATCGTATACCCAAACAACTATCGGGCACTTTATGCCATTTGGGGTAATATTAAAGTTAATTGGGTTCAATTAATTCTTCATGAATTTCTTGCATTCAATAATGGAAAAATGAGAACAATATACTATGGCGAGTATATCATGTGACTACTCCTCAACATTGATTCGCAACTACCAGAGTCCGAATCTACAACGGTTCATCAAATCAACCAATGGACTATAAGCCTCATGCAACTCCCGGCAAGACCTCCTTGCATCATGTCTCTAGCCAAATGGGAAGCACGTAATCAACAACCTCACCAATTCCTCAGGCCCAACAAGGAGAACCTCATTGTAACAGTCCAAATTTTTAACAAGTATTTTTCACTTGTATTTTAAAAACTTTGGGGTTTATTTAAAGTGATCAAAAAAAAAAAATTGACCAAATTTTTAATTGAATAATAAGATCTCTGAAATTTTGACATGGTTAAGAATTAACTTTAATTTGGAAATTTGGGTTTTTGTCGAAGATGGTAAATAACTTAATTTCTAGCAAAATCAAGTTTTAATTAAGAAAACATTAATAGCTTAGGTGGTTAAGACATCTGGGCTATTCACGACAGGTCACGAGTTCGAGTCTCAACACAGTCAGAATTTTGATTCTTTTTAGTGTATAAATGAACTGGGTAATTACGCCTTAAAAAGGGCCCCTAAATTTAGGGAATAAATACCGTATATATATATACATTAATTTGATTAAATCATTTCCTAAAAGTCTAAACATAAACTGAAAGTTTTGAAGTTTTTAAATTTTGTTAAAAGACAACTCAAATTCGCAATGTTAATAAAAAATGAATTTTGTATATTTAAAATACAAAAATTGTAAGCGAATTTAATTTAAGTAATAACTTTGTAAAATTCAGTGTTTTACAGACTGTTAAATTTCGCATTTAAAAAGGGCATGCATTGTAATGATATAAGTAACGTAAAAATGTATAAATTAAAAATGTTATTTTTGCATAAATTTTGGGCGTAAGGTAATGCGTCAGTTTGGCGTATTTTAAAAATTATATTTATATCTATATGGATTAAAATATTAGCCGGTAGTTTTATAGTAAACGTTACATTTTCCATAGCTTTCAATTGGGTTTTAATTTTTGTATATGACTTTTTCATTCCAAAATCTTTGCCAATTCTTGCCGTTTCATTTAATAAAGATCAAAATTTCATATAGCTGATCATGCAACTATTAAATGGTATAAAATGTTGAAATCAAATTTTCAAAAATTGGCAGCATAAATCACGCATATAAAATAACGTTCAAACTAAAGAAACTGGAAAGTAATCAACGCATGCATTCAAATATGTCCTTGAAGTAGCATCCAAAGCAAATTAATACTTGCTGATTCTTTGTATATAAATCTCTCAGACTATAAAAATAGCACGCAACTTTTAATTGGAAAATATATAACGTTACAATCAATTTTCGTATAACTGGCAATAATAAATTACGCAACTTTCTGGTCTGCCTAAATGTTTATTATCACTTGTCATTCTTGCCTGCTTGTTTGGTCCCCTATATTTCGCAAGCCTTATCCATGAATACATAAGAAAGAATTTTATAAATTAAGAATCATTCTCTTGCCTAAATTCACGCATCATTCTAGGAATTCATTAAATCAAAATTTTGTATAGCTGGGAGAATTTCAAATTTCATTCGAATTTGCCTATTCAGTTCAAAGCATATTATATTTGATTACTGTTTTCCTATAATCACACAAGCCTCCCATATATATTATTGTGCAACTCGCATCTCAGAAGATCTCACGTGCCTTCATAACTCTCAACTTGTTTTCTTATATATATATAAAGCCTCACACAAAACTTTATATTGCATCTAAAATTTGCCTTTGTTCTTCTTGAGAAATTGCACAGGCATGGTCACACCTTGCTTTTATTTATTTTGTTCTTCTTCTTGTTTCATTTGGTCCAATGTCCACACTACTCGGCTGCTCCACCACCTGTCCTTGCCACATCTCCTTTTTCTCTCTCTGATCTATTTTGACATACATGTCAGATTGTTGTAGAAAGACAAGCTTAGTATCCTTCTTTTGAATTCTATAGAAAATGCATGCATTCCTGTAGTTGTGGTCACTTGAACTTCTTGCGTGAGTCTTTTTTTTATATGAATTGCTAAAGTGTGTCATCTTTGAAAAAAAATGGTAACAAACAAAACTAATATCCTTCATTTGCATACACTTACACGTGCAAAATCACGTTTATTTCAGCAGATAGGTAGAACTTTTTATTACCTAAATTATTTCCAAAATATGCAGTGACTTGTATATTTTGAGTGCATGCTTACGGGGTTTAAAATAGGCAAGCAGACCGTGACATTTATTTAGTTTGTATCACCTTGTTTTGTGAATTCATGCTGGAGTCATTTTAATAAAATGTTAAAAAAAAAGTATATTTTCATTTGCATCTCCGGAAAAAAAAAAAGGAAAAAAAAAATGCATGTTTTAAAAGATGAGGTAGGAGTGGCTATGCTATGTTGCGTGTTCAAGTTTTGGGAACCAACATGCTTCACTTTTATTTAACGTGATTTTTTATATAGAGAAAGAAAAAAAGAAATATATATATATATATATATATATATATATATATATATATATATATATTAGTTGCAAATTTCACTGTTTTCAATTTCTGAAGAATTTTAGTGTACGCCACCTGTTTGTAGAAAGGGAATAACGTATTGTGTCCACCTTTTTCTTTCCAGCTTTTGCCTAAAACTTTCCACTATAATTTTCATGGGTACGTAAATAGTTAAGATTTCACTGCCTGGCCTTGAGAACGTGGGCAAGTCGAGTAGTGGGAGTGTGTAACAAACGCAAATTTCCGACTTTTGAAAATTCAACATCGATACTCACTTTATCGACTGCCGAGAAATCGAAGGCCGGAAACTCGAAATTTTATGGGTTTAAGAAAAAGAAAAAGAGAAAGTATTTAAGAAAAGAGATAAGAAAAAGATAGAAGATGGAGAGGAAATAAAATAGGAGAATAGAGTAGAAAATAGAACAGAAAGAAAATAGATCATTTTAAAATGGAAAGAAAAGAGAATAGAACGGAATAGAAAACAACAGAACAACATCAGAATCTCACAATTCGCAGCGGAACAACATATAATAATAAATGAATAATCTTTACACAAAGAACTATATCAATTATTACATTTCATACATTCCATTACAGAGTGGTCGAGTCAAGTCAAATTCTATTCGTTCCAGTTGTTTTGAAAATTTTGCTTTGACCGTAATTTTAAAAGTCGCGTATTTGGTATTTGGATCTTATTTTAGATTTGAATCAAGGCGTGGCATCCGCGGAAACCTAATCGTGCCATTTGTACGATCCTTTATCAAGTGGTAAAATCGTTTGAATCTGATTATATGCAGTTTAAGGTGAGTATTTCTCACCAGACAAACATACCTATATTTCTGTGAATTATCGCAAGTGTAATTGTAAATTATTTATTAAATGTCATCTGCCTGTGATATAACGTATGATGTTAAACCCCATTTTAAATTGACACCTCATTAGTTGTAATATAGTTGCAGTTATATTATTTAATGCTTATTTACTGTTAAATCATCACTGCAAGTTCCCTGTAAATTGAATCGTTATATGCTGAAATGATAGGCCTGAACGACAATTATTATCCATATATTTATTTAATTGTTTAAATTTGATTTGTTAACTTGGGATTGCGGGTTTGAAATGATAGAACCCGGGGTTTTGTAAATTGGGGATTGAAATGATATAAATCCGTATCACTTGACCTTGGCTAGAAAACTATATACAGACCCGTGGTTTATATAATGTTTTTCTGAAATATTTAAAATTTATTTTAAAATGGAAGTTTATAATATTCTGGTTTAAATATATTTAAAGGATTTTTATAATATTTATAATGATTTTGAATGAGTTAAAAATGTTAAATAAATAAATAAATGTTTAAATAAATTTTGGAATATAACTTATTTTGGGAATTTCTGAATTTTGTTAAAAATAAGGTTTCAGTTAAGTAAATAATTGATAAAAAGTTATATTTGGGAATTTAAAACTTGATGGTTAAGTTAATAGTCTATTACAACACTTAAATGCTGTCTTTTATAAACGAACCTTTTTAACCTATAGACTTCAGGTAGCATTTCATAAGTGCTACAGAAACTGGGATTTTGATTATTTTAAAAAAAAATTATGGAAATAATCTTTGGGGAAATGGGTTTAAATTTTGGAAGTTAATATGTAATTAATAAAAATAAGGAATTGACTTTGAATGGTTTTAAATGGAAGAATTTAATTTTAAAAAAAAAGGGTGAGAAAAAGGCAATCAATTCCTAAAATAAATTGAATAGATTTAAATGGACCATTTTATAAAATGACTAATGTTTAAAAACAATATTTTGATATCGAAGGTATTTGAAATTTATTTTGATTTCAAAATATAAATACCATTTTTAAAAAGTTGTAACCACGGGTTATAATAACGTTTGGTTGTTAAAGAGACCGGGATCGGATATCTGGCATACTCTCTGTCGATACCGAAAACCACTTTGACAACCGTGTACGCGGTGGAGATTCCAGAATGAAGTAGGATGGTGGTGACGTTTTCTTTAAGGTAAATACGTGGACCCGACTCCCGTGAGTTGGCATAAGGTGGCTAAAACAGGAGCGATTGACGGATTAATGAGGTAGCACCTCTTATCGGACGCACTTCTTCGTATGCCATTCTATTACTTTTGTGATTGTTTTGGTGCGCACCTTTGATTTGGGAGTGTTGTTCGAGGTGGGCGGTAGCTGCGGCTACGCGTTTCCATCGGTCCGGAAGCGTAATTGGTATATCTACCCTGGCATTGCCTAGTTGTGCCGTGTCACCAACCATAGCGAGCCTTGTACGAGTTTGGTTTTCTCCCGTAGCCCGTGTGGTATCCTCTGGTGGCTTCCCGATCAGGAGGGACTATGATATTGGATGGACTACCGGGACTATTACGCGTTAAGGTGGAAAATGTAAAGCCTTAACGCTATTTAAAAGTAAGTTTATTTTACTAATAGACATTATTATAATAGCGAAATATTACTACATAGTAAATAGTTCAACGGATCCTTAGAGAATGTGCGGTCCCAAGCATTCTTTAAGTTACTTGCTTTATATTATAGTACACTTGAATTAGCTTACACTATATAAGTATGTATGTCCTGACTCGAGTGTTTATGTTTTATTTTACGCTCGGGTCAGCCTGAGTTGCAGTTCAGTCATCATCCCGGAGCTAGGACTTCTGTAGATCCTTTCAAGTTGCTGGCTTCTTTCTGTCCGTTATCTTATTTATGAAATCAAGACTTTGGGAATTTTGGATTTTCTATTTGATGATTTAAACTATATTTGGGATGGAAGACTTTGTAAATTGTATTTGTTGAGACTATTTTTAGTGGCTTCATGAACCACTAAGTATTTTTAAATTCCGCTGCGAGTATTCTGATTCTGTGTCTGTGATTCTGTGATTAATTATTTACTGTATATTTTGAGATTTGCCAAATTTTAAATTACAACGCGGTAGTTTGAACAATTCAAGTCCGACATAAGAGGATGCGAATGGTTGAAATACTGGGTCGTTACATTTGGTATCAGAGCTTTGGCTCTAGGCAAAACTTAGAATGTATGGTAAAATTGATTTACAGAATCACTTTCATTTGAGCTTGAATCTCTTCCTTTTCGAATTTTGGAACGTTCCCTGCGGTTCCGAAGTTCATTCGTGTCCCTCCCTATTTATTTTCTTTTGATTTCTGGAGTATCCCATAACTCCATTTCGGGTGATCTTTATAGTGAATTGGCGGTCTCGCCAATATTCTAATAAAGGGGTGAAACTCCTTTACAATTAGCATGGATTCACCAGAGATTTATATTTAACCTCGGTTTAGATGCTAGTATCTTTGGCTATTCCGAACTCTATCTCTTCGGATCGAATGGTAAATCTACATTCGATCTGACTCTTTAAGTCACGGTTGACCAGGTTAAGGTTGCCCGCGATTTATATAAACTTATCTGGTTCCTTATTCTGTTATTTAACCATCGCATCTTCTGATTCCAACTTATCTTTAAATCAAAATTATCTTTGGTTTGAGTCCTTCGAAATTTGAATCTCTATACTTGTTTTGAAAAAAAATTTATTCTTATAATTGGGAAAAATCTAATATTATATATATAAGTAAATTTTCAGAATTTAACTAGTTGTTTAGAGATAATAGTGTTTGATTTTATTTATGGTTTTGTAAACCATTGGTTTTGTATTATATAAATAATTGAACTATAAAACATGGTTATAAATTTATTTGGAAACAGAAATGGATTTAAAACAAGAATTTAAGAATTTAATATCTGATAGTTTCAAACCTTGTGTTTAAAGTCTTAAAAGGATATATTATTATTTAAATTATTTTCGAATATAAATTTGTTTCCAAAGAATTTTTAAAGTTTTAAAAATTAGTGCTCTTCTCTTTGTCGCTGGAAAATAATTTCGGTGATGACTACAACATCATCGACATTCATTTTCGAGTATCGAAGTAAAGAGACCACGTTGTAGTTTTGCTTCAAAAATTTAATTGATTTGAATTTCTAGATGTGACTTAATTTATAATATATATAGATATATGATTTAAATTTGATTTGACATATGCTATATGTATGTATTTATTTATCTCTAAAGGGTTTGAAGTTAATTGGAAATTTAATTCATAAATTTATGTTAAAAGGTGATTCTAATGATAAAATAAAGTCAAATTTTGAATAAATATTTAAACTTGAATAATAGAATTGGAAAATTTTTTTTACTTGTATAATTGCGTGCCAATATAACTTACCTAAATCATTCAGAAATTAACTATGTAATTGGATAATATACAATATAAAAAGATTTATAAATAAAATTTGAGTGGTTATAATAAATGTTATACACTTAAACTCTAGTTATAAAAGATTAACAGAGGAAAATAAAATTAAAGGGTAATGGAATAATTTTTAATATAAAATGATGTTAAGGAACTAAGAATAAATTTAAACAGTTGTAATAAGTGTAAACATATTTGACATAGATGAGAAAAATATTGAGAGAAATAAATTTAATTATAGTTTGGAATAAAGAAGAAACTAAATGGGGAATTTAGTTTATTTTGGGAAATGGTAAATTTACTTTAAAAATTAAGTTAAATTACCATTTCAAATTTGGACTAAAATTAAACATTTTAAATTAGAATGCTATAATACCTTGTGTAAAATTTGGATAAAAAAAATGAATGAGTTTTTTAAGTGTAGGGATATTATACAAGTAAATATGTAAATAAATAAATGTTAAAATTTTAAGTATAAATAGATGAAATCAATGATTAATTTAAAATTGAATTTTTATTGTTTAGATTAATGATTCTAATTTAAGTTTCAATTTAGTTTTCTTTCAGGTTGTTTCTATTCCCCTACCTTCTTCCTTTTCGAGGACGAAAAGTTCTGAGTGGGGGAGAGTGTAACAACCCAAATTTTTAACAAGTATTTTTCACTTGTATTTTAAAAACTTTGGGGTTTATTTAAAGTGATTAAAAATAAAAATAAAAACAATTGACCAAATTTTTAATTAAATAATAAGATCTCTGAAATTTTGACATGGTTAAGAATTAACTTTAATTTGGAAATTTGGGTTTTTATCGAAGATGGTAAATAACTTAATTTCTAGCAAAATCAAGTTTTAGTTAAGAAAACTTTTATAGCTTAGGTGGTTAAGATATCTGGGCCATTCACGACAGGTCACGAGTTCGAGTCTCAGCACGGTCAGAATTTCAATTTTTTTTTAGTGTATAAATGAACTGGGTAATTACGCGTTAAAAAGGGCCCCTAAATTTAGGGAATAAATACCGTATATATATACATTAATTTGATTAAATCATTTCCTAAAAGTCTAAACATAAACTGAAAGTTTTGAAGTTTTTAAATTTTGTTAAAAGACAACTCAAATTCGCAATGTTAATAAAAAATGAATTTTGTATATTTAAAATACAAAAATTGTAAGCGAATTTAATTTAAGTAATAACTTTGTAAAATTTAGTGTTTTACAGACTGTTAAATTTCGCATTTAAAAAGGGCATGCATTGTAATGATATAAGTAACGTAAAAATGTATAAATTAAAAATGTTATTTTTGCATAAATTTTGGGCGTAAGGTAATGCGTCAGTTTGGCGTATTTTAAAAATTATATTTATATCTATATGGATTAAAATATCAGCCAGTAGTTTTATAGTAAACGTTACCTTTTCCATAGCTTTCAATTGGGTTTTAATTTTTGTATATGACTTTTTCATTCCAAAATCTTTGCCAATTCTTGCCGTTTCATTTAATAAAGATCAAAATTTCATATAGCTGATCACGCAACTATTAAATGGTATAAAATGTTGAAATCAAATTTTCATAAATTGGCAGCATAAATCACGCATATAAAATAACGTTCAAACTAAAGAAACTGGAAAGTAATCAATGCATGCATTCAAATCTGTCCTTGAAGTAGCATCCAAAGCAAATTAATACTTGCTGATTCTTTGTATATAAATCTCTCAGACTATAAAAATAGCACGCAACTTTTAATTGGAAAAATATATATAACGTTACAATCAATTTTCGTATAACTGGCAATAATAAATCACGCAGCTTTCTGGTCTGCCTAAATGTTTATTATCACTTTCCATTCTTGCCTGCTTGTTTGGTCCCCTATATTTCGCAAGCCTTATCCATGAATACATAAGAAATAATTTTATAAATTAAGAATCAATCTCTTGCCTAAATTCACGCATCATTCTAGGAATTCATTAAATCAAAATTTTGTATAGCTGGGAGAATTTCAAATTTCATTCGAATTTGCCTATTCAGTTCAAAGCAAATTATATTTGATTACTGTTTTCCTATAATCACGCAAGCCTCCCAAATATATTATTGTGCAACTCGCATCTCAGAAGATCTCACGTGCCTTCATAACTCTCAACTTGTTTTCTTATATATATATAAAGCCTCACACAAAACTTTATATTGCATCTAAAATTTGCCTTCGTTCTTCTTGAGAAATTGCACAGGTATGGCCACACCTTGCTTTTATTTATTTTGTTCTTCTTCTTGTTTCATTTGGTCCAATGTCCACACTACTCGGCTGCTCCACCACCTGTCCTTGCCACATCTCCTTTTTCCCTCTCTGATCTATTTTGACATACATGTCAGATTGTTGTAGGAAGACAAGCTTAGTATCCTTCTTTTGAATTCTATAGAAAATGCATGCATTCCTGTAGTTGTGGCCACTTGAACTTCTTGCGTGAGTCTTTTTTTTTATATGAATTGCTAAAGTGTGTCATCTTTGAAAAAAAATGGTAACAAACAAAACTAATATCCTTCATTTGCATACACTTACACGTGCAAAATCACGTTTGTTTCAGCAGATAGGTAGAACTTTTTATTACCTAAATTATTTCCAAAATATGCAGTGACTTGTATATTTTGAGTGCATGCTTACGGGGTTTAAAATAGGCAACCAGACCGTGACATTTATTTAGTTTGTATCACCTTGTTTTGTGAATTCATGCATGAGTCATTTTAATAAAATGTTAAAAAAAAAGTATATTTTCATTTGCATCTCCGGAAAAAAAAATGCATGTTTTAAAAGATGAGGTAGGAGTGGCTGTACTATGTTGCGTGTTCAAGTTTTGGGAACCAACATGCTTCACTTTTATTTAACGTGATTTTTTATACAGAGAAAGAAAAAAAGAATATATATATATATATATATATATATATATATATTAGTTGCAAATTTCACTGTTTTCAATTTCTGAAGAATTTTAGTGTACGCCACCTGTTTGTAAAAAGGGAATAACGTATTGTCTCCACCTTTTTCTTTCCAGCTTTTGCCTAAAACTTTCCACTATAATTTTCATGGGTACGTAAATAGTTAAGATTTCACTGCCTGGCCTTGAGAACGTGGGCAAGTCGAGTAGTGGGAGTGGTCGAGTCAAGTCAAATTCTATTCGTTCCAGTTGTTTCGAAAATTTTGCTTTGACCGTAATTTTAAAAGTCGCGTATTTGGTATTTGGATCTTATTTTAGATTTGAATCAAGGCGTGGCATCCGCGGAAACCTAATCGTGCCATTTGTATGATCCTTTATCAAGTGGTAAAATCATTTGAATCTGATTATCTGCAGTTTAAGGTGAGTATTTCTCACCAGACAAACATACCTATATTTCTGTGAATTATCACAAGTGTATTTGTAAATTATTTATTAAATGTCATCTTCCTGTGATATAACGTATGATGTTAAACCCCATTTTAAATTAACACCTCATCAGTTGTTTATCTGTTGTAATATAGTTGCAGTTATATTATTTAATGCTTATTTACTGTTAAATCATCACTGCAAGTTCCCTATAAATTGAGATCGTTATAGGCTGAAATGATAGGCCCGAACGACAATTATTATCCATATATTTATTTAATTGTTTAAATTTGATTTGTTAACTTGGGATTGCGGGTTTGAAATGATAGAACCCGGGGTTTTGTAAATTGCGGATTGAAATGATATAAATCCGTATCACTTGACCTAGGCTAGAAAACTATATACAGACCCGTGGTTTATATAATGTTTTTCTGAAATATTTTAAATTTATTTTTAAATGGAAGTTTATAATATTCTAGTTTAAATATATTTAAAGGATTTTTATAAGATTTATAATGATTTTGAATGAGTTAAAAATGTTAAATAAATAAATAAATGTTTAAATAAATTTTGGAATATAACTTATTTTGGGAATTTCTGAATTTTGTTAAAATTAAGGTTTCAGTTAAGTAAATAATTGATAAAAATTTATATTTGGGAATTTAAAACTTGATGGTTAAGTTAATAGTCTATTACAGCACTTAAATGCTGTCTTTTATAAACGAACTGTTTTAACCTATAGACTTCAGGTAGCATTTCATAAGTGCTACAAAAACTGGGATTTTGATTATTTAAAAATAAATTTATGGAAATAATCTTTGGGGAAATGGGTTTAAATTTTGGAAGTTAATATGTAATTAATAAAAATAAGGAATTGAATTTGAATGGTTTTAAATGGAAGAATTTAATTTTAAAAAAAAGGGTGAGAAAAAGGCAATCAATTCCTAAAATAAATTGAATAGATTTAAATGGACCATTTTATAAAATGACTAATGTTTAAAAAAAAAATTTGATATTGAAGGTATTTGAAATTTATTTTGATTTCAAAATATAAATACCATTTTTAAAAAGTTGTAACCACGGGTTATAATAACGTTTGGTTGTTAAAGAGACCGGGATCGGATATCTGGCATACTCTCTATCGATACCGAAAACCACTTTGACAACTGTGTACGCGGTGGAGATTCCAGAATGAAGTAGGATGGTGGTGACGTTTTCTTTAAGGTAAATACATGGACCCGACTCCCGTGAGTTGGCATAAGGTGGCTAAAACAGGAGCGATTGATGGATTAATGAGGTAGCACCTCTGATCGGACGCACTTCTTCGTATGCCATTCTATTACTTTTGTGATTGTTTTGGTGCGCACCTTTGATTTGGGAGTGTTGTTCGAGGTGGCGGTAGCTGCGGCTACGTGTTTCCATCGGTCCGGAATTGTAATTGGTATATCTACCCTGGCATTGCCTAGTTGTGCTGTGTCACCTACCATAGCGAGCCTTGTACGAGTTTGGTTTTCTCCCGTAGCCCGTGTGGTATCCTCTGGTGGCTTCCCGATCAGGAGGGACTATGATATTGGATGGACTACTGGGACTATTACGCGTTAAGGTGGAAAATGTAAAGCCTTAACACTATTTAAAAGTAAGTTTATTTTACTAATAGACATTATTATAATAGCGAAATATTACTACATAGTAAATAGTTTAACGGATCCTTAGAGAATGGGCGGTCCCAAGCATTCTTTAAGTTACTTGCTTTATATTACAGTACACTTGAATTAGCTTACACTATATAAGTATGTATGTCCTGACTCGAGTGTTTATGTTTTATTTTACGCTCGGGTCAGCCTGAGTTGCAGTTCAGTCATCATCCCGGAGCTAGGACTTCTGTAGATCCTTTCAAGTTGTTGGCTTCTTTCTGTCCGTTATCTTATTTATGAAATCAAGACTTTGGGATTTTTGTATTTTCTATTTGATGATTTGAACTATATTTGGGATGGACGACTTTGTAAATTGTATTTGTTGAGACTATTTTTAGTGGCTTCATGAACCACTAAGTATTTTTAAATTCCGCTGCGAGTATTCTGATTCTGTGTCTGTGATTCTGTGATTAATTATTTACTGTATATTTTGAGATTTGCCAAATTTTAAATTACAACCCGGTAGTTTGAACAATTCAAGTCCGACATGAGCGGATGCGAATGGTTGAAAATACTGGGTCGTTACACTCATAATCAAGATGATGAAATTCGTCTCGTTACCCCGGATTATACTACAAATCAGTCATTAGGAATTCTATCAAGAAATCAATAAATTCTTGATAATCGTCTCAAAAAGGTTGATCACAAACTTGATAGAATAAAAGGTTTCTTCGACAAGCTATGGGATGCCATCTCATGTACAAGCTCCACTTCTGCTTCGACCTCACGCGGCAAGCGTCCGGCTCCAATGTTCACATGGACATGCTCCAAAGAAAATCCAAGCAGCAGCACTAGTGGTAACAATGGTGGTCAAGGAGGGAGAGCTTTTCGACAACCTACCGGTGGCCCTGTTATTCGTGAACAAGAGGGAGGACATGAAGGATCTTATGATTGGGATAGGGATCCTCGATCATTTTGATGGTTTGATTTCTGGAACTTTTTATTAATTTTCAAATACTTCTGAAAAGGCTTGTATAAATAGCCTTCTTTTATTCGTGATACTCTATGGTGTGTATGATTCACACTATGTTTATGCATGCATATGGTTGCTTTGTTTGACAATTATATACTTCTACAAATTATTACTTCCTTTTGGCCGATGACAAAGGGGGAGAAAAGTCTATGTCACTAACTTTGTTTTGTAGGAAAGATAGCGCATATATTCAGGGGGAGGAAAGATAATTATATCTCTACAAACATAGGTATTGTCATCAATCAAAAAGGGGGAGAATGTTGATACGCTATATTTTGATCAATGACAATGTGCTTCAACAAAAAGGAAGAGATATGTGAAAAGCTAAAGGAAGTACTAGGAAGACCAAGGATATCATAAGTACTTATTATATATAGGTCTTAGTCATAGTTTTATTGTTAAAATCTATCCTCAAGAAACTTGCACAAACACAAAAACACATAACACAACTTCATATTTTTAGTTAAGTGTTCATTTTGCATAATCTACCAGTTTAGTCGTCTGAATAGGATATTTCCGTCGACTGAACCTGTTACACAAATACAACATGCACGGTTTCAGTCGACCAAATTTGAACCTGTGAATTTTTAATGAAGAGACACCTTCTTCTTTCCAAGATTTGCAATCATTCTCCAATGGTAATGGATGCATCTCTTGCCTGAATCTTTTGCAAATAGACACACCTCTTCTACACCTATAAAAACATGTTTCTATCATTTACAAATTACAAATTCTAATTGCTTTCATCTCTCTATTACCTTGATCACATTTTTCAGATTATTCAAGTTTTCCAAAAGAATTCACAATCCACTTCAATTGCTTGAATCTCTGATTTATCTTAAATACTTTTTGATTCATAGCAATTTATATTTCCTAAATCTCCATAAGAACATTTCATATTCTTGAGGATAAGATTATAGAAAATTTGTACTCAATTAGACTCATTAGTATTATCGAGAACACAATAAGTCATAAATACTCTTTGTACCTAGTTGAAGTCCTCTTCGATAGTTGAGGCAAGAAATCCCGTTCGGTTGTTCGGGTAAGTTGTAAACCTATTCCTCCGGGTTAAGTGAGGGTTGTTAGTTAGAATTCCTAAGAGGTGCTTATGGATTAGACGTAGGACAAAAGGTCCGAACCAATATAAAGTCTTGGTGTCTACTTTACTTATTGCTTATTGTTATTTACCTATACCATTCCACTATTCCATATTATATGATCCTACCGCATAGCTTCTTTCAATATCCCCGTTAACACATTCTATATTCTAATGGTCTATATAGATACTATAAGTTCCATTAAACCAGCGGTTTACTCAGGGAGCACTCCATAGGTATGGTACAAACCAAACTCGTAGTGGGAGCGATAAGGCATGTGACAAGGTACGCAAGGTAATGCCCAGGGTAGGATACTACGTTTTACGGATCCGGACTACTGGTAATGCATAGCAGCTACCACCGCCCACCTTAAGACACACTCCCAAATCAAAAGTGCACCTAATCAAATCACAAAGCAATAGAACGGTACCGAAGAAATGTGCCCGATAGTGGGGGCGACCCAACTTGGCCTGGCATGGCTCCTGTTTTAGCCACATCAAGCTGACTCAAGGGAGTCAAGGCTGCGTTCATACTTCATATAGACATTCGTCAAACTATCCTACTTCATTCTAGAATCTCCACCATTGGCATAGTTGTTAAAGTGGTTTCCGATATCGGCAGGGAGTATGATAATATCCGATCCTGGTCTTTTTAACAACCAAACGCTTATTTCACACCGTGATCATTTCATTTCAAATAGTTCATTATCAAAATATCATATTCATTTCAAAATCATATCACTTTAGAAATCATATCACTTTTAAAATTATATTCACTTTCGAAATCAAATTCACTTTATATAATCATGACCATAAAATAGTTTAAACCTTCATATCAAAATATTCGCATTAAAATCCATTACATCTAAATCATAACAGTTCCAACTTAAAGAGTTTGAATATTGAAAATAGTTTATATATATTGAAATAGTTATAAATTAAAAATAGTTTATATATTTAAAAATAGGTTATAGATTAAATACTTTATATATTAAAATAGTTTATATATTAAAAATAGTTTCTAATTAGAATTGTTCCTTCCAATTTCACAAATCAATTCAAATCAATCAATCTCAGTTCAACAATTTTAATTAAAAGGTTAAGGTCAAATTCAAATACTCTTCAAAACCATTTTTAATTTATATCGATTTCAAATTCAGGTTTGAACTACAAATTTAAACCACTTCCCATTCAATGGGTTTCAAAGTTTAAATATTCAAAGAATTATAATAACTCAATTTCATAAATTCGATTTATATTTCAAAATTCAACTTTATTATTTATTTAAATTTGAAAATATTCACTTAATCATTTTTAATTACATTTAAATAAAAATCTCAGATTAAAAATTCAAATAAAATCAATAATTAAATATCCAACTTCAATTATATTTAATTCTAAAATATTCACCTAATCACTTTTTATAAACATTTATGTATGTTCTCAGATTACAAATTTAAATCAATGTTACATATTCAATTTCAATTTTATTCAAATTTGAAAATATTTATTTAATCACCTATAATCGAAATCAAGTTGTCAAGTTGTAAAATCATATTTTTCAAAATCTCAAAATCAACAAGTTTCCAATCAATTCTTATTTATGTGAAATTGTCAAACAAATTAAATTACAAATTAACTTAAATTATCCTCCAAACCGTCATTTTAACAAAGTTCTTAAAAAATCTATTTTAAAATATTAATATAAATTTTAAATAAATATTTTAAATACAATGTATATACTTATCCAATTAAATTGTATTAAATAAAATTTTACTATACTAAATATTATTAAATCAAGTCTGATTTTATTAAATCTATTATTTCATATTAAAATATATTTTATATATTTAAAAATAATGAATTATAAGTAAAATCTTAAATTTACATTTTCAAAACTTAACTTATAAATTTAAAATTACAAACATATAATTAAAAAATCTAATATTTTCACATATGTTAAAATAAAATCATAATATTATATTTAAAAATAACTATTTATTAAAACCTATATATTTCATTTTAAAACTTTGGAAATCATTTTCAAATATAGACCAACGGTGTCTGTATATAATTTTCTATCCTATGTTCAAGTGATACATATTTATATCATTTCAATCCGCAATAATTTAAAAATTTACGGGTATATATCATTTCAACCCCCAATCCCAAAATTCAATTCAACAAAATAGCTTGGGTTTATCATTTCAACCCATAACGATTTCCCTAATCTACATTATCATTCGGGTATGTATCATTTCAACCCATAAAGATTTCTAGTCTAACAAGGAAGTTGTAGACTGATAATAATAGAATAACAATATAAAACAACATACCATATCAATTATAGCATGGATCATAATTAACAATTTATATAATATACATATACAACATGGTCATGGTGTCATTTGTCAATTACAAAAGTGAACAACTTTAAATATTAACATGTCATATTTAATGAAAATTCAAATTAACAACACATTCCAATCGTCATTTCATGTGAAACAGATTTACTAAACATAAGAATGTTAATTGTGAGGGATTGTTCACCTTTCGAGGGTAGAGAAGACAACGAGATGAGCTACGAATCCAAGCACAAATTGCAAAGCAAATGATAATGAACACCAACTCGAATTCGATAAAAATAAAAAAAATCTTATTATTAAATCTATTTTTAAATCTTATTTTATATATTAAAAAAATAAACTTGTACATAAAATTTTATATTTTCCATTTTAAAACTTAATTTATAAAATTTAAAATTTCAAAAACATATAAATTAAAATGTCTAAAGTTTATACATATATTAAAACTAAGATATATTTACATCAATACACATATTAAAATAAACCTTTATATGCACATATTTAATTCAATTTTTTAATTAAAACACATAATCAAATAGAAAGCTTGGCTGCTCGGAGGAAGGATCGAAGGTGGGATGGGGTTCAGATCGAATCAGGTGGCTGGAATGGCGGCGGCTTCCGCCGCATGGAAGGCAGATGGTGGAGCATAGAGAGGATGACTGCTTGGCTATCACGGCGTAGAAGAATGGGGAAGGCAAGGTGAAAGAGAGGAGTTGACTACGAGTCACAGGCGGGGTTAGTGTTGCAGCAGACGTGGTGGCTGATATTGTTTGGAAAGTGTTACCCGACCATTGGTGATTGTGCCTGAGAGTAGTGGATCGAAGCTGACGTAGAGGTGCAAGAGGTTGGCTGCGCGCTGTCAGGGGATGGGTGGGAAGTGCAGACTGTGTATAGTGTTGGAGGTTGGGGCACTAGGATGATGGAGGTGGGAGACTCGGTGCGCTTGGGCTGGTTGCTGATGCGAGTTGGAGGCAGTGGACCGACGAGTGGTGAATCAGATAATGGCGGGCGTGGAAAGATGAAGGGTCGGAGTGGTTGAGAGGCACATGCTGCTATGGGTGTAGGGTGTTCGGTTGTAGATTTTGAAGGGTGAGCAAGCGGCGACGGATGCTGCACGATAGAGGAGGACGGGTCCGGTTGATGGGTTTACTGCACGCCGAGGCATGGAGGGCTTGATAGCAATGGTGGTGGCGAGTGTTTCAAGAGGGAGGGTAGTGGAAGGCGATAGGAACTGCAACCAGAAGGAGGTAAGAAAGGGAGGAGAAGGACGTAGCTTTCAGTGAGGTGAGGCTGGACGAAGATGGTAGGACATATGGAGACGAGCAGCTTTGAAAGGAAACATAATGTTTGAGCTTCAGATTTTTTTATGTTTATATATATATATCTATACTATTATATGATTACTGAGTTTGGTTTCAAGAGCGCACATGCCTCTAAATTTTTTTAAGAAATGAACAGTCACGACTCTTCTTTTTTATTGCAACGTTTCGCAAGTCCTTTCGGTTCTTCTCCTTTGTGCAATCAACCATCTTCCCTGATTCTTTGAAAAAAGCCTTGAAGTTCACATCTTTCCATTCTTCTATATTGACCTTCATGTTATGGAGTTCAACTCGCAATCGTCCACTCCTTTCTCTCTCAAATCGTCGAACCTATAACCCTACAAACATCAGTAATCGGCTGTCAAAGTCCCTCTTTTTCATTCCTTTTTTGCTCTGTCACCGTCTTTTACCTCTCTTTCCACCACTCCATCGCAATCATACTTCCTTTCCTTTCACAAATAGTCGAACCTCTAATTCATAAAATTGTGTTTCTACACATTTTAGATGACTGCTGCTTTTGTTTTGGGTATGCTTGGGTATAGCAAATGCTAAAGCATGTTTATTGATTGAAAAAAATGGCTATATTGGTTGTTGGAATTTCTGTACTTGCACCTAGATAAGTTTCCGTAGCATTATGCTTATTTGTATTGATCGTGGGTTCACTCCATTGTTGTTGTTTGGATCACTTCATAATTTTATGGCAAATCGATAATAGGTATCTGCGATTTGGCTCTTCTCCGTTAGTTGATTTATACAAAAAAATTTGTTGTTCATATTTTGTATCGCGGCTTGCAAATAGAATTTGTTTGTTTTTATTATGTTCTACTAAGTTTTCTCAGTTGTTTACTATATAAATTTATAAAATCCATTTCTATGCGTGCATTAATTGTGCCATCATTGGTATTTCCTCACAAGCTATAACTCTGTTATTATCTGCTAAATTTCCTCCTATAACTTCATAGAAATTGAACGTGAAGGTGATATACCCACCGAATAAGTATGTAATCTATAAAATTTCATCTACGCTGATTTATTATCCTTAATGTTGTTTGTTGAGTAGTAATCTAACTCATCGCTATCGTCGACGAACAGAGGTATGCACCTTCTTCCATCTATTGTTCATCTTTTTTATCATTGGTTTTGTTCAATGCAATAGTGTAAATTATGAAAGGTGGTATTTTTAACATTTACTTTCAACTTCAATTGTTCTGTGCCATTCAACTTTTCAATAAAAGGAAACAAATTTTCTTTTAGGTAGATTGTGTGTTCTTTTATGTACTTAAGTACCACACATATTCTTTATAAACCATATTTGATTAGTACAGTTAATGAAATGCTATTATGTCTTAAATGGTTGCAGGTATTGTGGATTTCCTGAAAGAACAAGTGCACCAAATTGTATGGGCAATGAATTTGTCCACTTATTATGAAAGAAGGCATCAGTTAACCAAAAATAGATTCACAAGCATCACGACTTACTGTCCAAACAATAAATAAAAGGTATGAAGCATTAACTATACTTTGCATTATTATATTTATTTTTTATGTTTTCTATATGTTGAAGTATGCTATACTACTTTTGGATGGACTCATTTCCATTATTCCTCTATAATTACCAGAACGTTGGAAAGATTTTCTATTTAAGTATAACTGATATACTCACCTTTTATTTGCGTGTAGAATTACTCTAGGCATAAACACTCTTTTAAGTTTAAGCAGCAATACAATATTTTAGGATATTTTGGGGCTTTTCTTCCATCAGATTTGTTTGTTGATGGTAAACAGACAATGATATTTTAATGACATTATACGACACAAGTGAAATTCTTGATGAAATGCTTACCGATAGTTTGACTTATTTGTACTGCAATGGTGGCAAACAAATTGTAAAGGTTCTTAAGTTAGAAATTGTTTTGCAAATGTTGTTAAAAGTAACTAAAGATTTTTTGTTTACTTAATTTGTGCTTATTGGTATATTTCCTTACCAAATGCCGGTGGAATTTTTCTTCAACAGTGTTGATACACCCTGTTGTTATGAACTTTCTCCGGGAGTACTTAAATTGTACTGAGAAATTGATATGTTAGAAAGCATAATTGAACCAGGAAAGAAAGCAACTTGATCTTTGTTAGCTATAGTAAAATCTGAACTGGAAATAAATGGTATTATTCATAAAATGTTTTGGAATCTCAAAGAGCCTTTTAATGTTATATATATCTGCTTCAGACACACCTTCTATGTCTACCAACATATTATGAATAATTTTAATAAGGATGTAACCAATGTCAGTCCTAACCAAAAAAAATCCAAAAAAGAGTCTACCCTGAAATACATCTGGATTCAAAATGAATACATCATTTGCGATTGAATTTGGAAGAGTTGCCTTGCGACATTTTGGTTAAGCTATAGCAGCCAAGGGTTTGGCTAAAGTGTCTTTTCTCAAGTTGCATTTAAATTTTAGTTTACTCTTTTTTGTTCGAACTGAATGTTCATGGTTTTCTTCCTTATGGATCTTAATATATCTATGAGATAGTTACGAAGAAAGGTTAGGTTTATTTATGTTTCATTTATCTTACCGTGTATTTTTTAGTATTAGTTAATTTGAGAATTTATTTTCCTTCCTAATTATTCTTACTCTGAGCATTTATATTCAATGAAAATAAAGTTGATACAGATACATTTACATTTGTCTTGCATTTTCACATTTCTATCGATAATAAAGAGTGTTTCGGTGGATATTTTGTTTTACAAGGTAATGTTAGAGAAAATAAACTTATTATATGACGATTATCTATTTTACTGCATTGCTCATTTATTGTTCGATTGAAAAGATACATTTAAACATTTCCTACAAATATTTTTCAGGGTAATTAATGAACTTTAGAAGAAAATGATGCAGTGGTATAAGTGGAATGTGATCCTAAGAAACAACAGGTATGCATTAATAAATAAATGATTTTAGTATTAACCTTGACTATTGTTCAATTGGTACATTGTTTGTGTAGCTATGCTCAACTTTTTACTAGAAAAAATCACTCATGCATTTGAATAATAACTCTTTTCTATTTATGTGGAAAACACATGAATAGTGGGTTGGATCATGAGGACTTGATGAAGAAAAATGACAAACATGAATTTGAAAAAACAGAGACGAAGAAAGGTAATTCATCTTTCGTCCATGCCTTTTCATTCTTAAATTTTGTAATTAATAAGTTGTGAGAGTGGGCAATAAAGTGTTATTCATTCTTGAAGCAGTATAAACTATGCATAAGGGTAGAATAAATATTAGGAAAGAATTTTTTCTAACTAGATGCAATATCGAAATGATTGGATTATTAAAAAGGGTAGAATAAATAATTCTTGTAATTAAATGCAATATATAAATGACTTGATTACCAAAAGGGACAATGGCTCAATGTTATATTATAGCTTTTAATGATATGTTAAGAGATATTTTTACTTATATGGTCCTCCTTTTGATCTTTAAAATTGTTATATCATGCTTTATTTCCATGTTACTCCATTATTATTGAGTAATAAATTATATTCAGAGATTTCTCATATCGATCAAAAAATACATGATGAAATAAAAAAAAACTATGTTGTCTTATTATTGCAAGGGTACTATTATATTTATTTATAGCCTTAAATATTTGTATTTGAATGATTTTGTGTAAGAACATTTCGTTCCACATATTTCAGCATCACCTATAAATATCTCACTAGATAGGGATGTATACACTGGTGGTAAAAACACAGTCTTTGTTAAATTCCTTCTATCAACCTTTTTGGTGCTTCTCATGACCATGACCAGAGCATGGACAACATGATCTTATGATATATGATTTCCTGGTATTTTATTTTAAATTACTATTTTAATTTTCATATTCAACAGAGTAATTTATTTCATCTTATTCGTTGATATATACATGTGTTGGTTCAACAGATTTTTTGATGAGAAATAACAAGATTTATTTCATACGAACTAAAAAATATTTTCTTGCATGTCTTATTAAATTAGAAGTAATAGGGATACCATTTAAAGTCTGAAATTGATGTTTAAGACAGTGACGTAGCTGCTGCCTTATTACTGCTGAAATGGTTAAGGGTATGGTGTTCATTGCTAATTAGGTGTAGAAGACCGTGGATGAAAAAATGTCTAGCAGATTGTGTAGTTCAGTCATGATATGTGATGGCGAGAGATCTCACTAATGAAAGAAAAGCATTAAGGACAAGCAACATAAGAGTGGTCTGAGGAAGTTGAAGGACCGGAAAGCAAAAAAAGATGGACACTGCCACCAAAAAAATATCATGCCTTGAGATGTAAAGTCGGTCATATTGCATTAGACAAATCAGTTGAATAATTGTGTGCTTTTTGTTATAAGCTTCTTTTACTATTGTTAAGTGTCGAAACAAAATACCGACTTTTTTAACATAATCTATCATAATTGTCGTGGACAACTTTCAATCAAAGCAATCAACTTTACTCTTTATTGTAGTAATAACATATACTAAAATGTAAATGTGCCCACTTTTTTCTGTTGCAAGTAGACTGCATCTATTTTCCTGATTACAAAGCATATTCTAATGTTATGTTCTGTGCTGTATGACTGAAAACTTATGTTAAGAATTAAGATATACTTATATAGAAAAGATAATTATACATACCCGTTTAGTCTCATGATTAATTATCTATTTATTGCATGTAAGAATGGAAGATTGCTTAATTTATTAAATTTATTGTTGTCTACATTCAATGCACTCTTATTTTACCACCTTCTAACCATGAATACCTACAGGGGTACATTACCGTTCACTATTAACCACTAAAAACAAATCATATATCGGTGGCAAAAAGTGCTTTCCAACTATTTTGAGTTATTAGTTTTATACAACTTCTTTCACCAACCCGTATGCGTAGCACTAGTATATTCGAATAGAATGAAAGGAATTAGAGAAGGAAGGAACATGATGGGATGCACCAGAATTATATTGGGACCAGCATGTATACCAAAGCAATATGAAAAGCAAAGGTCAAGATCTGAATCCATGGAAATAATAATGATAGTGGCCGTTTGTTTCACGGTGGATAACGAGAGGACACAGAACACCAAAAGGTTCCAAATGGGTACTAATACGGCTGATCCTTATACACGTTTCGCCACCTCCTAGGCACCGAAATGCACAAATGAATATTCTACGGAGATAAGCACGATGAAAAAAACATAATGGTATATAGATATGAGTGATATGACCAAGCTATCAAAACTTGATATTCGGTACTGAAAATGCTGCTAGAACGCCGAAAATAAGATAAACGGAGCTAGAGCAGTCCAAATTTGACGAAACGAATTATGACGTCTCACTCAGAAAATGATTTACATTTTTATTATATAAAAATATTCAAATTTCGAAAATATTTTATTTTCATAAAATTTAACGGATTTAAATTTAAAATTTTGAAATTTCACGCACAAACAAACTTTTATATTAACTAATGAAAATATGACACTTGCTATGTTTAAATAGACGCATATCAAATTTTCATCATTAAATTTTATTATTTAATTTCAATAAAAATTTAGTTAATTACGTTATTAAAAATCGTTAAAATTTCCGGGTCGTTACACTCTCCCCTGCTCGAAACTTTTTCGAAAAGGAATGAGATAGGAGAATGGAAGCAATATAAAAGAATGATAGATTTGGAATACATAATACAAGATATAACCATTAATTTAAAACCATATAAATTTATTTATTTTATTTCATTAACAATTTATTTATATTCAACTTCTTTATAACTGAAGTTCATTTTCTTCTCTCTCAAAACAAGTTTTTTTAACTCATTTATTTAATCCATTAGCTTTCACATAAGTTAATTCCACTTCATAATTCAGTTTCAATTATTCTCTGTAATTTACTTATGTATCACAAATGGTTTACAAAATATAAATTTATTTATTACTTATTCAGTTTCTTAAGTTCATATTTATTTACTTAAATGGCATTCTAGGTTTTATTATTATTCAATGTATTTCACTTAATCAGTGTATAAAAATTCAATATAACTACTCAATTTTTTTTCATTTGTAAATTCCCTTAACAAAATTTCAATTTTTGGACATCTTATTACTTACATTTATATTGTATACTATTCCATTACAAATTTACCTTATATCGACAACATTTCTATTAAGCAAAATTTAGTTTGACATTTTATTACTTAAGTTTCTCTTGTATTACCTTCAATTACATGTTCACATTACATTACAACTTTTTTTTGAATATTTCAGGCGAGTTATATATGTTTTAGAATGCATTTGAGTATTATACCAATTAATATTTCCTAGTTTAACTATTTCAGGTTGTTTTCAATTTCATTTCTCATTTTAGACACTCCGGTTATTCAAAAATTTTGGTTCATTTCAACAATTGAAAACCATTACTTAACATAAAAACTAAGAGTTAAATTTTCGGTTTCGCTTATAACCATTTTGAAATATATATATATATATATATATATATATATATATATATATATATATATATATTATACATCAAATCATACTCAAGAAATTGAAATCAAATCCATATTCCAAAACAAAGTGTAGCAAAGCTACTAAGTGGTCTCTCCACTCTGAGACTAGAAAATGAATGTCGATGATGCTGCAGTCATCATCGAAATTATTTTCCAATGACAAAAGAGGAGAGTACCGATTTACTTCTTTAAAATTCTTTGGAAACAATTTCCATTCAAAATACTTTCAAATAATTTTTTTTCAAAACAATTTTGAAAAAGACTAGAAATTAAATTCTCAAATCCTTAATTTAAATCCATTTCATTTGCAAATGATGTTTATAAACCATGTTCAAAAAATTTATCTCCTTATAACGGACGACAATAATTAATGGTCTAGGGATGTTGAAAAACAATAAATGATAATCTAGTATTATCATTTCTAACAACCAATTCATTTAACTATCTAATTTTGGAAAAATATACTTATATATATATAATATAGTCATACATAAAATTATCTTATTTACCAATTCTCAAAACAATATTGTGTCAGTTTGCTCTGTTCATGTGTTTTGGAATTCCTATCGATTGCATCGGCCAGACGAATCGAAACCCAAATTCAAACTTAACAACTCAAACAAAACAATACAAAATATTTTATGTCAATTTCAAATACGCTCCACGACGATTCGAGAATGGATTTTAAAACAAGGATAAAGATTCAAATTTTAAGGATCCCTAATCAAAGAGAATACTAACTAAGAAGATAGGCTTAAAAGGAAGATAAGATAACTAAAATACAAAAGAGGAAAGATGGGAAGGATTATATTAAATGCGACAACCTTAACTGGGTCAACAGAGACTTAGAAAATACGAGAATATCATAAACAAAAATGGGTACAAACCTATTGAGAACATCATAGTAAGCATGATATATGAGATCGAAGAAGAAGGCAGGAGAATTAGTTAATCCAAAGGGTATGACTAACCATTCATAGAAACTATTAATCTGGGAGGAAGGACAATAGGTCGAGCTTCAGGAATAAGACCGATGTGGAATTCAATTTCCCGCTCGGGAGGAAGAGAAGCGACTTCACCAAAACATCAGGATGATCCCTGACTATCAAGGTGGAGCCAAGATCACTAGGCTGAGAATCAAGCGAAAAGATAATATTGCCTGCATTATCCTGAGGCATTTGACATTCAATCACAAGAGAATTACCATGGTCATCTACTAGAGAAATGGTTTGGGCTTTGCAATAAATCACAGAATCAAAACCAAGGACGTTTAATTCTCTGGTGAATCGATGCCCGTTGTAAAGGAGTTTCGCCCCTTTACAAATCATACCAAGGTTGGCAGGACAAGAATGAATATGATCAAGAAGGACATGAATAGGAAAATCATGCAAACAGAAGGAGGAGTGGGAGAGGTCTTGGCAAAGGCACCAGATGTCCTACCTCTCTGCTGAGTGGGAACCAAGACAAGAACGAATTTAAGAACAAAGGGACAGTTCCAAAATTCAATAGAACTCCTAATCAAAGAGGATCCTAACAAAGAATTTCAAGCTCAAACGAAGATAATTCTATAATTAATTTTACTAATTCTAGGGTATTACTACCCTATCTCCAACGAGTTTTTACTCCATATGCTACGTTTAGCCTAAACTAGAGTTCCGATGCCACATGTAACGACCTGCTATTTCGAATTATTCAAATCGATAATCATCCACACATGTCAGACTTGAGTTGCTCAAAAAAACAGTTTGTTAATTTATATTTGGCAAAACTTAACATATACAGTAAATAAATCAATCACAGAATCACAGACACAGAGTTTTACAATAATAAGCAGCAGAATAGATAAACAGTAGTTCATGAAGCTACTACATAAATATCAGAGTCTGAAAACAGAAAATCCCAAGCACATAGAAGTCTCAGCACATAAGCAAATGATAAGTCTGAACATAAACTGAAATAATTGAAAGCTGAAAAGATATAAAAGCTCCAAGCTCCAATGGTGAGTCTCAAATGCTACGACACTTAGTCTGATCTGAGCGTAAAGCAAAACACAAAACACTCGAATCATAATTAACATTCTTATGCAAGTAAATCAACTAAAATGAAATTTCCAAGTGAAATACAATATAACTCAAATGATGTTTGGGATTCCCATCCTTTAAGGATCCGTTAAACTATCTATATACAGAGTACAATACGCTACATAGATAATGTCTACAGTAAAGTAAAATATTAAAATAGTGTTAAGGCGTTATCCGTATCCCCCTTAACACATTTTGTACTCCTGTAGTCTATACAAATACTGTTAGCTCCACCAAACTGGTGGTTTACTTAGGGAGCACTCCATAGGTACGGTACAAACAAACTCGTAGTGGGCGCGATAAGCATGTGACAAGGCATGCGAGGCAATTCCCAAGGTAGGGTACTACCGTTTTTTAGATTTGGACCAGTGGTAACGCATAGCAGCTACTACCGCCTACCTAGGGATTCACTTCCAAATCAAAGGTGCAACCAATCAAATCACAAAGCAATAGAACATATCGAAGAAATGTGCCCGATAGTGGGGGCGACCATAATTTGCCTGGCATGGCTCCTATGTTAGCCACATCAAGCTGACCCGAGGGAGTCAGGGTTGCGTTCATACCTTATACAGACGTTCGTGAAACCATCCTACTTCGTTTTGGAATCTTCACCATGTGCACAGTTGTTAAAGTGGTTTTCAATATTGGCAGGGAGTATGACAATATCCGATCCTGGTCTTTTTAACAACCAAATGCTAATTTCACACCGTGGTCATTTTATTTCAAAATTTTCATTATCAAAATATCATATTCATTTAAAAATCATATCACTTTAGAAATCATATCACTTTCAACATCATATTCACTTTCGAAATCGTATTCACTTTCTAAATCATAACCACAAAATAGCTTAAACCTTCATATCAAAATATTCACATTTAAATCCATTAAATCTAAAACATAACAGTTCCAACTTAAATAGTTTAAATATTGAAAATAGTTTATATACATTGAAATAGTTATAAATTAAAAATAGTTTGTATATTTAAAAATAGGTTATAGATTAAAATAGATTATTTATTAAAATAGTTTATATTAAAAATAGTTTCTAACCAGAACTGTTTCTTCCAGTTTCACAAATCAATTCAAATCAATCAATCTCAGTTCAACAATCTCAATTAAAAGGTTAAGGTCAAATTCAAATTCTCTTTAAAACCAATTTAAATCCAGGTTTTAACTTCAAATTTAAACCACTTCTAGTTCAATACGTTTCAAAGTTTATATATTCAAACAATTACAATAACTCAATTTGATAAATTCCATTTATATTTCAAAATTCAACTTTAATATTTATTTAAAATTTAAAATATTCACTTAATCATTTTTAATAACATTTAAATTATAATCTCTTATTACAAGTCAAATAAAATCAATAATTAAATACCTAATTTTAATTATATTTAATTTTAAAATATTCACCTAATCACTTTTTATGAACATTTAAGTAAGTTCTCAAATTACAAATTTAAATCAAAATTACATATCCAATTTCAATTTTATTTAAATTTGAAATATTTATTTGATTGTTTTTAATCAAAATCAAGCTGTCAAGTTCTAAAATCATATCTTTCATCAAAATCTATAAGTTCCAATCAATTCTTATTTATATTAAATCCTCAAACAAATTAAATTAAATTATCCTCCCAACCTTTATTTTATCAAAGTTCTTACAAAAATATATTTTCAAAACATTAATATAAATTTTAAATATAATATATATACTTATCTAATTAAATTCTATTAAATAAAATTTTACTATATTAAATATTATTAAATCAAATCCGATTTTATTAAATCTATATTATTTTATATTAAACTATGTTTTATATATTTAAAAATAATAAATTATAAGTAAAATCTTAAAATTTACATTTCTCAAAACTTAACTTATAAATTTAAAATTACAGACATATAATTTAAAATCTAAAATTTTCACATATCTTAAAATACAATCTTTATGTTATATTTAAAAATAACTATTTATTAAAACCCATCTATTTCCTTTCAAACCTTTGGAAATCATTTTGAAAAATAGGCCAACGGTGTTTGTATCTAATTTTCTATCCTATGGTCAAGTGATACAGATATTTATCATTTCAGTCCGCAATAAATTAAAAATTTACGGGTATATATCTTTTCAACCCGCAATCCCAAAATTCAGTTCAATAAAATCGCTTGGATTTATCATTTCGGCCCATAACGATTTCCCTAATCTAAAATATCATTCGGGTATGTATCATTTCAACCCATAGGCATTTCCTATCTAATAAGGAACTTGCAAAGTGATAACAATAGAATAATAATATAAAACAACATAACATATCAATTGTAGCAAGGATCATAATTATCAATTTATATAAAATACATATACAACATAGTTATGGTGTCATATGTCAATTACAAAAGTGAACAATTTAAATGTTAACATATCATATTTCAAGATTAAATTACCGACAAACTCAATTTTAACAGCACATTTCAATCATCATTTCATGTGAAATAGATTTACTAAACATAAGAATGTTAATCGTGAGTGATTGCTTATCTTCCGAGGCTAGAGAAGACAACAAGATGAGCTACGAATCCAAACACAAATTGTGAAGCAAAGCCCGATGAATACGAACTCGAATTTGATAAAAATACAAAAATATACATTTCCTTATTATTATATCTGTTTTTAAATCTTATTTTATATATTTAAAAAAATAAAGTTATAAGTAAAATTTTATAATTTACATTTTAAAACTGAACTTATAAAATTTAAAATTTCTTAAACATATAAATTGAAATATCTAAATTTTATACATATGTTAAAATTTAAATGTCTTTATAGCAATACACATATTAAAATAAACCTTTATATATATATATATGTATATATATATATATATATATTAAAATCAATTTTTTAATTTAAAAAACATAATCAAATAGAAAGCTTGGCTGTTCGGATAAAGGAGCAGAGATGAGAAGGGGTTCAGGTCGAGTCAGGTGGCTAGAATGGCGACTCCTGCCACTGCATAGTGGAGCATTAGGAAGATGACTACTTGGCTATCACGGCGAAGAAGAACGGGGAAGGCAAGGTGAAAGAGAGGAGTCGGTTATGAGTCACAAGCGGCTCAGGCTACTGCTGTCTAGGAGGGTTAGTGTTTCAGCAAACGTGGTGGCTGATGATTGTTCGGAAAGGGTTGCTCGGCCATTGGTGATTGTGCGTGAGAGGGTGGATCGAAGCTGAGGGGAGGTGCAAGAAGGTTGGTTGTGCATTGTCAGGGGATGAGTGGGAAGTGCCGGCTGCGTACTACATTGGAGGTCGGGGCACTGGGAAGATGGAGGTGGGAGACTCGGTGTGTGTGGGCTGTTAGCTGATGCGAGGTGGAGGCTGTGGACCGATGAGCGTTGAATCGGATGGTGGCGGGCATGGAAAGGCGAAGGGCCAAAGTGGTTGAGTGGCATGGGCTGCTATGGGTGTATGATGTTCGGTTGTGGAGTTTGGAGGGTGAGCAAGCGGCGGCGGATGCTGCACGGCGGTGGAGGATGGGTCTAGTTGATGGTTTTACTGCAGGTTGAGGCATGGAGGGTTGTGCTAGCAATGGTGGCGACGAGTGTTTCAAGAGGGAGGGTAGTGGAAGGCGATGGGAACTGCGACTAGAGGGAGGTGAGACGGCAAAGAGAAGGACATGGGTTTCAGTGATGTGAGGCTAGATGAAGATGGAAATATGGAGACGATTAGCTTTGAAAAGAAACAAAATGTTTAAGTTTTGGATATTTTAATGTTTATATATATATATATATATATATATATATATTCGAAAAAATTAAAGGAAATAGAGAAGGAAGGAACACGAAGGGATGAACTAGAATTATATTGGGACCATCATGTATATCAAAGTAATGGGAAAAGCAAAAGTCAAGATCTAAATCTATGGAAATAAAATTGACACTAGCCATTTGTTTGACGGTGGATAACGAGAGGACACAGAACACCAAAAAGTTCCAAATGGGTACCGATACGGCTAATCGTTATACAGTTTTTGCCACATACCGGACACCAGAATGCACAAATGATTATACTGTGGAGATCAGCACGGCGAGACAAACAGAATGGTACACAGATATGAGTGATACGACCAAGCTATCAAAACTCGATATTCGGTACCGAAAATGCTGTTAAAACGCCGAAAATAAGATAAATGGAGGTACTGCAGTCCGAATTTGACGAAACGAATTTCGTCTCAATTAGAAATTGGTCTACATTTTTATTATATAAAAATATTCTATTTTGAAAATATTTTATTATCATCAAATTTGACTGATTTAATTTATTGAATTTTAACAAACAAACAAACTTTCATATTTTCTAATGAAAGTCTAACATTTTCTATGTTTAAATGGACGCATACCAAATATCAAATTTTCATTATTAAATTTTATTATTTGATTCAAGAAAAATTTAGTTAATTACATTGTTAAAAATCGTTAAAATTTCTGGGTCGTTACACTCTCTCCAACTCAAAACTTTTCATCCTCGAAAAGGAATGCGATAGGAGAATAGAAGAAAATAGAACGAAAAGATAGATTCAAAATATAGAGTACCAAATACAATAATTAATTTAAAACCATATAAATTTCATTTTGGGCATCTTATTACCTACATTTATATTGTATATTATTTAATTACATATTCTTTTTTTATTTTCACTTTTGAATATTTCAGATAAGTTATATATATATGTTAGAATGCAACTGAGAATTATACAAAAAGGTTGCCAATAAAAGTACTAAAAGGAATAAGTCTAATTGAAAAGTAATTTTGTATCAAACCGGATTATCGAAGTTTAAAGACATCTAGTTTCTATATTTTCCTTACTTAAGACCTTACAATACCCATAAATTGGATTTTAGATCAAAATAATGCACATTTCTAGGGTGTGGAATAAATTCAAAAGGGTATAAATGCCTTGATAATAGTGGGAAATATTTTATAAGTAGACATGTGGTGTTTAATAAGAATATATTTCCTTTTAGCAATACAAGTATGAAGACAACCAGAATGATATATAATCCAAAGGTATAAATTCTAATAATACCTATGTATTCAGACACATGGAATTAAGTGGAAGGTGAGAAGAATTTAGGAGATCCTGATCCACTACTCGCAGTGTTCGATGAACCAGCTCATGAATCAACATAGTCACCTGGTCATCTCAACCAATTACCTGCATATTCAACCAGTCGAACACAATGTATTAGTTAAGGAAATTCAAATGCTCAGCGAATTCAATCAGAAAATAACAACAATTAGGTTAATATTGAAGAACCACCACAAAATGAACCACACGGCAAATCTAGGTACCACATGATCACAAAGGCAAAGAGTAGAATATTCAAGCCAATGATATACACTACAATTAAAATACCTAAAGGGCCTGAAACTTTTGAAAAACTATAAAAGAAAAACACTGGAAAGCAACCATGGATGAGAAACACAGTGCACAAATAAGAAATAAGATATGGAACTTGATGACCCCACTAGATAATAAAAACATAGTTAGGTGTAAGTGGACCTACAAACTAAAGAAGAATCCAAATGGGATAACTTCCAGATATAAATCAAAACTAGTGGCAAAAGGATACACACAACAACATGGGTTTGATTTCAATGAAATATTCTCACCAATGGTTGAACCAACAACAATAAGAATCATTCTTATAATAGCACTACATAGAAAATGGAGCATTAGGCAATTAGATATTAACAGTGCATTTTGAATGGTGTTCTACAGGAATAAGTTTACATGGAACAACCATAGGGATATAAGCATAATATTATTTATGTGTGCAAATTAAATAAGGCAATATATGACCTTAAGCAAGCACCAATGTTCTAGTTTGATAATATGAAAACCACATTAGTCAATTTGGGTTTTCAATCTACCAATTCAGATAACTCTCTTTTTACTAAGATTAATGATGTATCAGCTGTTTACATACTAATATACGTTGATGATTTAATTATTACATGTGATATTGAAGTTGAAATTGATAACCTCATACAATATCTGGACAAGCAATTTTCAATCAAGGATATGGGAAACTTAAATGACTTCCTAGGATAGAGGTTAAAAGGAAATTAGTTTTGGAGATCAACTTGTGTCAGAGAAAACACATCATAGAACTACTAATTAAATCAAAAAAGGAAGGAGCAAACCCTCAGCCTACACCTATGATAAACAACCAATATTTCTCCAAAAATAGGGGAGAACTAATTTTTAATGATAAAGAATATAGAAGTATTTTGGGAGCTTTACAATATGTAACTATAACTAGACCAGATATCTTGTTTAGGGTTAACAACATGTGTTAATTCATGCCGAAACCATTGGACGAGCATTGGAAGACAGTAAGGAGGATCATATGATACTTAAATGGCATTGCAAATAATGGTTTAACACTTAATTTCAGGAAGTACCTCAATATAACTAGATATGTAAATGTTGACTAGGCAACAAACGCAGATGATAGAAAATCAACCACAAGATATTGTATACATATTAGAGATAATCCAGTGTCGTCGTGTTCAAAGAAATAATCAATTGTTTCAAGATCCAGCAGTGAGGCTGAATACATGAGTGCTAGTGCTACTGCCAAAATCATATGGATACATTCACTAATGGATGAACTGAAGATTGACGCAAGCATCAAATCGATATTATGGCGTGATAATCAGAGTGTAGTGTATTTATCCGCAAATCCCATACCTCATTCGAGAACTAAACACATAGAAATAGACTTATATTTTGTTTGGGAACAAGTTCTCAAAGGGAGACTATAAAGAAACCACATACCTGCCAATTACCAATATGCAGATGTACTCACTAAAGCATTCTTCACTAAATCCAGAAACGATCAAAAGATAGAGCCAATTGGAGCTGATTCAATCAAACACATCAAGATCCAAAAAGTTAGTGAGTTTTCAGGAGCCCATAAACTCAGATCTTCTTCAGCTTTGAAGTAACCCAAAGTTGGATCAAGTAAATCAAAGTCTGGATGAGGCAATAACGAACCTAGGAATTCCCATCAATTGGAATCACTCAGACCTAGATAGAATTTGAATTCGTCAAAGCTCTCAAACCAGAAATCTCATCAAATTTTGCTGCAAATTAAAGTTTTAATGAAGAGTAGACGAATTTGGGAATTCGCATAACCCTATCCCTAAGGTTTGAGTGGGGGAGTTAGAAATAAAGGCAAATATGATACACGAGATAATATATTTTCACAAGCAAGCAGGCCAGACACAGAAGCTTTCAATAGTCCCGGCCCAATTATGTTACTTTCTACATTATAAATATGTAGCTGTATAACAGAGAATTGTAACTTTCAATTTCTAAAAATAATCAACACAAAGGTATTCTCTTTTGCACTTAATTCTTTAGTATCATCTTGTACATGCGAAAGCATCATATCACGATTTTTTTAATCAAGTTGTAACCTATACAACAATATTCTAGCGAAGCGATCAAGAATCTCTAAATCTTTTATTATATAGGAAAGATAAATAATGATCATAACATATAACAAATAATGCCTTCCTTATTTAGTTTGACAACCACCTTCACATAATGAACATGATAAACACAAAAAGAAAGGAGAGTGAGTAATTGAAAATACAAAACCAAAAAAGAAACATAAGAATTTAAAATTCAAATCAGATTCCACTTTCCTTAAGACGGAATCTTGAAATTACTCAAATCTTCTCTGAAATTTTAAACCCTAAAAACCCATTTTACTTAATTAATTGTCTTGAATATTGCGTTGCTATGATATTCATATGAAAACTGCATGCAAAATCAAATTTGATTTTAATCGTCTATACTAATCAACTCCATTGATCACAGTGTAATGTCAATTGACAATAACACATCTTATACATGTGATACATATCAAAAGAAAAATACAAACTTTCATACCTAATAAAATTAAACTTTGTGCCAGTATGAGTCAGAAGCAAATCTCATATCCAACTATAACTTTCCAGTCAAATATATTTATTTTGAATGTTTTTGATGGGCTTAGGTTGCACTTATTATGTAGGTTTAACCCCATTTACTGAAAGCTTTACTCCTTTTTGATAAGCTTCAATATAGCATGTATATTCAACATACATAGATTTCGTCCTATGTTCAATTTTAAAATAATTTCATACGACATCTATATTCAGTCTTAGAATTTACAGGTGTAAAACTCTACTACATAAATGACTTAAGGGAAAACACGTTCTAAATATTACGTTTTGTCGAATATTTTCAACGTAATGAATAATACTTTAAATAGGTAGGAGATTTAAAAGTATTGGTAGGTAGCCATTACTCATATCCTAAATATTTTAAAGTTTGTATACGCAGTGTATAAATGCAGTTTAATTGAACATGTGTACCAAGAGAAATATTGCTCATTTATAAAAAAAATCAAACTTTTATGAGACTACTTTCTATAGCTTAATTTGTTGGATTGATCGAACCTAAATGCGAAGTGGATTTTACTCTTGAAATCTTCCCTTACACATTGGAATGGTCAATAACTTTGACATGATTTCCATATACCTAAAATATCATTAGCACTACTCATTTAAAAAATGAATTCTTGCTTATAGTAGTTCAACTTGTAAATTTAGAATATATGTTTACTTATCTATATTCAAATACACTTTTTCATGACTCGGTAGGGTTTTACGATGTAGAAGCTTTAATAATTAGTGGTTTTATTACATTTCTAAAACATTTAATAGTAGCTCAGTAAAGCTAGAGGTTGCAGCCAATAGGAAATGGCTATATTTCTTAAAATTAACTTTTCCTAGATTAGCAGTGCTAAGATAAAACAATAGTTTTGAAACTCATAAAGAGGTACTGTATGATGAGAAGAGAAGATATCAAACCATCCCCTACTCAAAGAGGTAACTCAATCATGGCGCTTAAAAAGTTCTACTATGTTCTCCAAAGCGATGTATAAATATGTTGATCATGAAGTGATATATGTGTTCAAGCCACATGATCAAATCATTATATCAGTATTTCAATTTTCAAAATAGAAATGAAACTCTAACATGAAAACAATGAATAAACAACAGTAGTTTGAGACGATATTCTCACGGTGAATGGAGCGAGCCAAGGAAGTAATCTTATGGAGGCAAAGCAGGACCGGATTTAGATTAGAGCAACAATTAATATAGAAAAGGAACAATACTGGTTTGGAGGAGGCCATTTGCGAGTAGGGTTTATATTATGATGTTTGAAGGAAAATCAAATTAGAGGCGAGGTAACTAAAGAAATCACGATGAGTAAATCAAGAAGAGAAGAAGCCGGAAGAAAAGAAAGCCGTGGAACCAAATAAAACAACATAGAACATTATTTTGGCTTCAGGTTATTTGGTTTTGGCTCTTATAGTACACAAACCTCCAAACGGTCGGTTTGACTAGATCTCATTGTGGAATGAATATAATATATATATATATATATATATATATATATATATTTTTATATATATATATATTAGTCCAAAAGTTGGTCCTAAGTTATATTCAAGTCTTATGCAGGATAGAGAGTTCAATGGTGCTTGGGCAAGGTTACAAATGCTTAGGAAAGCATGTACATTGTCCAATAGTCAAGTGAGTGAATGTGCAAATAGTCAAACGTCAGTGTCCTCAATTATAAAGTTCCAATGATCTGGGCGACCATTAATGTCCCAAAATCAAGTTCTTATTAATTTGAAGGTTATAAAATGAAAATAAGGAAGAACACTAGTTGAAATTCGTCCCTTCTTGGTAGGGGGATACATGTCCATTTATAAAGAAATCGGACCTCTAAATCTTTGATGGTGGCACTTGTATGGATGAACATGTGTGATTTTGCTGATGTGGAACACTGCTGATTTGACAGTTGGGATGATTTGCTTTTGATCTCTCCATAATGACATGACATAGATGGAGCAATCGAGAATTTCCACGTAGCTTAATTAGGGTATTGTTTTTTTGGAAAAATATTCAATATATGATAGCACTTCCTTCAACACGTGATAGCTCTAGTGTTCTTACTTTGCGATGGCTTATTATTTTCAACTTGCGATAGCTTCAACATCTTAACTCGCGATGGCTTCACCATTTTCAACTTGGAATGGCTCAATCAACTTGACTTGCGATAACTTTGGCATCTCAAATTCCAATGGGTTTGGCATCTCAACTAGTGATGGCTTTATCATCTACTTGAGATTACTTTGGCATCCTAAATTATGATGGCTTAACCATCTCAACTTGAGATGGATTTGCATCTCAACTTGCGATGGCTTTATCATCTCAACTTGCGATAGCTTTGACATCTAAGCTTGCGATAGCTCAATCATATCGACTTGTGATAGCTTTGGCACCTCAATTTGCAATGACTTCAACATTTCCAACTTGTAATAGCTTTGCCACCTCAATATGCGATAGCCTGTCAACCTTCTTTAGCTCTTATCCTCAATATGTAAAGCTTTGACATTTGATAGCAGCATTCCTGCCCAATTTTTGAAATTTTTTGGGCGTAACACTTGCCCTCCATAAATGTTTATTTATGCTTTACTTAAGTAAGCTTATATCTTAGGCTTGCCTTTTAAGTTCTTTCTTTTGTGGGTGTAGCTTTTTGAGAACTGTTGATTGAATATTTCTTTTCTCCTTGATAATTGCTTCTTCTACCAATATCTCTGGGATGGTTGCCTCGAAGATAAGAACGAAGTCTTTATTTAGCCACCCTCTTTGAGTGGTTGATTTAGTCAAGCTTTAAAGGCGTAATCGACCATCAACCTTAGATGTTTTCTTTAGCCAAGCTTAAATATGGAACCAAAGGCTTAATTTTGACTACCTCCTTTGGGTAGTTTCTTTAGACAGGCTCAGAGGCGGGAGTAAAGGTTTGGCTAACCATCTCCCTAGGATAATTGCTTTGACCAAGCCCGGAGGCTGGACCAAAGGCTTAATTTGGCCATCAATCTTTGGGTAGTTGCTTTAGCATGGTTCAGAGGTAGGACTAAAGGCATAATTGACCATATCCCTTTTATGGTTGTTTTAGTTAGTCCCAAAGGTAGGATGAATGGATTAATTTAACCACTACCATTTTGATGGTTTCTTTAGCCAGGTTCAAAGGTGTGAGTAAAGGACTAATTGACCATCTCTCTTGGGTGGTTGCTTTGGCCAAGCTTGAAGATGAGGCTAAAGGCATAATTTGATCACCACTCTTTAGATGGTTTCTTTAGCCAGGCTCAAAGGCGGGGCTAAAGGCTTGATTGACCATCTTCCTTGGATGGTTTCTTTGGTCAGGCATGGAGGTAGGACTAAAGGCTTTTACCCTCTATCGGGCTTGAGGTTTACTTCAGTTCAAATAATCTTGCAAACCTCATCAGGAGTTACATTGAATATAATGCATCTCGTTCTAAGGGCTAATACGCTGTGCAAAATTGGTTTGAAGATATTTAGAAAATCCTTTTCCAGAAAAGATTTTTATTTTTATAAACCTATTTTCCTTTAAAAAAAGTAATTTTTTTTGCAAACACTTGTTAGGGAATGAGTCTTTAGTAATCCACTTTCATTCATCCAATATAGTGAAATACAATCTTAGATATTCAACGTTCCATGTTCTTGCTACTACATTTTCGTATGGTCCCTAGCAGTATTTGCTTCATGGATGACCAAGGGCTTTTTCCAATTTGGCCCTAGGGGACCGTCCATTGGGTTCTTGGTATTTGTCGTTACCCTTCTAAGTACCATATCTCCCTTTTGAAATTCCACTCTCTTACTTTCGAATTATAATATTTGGAAATTCTCCACTAATATTCTGCTGCTTGTAATATGGCATGATTTCTTAGCTCACTAATCAAGTCTAGAGATTACATCTTCAATTCTTGGTTTAGTTCATAGGTGATGGAAATGGGCTAACACGCAGTAGGTTAAACTCGTGTTTTAAAAAATTCCAGTTTTAGATTTATAAGGTCTATGAAGTCTAAATTAATTTAGATCTAATTGAAATAATTTTATATAAAGTCTCTATTTTATTTAATAAATTTATATATAGATTTGATTTTGTATATATATGTAATATAAAGTGCATATGTGTATCAAATACACATGTATATCAAGTGCATGTGCAATATATAAGTACATAAATGGTTTAATGTATCCATATATAAGTGTTGAGACTTTTCACCGAAATAGACACGTTGGACCTTTATATTAACCTTACTGTAAAAAAAAATTTAAATTATAAATAAATATTACATATATGTATTAAATATATATTTATATATATAATAAATAAATTTTGGATTTTTTATAATGAAATAAGTTATTTTGAATAAGTTAATAATTTTGGAATTCAAAATTCTTTTGTAATTTTCAAAATATCTAATTAATTTAATTAGTTAAACGGTTTAAAAACATATCTAGATCCATATTTAAATTAAAAAAAAGATATTATGTATAAAATTAAATAAAATAACATAAATATAAATAAAATGAGTTATTTTGAACAGGTTAATAATTTTGAAACTTAAAACTCGTTTTCAAAATATCTAATTTGTTTAATTAGTAAAACAGTTTAAAAATGATCCAGATCTATGGATTAAAATTATATATATCATGTATATAATAAAATAAAAATTATCGTAAATACATTTATATAATATAATAACAAAAATTAATTATATATATATATATTTAATAATAATACATCAAAATAATTATACAATAATTAATCTATTTATATTTAAATAAATGCCTTACAAAGCTAAAAAAATATATATGTATATATTAATTCTGTAAATTATAAAGTGTAATATATAATACTAGTTAACACATGTTACATTGAACATTAATATATAATATGTCTATATATAAACTATATATATTTATTATAAAATAAAATAACATTTCGACTCTTTTTGTTGCAACATTATTTTATGATACATAGTGAAATAATTTTGAAAATATAAATACATATATTAATTTGTTTGTTTATATTTGTAGTTAAGATAGCATTAAAATCAATTTAAAATAGTTTTTTAATATTTAAAATTATTAAATTTTTTATATAAATTTTGTTACTAATATATATATATATATATATATATAATATTTTTAGTTAATTAATGCAAATATAATTTATAAATAGTGAAATTTGCAGATTTGTACTTACATATCACATATGTAACAAAACAATTAATAGGACAACGATTGTGCATATAAATTCATTTAAATATATATTAATTAATTATATTGACATGATGACATATCAATCACAGATTATAGATGTTACCTCAAAAATATTGCCTTTGTGGGTGCACCTTGATCGGTAGATTTTCTTAGATTCGATCTTTATCCGAGCTCCTTGATTTGTAACTCCTTGGAGAACCACTTTTGATTTTTAGTTGATTTTTAGATCGATACTTTTTGTCCCAAGGGGCTGGAAATGGTAGAGCTATGATAGAGGAGAGGGAGAGCCAAAAGTATCACCTCAATAATGAGTAGCTGTGTGGCCTTTTATAGAGAGAGTAAATGCGATATTCTCTTCCTGGTTTACTCTCTCTATTACCAAATCTAGATCCAACTTTTCGAATCTTTAGCACCTCTTTTACTTTCCTATACCCGACCCTTGATAAGGCTATATAAGCCTTAAATCATTCCAAACCTATTAGTAATTAATCACATTTAGAAAAAATTTAAATGCATGTCGATATCGAATATCGATTTGTACATATATAACTTTTATATATGCACCTAATTAACTACTATTGGCAATTTAAAAATACCAATGGCACCTAATACATCAAATAAACAAATAATTAGCATTTTATAAATATTAATTAATTTATAACAATTATAAATCAATTAAATAATGTGCTAAATAGAGGATCTTCAATGTCGTTGTGTGATCTGAAAGTGTAAATTCAGTGAGCGATTAAAATCAAACAATTTGAATATTAATGTTCCTATGTCACCTTAGCTAGTGGAATGATAGTTTTGCCGAATCTATCACTTACACATTGTTCGGTAAAACCCATTTCTACTATTTTAAGCGATATCTAATAGTAATGATTATTTAAATCGATTCTCTATGTCAAACCTATATCACATTAAGACTTATAGAATTTGGTTTTGATCAAAATTATAATATCGTCTACATTCAACTTGTATAATCCAAACAATAAACCTTGGCTCAATAATGATAATTAAATAACCGAACTGCTCTAACAAGAGACACTGACTTTGAGTTGACAATAGTTGACCATAATACATGTGTAGTTAAAGCGCTTAGTGGTTCTATAGTGGTGGAGGTGCAAAAAGTTATCGCTGGGATAAAGCAAGGATGTAGCGGAAAATGGCGGAGGTGCAAAATGCTTTATTAGAAAAACCTAATATTTAAAGTTCATTTATTCTCATTCTCATATCAATTGTGTAGGAACAAGAAATATGTTTTAATCTTATATAGCAAAAACGGAAGAATATCATGATTTATGCAGACTGGATTTGGTGAGTACAATAGATATTTAACTTAAATTGAGCACTTACCCCCTAAAGTTATGTCTTTACTCTAACTTTGTTGATTTTTTATAATGAAAACTAATCTAATCAACTTTTATATGTTAATGTTGCTAAAGAGAATGTTAAAAGGCCTTAATTTAACAGGTATAGCGGAAAATAGCGACGCTTAAAATGAACCAATTGTTTAATAACACTAAATTGGAATAGCATAGCGGTTGGAGAGTGCTATACGCTATTTTGGAGATTTTTCGGGGCCTTAATGAGGCTTTAACTGCATGGCCTGATACTAACATCATATAATCAAAGAGACGATCTATTGAACAACGTTTCACTTCCAATGCTTTGACTTAGACCCTATTATATTCATTCAATGGACACCATGACATGATTCAATTATAACCAAAGTGGAGTGTTCACATTATAGTTCATCAGTATTCTCAACTTGTGAGAATTATGTAATATTGCCACTTCAAGATTCTTTTTTTAGGTTATATTAATCAACCAAAAACTCTTGAGTGAGTCCTCCCAAGATCCACCAAGGTCCAATACATAAGCTCTCAGTAAATCCTCGAGTACCTTATTGACCCTCTCTGTCTACCCATCTGTCTACGGATGGTAAGCGGTACTCATCTTGAGCTTAGTGCCTAATACATCTTGTAGACTCATCTAGAATTCACTAGTGAACAGCGCATCTCTGTCATCGACTATACTAGTAGGAATTCCATGTAGTCTAAATACATTTTTCATGAACAACTTAGCTAAAAAAGGTGCCATCCTGATTGACTTAACTGGAATGAAATGGGCTCTTTTGGTCAACTTGTCCACTATGATCCATACTTTCTTTTCCTCTTTTCGACCTTGGAAACATGTTTATAAAATCCATAGATATCGAATTTCATTTCCAAACTAGTACATCTAAAGGCTGAAGCAACCCACTTGGCTTCTGATGTTCGGCCTTCACTTGTTGATAGTTTGCACACTGCCTAACCCATAAGCCAACATCTCTTTTCATACCTTCCCAATAGAATCTCCTCTTCATATCTTGATACATCTTGGTTCCTCCAGGATGAATCGTAAACTTGGATCGATGACATTCTCCAAGGACTTATTTCCTTAAGTCCTCAACATTCCGAACACCCAACCGTCCCTTCTTTCTCAACCATCCCCTCTGGTCAAGACTAAAATCCTTTAGATCATCGATGTCAGTTCCAACTTCAAGCCTTCTAATCCTCTCGGCTAATAATGGATCCTTATAATTCTTAAAAGCAATCCTTTAGATCAACATTGGTCGAACTTCTAAATAGGACAATATCGGTGTGCTCGGACTAGAACTTGTAGTCGATCTTAACTGCACACTACAAGTAGTCAAAGGTTCTAAATCTTTCCATTCTGCCAACATATCTAACACCACATTCTGATGTCTTTTGCTAAGAGCATCCGCTACTTTATTACCTTTCCCAGGTGTATATTTTATACCAAAATCATAAGCACCCAACAACTCCAGCCACCTCTGCTGTCTTATATTCAACTCCTTCTAGGAGAATAAATACTTAAGGACTTATGATCCATATATAGCTTAAATCTCTCCCTTAAGAGATAATGCCTCCAAATCTTCAATGCGAAGATCACCGCAGCCAACTCCAAATCATGAGTAGGATATCTCATTTCATGTGGTCTATGCTGTCGTGAAGCACGGGCAATAAATTTACCATTCTACATCAGCACAGCTCCAAATCTAGTTTCACATGCATCTCTATACACCACCAACCCTTGGTTTACCTCCGGAACTACTAACACAGGTGCGTTGGTCAAAAAATGCTTTAACTTAAGGAATGCTTCTTCACATTTGTTGGACCAGACAAACTTCACATCCTTCATGATTAACTTAGTCGAAGGTGCTGCTATCCGTAAGAAATCCTTGATGAATCTCCGTTAATAGCCAGCAAGTCCAAGGAAACTTCTAATCTTAGTCACCGTCTCTGATCTCTTTCAATCATTAACAGCTTCGATCTTATCTGGATTGACTGACAAGCCTTTCTTCGAAACCACATGACCAAGAAACTTAACCTCTTTCTTCCAAAAATGACACTTGGAAAACTTGGCCTTCAATTGATGCTGCCTCAGCGTCTCAAGCACTGTCTAAGATGATCTTCATGCTTTCTTTTATTCTTTGAGTATACCCAAATGTCATCTATAATACCAACAAAAGCCTTTCCAAGTACGCTCAAAAAACTCGGTTCATCAAATCCACGAAGAAAGCAGGTGCATTCGTTAATGTGAATGGCATTACTAACCAATCATACAAACCATACCAAGTTTGTCAATGGAATACTATCCCCTGCCACTCTTAACTAATGGAAACATGCCGCCAAATCTAACTGAGAAAACACTTTGACTCCACTCAATTGATCAAATAGATCATCACTTCTCAGTAAAGGATACTTATTCTTAATTGTCTTCTCATTCAACTTACGATAGTCGATACATATTCTCAATGACCCATCTGGTTTCTTCACGAACACCGCGGCCGCACCCCAAGGCAAACTGCTTGGTCCAATAAAATTACTTCCTTCTAGATCCACTAGCTACAACTTCAATTTCTTCGTCTCGGTCGGTGTCATCCTGGTAGGTGGTCTACTAACTGGTTCAGCTCCTGGCATATGTCTATTTGAAACTCAACAACTTATTTAGTGGTAATCCTGTAACCAACTCAAAGACATATGCAAACTCCCTTGCTACTCGAACCAGACTCAATTCTTCTTCAATTTACCTAGCACTTAACAAAGCGTAACCACTACGGTCATAATTCTCTATTGAGAATATGATTCGATTATGACTATCAGGGTGTCTTAGTGATTTTTCCCTACCCTGTCAAAGTATCCTAGCCTCATACTTACCCAACCAATCCATACCCAAAATGATCCCGAAATCTACGAAATTAAAAACATACAGACTGGATGCAAATTTATAACCTAACAGCTTAAGTTCTAATTGGTCACATCTCATCCCTAGAATTGCATACCCTCCTATCGGATTCGCAACCCTTAAGGAAGTACCAAGGTAGGTAGGTTTTAAACATAACATATCAACCAAACATTGAGATATAAATGAATGTGTTTCACTAAATTCGTAAACGTTCTTAGCAATGTTGACTTAGCAACTTCAGACAAAATCTTTGCTCGAATCTCCTTCGAAACTCTGCCTAAGTCAACTGTTCCTTAGGAACTCCGGCAGTAACACTGTTCCACTAATGAAGCGTTGCTCCCTACAACTACCTAGAGGCTAGTCTCCTCTTCTGCTTATCATTCAAGTCCAAGTCAGCAAAGATTTTTTCACAATGCAACAGCCAATTCTCAGATTGTATGGCATCCATAGTACTCAAAAAGGGCTTACCATCAAGATTGGTGTAATCCCAGCTCAACTTCGCATAGTTATCCCCAAATGGAGTCACGGGATTAGCTCCTCCAACATTCCCCGCCACCCTGCAGCTGCTCCAACTTGTGCCAGGTTGACGAAGAATTGATACATCGTCTCCATATCCACTGGGGGATTTCCAACACCTACACTGGCATCTTCGTTTTGGTTAGCATTAGCCCTCCGACCCAGGTTCCTTCCGGTGGATCGAGCATTTCCGTTGGTTGTGGTGCTTCCTCTATCGAAATTTCCTCTTCTGTTTCCTGCCTCCGTATCTTCTTTTCTCATAAATCTACCTACGAGCCTTAGTAAGATACAAATGAACGGTCTAAGAGAGAGGGGAATATATATATATATATATATATATATATATATATATATATATATATATCAAATACGAGGACGTTACTATAGCGTTAACCCAAACCTTGATCTTATTTTTTGATTCATTGGATTATGTTTAGAAAAATCTTGTAGGTTTAAATTTCTTTTAAGTTTTCATAAACCTATACTCTGATATGAACTTGTAACATCCCGCACTTGGAGGCCCAAGACTAATGGCTACGGATGCTGCAGTCATCTATAGTTATTAATCCTCAGCAGCCAAATACGGTAATGTTAGATTCATTGATAAAACAGAAAAACATGGATATGAAGAAATTTTAAAACAATTTAAACAAATTTCTCATTTCATTTCAAAACCATTTCATATTCATTAAATAATCCCAATACCACGTTTAGAAAAATATAATCATTACAACATACGCCAAGAGCGACATATGAAGATGCCCCCTGAATTATTAGAGTATACATATAGGCAATTAATCATCTTTGCCTTTGCATCAAACAAAGTGGAATCAGAAAGAAAAGAACTCCTATTTAGCTAGCCAGCCTCCTGCTCATCTCTGAAAGCTTATTCGTCTAAGAAGAAATTGAAAATCGCTTACCCTTGACCTACTTAAATTATTTTTTGAGCACCTGAGAGTTTAAGGGGGAAAACAAAAACTTCGAGTCAGACATAAAGCCTGGTATGAATAATAACCTACCATCTTGAACCATTTTGATATATAGTGAGTCCATGCCACTTTGTATAACAGGTTTTCCCCTCATTAGTATCTTATCAAAAACTTATAATAACCCTATACCGTGCTCCTACATCCACAATTGTGAAAAAATAGCAATTTATAAAATTATGATGATGAGAAAACAAGTAAAACATTCTGGATTTCCCATCCCCGTTTATTGACAACCTGTCATAGTTATAGCTTCTAGGGTCACTATTAACCTATTAGTTTTCACGGGCTTACTAATAAGTTGTTTATAGTTTATGGACTACCTTTCCTATTTCATGGTTTTCATGGGATCACTAAGAACTTATTTTTAAGTTATGGACTATCTGTCCGGTTTCATAGTTTTCATGGGATCACTATGAACCATTGGCCCTTGCCAATAGCTTAATTCAATTATTTCATGGGTTCTACATGAATCTATTGGTAACTCCAATAACTCACCTTTTCATAATTTTCATGGGTTGACTATGAACCTATTGACTCCTGTCAGTAACTTAATTGTTTCATAGGTTTGCCCCCAACCTATTAGTATTAATAACTTCCCTCTTATCCTAGTTTTCATGGGTCGACTAGGAACCCATTGACAACTATCAATAACTTAATCTAGATATTATTTTCATGGGTTCACAACAAACCAATTGGCCCCTGCTTATAACTCTAATCATGTAACAACCCGCCTTTTTGTATGCTTTAAATCGATGATAAACCACACACCTCAGACTCAAACCATACAGAAGGGCGGATTGTTATTGGGGTGAATAAGAAAAAGCAGAGAAAGAAAAGAATAAAATAGAATCTTGTAGCGGAACGACAAAATATAATAATCAAATAAACAGTTCATGAAGCTGTTTTTCAAAACCTTTGACTATACTTATACAACACAGAATCAGAGTTACACATACTAAAGGATAATAAATAACAATGCAGCAGAACAATGTGATGCAGTGGAACGATATAGTAAATAATAGTAATACAATCTTTGTCTTCATCCTCTAGAAGTAAGGTCTTCAAACCCTGAAATGCTCAAGCTGACCCGAGCGAATTAAAAGAACAAAACACTCGAGTCAGAACTAAAGATCTTATGTAAGTTAAATAAACAATAAGTAATATGAGTGGAACGACGCCAAAGATGTTTACGGGATTTGACATCTCCTATCCAGTGTCTAACATGAGTGCAGTAACATAAGATATGCTTGGGATTCACATCTCCTAAGGATCCGTTAAACTATATATTATGTAGTAATATACGCTATTATAATAGTGTCTAAAAGTAAAATAAACTAAATTTAAAATAACGTTAAGGCTTTAAATTTTCTACCTTTACACATAAATAGTGCCAATAGTCTATACAGTACCTACATACCTACTGATCGGGAGGCTACGAGAAGATACCCCATAAGTGCGATACAAATCAAACTCGTACAAGGCTCGCTAGGGTAGGTGATACGGCACAACTAGGCAATGCCAGGGTAGATATACCAATTACACTTCCGGACCAGTGGTAACGCGTAGCAGCTACTACCGCCCACTTTAAGCCACACCCCCAAAATCAAAGGGCCACAATCAATCACAAAGTAATAGAATAGTATCGAAGGAGTGTGTCCGGTAAGAGGAGCTAGCTTCCTCATTATCCTGTCGATCGCTTATGTTTTAGCCACCTTATGCCAACTCATGGGAGTTGGGTCCACGTATATACCTCAAAGGAACGCTGCCACCATCCTACTTTATTCTGGAATCTCCACCACGTATACGGTTGTTAAAGTGGTTTTTGGAGTTGGCAGAGAGTATGACAACTTTCGATCCCGGTCTCTTTAACAACAAAACGTTATTATTACACCGCAGTCATTTCAAAATAATTTGGACTTTAAACCGAAATATCATTGCCATTTCAAAACCATATAAATATTATATCAATTCCATTTCAAAATTAAATCAATACGATATCATTTTTATTTCAAATATATCCTTTTCCAAAAATCATAGCACTTTCAAAGTTATACATATCGAAATCAAAACACTTGAAATTATAATGCTTTCAAATCATAATATTTTGAAACTCATAACTTTGAAACTTAACTTCCACCACCTAATGGTTTAAATATTAAAACACTTTATATAATAAATAGCTTCTTCAATTTCACAAATCAAATCCTAAAACGACTTGAATTCCAAAATTTTAGATTTAACCAAATCTCAAATCATAAATTTCAATTCAATTCAGTTTTCAAAAAAGCCATTCCAAATTATGTTGTTTTCAAAACAGATTTGATCCACAAAATAAAGCATTTCAAATTCAGTATATTTCAAACTTTAAGTATTCAACAATTTCAAAACTAAGTTTGATAATTTCATATATATATCAAGTTCAATTTTCTAGTATTTAGTTTCGAAACATTTACTTAATAAATCCATTGTCATTTAAATAAAACCCAAATTACAAATAACTAAATGTTTCCTTCAATTTATTTATACTTAAAATATTTATTTAATTCACCTTAAACCGAAATCATGTTATAAAAATCGTATCTTTTAAAAATTTCAAATTTAATAAATTTCACGTCCAACTTATATGAGTTTAATTCTTAAATAAATTCAATTTCAAATAAATTTAAAATTTATCTTCCAACCTTAATTTTACTAAAATCATTATAAACTCTATATTAAAATATAATTTATATAAATACTTAACCATATTATATTTTTTAATAAAATCAATCTTTTTTATTAAACTTGTTTTATATCAAACAAATTAATACATAGCTTAAAATTAAGAATTTAACTATATTTATAAAGTAACATTTATATAATATCTGAAAGTGATATTTATATAAAACCATATGTTCCTTTACAAACCCACAGAAATCATTTCAAAATATTTCTATATATAGACCACGGTGTATGTATATAATTTTCTATTCTATGGCCAAGTGATACAGATATTTATCATTTCAATCTGCAATTTAATAATTTACTCTTGTATATCATTTCAAACCACAATCCCGAATTAATAATAATCCATAATGAACTTACAGTTTATAACAGTATAAACTAAAATCCTTTCAACCAATATCAACAATCAACATCCATCACAATCATCATCTAAACAATCCATAAATATCAATATAGAAACTGATAATAATTAACAAGTATTTAACTAGCAATTTATATTCAAAATAAATTACATAACTATTTTATCCAAATAAATTCAAATTAACTAAGATAATGATTCAAAATATGCCAAAGAATCATAAATATTTTTCTAATCACATCATAAGATAATTTAACAAACATAAGAAATTTTAGAAATTGTGAGTGGGTTAAAACACTTACCTTTCAAATTTAAATTGAATTTAAATTCAATTTAAACCCAAAATTCAAAAAGTCTTGGAATTGGTACAAACCAGTGCAAATATGCTCAGAATTTATATACGATCCCAACGGAATGAACCCACATGAATTGAACCTCCTATGCACAAGTTATAGCGATTAGAAGATATAGATTTCAAATATACAATAAATAAAAATAATACCAGAAAAAATGCACGTTGACGGCCACGTCACTGCTTGCTGCTTGGTCTTCACGAGCTACAAGAGAACCCTAACCATCACGAGAACGCATAGGAAAATTGCTCCAATGCATCGCCAACGCCGCCATAGCCTCCATCTAGAGCCAGCAACCTCGCCCACAAATCGCCTAGACCCCCGCGGTAGAGCCGCCTCGGCCACGACCAGGTCTGGTCGACGAAAACGCCACCGGTCGCCATATAAATACGAACCCCAATGGAATTGTTGCCATCGATCTACCTGTCAAGTTGCCAAGCAACTCATGCTTATGAACTCCCATCTGTCCACTCTATAAAACCCATAAATCAATTCGACGATCCGATAAAGTCGATCAACGCTTGATGAACGGCCTCGGATTGCTCTTCGACTTCTGGACAGACGATAATCCGATTCGAAAAACGAATTGCAAATCTAGGTTACACTCATCGAGAGCTTCAAATCGATATAAAGTTCGATATAATTTGTGGAGTTTGAATTTTTGATTTGATTTTGAACTGTAATTGGATTTGAGATTGAGAATTTGTTTGTCCGCCATTGAGGAGGGGAGACAGCTGAATTGTACGTAAAGAAAAATGAGAATAAGGAGTGGCTAGGGTTTATAATGATGTACTTATAGGTAGGTTAGAAAATAGAAGTAATGGATCGGATTTGATTCGGGTTGGAACGATAAACGACTCGAAAAGCCCATTCTGCCTCCTTCACGAAAATGGATCAACCCATGTAACACAATAGATTTATTGAATATTTTAAAATCAATGGAACAGGTTTCAGTCCTAATTCCATCGTATGAAGAAGTTATGCTAAAGTCAATTTTTTTCAAATTGATTTTAATTAAATTGATTTCTAGGCGTTTCGAGTCCGTTCGATCAAACGACAAGTCTGATCGATACGAAACTTAAAATCCTACGATAATTCATCGTTAGGGATGCGATGAAACTGGTTTCATCGAAATCCGAGTTAGTGGCCAAAATGACTATATTTCAGTTAATTAAATAAATTAATAATTAATTAATTAAATCACTTTCCAATATAAATTTTAATAATTTACAACTTTTGTCAATTTTGATTTCTTAACCATTCACAAATAATTTAAACAAATTTAGCTGTCGATTAAAAATTGATTTATTCATCAATTTCAGTGTTTAATTTCAATTTCATTAAATTTAGAAATTTAGAAATTTAAAATTTCAAAATCCATTTATTAACTTTTAAACCTTGTTATTCAAGTCTTTTATTACAATAAGAATATAATTAACATTGGTTTATATCTTGGTACATTAATATTTCCCAATTTCATCTTAATTCCTATTTACGTAATATTTAAATATTAAACTTCATTTAATTTCAATTAATCCAATTGATTAAATTTAAATTAATAAATCATGATTCCCATTCTTTTTATTCTATCAATCATTACCTTATGGATAAATTTAACATTACTATATATCCAATTTCCCTAATGGTTTATAGTCATCAACCAAATTCATATTAACTTAGTATTTGATTACGTTTATTGCAATGGATTTAAATCTAATTCAATAGATTAAATAAATGGGTAAACAATTAATAATCATTACCATTTGTCTAATTTAATGCTATTCATACTTTATTATCAACCAACAATTATTATAATTTCTTATCTAGCATTGGTTCTATCAAATTACAATTTATTATGTATTATTTCATCAATTAATATAACTTTGAATTTATTTCCCAATTTACTAATTACAATCAATTATATCCTTCAATTGTTTCAATTAATTGGGATTGCACGAAATTAGTTATTTATTAACTTGCATTTGTTTTCCTATATTCACTTTGTAACCAAAGATAGCCTTTCAATCACTTTATTAAATTTGGATTCCATTAACTTATTAATAAATCACTTAAGCCAACTTTGTTACATTTCGTTTTAGTTATCATTTCATTCTTAAATTACAAATTTTTATTTCTTCAAATTTAATTACCAAAACAATATTAAATTAACAAATTTAAAACATCGAAAGTTATGGGTTGTTACACTCTCCCCCACTCAAAACTTTTCGTCCCTGAAAATGAAGAAGAAGGGAAAAGAAGAAATTAAATAGTCAATATATCTTATTAAAGTATTAAATTTATAAGCAAATAAATTTACAAAATCAAATAATTTGAATAAAATATATAAATTTATAAATAATTAAATCCTTTATTTTTAAGTCAACAAAAGTTTGGAAAACATTTTAGAAAAACTTTCTAAGTCCAAAATTTTTGAAAAATTTAGTAGAGTCTCCTTTGTACGGAAAGGCTCGAGAGAAAATATAATATCAAGTATAACAAATATAACATATAATTTCCAAAATAATATATCCCAACATGGGAAAAATAATGCAATAGTGCTATAAAACCGTAATCCGAAAACGTACCAATTTGTCTTGCAAACAAACGCTTAATTATGAAACCAAAAGCAGTAGTAATTGCTTCCACAACCTGTATTTTGCTTATATAATCAAAAGAGGTTAATAATTATATAAAATGAAATATTTAAAGTTGTTTCAACCACTAACAAACAAATCAATATAAACAACAATCATTGGCAACCAATATACAACCATCATATAAAATCAACACAAATCAATTATCCATTCGTATAAAAAAAACAAATAGTTGTTCAGGTTAAAAATTTTAAATTGTATAGAATGAAAAATAAACTACTAAGTGCATCATTTACTCAACAGTCTTAGATGAAACTAAATAGATTATTCATACATCCAAATAATTTTAAAGTATCCATGCCCAAACAACCATGAACCAAAACAAACAATAATCTACAATGTTATTTAAAAGTTATTCTTACTAAATCTCTTTCAACACATTTACGGTTTTCTATTTTTCTTTTTCATTCATACAAGAATTATTTCTTTAACTTTCGTTCTAGTCTTACAAAATTTTTATTTCCATTTATTCATTCAGCACTTATTTTCATTTACTTTTATTCATTTCTTACAAAATCTCTTTTCCATTTATTCGTATCATGTCAGTTTCTTTTTATTGCACTCTATTCATTTATTCACTACTTAGTTTCATTTATTTACATTCGTTTATTAATAGGATTCACGTTCAATTCAATTACTTAGAGTTTCAATTCATTTAACTTAAGTTTATAGTCATCTACTTGCAATATTTACTTTCTATCACATTTTATTATAGTAATATTTCAATTATAACTTAAGCTTATAACCACTATAACATCAAATTCTTACTTATAAAAGAAATTCATTGGGCACTTTCATTACATAAGTTTACTTGTAAACTTTCCAATGCATATTATGTTAACATTTCAACTTTTTAAAATTGGTAAGTTATATATGTCTTTAAGAATGTAATTGAAAGTTACACAAGTTTGATTTACTTCTTTTAATGTTCAATAATCATATTCTTTTTATTTACAGGTTACAATCTTCAAATTTCTTATATACTTCATTTATACCTAAGCATTTAATCTCTTATTTCATTTAGAGGTTCCAATTGTTAATTAGTTACATTCCATTTCACTACAATAATTGAAACTATTAATAAACCGGGACTTAAGAACTAAATACCAGATTAAATTTCAAATCATTTAAAAATAATAGATAAATGTATATACTTACAACTTATATATCCAATTATATTTAAAACAATTTGAATCTTACGTTTGTTTGTCAAAATAATTCTGTAGTAAAACTACTACAGTGGCCTTTCCACTTTGAAACTCGAAAATGAATGTCGATGATGTGTGCACTCATCACCGAAATTATTTTCTTGCGACAGAGAGGGAAGTACAGAACTTATTTCTTTCCCAAAATTTATTTAAAACAATTCTATCAAATCATATTGAAATATTTATAATAGAAAATACTTCTAATAATATTATTACTATATTCCAAAATCATTCGAAAGAACTTTTCAAAACCCCGGAACTTAAGTTCTAAATTTCCAGTTTATTCTCATTTATTTTACTTTTCAAATCATATTTCCAACCTATGTTCATAGATTTCACTACTAAACAACAATTATACTACAACCAAATATATATCATCTATAAAATATTTATTTTATACATAGAAAATATAATAGGCAAAACTATTTCATTCACCTATATTTAAAACAAATATTGTGTCGATCTGTCCTATTAAGTGTTTAGAAATCCCTATTGATGTCATAGCGTCCTATGCACCAACCAGAATTTATACATACAAATGGAACAAATTAACGCAATATAAAATCTTTTTATAACACTAATAAATACGCTCTCTCATATATACACACTCAACGACTCATCATAGGGTATTACTACCCTATTAGTATAGAGTCAAACCCCACAAAGCTAAGGTTCATCGCTAAACCAAAGCTCTGACGCCAACTGTAACGACCCGCCTTTTTGTACGCTTTAAATCGACGATAAACCACACACGTCATATTCAAACCATACAGAAGGGCGGATTGTTATTGGGGTGAAGAATAAAAAGCAGAGGAAGAAAAAACAAAATAGAATCTTGCAGCAGAACGTAAAAATATAATAATCAAATAACAAGTTCATGAAGTTGTTTTTCAAAACATTTGATTATACTTATACAACACAGAGTCAGAGTTACACATACCAAAGAATAATAAATAACAATGCAGCGGAACAATGTGACGTAGTGGAACAATATAGTAAATAATAGTAAAACAATCTTCGTCTTCGTCCTCCAAAAGTAAGGTCTTCAAACCCTGAAATGCTCAGGCTGACCCGAGCGAATTTAAAGAACAGAACACTCGAGTCAGAACTAAAAGATCTTATGTAAATTAAATCAACTGTAAATAATATGAGTGGAACGGCATCAGAGATGTTTACAGGATTTGACATCTCCTATCCAGTGTCTAACGTGAGTGCAGTAACTTAAGAGATGCTCGGCATTCACATCTCCTAAGGATCCGTTAAAATATCTACTATGCAGTAATATACGCTATTATAATAATGTCTAAAAGTAAAATAAACTTACTTTAATATAGCGTTAAGGCTTTACATTTTCCACCTTAACATATAAATAGTGCCAATAGTCTATACAGTACCTGCGTACCACCTGATCGGGAGGCTACGAGAAGATACTCCATATGTATGATACAAATCAAACTCGTACAAGGCTTGGTAGGGTAGGTGACACGGCGCAACTAGCCAATGCCAGAGTGGATATACCAATTACGCTTCCAGACCGTTGGTAACGCGTAGCAGCTACTACCACCCACCTCGAGCCACACCCCCAAAATCAAAGGGCCACAACCAATCACAAAGTAATAGAATAGTATCGAAGGAGTGTGTCCGGTAAGAGGAGCTAGCTTCCTCATTAGCCCGTCGATCGCTCCTGTTTTAGCCACCTTATGCCAACTCATGAGAGTCAGGTCCACATATATACCTCAAAGGAACGCTGCCACCATCCTACTTCATTCTGGAATCTCCACCGCGTACACGGTTGTTAAAGTGGTTTTTGGAGTTGGCAGAGAGTATGAAAACTTTCGATCCCGGTCTCTTCAACAACAAAGCGTTATTATTACACCGCGGTCATTTGAAAATAATTTGTACTTTAAACCGAAATATCGTTGCCATTTCAAAACCATATAAATATGATATCATTTCCGTTTCAAAACTAAATCAATATTGCCATTTCAAAACCATATAAATATGATATCATTTCCACTTCAAAACTAAATCAATACGATATCATTTTTATTTCAAATATATCCTTTTCCAAAAATCATAGCACTTTCAAAGTTATACATGTCGAAGTCAAAACACTTGAAATTATAATGCTTTCAAATCATAATACTTTGAAACTCATAACTTTGAAACATAACTTCCACCACTTAAATGGTTTCAATATTAAAATGCCTTATATAATAAACAGCTTCTTCAATTTCACAAATCAAATTCTAAAACAACTCGAATTCCAAAATTTTAGATTTAACCAAATCTCAAATCATAAATTTCAATTCAGTTCAGTTTCCAAAAAAACCATTCCAAATTATATTGATTTCAAAACAGATTTGATCCACAAAATAACCATTTCAAATTTAGTATATTTCAAACTTTAAGTATTCAACAATTTCAAAGCTAAGTTTGATAATTTCATATATATATAAAGTTCAATTTTCTATTATTTAGTTTCGAAACATTTACTTAATAAATCCATTATCATTTAAATAAAACCCAAATTACAAATAACTAAATGTTTCCTTCAATTTATTTATACTTGAAATATTTATTTAATTCAACTTAAACCAAAATCAAGTTATAAAAATCATATTTTCAAAAAAATTCATATTTAATAAATTTCACATCCAACTTATTTGAGTTTAATTCTTAAATAAATTCAATCTCAAATAAATTTCAAATTTATCTTCCAACCTTAATTTTATTAAAATCATTATAAACTCTATATTAAAATATAATTTATATAAATACTTAACCATATTATATATATTTTTAAAAAAATCAACCTTTATTATTAAACTTGTTTTATATCAAACAAATTTATACATAGCTTAAAATCAAGAATTTAACTATATATATAAAGTAACATTTATATAATATTTGAAATCAATATTAAATAAAACCATATATTCCTTTACTAAACCATAGAAATCATTTCAAAATATTTCTATATATAGACCACGGTGTCTGTATATAATTTTCCATCCTATGGCCAAGTGATACTGATATTTATCAATTCAATCCACAATTTAATATTTTACGGTTGTATATCACTTCAAACTGCAATCCCGAATTAATAATAATACGTAACAAACTGGCATGTTATAACAGTATAAACTAAACATCCATTCAACCAACATACACAATTAACATCCATCACAATCATCATCAAAACAATCCATAAATATCAATATAGAAACAGATAATAAATAATAGGTATTTAACTAGCAGTTTATATTCAAAATAAATTACATAACTATCCAAATAAATTCAAATTAACTGAGATGATGATTCAAAATATGCCAAACAGCAATAAATAAATTTCTAATCACATCATAATTCAATTTAACAAACATAAGAAATTTTAGAAGTTGTGAGTGGTTTAAAACACTTACCTTTCGAATTTAAATTGAATTTAAATCCAATTTAAACCCAAAATTCGAACATTCTCGGAATTGGTCCATACTAGTGTCAAAATGTTCGGAATTTAAATACGATCCCAAGGAACAAACCGTGCATGATTAGGACCTCGTATGCAAAAGTTATAGCGATTAGAAGATACTGATTTCAAATATACAATAAATAAAAATAATACCAGAAAAATGCACGTTGACCGCCACGTCACTGCTTGCTGCTTAGTCTTCACGAGCTATAGGAGAATCCTAACCATCACGAGAACGCTTAGGAAAAATGCTCCAACGTGTCGCCAACGCCGCCGAAGCCTCCGTCCAGAGCCACCGACCTCGCCCCCAAATCGCCTTAACCCCCGCGACAGAGTCGCCTCGACCACGACCAGGTCTGGTCGACGAAAACGCCACCAGCCACCATATAAATACGAACCCTTATGTAATTGTTTCCATCGATCTACCTATAAAAATGGCAAGCAACTCAAGCCAATGAACTCCCCTCTGTCTACTATATAAAACCCATAATCAATTGATTATCCGATGAAGTTGATCAACGCAGATGAACGACCGTCGATTACACTTCAATCTGGACAGACGATAATCTGATTCGAAAACGAGTTGCAAATCTGGGTTACGCTAGTCAAGAGCTTCAAATCGATATAAAATTTGATATATTTTGTGGAGTTTGAATTTTTGATTTGATTTTGAATTGCAATTGGATTTTAGAATGAGAATTTGTTTGTTTGTCATTGAGGAGGAGAGACAGTTGAATTATATGTACAGACAAATTAGAATAAGGAACGGCTAGGGTTTATAATGAGGTACTTATAGTCGGTTAGAAAATAGAAATAACTGATCGGATTTGATTCGGGTTGGAACGATAAATGGCTCGAAAAGCCCATTCTGCCTCCGGAACGAAAATGGATCAACCCATATATCAAAATAGATGTTTTTGAATATTTTAAAATCAATGGAACAGGTTTCAAGTCCTAATTCTATCGTATGAAGAAGTTATGCTAAAGTCACTTTATTTCAAATTGATTTCAATCGATTTTAATTAAATTGATTTCTAGGAGTTTCGAGTTTGTTCGATCAAATGACAAGTCTGATCACTACGAAACTTGAAATCCTACAATAATTCACCGTTAAGGATCCGTTGAAACTGGTTTTGTCGAAACCCGAGTTAGTGGCCAAAATGACTATATTTCAATTAATTAAATAAATTAATAATTAATTAAATCACTTTCCAATTTAAATTTTAATACTTTACAACTTCTATCAATTTTGATTTCTTCGCCATTCACAAATAATTTAAAAAAATTTGACTGTCGATTTAAAATTGATTAATTCATCAATTCAGTATTTAATTTAAATTTCATTAAATTTATAAATTTAAAATTCCAAAATCCATTTATTAACTTTAAAACCTTGTTATTCAAGTCTTTTATTACAATAAGAATATAATTAACATTGGTTTATATCTTGGTACATTATTATTTCCCACTTTCATCTTAATTCCTATTTACGTAATATTTAAATATTAAACTTCATTTAATTTTAATTAATCCAATTGATTAAATTTAAATTAACAAATCTTGATTCCCATTCTTTTTATTCAATCAATCATTATCTTATGGATAAATTTAACATTACTATATATCCAATTGCCCTAATGGTTTATAGTCATCAACCAAATTCATATTAACTTAGTATTTAATTACATTTAATTGCAATGGATTTAGATCTAATTCAATAGATTAAATAAATGGATAAACAATTAATAATTATCACCATTTGCCTAATTTAATCGTATTCATACTTTATTATCAACCAACAATTATTATAATTAATTATCTAGCATTGATTCTATAAAATTAAAATTTATTACATATTATTTCATCAATTATATAACTTTGAATTTATTTCCCAATGTACTAATTACATTCAATTATATCCTTGCAATTCTTTCAATTAATTGGGATTGCACTAAATTAGTTATTTATTAACCTACATTTGTTTTCCTATATTCACTTTGTGACCAAAGATAGCCTTTCAATCACTTTATTAAATTTGGATTCCATTAACTTATTAATAATTCACTTAATTCAACTTTGTTACACTTCGTTTTAGTTATCATTTCATTCTCAAATTACAAATTTTTATTTCTTCCATATTTAGTTACCAAAATCATATTAAATTAACAAATTTAAAACATCGAAAGTTACGGGTCGTTACAAATCATAATTTCCATGGGTTTATTATGAACCTATTGGCCCCGGCCAATAACTTTTCCTAAACATAGTTTTCATGGGGTTTACTATGAACCTTTCTATCTGACAACTTCTTTAATCAGTAATTAGGCATCCTTTATTCTAGTCTATCTGACCTCCTGGATGCAATTCTAACCATTCGGGAGTTAACTCAATTTATATTCACTATTGGGTCAACCTAACTAGTTACTCTGTCCTTTCTCCCAATATACAGTTATGGGTCCATTTTAAAGTGAATATGTAAACTAGAAGAAGTAAACATAATAACATAATAATTACCAGCATCTATGGTTTAATATGCTTGAAATCATTGTCATATAAAACATGTTAATCTCTTTAACCTATTATTTTATCAACGAAAGCTTCTTCAAAATCTTCATATTTAAAAGCCATTTTAAAACTCCTTTACTTTTTCTATGGTTTTTCCTTTAAAAATGATACTGGGTTCTTTTTTTTGAAACTAAGATTTTTGAAACCTTAAACTTTTACATTTGAAACCATTGGATAACCTCCTTTGAAAGCATTAAATCTCCTTTTCAAAACACTAGCATATGCCTTTCGAAACACTTCAAAAGTATCTCTTTCGAAACCTTCAAAACATACCTTTCGACAGTTTTAAAGCATCACTTATTAACTCTTAGAAGCATGGGTTTGAAATCATCTAACAGTAGCCCTTTTGAAACCATTGGGTTTACCTTTAAAAATATATTTGGGTCAAAGTGAATATAAATGAAAGTACGATTTTCAAAACCATTAACCTTTAAATAAAATGATTGAGGAAAAAATGATGCATTCGGAAGCATCCCATCAAAAGCATTTATCATTTAAGTAAAACATTTGAAGATTAGCTTTGAAACCCCTTTCAAAGCTATTAGCTTCGAAACCATTAGCCCTTTCAAAGGTTTTAGGAAGCGGCATAATATAACAAGAAAATGTTACCTTTCGAAAGCATTGATGACTTTAATACATTAGAAAGGCACATGGTCGATGGTAGGGTTTCAATTGGGTTAAAACTACCCTTTCGAAAGCATTAGCTTATAACAAAGTAACATCTTTGAAAACTACATTAAACAAAAAGGTGCCAACCTATTTAAAAGAAACTTCTTCGAAAGATTAAAATTGTTCGACTTGGTCGAAAGCAATCTTTTGTAAACAAGGCAGGCGCTTGTCTTTTTATAGTAAAACAGATGTTTTGACCTCATCGGAAGCTATGTTTCGACAACATGTCTGTCGCCTTTTTCCAATCCACTATGTACCAATGTATTGATACTTTTGTATTGGTTTCGGCTTGGTTGGTTTCGACTTGATTGAGGCGGAAGCATAGGGTCGAAAGGTTAGCTTGTGAAGGTGGGGAAATAAATTTCTAGGTAAAGACTATTTTAATGCCATTTAAAGTAATTGCTTCTTAACTAACTTGCCTATTTGTAAACATTTAATTGGTTGCCATAGCTTTTCAAATTTTTTCCCAAATAAAATTTCCGCATAATTTTCAAATCTAAACAAAGATTAATTTAACAAATAAGCCCTTCCATTAAGCAAAACAACTAAATCATTTAAATCCTCCTATTAAAATAATTTAATTTCCATTGTAAATCACTTAGGAAAAATCTCCAAAAATCACAGAAATTCACTTTTAATATGTTATCTAAAATATATAAATTTTAGACCCAAATTCTTTGTATAATTTTTGAAATTAATTTATAAATCCAATTGTTCATATTTTCCTTTGAAATTTCATAAAAATTTTTCCATAGCTTGGAAACTTATAAAAAATTAAACTCATCTCCAAAACAATGTTTTACATAACATATAAATTCCTCATGGCATTCGAAATTTAATATGAAATATTTTAACCTTAAATCCGTATAAAACAATTATCAAACAATCTTGTTTGAATCAAACATGTCACAAAATCCAAGCATATCATCATCAATAATTATCCTATTGAATTTAAATTTAAACCCGAAAGTCAAATGATCATAGAAACAAGAACGAATATGGTTTTGATTATTGTTCACCTTGATTAGGATAAGGAATTTTTGATTTGATCGAGATTAATTCCCCTTGCTTAACTCCTTAGCTTTAATTTGATTTATCTCCTTTTCTTCCCTAGTAGTTGCCGGCTTTGGTCTTCTTTTTGTTTACGTTTTGTATTTTGAGAAAATGGACGTCAGAAAGAAAGTGGAAACGAGATTATAAAGTGCGGAAATTACCTTATAATTAACAAATAAAACCATACATAAGCCCATTTATTTAATTAAGCTCGGCCTCTATATAAATTTTCAAATCTCAATCCCCTTAACACTCTAGCATTTACATTATTCTATTTAATTTATCTAATTAAATATTCTGAATAATGTTATTTAAAATTAAGCGCATTGCACAAATTAATCGTACTTTTATTATATTTTTAGAATTACTAATGTTATACTAATTTTTTAGATTAACATAGTGATCTAAATAAATTTTATTTACATGTATGTGTTAAAATTACAACTATAATGCATAACAATCACTATGGGGTAAAGTCATCAGATGACGGATATGCATATATGCTTGATTTCATATCTATCTATCGTTAAATCTCATGCCGTCTCATTGCACATCAGACCACAGAGATGCCCCATCATCTGATATGCACTGCTATGACAAAAAAACCATACGTTGTTTGATGTTATAGTATCATTTCTAGAAATTTTAATTAGATAATGCGTAAATATTAACTGATATGAATAATTATTCACAAAATGAAATTCAAATATTTTATTTAAAAAAATATTTTATTTCAAATCAAATTCCAATACAATACAACATTCACTATCACTTTACTTATGTTTTCAAATACAACTTTCACATCACTCTCATATATACAACATTTCTATACACTCTCATATACAACATCTCTTTTACTCACACTCACTCACACTCATACGATTTTATTTTTGATGTTGATCTTGATTTTCTTGGTCCTGCTTACATCCAGTCATCTCCTATACCTATCAAATAAACATTGTAGTAAAGTGGGAAAAGAAACAAACCAAAATTGCAAAAATAAAATTGAATTGGAATATTAATACTGCCTTGATTTATGGGTTTCTTTTTCTTCATGTTTTAGATAGGCACAAATACATGTGTGCATAGACAAATTATGATATGCACGGTGTATTACTGTGAATATCACAAGGCCGAGTATCGATTAAATCTCACAGACAAGTGTGCATAAGGACAGACCAAGCAGTGTACATAAGGCATTCATACTTACATGGTCACACATATATACATACATATGTACGCATTTATATACATGGAAAGTGCATTATGGCTCAAATATACGCATATAAGTGAAAGCATTCATGTGCACGGTGGGAATGAACTAAACCAGAAACAGACATGAAAATGTCAAGTGCACATACACAACCAGTAAAGGTAATGCACATTTAAAGGTCAACACGTGAACATGTACAAGCCAAAGCTAAATACACAACTAGGCAACAAGTAGTAAGGACATAGTACAAGTAGAACCAACAGCCAAGTTTAAGTTTTAAACTTCATCAAAGGGACAGTTCAACAGAAGCGAAGACTATAATATGGTGTAGCAAACACAATTGCACAAGCTCAGATTAGTAAACCAAAATCAAGCATAAGAAGACAGCTATACAAACATTCATACATACATATATGTATATACATGTATACATGGACATGGTGGCAACTTCAAACTCCAAGTAGCACTAATGTAATAGCAAGCATGAATCAAACTAGAACATTCAAGCAAAAACTCAATGCACATGGACTAAAGCAAAAGTAACAGTAACGGTTCAGAAAAAATAGCATCACATAAGTTCAAGTATAAGTATAGTGAGTGACACACATATACACATATGTATATACATGTATACATGTATATATGAACACATGTCAAATGTAGCTAGGAAGTCCACAAACAAATGAATAATAGGTAGTGCCACAAACAGACGCAGCCAAGAAGTACATGAGTTCAAGATAGTGCACACTGCCAAGAAGTAATAAACTAAAATTGTAAGGTGCAAGAATCAAAAGAACAAGAATTGAAATGAAATTGTAAGGTGCAAGAATCAAAATAACAAGAATTGAAATGAAATTGTAAGGTGCAAGAATCAAATGAACACGAATCAAAAGAACATTTACACAAGAATCAAATGAGCCAAGGAGTACATGGAGTTCAAGGCAGTGCAAAGCCTTGAACAAGGCAGTTCCGGTCTGCATACAGTGTAAAGCAAAACTCAAGTGTTCCAACTCTAGTTCCCAAATTCAACAAGTTCTAGTTCAACAACATATAGTGCAAAGAAAAACACAAGTGTATGTATGCCAATCAACAAGTTCAAGTTCAAATTCCCTTGATTTTGTGCTAATGCAACATCACCATCTTCACAAAAACAACATATGTAACATCTCGTATCAGGAGGCCCAAAGATAAGCACTACAGGTGCTGCAGTCATATATAATATTAACTTCTGGTGACAAAATACAGTAATGTTAATGGTATTCGCAATATTAGAAGCACATAAATATGAACAAAATCATGGATTTCAAAACAATCTTTTACCGATTACATTTCAAAACAATAATTCATATCCATGTTACATGATCCAATAGTCCTTTCCCAAGTAAAGATCAAATATAATTATACAATAATACGCCAAGAGTGATATATGACGTTGCCTCCTTGGTTGATCAGAGTCAATATAGTCATATCTGAATTAATATACATAGTCGAATAAAAGAAAAATAAACTATAACTCATAATTAGCTATCCGTCAGCCACCTGCTCGTCTTCGAAAGTTTTATTCGCCAAAACTACTAAAACCTGAAAACCTCAACCCTCAGCCTATTCAAATCAATTTTGAGCTGCTGAGAGTTTAAGGGGAAAACAAAAACACCAAGTCAGACATAAAGCCTGGTGCGAATAATACTATACATCTCGGTTATTTTGTGTTAAGTGAGACCATGCCACTTAGCGGAACAGGCTTTCCTTCACTAACATCCTCTTAAAACATATCTTTTGCAAATCTTTTTCTGCAATCAAAACTGGTTAAAAACCTATAAAACATTATTATGTAAACTTACATATCAGGTAACAAACGGACTATCTGTCCAAACACTATAGTTTTGTTTGGCTAACTACTAACCTTTGGCTGACTCGGGCATACCAGAAAATATAAACAAAATAATCTAACACGTGTTAGATACTCCTTTTCTAGATGGTCTGTCCTTAACTATCTATTAAATACTTCTCTTCTGGACGGTTTGTCCTTAACTATCTGTTAAATACTTCTCTTTTGGATGGCCTATCTACAACTTAACACCTCTTAGGGTCACCTGATCCTAGTGGTTTTGTGGGCTCACAAGTAACCTATCTGTATACAAACATATATTCCTATGTGTAATCATAATTTTAGTCTTACCTATGAGAAAGCCCTTCACACTGAAGTTTTGGACAAAATTAGCTGGGGCTATTAGCTAATGTATAGGGCACGACCCTATATCAGTCCCATCTGGTATTCTAATATCTGAGTCATTTTACTTAGGGATACCTTCCTAAAACTTTCCTTGAAAACCTTTTCATCTGAAAATTATTTAAAAACCTTTTAAACCATACTTTAACAAGGAAAACACATATACTCTATGCTTTACCCAAAATCACCGCCATATTATATATATATATATATACTTCACCCAAATCTTTGTTGATGAAAACCTTTAAACATTTGAAAGTACCCCTTTCGATTCCACTAAAAGTACCCATTTATAACCAAGTAAACCCTTTCCTTCATCTAAGCTGAAAGGACAAAACCTTCCTTTTGAACCATTCTCAAAACCTTTTGAAATCATTGAAATTCCTTTTCCTTCGAAAGCTGAAAACCTTAGACATCCTTTCCTTAAAACATTTAAATATAGCGTTTTGAAAACATTGGAAAAACCTTTCCTTCAAACCTTTCGAAACTATTGGGGAACCACTCCTTCAAAACCTGTCATTCAAAGCCCTTTGAAAACATAGAGGAACCACCCCTTCGAAACCATTCACTCAAAGCCTTTCAAAAGCATAAAAACCTTAAACCTTTCGAAAGCATTTGGATACAATTTCAAACATGTGGAAAATATCTTTCAAACCCATTCAAAACCTTATCTTTTGAAACCTTAAGGTTAATCTTTAAAAATCTCTAAGGGTCACAACAACAGGGTCAAAACCAACTCTTTCGAAAGCTAAAAACAAAGCAAAGAAGTAATTGTGTCGGAACCATCCTCCGAAAGCATTGGAGAAGCGGTAGGCTTTTTGTAAAACAAAGTATACCCTTCTGAAGGCATTACTTCAAAGGTAAGAAGCGGCAGCTATGGCTTTAACCCAGTTGAAAGCCTATACTTAAAAACAAAGGCGCAACCTCTATAAATCTATGCTTTTTGAACCATTGACCCGGTCGAAAGCCAACCAGGTCAAAAGCAGTTTGCTCAAAAGAAAGATGCAACCATTTCTTTAAAACCTTTTAACCATGTCAAAAGCTATACAGTCGAAAGCAACATAGGCGCATTTTTCATTTAAAATAAAGTAGCGCTTTGACCCATTCGGAACCCCTGGTTTCGACCTTGTACCTTCCGCCTTCTTTCCAATTCGCTGCGCACCAAGTATTTGATGCCACGCGCATTGGTTTCGTTAGTGATGGAGGCGGAGGAATCAAGTCGAAAGCCACCTAAGTCGGAAGAAGGTTCTGAAAGTGGCGAAGCATACATTTTGCATGTAAAACTGATTTTTAATGTTTTTAAGTAATCTTATTAACTAACCTGCCTTGTTTGTCAAAATCTTATTGGTTGCTAATTTTTCTTTTTCAAAAGCACTGCCATAATTTCAAAAATAACAATTTAATCTATTTACAAAATACCCCTTCTCCTTTTGTAAATATATAAAGCATTAAAGCCCCATACCTTAAACAATTTTGTATATTCATCAACACTCTTTGGAAATTCTGCAAAAATTCCAAAAAATCCTTTTTAATATGATTTCTAACATATATAAATTTCATGCCCAGGTTATTAATAATTTAACCATAAAATATTTATAACCCAATAAATCATTTCCTTCACTAGAAAATTAATATAAAATCTATATTAACTCATAAAATTATGAAAATTGAAACCGATCTCTAAAATATCATTTTTGATATATACGTAAAATCGCAAGGCATTTAGATTTCATTAAATATGGTTTTCTCATCAAAATATACCATGATATCTATATGAATAAGCATATATCATGAACATGTATATATAAACTTTTAATCATTCATAACATGGCATTATCATGTAAAATATGTTTGGATTAACCTTAAAACCAAAAACCATTAGAAAATGAGATGTAGTTATTATTCACCTTAGCTTTGTGATTTAGGATGCGAGATTTGATCTTGATTAATTAATTTGATTCTTCTCTTGAATCCTAGCTTTATCTTCTCTTGAGATTGCTAATGGTGGCCGGCCTTAAACTTAATTTTTTTTTCTTGAGAATTAGGAAAGAACATGTGTTTTGGTTTCCTAAGTTTTTAGGGTAGAAGTTTACTCATTTTCCTATTTCGCCCTCCCTTATTTCCTAACACTTTAATTCTTTAGTTCATTGTTTACTCATTAATATGGCATGGCTACCCCTTACTTAAATCACAAAATTCAATCCATTAATCAACCCATGTTATTTAATATAATTTAATGAATTAAATTTCCTTAATAATGTTACTAAAAATATGGGGTGTTGCAACATATATGAAGTAAAACCAGACAAGTACATATGTACACATATATGTGTATATGTATACGTATACCAGAGACATCAAGCAGCACATTGGTACACCAAGACATACATTCAACTAGTAAAACCAAAGTGAGGAGTAGCAATGACAAGCATAGGCGGCAAAACACAAGTGTTCAACTGCAGTTCCCTTGTTCAAGTGCAAGTTCAAGTGTAAGTCCAGCAATGACAAGCCTAAACATACATGCAGCTATTTACACATATATACATACATATGTATATATGTATGTACATGAAATATCAAACAACACATCTAGTATAGTTCATGCACATATCCAAGAAAACTCACAGAATCAAACCCTTGAAACAAATGAAAATTTAAAATATCAAGCACAAACAACCAATACAGAAACACTCAATCATCCAAACTAAAATAGATAAGTCCAAACTCAAAGTAACAAGGCCATTTGCAAGACCTGATCAAACCCAATTTAGATAAAGGCATGAACAAGGAACATTAGAAAATGCTCAAATTGGTTGAAGCAATATCAATACTCAAATCATCACTGGAAAATAGTGAGAATCATTGAAAATATTCAGATAAAGGCATGAATAGGGAACATCAGAAAGTAATAAGGACACAAGTCTACATGAAATATTCAAACTTGAAAAACAAATCAAACATATGTGAAATATAGGGAATTTTGAAAGTTGATTCCTATAAATTCAAACCCAAATCATCACCGGCAAATAGTCGATTTCGAACACAAAATTCAAAAGGGAATAAAATGCGTAACAATTTGAAAGCAACAATCACTCGACGTTGAAGCAACTGAGAGTGTTCAAAGCTATATGATCGATTGACTACGCATTCATGCAACAATAAGTGAATCAACATTTTCAAACAATGTGAAACCTTAATTTCTAAGGACAAAAGGAGCAGAAGGAATCAAAATGGACAACGCAACCATGAAAAAGAAGAGGGAAATAACCCTAATTTTGTTTTGGAAGCAAGAGATGACGAAAAAATAGAACGGAAAGAAATAAAAGAGGTAAATAACATGACCACAAAATAATTGCCACAACATAAAGAGGGAAACCAAAATACTGGTTTGGAGGCAAAATGAAATTTTTGACAACTTAAATTAGACAAGAGATAAAATGATTTCTAAATGGCATGGATTAAATCTCAATAAAATAATGATTTCATGGGTCATGTCAAAAAACAAATGACTTTTCCATGTTGTGCGAAACAATGGTAAATATTGGGATAATAGAAATCTACCTAATGTTGTGTGATCGATGTTGCCTAATTCACTTTATGTTATAGTGAATGCTAGATAAAAATACTTTAATCATATATTTAGGTTTTATTTTAAATTACAAAGCATACTGTAAACATAAGATGTGAATCGTTTTCAGACCCATTAAATCGAATAACCAACTAAACCAATCAAATTTAATTTGATTGGGTTGGTTTAGTTTTCATATTCATTGGTTTTAATTAAGTTTAACAATTTTCATAATAGGTAAACTAAACCAATCCAACCAAATATTCACCCCTATTAGCACGTACCTTTGGTGCCTCTAACGGCCTGAGTAATACACCACCTAACCTTTGAAGAGTGTTTGTAATAACCAGGGAGTGAGCTGTAATTAATTAAAGTTAATAATAGTGGTTTAATTAATTAAAATGATTTTTAAAACTAAATATGAATAATTTTAGATTTATTCGATAATACAAAAATATAGTAATAAAGCAGTTGTGATATAATTTATTTTTTTGGTAATTAAATGTTTTAAAAGTTGTAATTTACTAATAAATGATGAAATTAAATATATTAGTGTAATATTTATATTCAGGAGTTTAAATGAATTTAATTATATTAATTCAATTTAATTATATTATTAACCGGGTTTTTAACCCAACAGATTCAATAGGAGTTAGAGCATCTAAACGATGCCAGAATGACTTGAAACTTGAATAAGGCATCCAAAAGAACAAGTCAATAGCACTCAAGGAAAATCAGCAAAAAATAAGCTAAGGAGATGAATCGCTAGCAATGCACCACCTATGGATCACTATCGATCCATCACCTATGGGGACGCTTCACTAGTCATCGTAACCTCTTGCATCTTGATTCATTGCCTCTTCTAAATATGTTTGCCAGGTTTCATAGCCTTCTAAGCAACCTAGTTCGAGAAGCGAATATCCATTTGATTCTAGTCATAGATCAATATAACTCATGTATGAATCATCGTCAAAACAAGGAAACTATCAACGAAATCATATGAAGAACACCTACATAAGACAAGGAGTGCAACCCAAAGGAAGAAGTCCAAAAATCCCCTATGTATATGGATCGCTGGCGATCCATGCTCTATGGATCGCTGGCGATCCATAGGATTATGTTGGATCATTATTAAATTTTCAAAGCACCTTTGTATCATCGAGTGTATGCTTTTGGCAAAGCGGCCTAGCCCAATTGCTATCCTATGCCTATAAATGCAACCCTACTTGCAATATAAAGAGGGTCTTCTGTACTGGCTGTTAGAACTCTACAGAGTTTGTTCTTTACTATTATTCTTCACTCTTCTTCTCCCACACAATAGTCATCAAGGAGCGACTGCGATTCTCCAGTCATCTTTAAGTACTTTTGACTTGATTTAACTTCGGATATTTTATCATATTGTAACCCAATTTAACTTGTAATAGCAGTTAGTTAATAAGAAAACTATAAAGTGGACGTATGCTTCGTTAAAAGCCGAACCACTGTAAAATTCTCTTGTCGCTTTACTATTTCTGCTTTTTTCATTTATTTTCTATTTTATTTACTCTGATAAACAAGGCTGGTGCTTTCACACTCAATCCAGGATGTTGATCCATTTTTTGGATTAACATTTTGGTACTTTCACTGAGAAACATGAATCTAGGCTTTGAACTTACTCTCTACTTTGGATCGGATAGGTTCAGAAGTTAGATCATCAAATTTTACTTGGGAGAGTTGTTGTGGAACACCAATATCCCTAGGGAGGAAGATAACTACCTTCTAAAGATCCATAGGAGCTACTATTGCTGGAGAAGAAATAAGCCCTCAGCAAGTTGAAGTCAACAACCCCAACAACCTGCAACTTGGAGCTAACACTGGTGATCAAGTGCTAGGATCCTCCACTCTACATGAAGTTATGACTAAGGGAGAATTGAACCAGATGGTTGATGAAATTAACAAGAAAATGGCAAATCGTCAAAAGACTCTTATGGAAAAGATAGTTGCTCTCTTAGCGCTTCAAGCACTAGCTACTCCCAGAACGGCACCCAAAGTCGTGGCTGCTACGTAGCAGGAGCTTTCTTTTGTTTCTGGCTCAAGTAGAAGAAATATAAAATAGAAAAAAAAGGAAGTAATGGGTGGAGTTCCAGGTGCCTAGATAGTGGAAAATGCTAATACTTCGCCCACTGTAAAAGCGCCTACCACAAACCTGAAATTGGGAGTGAAAACTCCATGGGAAGACATACTAGTAGCTAATATTGACTCTAAGGAAGGCAAGCAACTTAAGGAAGATGAATAGAACTCAAATGATTAAACTTCAACCGTAAGACCAACCACCTGCCAATGGACCTCTACAGAAGTGATTCACAAGACTGAAGAGCCTAGGCCTCAGTCAGCCAACCAAGACCGTTTGCAAAGTCAAACACTTGGCACATCTACTGACAACCGACCTGTGGATGAACGGACGAGTGAGGCATATATTGCGGACATGGTCAGATGCCCGATGGAAGAAAGCAAGGGTAGAAAGGATGATGATTGGGGTTCTGCCCCGAGCTGAACTCCCTTATCGATAGTATTCTAAGGGCAGAGTACCCTAAGAAATTCACCAAGCCATGCCCTCCTATAATTGAACTACCGACCCTCAACAGCACTTGTATAAGTACATTTGGAATATGAATGGTGCAATGAAATGGATGCAGTTCGTTGCATATTTTCCCCATCTATTTTTAAGGAGTTACCTCCATGTGGTTTACCAAATTGCCTCTGCAATCTATCTCAACCTTTGACGAGCTGGCCATGAAGTTCTTGGAATAATTTAGACTGCATACGGCTCAGCCAAAGGATGTGATTTCTTTATCCACTTAATTACAAGGACCCAATGAATCACTAAAATCATTCATGAACCGCTTTAACATAGCCATCACTGAAGTGAGCAATCCAAACGAGGATATGATTTTCATGGATTTAGTCTGCTTGATTCATACAGAGATAGATTTTCGAGGATGGATTAAAATGAAGCAAATGACCACCATGAAAGAATTCAATCGAATGGCTAATCGATACTTGAGATTGGAAGAGGAAAATACATTAGAAGGTAAAAATACTGATATGCGACAACATGAATCAACTCAGAGTAATGTGGCAGTCAATCAAAACAACAAGAATTCGGAAGTATCTACTGGAAAAGATAGGAAGCACAAAAGGAAAGACCAGGATAAGACATTGGTAAGGGCAACAGAGGGGGAAAGAAACTCAGAGTTCTAAAACACGAAGACACTCCGTTGAACGGCAGGTTGGAGATATTTGCTTGGCAGTTCAGGGAATAAAAGATTACGTGAAGCCACCTTGGAAAGAAGAGTCCGAGCAACAAAGGAAGTCGGGGAAGTCTGTCGCTTCCACGAAACCCATGGTCATAACACAAACAAGTGTTGCTATTTGAAGAATGTGGTCGAAGAACTGATTGGAGAAAACAAGCTCCAATAGTATGTAAAGGAAGCCCCGAAATTCCGATTAGCCAACCGGACCTCATGCTCCTAACATCCTACGAAACCAATCAAGATTCAGTAAAGAGGGATCCAAATGAGAGAAATAGGGACTTGTCATCATACCATTTCGAGAGGTCCTCATCCGACAAAAAAAAATTAAGACGAGATGGAAAGATATGCTAGTTCACTCAAACATGCTCAAAAGGAAACCTGCTTTGCAATCGAAGATGGGACCTTGGCTAAACAGCAGAGGATTCTCAATGATGATATCGTGTTTTGAAATTGGGGGAAGGAATATAAGCTCTAACTTTTGATCTAATGGTGGTGACGATAGGAATCAGATCCGCTGTCGTACGTCGGGTTTTGGTTGATACCGGAGGATTAGTAAACATTCTATTTCGACATACGTTCGACCAAATGAAGCTTATCATGAAGGATATCTCTGCATGCCGAACCAAAATCCAAGGATTCACTAGTCATCCACCATAACCCATTGGCATAATCGATCGGCCTATTGAAATCAGAACAGGAGATCGGAGAGTGGTTCTCACCCAAACCTTTGTGATAATTGATGAAATGTTGGCATGTAATGCATTTTTGGGATGGCCGGCCCTTTCGAATTATCCTAGAGCAATGGTGTCTCACTATAAAATTCCCTACGGAAAATGGAGTTGGAATGATAAAGGGAGACCAGAGTGTCGCAAGGGAATGCTACATCGTTGAATTGCGTAAAACAAGAAAGAAAGAAAAAGGGAAGAGTGTGAGGAAAATTCTCCACATTTACGAACCGTCAGCATAGAAACTACAGAACTGCCCTTGGCTTGGGGACCATAGCTTATTCATTAAGGTTATGGACCCTAGAAAAAAGAGTTCAGGGAAGGAACAGGCAGCATTGGAAGAGATTACGATGCCTATCCCCATAGACAAGGATGATTCGATGCAAGTATCGAAAATTGGATCACATCTTGGAACCAAGAGGTGACAAGAATTAGTCAAGTTTCTTCGTGCCAATCTAGACGCGTTCGCTTGGGCAAATTCTGATATGTGTGGAATATTGCCAAAGACAGCATGTCACACACTTAATATCGACCCCTGGTATACTCCGGTAAGGCAAAAAATGTGCACCCTAGGACTAGAACAGTTTGTTGCACTAAGAGAAGAAGTGGATAAGATATTGGAAAACGGCTTCATCCACGATGCAACCTATCCCGTATGAATATCATATCTGGTTTTAGTAAAGAATTCCAATGGGAAGTGGCGGACATGGATTCACTACTTAGATTTGAACAAAGCCTACTCAAATGAAAGCTTTTCATTGCCCAAAATCTATCAGCCTGTTGACGCCATGACAGACCACGAGCTACTATCGTTTATGGTCGCCTACTCGAGATACAACGAAATCATGATGCATGAACCTGATCAAGAGAATACTAGTTTCATTACCGACCTTGGTTTATACTATTACCGAGTCATGCCCTTCAGATTAAAGAATGCAGGGGCAACCTACCAACGACCGGTAAACACAGTGTTCAAAGATCAAATCGAGAATCTGATGGAGTTTACATGGATGTCATGCTTGTCAAATCTCATGTATCAGAGAATCTCTTCAACAATCTTGCAGAGATGTTTGAAATATTGCAGAAATATAGAATGAAGCTCAACCCATTGAAATGCACTTTCGGTGTTGCTTCTATTAATTTCCTTGGTTTCATTGTGAATGCAAGAGCCATTGAAGCTAATCCAGAACTGATTACTGCCCTAAGGAATGTCAAAGTCCCCATGACCAAAAGGAATTGTAAAGTCTAAATAGAAATATCACAGCATTGAGCCGATTCATTTCCCGAGGGACTAACAAATCCATACCATTCTTCGATGCTTTGAAGAAGGGAAAGAAGAATTTTAAATGGAATGAAGCCTGCCAGACAGACTTTGAAGAATTTCTCCATCATATGGAAACCCCGCTGGTCTTATCCAAGCGATAAATGGCGAAGATTTGTTCGTTTATCTCGCTATATCAATCTAAGCTCTGAGTGCAGCATTAGTATGCAAAGTGGATAGGCTCTAGCGACCTGTCTACTACATCAGTAAGTGGTTCACTAAAGCTGAAAGAACTACTCGAAGTTAGAAAAACTCGGCTATTGCCTCTTGATTCCATTGAGGAAGAAACGACCATACTTCCAGGCTCATCCCATCAAGATGTTGACGGATCAACCTTTGAAACATGTGCTGTATTGCTCAGGGACATCACGTCGCCTTTTGAAATAGAATATCGAGTTAAGCCAATATGAAATCACTTACATCATGGAAGAGCTATCAATGAACAGACACTAGCAGATTTCATCACCGAATTTACCAAGCGGGATGGTGAGGAAGAAATGTAACATCCTCTATCCAAAGGCCCTAAATTAAGCACTGCAGATGTTGTAGTCTTTTGTAGTATTAGCTTTCGGCGACGAAATACGTCTATGTTAATGGTATCTATAATATTAGAAGCACTTGAATATAAAACAAATCACAGATTACAAAATACGCCAAGAACGGTATATCAAGATAACCCCTTGGATGATCAAAGTCATATACTCATAATATAATTAATACAAACACAACAGAAATACAATAAAACATAAAACTGAAACTCCTAAGTATCTATCCGTTTGCCTCCTGCAGGCCTCCGACAGCCTTATTCGTCATCCTATTAAACTTGAAAAAGACCTTAACCCCTCAGCCTACTCAAATTTATTTTGAGCACCTGAGAGTTTAAGGGGAAAACAAAAACTTCTAGTCTAACATAATGCCTGGTGTGAATAATACTGTACATCTCGGTTAAATATGTTAAGTGAGACCATGCCGCTTAGCGAAAAGGCTTTCCGCCACTAACATCATTTTCAAACATATCTTTGCAAAATCTTTTTCCTGCAACCAAATTAGTTAAATACTGTAAGGCATCATTACGTAAACATACATAAATATCAGGTAATAAATGAACTATCTGTTCCAACATATAAGTTTTGTTTAGATAACTTTTAACCTTTGGCTAACTCGGGCATACTAGATAATATAAACAAAACTAATCTGACATCTGTTAGATACTTCTCTTCCCGACGTTCTGTCCCTAACTTAATCATCTCCTCGGTCTTCCTAATCCTAATGGTCTTTTAGGCTCACCAATAACCTATCTATATACATCATATATTCCTTTCTGTGTGTAACCATCATTATATCTAACATGTGACAAAGCCCTACACTGGAATTTTGGACTAGAATTAACTAGGGCTAATAGCTAATATCACTACAATAATAACTAATTTTTATATCACCAACAGATAACACTTTATCCCAATGTGTTATTGTTTATTTTAATTTGTTTTATTTAGTTTTGGTTCTTTGACTATGTAACGCTTTGACAAGCTTCCCTGTTGATTTGTGCCACCTTTTACCTTTTCCTCAAATTATTTTCATGCCCGCCTTTTCTTCAAAACATTTCCCTCTTCCCTCTTCCTTCTCATCCCTTTTCTCATCTCTCAAACCAAAAATATCTCACTTACAGATCCGCAAATCGATCCATATTAACCTTCATAAAATTAGGGTTAGCCTTTAGGTAAAGTGGAGAATACATCTGCTTTGGGCCTCTTCAAATCTAGGCCACAACTTACTTGCAAGAAGCACGGCAGAAAAAAACGATAGAGATGGAACTCGAGAATGGGCACAGTCACCTTCTTTTCTCTTTTTCGATGTAGTTATGGTGAGTACTCTTGTTTCTAAAATATTTTCTATTTAGGGATTATTTCTTGTATTAATTTTTTATGGCACACGAGATGTCAAAACAGGTAACTTGTTTCAATATCAAAAGCTCTCTCTCTACACACACACACACACACACAAACACACACACACACACACACACACATACATAAATACATATTATTATGTTTCTTTGTTCGGTATCACTCAAGGCTTCAAATATATTTACTCTATTGTGACTGTTATAGAGGAAAGTACTAGCAAAAGAAACTTGTAAGAAAATTTGGCTTGTCGATTCTAAGGTAGAATCCATTCAACCTCTTGCTATTTGTGTGTTTGCCGTAGGATATATGTATGGATAATTTTTTCATGCAAATTAAATAGCCTGAGTTTGTAATATACAGTATTTTATTGATTCAAACTCATGTTATTTGTTTATTTCCGTACAAGCTTTTTGATTGAGATTTTCTACATCCTAGGTAAGATAAAATCAAAATTATTTTTTTTTAACTTATTTCATGTAGTTTTATAAGGATAGGATGCAAAGGCTATCAAAAGGTTTCCAAAATTACTTTTCTCATGTTCTCCTTATTTTGTGAATCTTTATTCAAATAACCTTAAGATTAAGTGCATCCCATTAGTTATCCATTGGTGTTTGTCATTGGTTAAATCAATGATTAGTTCAAATAACTGAATTTTTTTTAGTTGTTTAGGCGACTCCTCTTCCATTAGATTAATTATTATTCAATTTGTAAATTTTTACATATATGCAGTGCTTTACCACCAATTAACAACTCTTTGGAACCATGCTCTCTCACCCTAATCTAAATCTACTTTTGTTTATTTCTTACATGAAAGTTTTTAGTGTTCTTCAAGCATTCTTTAGCTGATTTTTCAGTCTTATTGTAGACACTTACTATTGATACATATTGAGCATAGATATTTAGTTTTTAATCTGGTAGTTTAATTAAACTCATGATGAGATAGGTATTTAGTTATTAGTCGGTTATTTTAATGATATTTATATTTTGACAGTTTATGTATTCTAGTTTGAAAATGGTGATATTGTGCAAATAATAATAAATTTTATAGAGTAGGAACTATGTATGATGATCACTGATGTGAACAAAGATGGAAATGGTACTATAGATTTTGATGAGTTTATGCACATGTTGACTAAGAAATACGATTTAATATTGTAATAACCACGTGTACAATTTGGTATTTAGTAAAGCTTTATGCAAATGTGAATCTACTGTAGTGAGTGCAGTAATATAAAATTTCAATCAGTCTGTTGATATTGAACTGAGAATATTTTAAAGTATTGAGGTGGAAACAAATAGAACTTACAAAATTGCATTTGAATGAAGCTTTACAAAATTAATGAGTTTCTACGCATGTTGACTAACAAATAAAAATTACAAATTTTTAGTCAATAAAATATTAAAAATTGTATATGCATGAATTTTTATTTGCTTTATTCAAATTTGCATAAATTCATGTATGAATGTGGGAATTGAAATATCGAGATTGGAATGTAGGAACTCAAATACCAAGATCTGAATGTCGAAACTAAAATACCGAGATCTGAATGTAGGAACTCAAATATCGAGATCTGAAATATATTTTGTGTTATACTAAAATTATACAAATACAAATTGTTTTATATAAATAATTGAAATTTATGTAAAATCTGTAATATAACAAATTAAATATATTTTGTGTATTAATTGTAAATAAATTTATATAACATGAAAAAGTTTAAATGTTTCGTTTAAAAGTATGTTTTTCTAGTGACAATATATAGTGAATGTGTGGCCGAGGGACAAAAGAACATGATTATGAATTTTATTCAAGCTATTAGCGATCATAGGTTTCTCTTAACTCTTTGTTCTTATCTCTTGTAAATTGCATTATAGGCTACAATATATCAACAGAAGGCTTTAAACATTAATGAAAGAGAGCTTGGTCTTGATCATCGAGACCATGAAAAGCTATGGTGATCTTTCGGTCTTTATTATCATCTCTATAACAACCCGTATTTTTGATGATTAAAAATATTAAATTTAATAAGTTTTTGAAATTTAATATTGCCAGGAATTAGAATTTATGATTTATTAAATTGAATCTTGTTAGATTAGAAATTTTGACCTTAAGATAAATCTTAAAACAACTAATTTTAATGAGATAAAAGATGATAACACGTATTAACATATAATTTGCTAATATTGATTGAATGCAATTGACTACTATACCATGTTAACATAATTTCAGTCAATTTAAATAATAAAGGTTAATAAGGAATATAATAAATGATGTATAACTTGATGTAATCATATGTTATTAATTGCAATTGGTTTTAGTATGGAGTATGAAATCAATTTACGTAAATTTATTAACCTTTATTTGTAAATAATAAGTTAATAGATATGGATTATTAATGTATAACCATTGTTTTATCTATTATCTTATTATTAAATCCATTAGAAATTTATTTGGTAATTAATGGAGGATTAATGTAATTACAATTCATATAAGAAGAAACATTAACTGTTGAGTGATGAGTGTAATAAAACGAAAACTTATGTTAATAAATTTCATAAGTGAATAGTTGATTTGATAATAAGAATGTAAATCAAAATAAAAGTAATTTTTTGGAATTTAGATATATAATGAACGATTTTTATTACAGTTGTGATTAAATGTTGGAATTAATTTGGTATATAGATATTGGGTTTAGCATGGAAAATTGGATTTCAAAGGAAACAATTGGATTAATTATCTTCCGTATATTAGGGTATGCTCTAAGATTTAATTATTGTAATTGATAGTAATTATAGCTTGCCATTAATAAGAAATAGAAGTAAGTGGTAATTAATTAATGATATGTGCAACTTACGTTTTGTGTTAAAAATATAACGAGAATTTCAATGAGAAATATTACAGAGTACTTAAGTTTGTTACATAAATAATGATAATAGGAAATTAATTGATAAAGAAATGACGTGGTTGTACGAAGTATTATTTCTATGACTCTTTAATGGGAAAATCTTTAAATGTAAGTTGGTTTTAAAGGGGGAGGTGCTAATTGTAAATTAATGTGTAATAAAAATAAATATATTTCAATAAAAATAAAAGAAAAGGATTGGTTTCTTGAAAAGAATATTTTTATCAAATGAAGTGAATATTTCATTTGTGAATGTAAATTTAATTTCATTAAAACAAAGAATTGAATTTTTTCATATGTTTCTAGTTGGAATATTTGATTTATTTAAACATTCAAACTTGATTTGAATTTAATTTATAAAAAAATGACAATAATAAAATGGGAAAACAACTTGAAGGTTTGGTTAAAATTTTGATTTGGAATAGTTAGCATGTTTACATAGGAAATTTATTTTGTTTCAAATTTGACTTTGGAGTCTCAGTTCATCTTTTAATGTATGGGGTGGCGGTCCTCATTATGTTAATTGCAGTGTTTAATTTAATTTGTTGTGTACTAAATAAAAATACATATATATGTGTAAATTTGAGCGTATTAGGGTTAATAAAATATGTTCAAATGAACTATTTATATTTTTGATTTGTGAATTCTATGTACGGTCTACGTTCTCAAATTTAAATCGTCGCTTTATTTTATTTTATTGTTACTTTCTTTTATTAAATACATGCCTCTTTTGGTTTTCGAATAAGTTTTATTTATTTACACACGAGCCTTGCCTTGAAATGTTTCGTGTGTGTTGATGAAATTAACTGAGGTAGCACATGTTTTGAAATTTTATACCAAAAGTTTTGCTAACAATGTAAACATGTCGTATCAAATTCCAATGTGAGTCTTTCATCATTTGTTAATTACCTGCATGTTAGGCTCTTTTTATTTTGCAAATTTACATCTTCTTGTATCCTTTCCTTTTAATATTCCAATTTCTAAATGTGCTTTACCCTTCATCGTTTCCTACTTCACAAATCTCTTCCTCTAACTTTCCATTTCCAAAATGTGTTCCATTATTTCTTTTTCCTAAAGTTTTCTTTCTCTTCTAAAAAAAGAAAAAAACAAACAAATGTGAGCAACTTATTTTCATGAGGCCAATCTTTTCCATTTGTTTACAAATCCATTTCCTAAAGCCTCCTTCCTCTATGTGTGAGCCATCATGTCATTTTTTTATTGATTCTCCAAAACTTAGAAACATGAGCAGGATTCAAAAATCTTAATGTGAGTAACTAACTTGTTTTATTTTATTATTAAAATGTGTACATGGTTTTCTATTTCATTTCCAAAATATTCTTATAACTTGAATATCTTCCGCATATGAACTCCGATTAATGTGCGGTTTCTTCCTTTGGGTTCGTATCAAAATTCCAGACAACAAGAAACTTATATGGTTGAATTTGGAGACCGATGAAATTTTAGGCTTTTATTGGATTTTCAATTGGCTATAAATCAAAGGTGAGTGATTAAATCCACTCACGCAATACTAAAAATTCCATTGCAAGTTAAATAACTGTGTGATGTGATATATAAATTTTTTTATTGTTGTTTATTGATTTAAGTTGACATTTGAATTGATATTGAATCCAAATTGACATTTAATTTTATATTGGAATTTAATTAATAGATAAACCCCAATATTGATAACTACTATATGTAGAAATATATTAGTTGTCGATTTGGACGTTGTTCGAAATGGATGCTTATTGATTGATATGTTGGATGTTGGTTGTTTATTTAATTTAATCTGTCCTAGTTGTCACCTTGTATATTATTGACATCATTTATATGGTCCTCATAATCATTTTAGAATTGGATAATTAAGACATTTAAATTATAGGTTGAAATGATATATACCCATACAATTTCTTGAATTTGGATTATTTATTGAAACTGAATTATTTAAAAAGTTTAAGTTTTTAATTTAAACTTGGGATTTATTTAAAATTAAGTGGTTAAAATTGGTATTTTAAATTATTTGAAATCTCGTAAGTTATTGCACTCATGTTGTACACTTGATAGAAGATGAAAAATCTCATAACATCTCTGAAGGCATCGCACTCATATTTTTATTTGAGATTGATTTGACTTTCAAGGAATTTTTAGTTCTGAATGGAGTGTAATATTTTTCATTATGCACGGGTCAGCCTGAGTTTTTCGTTGTTGAAGACTATTTTCTAGTGGACGAAGATGAAGATTCTGTATGTTATTGCTATTTATTATTCCACTACATTCCGTATTACGTTGAATTATTTGTTTATTTATGATGTATGTACAACTCTGATTTGAATTTGTAAAAGTGTAATCAAATGTTATTTGTAAAATAACTTCATGAATTTTTTATTTGATTATTATATTTTGTCGTTCCGCTGCGAGATTCCGTGTTTTGTTTTTTCTTTCCTTTTTTACTTTTTTTATTATTTACCCCATTAACAATCCTCCCTTTTGAAAAGTTTGAGTCTGACATGTGTGGTTTATTGTCGATTTCAACGGTCCAAATAGGTGAGTCGTTATAGTTGGTATCAAAGCTTTGGTTTAGACATACCTTATCCTGTTGGGGTTAACTCGTTTGAGATAGGGTAGTAATATCATAGAATGAATTCGTCTAAGTGTATATATATACACAAGAGCACGTACTTGTTTGTGTTATGAAAATGTTTTATATAAGTTTTGAAATGAAATAACTTTCCTAATATTATATGTTATATATAAAAGAAATTTTTTATAACTAATACATTTATTTGTAATGTGTTTTTTATGAAATAGTAATATCTAATTATTATCATTTATTGTTGACTTGTTGTATTTAGTCAAATTATAAACATTGGCTATTATTGTTGATTGAATATATAGACTAAACTCTAATTTAATAATGGTGAATTAAAGCGAATGAAGTGGATAATTATGATACTTGATATGAAATTGAAATGTTGTTGTGAATTTTGTTGTTTCTTGACTGGTAGTTTCAGCTATTGAAAAAATGGAATACTGGGATATTTTTGGATAATTGAAACCTTCTAAATTAATATATGAATTGAAACTTAGAAATTCTATTAAATTATGCAGTTGAATTTGATAACGTTAATTTGGAAGAAAGTGAAACATTCTTTATTTTTTATATCTATGTCTAATAAATGAATAGAATTTTTGTACAAATTCTTAGCACGTAATGTAATAATATACAAGTGTGAACTTTAAGCCTTAGGATGTTTAAATCGAAATTGGATTAAGGAAATGTTTTAAATGAGATTAAATTGGGAAAAATATGTTTATAAACTTAATTAACATTTATGAAATGTGTTATAAATAAATTGGAAGGTAAAGGTGAAACTAAATAGGGTAAGCAAATATAAATTAAAAGCGAAATGATTATAAATAAAGCCATGGCTTGTAAATTGTAATGAAATAAATGGATGTTGCAATAAATGGTTATAAATAAAGTTATGATAACTTTAAACTTGAATAATGTCTTATAAAAGGAATAAAGCCTTTATAAATTGGTTATAAACTGAAGGACATTTCTCATGAAACGATTCTCAAATAAATATGGTATTAAATGAGAAATATTACATGTGAAAATGAATGTAATTTAAAATGAAGAGAAATATAAGCAGTTTTGTGAGAATGAATATGTTAATGTTTTGTATTGAATAGAGAAATTCTACGAAACAAATATTAAAGTATGAAGTGATACTTGTATTAATCAATGAGATTAATAATGAATTTGATTAAAATGTAACTGTGATAAAACAAATTGGAATAATTAAATAAATATTATGTATATTGTTTTATTAGCAAAATTAATTTGAGCCGGATTTGAGTACACAAGTTCTATATGAATTACACCACTTCATGTTAGGATTATTCATCGATTCTTGATGGAAAATATTTGATATGGATTTTTGGTTTGATTCTATAATTCTCTATCATAGCATATGGCTATGTAAGGAGAATGATGGTTTCTAGTCAAGAAACTTTATCGAAGTCCGTATTAGGAAAGCCGGTTGAAAAATACTAGTTCGAAACAAACTTGTGTAACCGAGTGAGCGAGCGACCAAATGTGATTTTGCAAAATGATAACATATGTACATATTTTGTTCTAATATTATTGATATGCTTTGACGCTGAAATTAAAAGTTGTTGGGTTGGATATCTTTGTAATTTAAATTGGAATTTTTCTTGTATGCAAAACTACTATTAATTTAAAAACCATTTTACAGAACAACTTTCTTTTATTTTTCTCACACAAACTATCTTATTCTATTTTACTTACAAAACTATTTTACAAACTATTTTATTTACAAAACTGTTTTACAAACTATTTTATTTACAAAACTATTTTACAAACTATTTTATTTACAAAATATTTTACAAAACTACTTTATATACAAAACTATTTCATAAAATGATTTTATATTCGAAACTATTCAAAATTCAAAACCTTTTATAAAGCAAAGATATTGAATCTCATATGGCTTTTCATACAGCGAAATTGATTTTGAAATTTTTTTGATTCTTGTATTAGACGGACTTTATATAAGTATAAGGTGGTTTTCAAAAGTGCTGATTTTGGAAGGTATTCGATCTGAAGAGATAATTCTTATATTTAACAAAATTTATATAAGAACGATTTAATATATTCGAGATTATTGATTTTGGAAAGTACTTTATTTGAAAATAAAATCTTATATATAATGGAGTTTATATAAATGCAATATTTGAAGTTATGATTTTGAAAGGTACTGAATATGGTATGTTATATTTTGAAGTAAGAGGTATAGGGAAGTACCCTCCGCAAAGAAGTATGGTATGATATGCTTCGACCCAAATGGACCTGGGGAATCTAGGAATGGATTCGACCGATAAACCCTATTATACTTGGGTGAATTCAGAAATGGATTCGAACCGATATGGTTTTCCAGACTTAAACTCATGAGTTCCTCGATTTTTTTGTAGGGTAGATGGTTCTTTAGTTTACCCAATGAAGGCGCTTTCGATCCTGGGATCTGTTGTTTATGGATCTTCCGGGAAGGAAGCGCATCCATTGCTTAAATGATTGAATTAGTAGTTACCATTGCAGCAGGGGTCGATGGTTCCTTGTGTACGAAATGGCTACGATATTTTTCTGGAATCCAAAAGGTGGAAGGATCTTCTGGAAAGTTTTGTGTCCATTGCGAAAATACTGGATCAGCAGCGGGCCACTGCTATCGTAACATCATCGTTTGACATTAGATTTTGAGCGGTACTTCTCATACCTGTTTTTAAGTATTTTTCACAGGTGTTGAAATAGGCCTACTAAGTACTTGGAGATTTCTACTCTTACACCTGATCAACATACGACCAGAGTCTGCAAGAATGTGGATAAATCTGTTAAGACATCGATTTATAAAAGTATTTTGATAAAGTATTATATAAAGGATATTTTGGTCATTTTTTTCATTTTAAATATTCTAAAATGTTTAAAATATTGTCTATTTATGTACAGGATGGTTTATTTGTGTTGTAAATATCGTGGGAAATTATTAATTCAATAAAACATATTTAAAGTGAATGATTATTGATTTATTAACAATGTTTGAAAAGTATCTCGAGATAAAACTAATAAATTTATAAATAATGGATTTAAGGTTTTCAATAACTTCTTTATAAATATAAGTAATGATGTAAATAATTATTTTCAAATAGTTTACATATATTTATAAATATGTTATTTAAAATATTTGAATGGTATTCATAAACGAAGCAAGAAATTTTACAAATGAATCTTTGAAAAGTATTAAAGTATAAAAGATGATTGATTTGCAAATGAAGCTTTCAAATGAATATTTCAAGTAAAATTTATATAAGTTTCTTTGAATGTATAATTTATATAAATGGAAAAAAAATTGATTTGCGAAGTTTATTTATAGTAATATACTTGACAAATAAATTTGAATCTCTATTTTGGAAGTATAGTTTGGAATATTTACATGATTTTGAAGTACTAATAGTAAATTTATTGGTTTATTTACTGTTTGAATTTTTATATTAAACCATATTTAATGTTTTTCCATGATTTGAATATTCATTTTAAAACAAGTGTGTAAAATTAATTATGAAGATATGAAATTTTATACTTTAATTTAGAAATTTAATGTAAGATTTGAGTATAGTCTTAGTTTCAGTTTAATAATCTTGAGTTTATACTTATTTTAAAAATAACGGGTCTAATAAATTATTGGATTTAAGGTACTTTATTTTAAAGCTTATTATAATGTTTTGATATAAATTTCTACAATTGTTTTAGACTTTTGAAAAATCTTTGCATAATGCTCTAAGAATTTTTTAAATATATCTTATATTTTTACTAAGTGAATGAGGTTAAATGTTTTAATTGAATTTTTAGATATATTGAAATATTTCTTTTCTCTTCAAGGGCGAATACCAAAAATTTAATTTTTTTATTCAATAACCGAATTAAGTTATAAACTTAAGTATGGCAGTAGAAGCTTAAGTAACATTTTTTTGAAATGATTCATTAATGACTTAAATCTTTATTGGAAACCAAATTATGTAAGTGATTGATCATTATATAAATAAATGAATGAAAGGTAAATGATGAAAACAAACTAATCGAATAAACATAAATAAATTTAAAATTCTTATTGTTTGGCTGATGAGAATCTTGGGAAAGAATACTTCTAGTTGTTGAGGTTGTATGAATAATCTATTAAGTAATTATCTAAGGCTGTGGATCATAGGGTACACTTAATAGTTTATTTATCACCTTGCATGATTAAAAGTTTCTGAACTAAACAAACCATTGGTTTTGGTTGCTATGGATACATGATGGATTCTTTGGTTGCATAAATGGTTGTATTGTTTGTTTGATTATGTTTCATATTGATTTTTCTTTTGTTTCAAACGGAAACAACTTAAATATATCTCTAATACGTAATTCTCACTATTTTGGATTATATAAGTGAAATACAGGTTTATGGAAGCAATAGTTAATGCTTTTGGTTTCATAAATAAAGTTGTTTTTCCAACAAATAGTTATGTTTTCAGATTACGGTTTTATAGCGATATTTTATTGTTATCCCATGATTTGGGATATTTATTTTTGAGATATGATATATATACTTTATTATTGATATTATTATTTTTCCAGACCTAATCGCGCAAAGTAGATGCTGCCGAAATTTTTCGTGGAAGTTGGGTTATTTTCAAATTTATATTAATCTTAAATATGTAAGTTAAATTGTTTATAAATTGATTATTTTAAATAATTATTTCAAATTCCTTGATTCCTTCTTGTTCCTTTTCGATGACAAAAAGTTTTGAGTGGGGGAGAATGTAACAACCAGTATTTTTGATAATTAAAAATATTAAATTTAATAAGGTTTTGGACTTTAATATTGCCAGGAATTAAAATTTATGATTTATTAAATTGAATCTTATTAGATTAGAAATTTTAACCTTAAGATAAATCTTAAAACGAATAATTTTAATGAGATAAAAGATGGTAATATGTATTAACATATAATTTGTTAATATTGGTTGAATGCAATTGACTACTGTACCATGTTAACGTAATTTCAGTCAATTTAAATAATAAAGGTTAATAAGGAATAGAATAAATGATGTATAAATTGATGTAATCATATGTTATTAATTGCAGTTGGTTTTAATATGGAGTATGAAATCGATTATTTTGTACGTAAATTTACTAACCTTTGTTAGTAAACAATAAGTTAATAGATATGGATTATTAATGTATAACCATTGTTTTATTTATTATCTTACTATTAAATCCGTTAGAAATTTATTTGGTAATTAATGGAGAATTAATGTAATTGAAATATTACAATTGATATAAGAAGAAACGTTAATTGTTGAGTGATGAGTGTAATAAAATGAAAACTTATGTTTATCGATTTCATGAGGGCATAGTTGATTTGTTAATAAGAATGTAAATGAAAATAAAATGATTTGTTTGGAATTTAAATATATAATGAACGAGGTTTATTATATTTTTAATTAAATTGGAATTAATTTAGTATATAGATATTGGGTTTAACATGGAAAATTGGATTTCAAAGGAAACAATTGGATTAATTATCTTCCCTGTATTAGGGTATTTTCTGAGATTTAATCATTTTAATTAGTAGTAATTATATCTTGCCATCAAGGTTTTAAATATCGGATTTCGGTCACGTTTCGTCTTAGAATATTTACACAAGTTATCTCGTATCGGGAGAGATCTCGGACGAGATGAGTACGTATCAGGTGTACATCTCGGATTGACATCTCGGGTCTTATAATGCATCTCGGGAATATCTCGGATGTACTTATGTGTTTAAAATTGATGTGTCAAAAATTTATTTAACGATTATAACTTTCTTAGTAAAAATAAAAATGGTAACATACTTGATTTACATGGAAAAAGAAATATTTTTAGAAGAGTAGTAGCTTGATTAGCTTAATTGATTTGGTAATGATTTAATAGTATCCTTTTATTTGAACGTAATAAAGAAGTGAAACCTTTCGTTATGACTCATTAAGATAAAAAGTAAAGAATATGTTCAAGAAGTTGGTAAATTATAATTGGATCGAGTAGTTTTTTTTGAATCAATATGAAAATAAAAATTATTATGGAAAATAAGAAAAATGTATAATTTCAGGTGAGATCTCGGATTGAGATTTTGATCCATATATCGGATGAAATTTGAATATCTCGGACGAGATGAGTGTCGAGGGAGATATGGAGGAGATTTGATGTCTCGTCTCGTTTAAGTGTGAAAATGAGATCTCGGGCGAGATCTCGGGCGAGATATAGGAGATTTAAAACCATGCTTGCCATTAATAAGAAATAGAAGTAAATGGTAATTAATTAAAGATATGTGAAACTTACGTTTTTTTGTTAAAAATATAATGGGAATTTCAATAAGAATAATACGTTCAATTGTGAGTACTTAAATTTCTTACAAATATAGTGAAAATAGGAAATTAATTGATAAATAAACGATGTGGTTGTACGAAGTATTATTTCTGTGACTCTTTAATGGGATAATCTTTACATATAAGTTGGTATAAAGGGGGAGGTGTTAATTGTAAATTAATGTGTAATAAAAAGAAATATGTTTCAACAAAAATAAAAGAAAAGGATTGATTTCTTATAAAGAATATTTTTATCAAATAAAGTGAATATTTCATTTATGAATGTAAATTTAATTTCATTAAAACAAAGAATTGAACTTTGTCGCATGTTTCTAGTTGGAATATGTAACAACCTTAGTTTTGGAGATTACCTGTATATGTTAAATTATAACGGAAGTTATAATTTAATATGGTGAATTAAAATAAATTAGAGATTTAAATTGTTTATTTGAAAAAAAAAACAATGAATTTTGAAAATAAAATGTGAAAATAAAGATTGAAAAATTTATTTTGTTTGATTGAGTTAATAATGAATGAAATGTGATTTTATTCGGAGAAAATGCAATAATTTTATTAATTGTTTCCAATTACTTCTTTTAATAATTTTTTAAAGGAAGTATACGATGTTTAAAAGGTATTTCCAATTACTTCAAATTTATGTTATCAATTCTCTGATTAAGGATAGATATTGTTGTAACTTTCTGTTCTCTATTTGCATGTTTGTTCCCTCTTCTTCTATAGGTTTTTAGCTCCAAATCAAGACTAAAGCTTCAAATTGCTCTTTAATTTGCTGTATATTTGCTGCAAACAAACCCAAAGGTGAGTAATCTCACTCATGCTAGCTGTAAACCATCATGTTTATTCATATTTAGTGTAAAATTGGATGTTTGGAGCTGTAAAGATCAAGTTTTGGTCATATATTGTGCTCAATCCAAAAACTAAATTCTGTCCATCTTTGAAGCTGAAACAAATTTAGACATAAATTTCTCGTTTTTGATCCGATTTTGATAATTTTAGATGTTTCGGAAAGCTTAAATCATGTACTACAACTTCCATGCATTGATTTTTCTATAATTTTGAGGTTTTCTATATCAAAATCGAAATTTTCTACTGTAATCCCGAGAGTAAAACCAATATTTGCTCTGTGCTTAAGGCTGAAAGTAAATTAGCCATAACTTTCTCGTTTTTGATTCGATTTTTATAATTTTAGATGTTATGGAAAGCATAGAAACTAAGCTACAACTTTGGTTTTGTTCATTTTGTCTGATTTCGAAATTATCTATGCTAAAATTGCAATTGTTGGTCGCTGTCCTGCAAATGTATAAGTTCAGGCTAATTTTGGTGTTTTTAGTAAAATGATCATAACTTTTGAACCAATGATCGGAATTCGATGATCTTGGTCATTCTAGAAAGCATAGAAACCAAGAAACGACTTTCATATAATTTATTTTGCCAGGTTTTGAAGTTATCTATGCTATTATTGCAATTGTTTGTCACTGTCGTGTTAATGCATAAGTTCAGGCTAAGTTTGATGTTTTTAGTAAAATGGTCATAACTTTTGAACCTTTGATCCGAATTTGATAATCTTGGTCATTCTGAAAATCTTGAATTATATGCAACAACTTTTGTTCAGATTGTTTTAAAAAAATTTAATGTTTGCTAGCTCAAAATAGCGGATTTTATCCGCTGTCCTGTGTTTTGTTCCATGTTGTTAGTGCACTTATTGTTTTCAAACCACTTGAAATTTTTTTGCATCCATGAACATGTATATGCATGTTCTGGCTTGGTAATTATGGTGTTAAATATTTTATTTTAAATATTTTTAAAAGTATTTCTAAATAATAAAAGTAGATATACTATATTTATTTTATATAAAAAGTAGAATTTTAATAAAAGGATTTCTTTGGGTTTCGAAAAATTTATTTAAAACCCGGTTACCTTAGTAAATTATTGCGCAAAGATCATAAACTATTTTTTTTCCTTTCGAATGTATAAGAATGAGAATTAAATGATTTAGTAAGAATATATGATATGGGACATGTGTTCTTGCTTTATCGCTTAATATCGAACTTCTACGACCGAAACTAATGTGAACTATTATTTTGAGGTGATTTAAAAGTTGCCAAATTTTAACGAACATTATTGGTTGGAGAATTACTCTTTTTTAGTATGTTTGATGACGAACCAATCTAGATGTTTTTACAATCGCTAATGAGATGAGGCGACCAAGGCGAAAATTTTCTGTTTAGAGAATTATGATTAGAAATAACTGTCATGATGTTGTTTTACTTACCGATGAGACGAGGTAAGTCTATTTATGAAGTATTCATGAAGTCAAGATGTTTATGATGATTTATGAAGTTAAGATGGTTACGATGATTTTTACTTGTCGATGAAATGAGACAAGTCACGATGGAACCATTACTCGTCGATGAGAAGAGATGAGTATGGTATTATATTAACTCGCCAATGAGATGAGGCAGAGTGATTTTTATGATGGTTCTGATGTTTTTTGATGTTTTCTAATGTGGAACCAACTAACGATTAGTAAAACAGTAGGGGAGAACGTGTAGTATGGGGTATACGTTCTCGCCTTTTGGGTTCCTATTCGAATAGTTGAGACACATTCAAGATGTTACTAGTACTAGACCGAGTACGATTGGAGTCACCACGATGTTCACGATGTTATTACTCAACTCCAATCACCACGATGTTTTTACTCGGATTTGTGACTGGGTGTCATCAAGATGTTTCGACTAGTCAATCACGATGTTATGATGTTATGTGACCCCAAGTCATCACGATGTACGGTACCAAATTACTAGTACTAGTCAAGATGTAAAGCACGTGCTGTTTTCCATGAAGTTTAGACGTTTCGTTTTCACTATTTTGATGATGATGCTTTATTATAGCCTTATGCAATAAAAGGGCTTATTTATATACATGGTTTTATGGTGATTTTGAATATGATGTTTTGAACTCTTTCCGGGTTCTATTAAGATGGATTTGAGGCATTTTATATTTATATCAATGAGATGAGGTATAAATTATGGAAATTCTTTTATAAGGAGTTTTAATAGTGGATTTGAGATGTATTTATATTTATACCGATGAGATGAGGTATAAATGATTATGAGATTTTCTATATATATATAATAAGTTTTAGTGATGGATTTGAGACGTATCTATATTCATACCGAAATGAGATTAGGTATGAAAAAGTATGATGCTTCTTTTATAATTGGGTTTTATATTTCCATGAATGATCCTTGGGATGTACTAATGAGATGAGGTACATCCATATGCATTTTATTCTGTGTATGAAGGACATGTATCTTTGATGTATTTTTATTTTGACAACCACTTCTAAGAAGATAGTTGATTCATTTGAAGTCATTATCCATATTCTTTTATACTGCCGTTGATATGAGGCGAAAGCGATGTTTATTTAATCTTATCTTTAAAATTTTGTTCGCCGATGATCCATTTGCTTAAGTGTCTGTTACGTCACCTAAGTATGACTTTATCATCATTATCTCTCCTACTTGCCAAAAAGAGATGTTGTCCTTTCATATGATGTTGAAAACCTGTTTAGGGCATGGCATCCTTTATGAAAAAGAATACCATAGCTTTCACCTAATTATCCTTATTGATTATTCTGTTTAACTGATAATTTTAGCTAGCCTGACCCGTGTGTTTTCACTCGGGTCAGACCGAGTTGTTTCATGTATCATCTATTGGACTTAGCTTGAAGTTGATGTTGGATATCAGCTCTTCTTTCTCTTGAGTAGTTTTTGTTCTTTCGCATACTCTGATGTAGTTATATTTGATTTGATATTTATGGTGTGGTCGAGTACCACCTTTATTGTATTCATATTGTATTGTACTAAACATGTATCAGTGTATATGTATATATATGATGTTGGTTACTGTTCTGTGATGTGATTTACATTCAGTTATTGTATTTTGTTCTGATAGATCCGTTAACCACCTATAGTTTTGGATTAAGCATTTACTAGGTATGTCGATCCACTTGAATCGAAAAAAAAAGTTATATTGCATTTATCGACGTATTCAATAGATGTTTAAGATAAAATTATAGATGGTCGCCTTAACCAGCTCTATTCTCCGCTTTAGTAGACAGAATTACTTGTTAATTCTCTTTAGTAAGGTTGGTCTCGGGGTAGGGCGTTACAGCTTGGTATCAGAGCTGTGGTCAGAACAAAGTAGAATAAACACAGAACAGTACGTATATCATGATACATCGAAGTACAATACGAGTGAATCATTGTTCTTAATTCGAGCTTGCTTTCAATTCGAGCCTTGATTCTTTTTTGAGTTTTGAGATTGTTGATATGGAATATGTCAAGGAATATAGATATATTGTATTCCATAGTATTCCATAATAGAGTTTGATGTCATCTTATATTATATAAAATCTTATTTGGGATTATTCTATTCTTATTTTTGTTGATACGAGTGAGTTCATATCGATGGAGCCGATCGATTTCTTTGAGTATTCTTGTTGCATTCCTTTGAGAGTTTGTGAATCCTATTGAAGGGATCCACAACGATTGGCTTGTTGTGAGCATTCTAAGATTTCTATTTGATGTTGCTTTTATGAGTAACTGTTTATTACTTGCTATCTTGAGATGTATTTGATTTGAGTTGGATTGGCTTATATGAGGCTAAGTCCAATCCTTTGTGTTATAGGATCCTATATTTATTTAGGCATCCTAATTTGATTGGGTTATTATTTCTATCACTTTGGAATGTTAATGATGATTCCGAAGTTTTTGTATTCACTCTTTAGTATCGAGATGTTGATGATATATCTCGAATTCCAGTCAAGGTGACTTTGTTGAGTTTTGTGAGTCCGTTTGGATTTGACATCCAATCGGGCAATCGAGTGTTGAGGTAATCTTATTCCTGGCTCTTAGCTCTTCGGTTATCCTTCCACGAGGACATCCACTAAAAAATGAGGTGAGTTTCTAGATTGTTCAAGTTTGATTGAGTTTATCATTCAGTTTCTTTGAGTTATCCTTTTCGGATACTCAATCGGTGTTATCCTTTGTACCATTACTTTGTTTAAAGTAATGACTTGTTGTTTGTGTGCTTCTTCTCCTTCGAGAAGAATATCTTGCCTATCTTTTGTCTTGATTATTTCCGAGAGTGGCTCGTCGTAAGTAGACGAACACTCCATCTCCTTCTGTTGATTTCGTGAATCGCGTATTCTAGGAATATCTCGATGCATTCTCTCAATGTTCTTTGGTTTGAATTTTTGAAGCTATATATATGAGTTTTAAAAAGAGAAATTGGAGTTTTGAGATAAAAAAAATCAAAGAATATTTTGAGAATATATTTACATGAGTAGTATTTCTTTTATGGAAATAATTTGAGAGTGTTGGGTTGTCCATCGAGTAGTTAAGAGTTCTAGTCGATACGCCTGATCAACGTTATCGATAGGATTCTCCTAAATGCTATGATAAGGCAATCAGACACAATGGTTTGTGTTTTAAAAATTGAGATTTTGAAAATAATATTTAAGATTAAATATTAAATTTATTTTTGAATAGTAATTGCAGCCATTGATTTTAGAGATGAGTATCAGAGTGGAGAGGCAGTTTTGATCGTTTGATCGACTCTGCAGCCAACAGACATATCAATTTATTAGAAATTCAATGGCGAGGCAATGCCATTTATTTATATATATTTATTTGAAATTATAAAGATGAGAATATGTGAGAAAATTATTGAGCTAATACTTTATTGAAAGTACATTTTGAGATTTTAGAATTTATATTATATACATTGGATGTTTTAAGAGAAGAGTTATAAGTGGATTTGAAGATTGTTTTAAGCTTTTTAAGTGGTTTAATAAAAAGAGTAAAGAGAATTTAAACCCTTAATTTATTTTGAAGAATATTATTATGGATTTACAAATTCTTTGGAAATTAATTTTGAAGTAAGAGAAAAAATTTTGGACTTTTAATTTGAGTTTTAAATTATTTACTAAGTAATATAGTAAAGAGTTTGAAAATTTTCAAATGTTGAAAATTGAGATTTAAAATTTAAAAGATGTTGAGAAAAAAAAATCTAAATATCTTGGATTGAAAAGTAATTTGAGCTTATATTCTTGTTCTTGAGTTCACTCTAGTCTTGTGCTATTGATGATGACGTGCATTTTCACGGTCATTCGAGTTTGGTGGCCTCGTGAGAAGCCATTTTGTGTGATTTATCTATCTTGTCTGTTGTGTCTATCTTTGTTGTGAGGATGTTCTTTCCGTATTATCGTGTGCAAAATCTTGTTGTTGATCTTTTTATTGCCTAGAGATCGGGTTTGAGTGAGTTTATTCCCAACTCTATTCATAGAACTTTGAGTAATCAATCATTTTTGATTGATTATTTGTTGAGCATTTTGTTGAGTTTTAATTCGAGATGGGTGATCTTCGAAATTCTTTCGAGTTGCTTGGAAAATTCGAAGTTTTGCTAATCACTATATTATCATTTGATGGGCCATTGGATTAACCAACTAAGTTTTTCATCATTTCTCTCTATCATTCTATGTTGAGAGTATGAATGGTTTGAGTTTCAAGCTTGTCTTTTATCCTTTTTGATTGAATTTTTGTGTTGTTTACAGCCTTTTCCTCTAGAAATTGCGAGGATGCAATTTTGTTAAGGAGGGGAGTCTGTAACAACATCAGTTTTGGAGATTACCTGTATATGTTAAATTATAACGGAAGTTATAATTTAATATGGTGAATTAAAATAAATTAGAGATTTAAATTGTTTATTTGGAAAAAAAACAATGAATTTTGAAAATAAAATTTGAAAATAAAGATTGAAAAATTTATTTTGTTTGATTGAGTTAATAATGAATGAAATGTGATCTTATTTGGAGAAAATGCAATAATTTTATTAATTGTTTCCAATTACTTCTTTTAATAATTTTTTTAAAGGAAGTATTTGATGTTTAAAAGGTATTTCTATAAATAGAAAGATGGAATTTGGTTTAAAAGTGTGTTTTGATTATAAAATTAAGTTTGAAATGAGTTATTATATTTTATTACACAAGAGAATAGTTCTTGTGAAATTTTTAGAGTTAAAAATGAAGTATTATGTATTGTATGTGAAAAATTGTGTTATTTAAATAAAAGTAAGGTTTTACTGATAAAAATAATAAAATTTTATGTTGTGGAGAAAATAATTTTATTTGCATAGAATTGCTTATATATATATATATATATATATATTTTGCTTGGCTTTAACTTGAGAAAATAAGTGCATATATTGATAAAATAGGTGAAAAAATACATTACTTAGAATTTCACTAAGTATAATTGTCTTTGGGCTTATTGGGTAAGGTTTTAGATCCAAAACCCTATGTATCTAGTGAGAAGGAATTGCCTATACGTTTTTATTCATTCCTTCTTCTCAAAAAGAAAATACAACTTACAGTAAAAATTAAAACAATGGCCTCCACTTAGCTCTTCATAGAGTAGCATCAAAATTAGCGAAATCAAAGGGATAATAGCAAATCAAAATTAAATACAGGTAATCAGTATCAAAATCTCAAATTTATGTTATCAATTCTCTGATTAAGGATAGATATTGTTGTAACTTTCTATTCTCTATTTGCATGTTTGTTCCCTCTTCTTCTATAGGTTTTTAGCTCCAAATCAAGACTAAAGCTTCCAAATTGCTCTTTAATTTGTTGTATATTTGCTGCAAACAAACCCAAAGGTGAGTAATCTCACTCACGCTAGCTGTAAACCATCTTGTTTATTCATATTTAGTGTAAAATTGGATGTTTGGAGCTGTAAAGATCAAGTTTTGGTCATATATTGTGCTCAATCCAAAAACTAAATTATGTCCATCTTTGAAGCTGAAACAAATTTAGACATAAATTTCTCGTTTTTGATCCGATTTTGATAATTTAAGATGTTTCGGAAAGATTAAATCATGTACTACAACTTTCATGTATTGAGTTTTCTATAATTTTGAGGTTTGCTATATCAAAATCGAAATTTTCTATTGTAATCACGAGAGTAAAACCAATATTTGCTCTGTGCTTAAGGCTGAAAGTAAATTAGCCATAACTTTCTCGTTTTTGACTCAATTTTGATAATTTTAGATGTTCTGGAAAGCATAGAAACTAAGCTACAACTTTGATTTTATTCATTTTGTTTGATTTCGAAATTATCTATGCTAAAATTGCAATTATTGGTTGCTGTCCTGCAAATGTATAAGTTCAGGCTAATTTTGGTGTTTTAGGTAAAATGATCATAACTTTTGAAACAATGATCGGAATTCGATGATCTTGGTCATTCTAGAAAGCAAAGAAACCAAGATACAACTTTCATTTCATTTATTTTACCTGGTTTTGAAGTTATCTATGCTATTATTGCAATTGTTTGTCACTGTCGTGTTAATGCATAAGTTCATGCTAAGTTTGATGTTTTTAGTAAAATTGTCATAACTTTTGAACCATTGATCCGAATTCGATGATCTTGGTCATTCTGAAAAGCTTGAATTGTATGCAACAACTTTTGTTCAGATTGTTTTAAAAAATTTCAATGTTTGCTAGCTCAAAATAGCGGATTTTATCCGCTGTCCTATGTTTTGTTCCATGTTGTTAGTGCACTTATTGTTTTCAAACCGCTTGAAAATTGTTTTGCATCCATGAACATGTATATGCATGTTCTGGCTTGGTAATTATGGTGTTAAATATTTTATTTTAAATATTTTTAAAAGTACTTCTAAATAATAAAAGTAGATATACTATATTTATTTTATATAAAAAGTAGAATTTTAATAAAATGATTTGGGTTTCGAAAAATTTATTTTAAAACCTGGTTACCTTAGTAAATTACTGCGCAAAGATCATAAACTATTTTTTTCCTTTCGAATGTATAAGAATGAGAATTAAATGATTTAGTAAGGATATATGGTATGAGACACGTGTTCTTGCTTTATCGCTTAAAATCGGACTTCTACGACAGAAACTAATGTGAATTATTATTTTGAGGTGATTTAAAAGTTGCCAAATTTTAACGAACATTATTGGTTGGAGAATTACTCTTTTTTAGTACGTTTGATGACGAACCAATCTATATGTTTTTACAATCGCTGATGAGATGAGGCGACCAAGACGAAAATTTTCCGTTTGGAGAATTATGATTAGAAAAAACTGTCATGATGTTGTTTTACTTACCGATGAGACGAGGTAAGTCTATTTATGAAGTATTCATGAAGTCAAGATGTTTATGATGATTTATGAAGTTAAGATGGTTACGATGATTTTTACTTATCGATGAAATGAGACAAGTCACGATGGAACCATTACTCGTCGATGAGAAGAGATGAGTATGGTGTTATATTAACTCGCCAATGAGATGAGGCAGAGTGAGTTTTATGATGGTTCTGATGTTTTATGATGTTTTCTAATGTGGAACCAACTAACGATTAGTCAAACATTAGGGGAGAACGTGTAGTATGGGATATACGTTCTCGCCTTTTGGGTTCCTATTCGAATAGTTGAGACACATTCAAGATGTTACTAGTGCTAGACCGTGTACGATTGGAGTCACCACGATGTTCACGATGTTATTACCCAACTCCAATCACCATGATGTTTTTACTCGGATTTGTGACTGGGTGTCATCAAGATGTTCTGACTAGTCTATCACGATGTTATGATGTTATGTGACCCCAAGTCATCACGATGTATGGTACCAAATTACTAGCACTAGTCAAGATGTAAAACACGTGTTGTTTTCCATGAAGTTTAGACGTTTCGTTTTCACTATTTTGATGATGATGCTTTATTATAGCCTTATGTAAGAAAAGGGCTTATTTATATACATGGTTTTATGGCTATTTTGAATATGATGTTTTGAACTCTTTCCGGGTTCTATTAAGATGGATTTGAGGCATTTTATATTTATATCAATGAGATGAGGTATAAATTATGGAAATTCTTTTATAAGGAGTTTTAATAGTGGATTTGAGATGTATTTATATTTATACCGATGAGATGAGGTATAAATGATTATGAGATTTTATATATATATATATATATATATATATATATATGTATGTATATAATAAGTTTTAGTGATTGATTTGAGACGTATCTATATTCATACCGATGAGATTAGGTATGAATAAGTATGATGCTTCTTTTATAATTGGGTTTTATATTTCCATGAATGATCCTTGGATGTACTAATGAGATGAGGTACATCCATATGCATTTTATTCTTTGTATGAAGGACATCTATCTTTGATGTATTGTTATTTTGACAACCACTTCTAAGAAGATAGTTGATTCATTTGAAGTCATTATCCATATTCTTTTATACCGCCATTGATACGAGGCGAAAACGATGTTTATTGAATCTTATCTTTAAAATTTTGTTCGCCGATGATCCATTTGCTTAAGTGTCTGTTACACCACTTAAGTATGACTTTATTATCATTATCTCTCCTACTTGCCAAGAAGAGATGTTGTCCTTTCATATGATGTTGAAACTCTGTTTAGGGCATGGCATCCTTTATGAAAAAGAATACCATAGCTTTCACCTAATTATCCTTATTGATTATTCTGTTTAACTGATAATTTTAGCTAGCCTGACCCGTGTGTTTTCACTCGGGTCAGACCGAGTTGACTCATGTATCATCTATTGGACTTAGCTTGAAGTTGATGTTGGATATCAGCTCTTCTTTCTCTTGAGTAGTTTTTGTTCTTTCGCATACTCTGATGTAGTTATATTTGATTCGATATTTATGGTGCGGTCGAGTACCACCTTTATTGTATTGATATTGTATTGTACTAAACATGTATCAGTGTATATGTATATATATGATGTTGGTTACTATTCTGTGATGTGATTTACATTTAGTTATTGTATTTTGTTCTGATAGATCCGTTAACCACCTATAGTTTTGGATTAAGCATTTACTAGGTATGTCGATCCACTTGAGTTGAAAAAAAAAGTTATATTGCATTTATCGACGTATTCAATAGATGTTTAAGACAAAATTATAGATGGTTGCCCTTAACCAGCCCTATTCTCCGATTTAGTAGACGGAATTACTTGTTAATTCTCTTTACTAAGGCGGGTCTCGGGGTGGGGCGTTACAGAATATTTGATTTATTTAAATATTTAAACTTGATTTGAATTTAATTTATAAAAAAATAACAATAATAAAATGGTAAGAAAACAACTTGATGGTTTGTTAAATTTTTGATTTGGAATAGTTAGCATATTTACGTAGGAAACTTATTCTTTTCAAATTTGACTTTGGAGTCTCAGTTCATCATTTAATGTGTGTGGTGGTGGTCCTCATTATGTTAATTGCAATGTTTAATTTATTTACCGTGTACTAAATAAAAATACATATATATGTGTAAATTTGAGCGTATTTGGGTTATCAAAATATGTTAAAATGAACTGTTTTTTATATTAGATTTGTGATTTCTATGTACGGTTTGCGTTCTCAAATTTAAATCGCCGCTTTCATTTATTATATTTTATTATTACTTTATTTTATTAAATACATGTCTCTTTTGGTTTTTTAGTAAGTTTTATTTATTTACACACAATCCTTGCCTTGAAATGTTTGATGTGTATTGATGAAATTAATTGAGGTAGCACATGTTTTGAAATTTTATACCAAAAGATTTGCTTGCCATGTAAACATGTCTTATCAAATTCCAATGTGTGTATTTCATGTTTTGTTAATTACCTTAATGTTATGCTCTTTTTATTTCACAAATTTACATCTTCTTGTATCCTTCCCTTTCACATTCCAATTTCTAAACGTGCTTTATCCTTATTCGTTTCCTTTTTCATAAATTTCTTCCTTTAACTTTTCATTTCCAAAAACATGTTTCCATTATCTTTTTTGCCTAAATTTTTCTTTCTCTTCTAAAAAAAAGAAAACAAAACTAACAAATGTGAGCAACTTATTTTCATGAAGCCAATCTATTCCATTTGTTTACAAATCCATTTCCTAAAGCCTCCTTTCCATGTGAGCCATCGTGTTTTTTTTTCATTGGTTCTCCAAAATTTAGAAACATGAATAGGCTTCAAAATTCTTAATGTGAGTAACTAACTTGTTTTATTTTATTATTAAAATGTGTGTACATGATTTTCTATTTCATTTCCATAATATTCTTATAACTGGAATATCTTTCGCATATGAACTCCGATTAATGCACAGTTTCTTCCATTGGGTTCGTATCAAAATTCTGGACAACATGAAACTTGTATGGTTGAATTTGGAGACCATTGAAATTTTTGGCTTTTATTGAATTTCAATTGGCTATAAATTAAAGGTGAGTGATTAAACCCACTCACGCAATACTAAAAATTCCACTAAAAGTTAAATAAAATATATGATGTGATATATAAATTATTTTATTGCTATTTATTGATTCAAGTTGACATTTGAATTAATATCGAATCAGAATTGACATTTAATTTTATATTGGAATTTAATTGATAGCTAAACCTCGATATTGATAACTATTATATGTTGAAATATATTGGTAGATTTGGATGTTGTTTGAAATGGATGCTTATTGATTCATATGTTGGATGTATGGTTGTTTATTTATTTTAATATGTCCCTGTTATCACCTTGTATATTATTGACATCATTTAAATGGTCCTCTGAATCATATTAGAATTGGATAATTAGGACATTTAAATTATGGGTTGAAATGATATATACCCATACAATTTCTTGAATTTGGATTATTTATTGAAATTGAATTATTTAAAAATTTTACTTTTTAAATTTAAACTTCGGATTTATTTTAAATAAAGTGGTTAAAATTAGTATTTCAAATTATTTGAAATCTTGTAAGTTATTGCACTCACGTTGTACACTAGATAGGAGATTAAAAGTCCCATAACATCTTTGAAGCCATTGCACTCATACTGTAACATCTCGATATTTCAACTATTCGCATCCGCATATGTTGGACTTGAATTGCTAAAAATATCAGATTGTTAATTTATATTTGGAAAAACTCAGCATATACAGCAAATAAATCAATCACAGAATGACAGACACAGAGTAATATAACATTAAGCAGCGTTTTCAAATGAATAGTAGTTCATGAAGCTACTATATATATATATATATATATATATATATATATATATATATATATCAGGGTTAAACAAGATACAATAAAAGTCTAGAATACACAAAAGTCTCAATAAAATAGTCAAATAAAAAATCTAAATACATCACTGGAATCAACTGAATAACTGAAAGCTGAATCGATAGTTGGATCTCCAAGTGAAGCTCCAAACTCCAAAGGTGAGTCTCGAATACTGTGCCACTCAGTCTGACCCGAGCGTAAAGCAAAACACAAAACATTCGAGTCAAGATTAACATTCTTATATCAATAAATCCAACTCAAGTGAAATATCAACTGAAGTATAAGTGACTCAAAGGATGTTTGGGATAACCATCCTCTAAGGATCTGTTGAACTATCTACTATGTAGTAATATGCGCTATTATAAAAATGTCTATAGTAAAGTAAACTATTAAAATTGCGTTTAGGTTTTACCCATTGAAAGTAACTAATAATGCAAGTTATTACTTAGGATCGACTAATATGGAATATAACTAAATCTAAATGCAGAAACAGATGGTAATAGCAAAGTAATAAAAAATAAAACAAGCATACCAGGAATTTTTTACTGGTTTGAACTTCCCATTCTACGTCCAGTCCCAGACTCCTTTTGGAATTTCAACTACAACAACCCTCACTTAACCCGGAGGAACAGGTTCACACTGCCTGAGCAAACGAACAGGACTTCACCCGCCTAAGCAACCGAATAGGACTTCAACTGCCTGAGTAACCGAACAGGATTTCTATACAAATAACAGATGTATCTGACTGTAGTGTGTTCTTAAATAACACTGATAAGTCAATTAAGCACAATCTTCTTATAATCTTATCCTTTATGATATATATATATATATATATATATATGAATACGTGAAGAATAAGGAAGTAAAAGAATGAATTTGTATGAAATTGAATGCAACAGAGTATTAAAATCAATGAATATGAGTGTAGAGTAAGAATAGATTGAATTCTTATTGTGGAAACACGATTCTAATGTGTTTATATAAAATATAAATAGGTGCATTTGTTCGTGAAGAGTTACCATGAAGAGATATGGTCATATCTATTGAAATGAAGGAGCATCCCTTCATGAAAGGAAGTGCCTATTTGAAAATATAGTCGTTGTATATTCAGACTTATGAATTTGCACTAAACAATATTCATACTTCTGAATTGAATAATTCAGACTTCTGAATTTTCATTAAACAATATTCAGACTTCTGAATTGAATAATTTAGACTTCTGAATTAAGTTGAAATGCAAACAGGAAGAAAATAGGCTATTTCTAGCCTTATTCACCCGTCTGAATATTTTAATTCAAACGTCTGAATATTGTGGAACCATAATTTTGTTACAGCATTCAGACGTCTGAATGAAGTATTTCAGACGTCTGAATTTAACATGTAACAAAAAGTATCATAGCTCATTTGGTTAGAGCACTTGCCTTCGAAACTAGAGACCCGGTTTCGAGCCCTGCTCTATGTAATTTTAAAAACTTGATTTTTCATTTAAAATATGAATGTATACGTGTGTATACCATTTGGAGAAGATTTTAATATTTGTGAACTCTAGACACGACACTATATGACTAATAATACTTTGTTTGTCACCTTCGTCTTGTCTCTATCGTGTATATCTCTTCTTGTAACTCCATTTACATTCTTTCATCCTTTTTTGTACAGTGTATCTTCATTTTGAATGTATTTGTTTATCTTTTTTTGATGCTTATGTACCTGCAAATTAGCTTAGAGATTCTTTGACATAATTGTATAGTTATTGTCATTAAAATCCAACAATTGAGGTTCTAACACCCATATCCCCCTCAACACATTTTATAGTGCCATAGTCTATACAGTACCATAATACCTCCTAATCGGGAGGCTACCAAAGGGCACTCCATAGGTACGATACCAAACAAACTCGTAGTGATCTCGATATGGTAGGTGACACGGCTAAACTAGGCAATGCTAGGGTAGATATACCAATTACACTTCCGGACTGTTGGTAACGTAGAGCCGCAGCAATCGCCCAACTTGAGCCACACTCCCAAATCAAAGGTGCGCACCAAATTAATCACAAAGTAATAGAATGGAAAATGATGCAGTGTGTCCGATCGGAGGAGCTACCTCACTTGGCCCATCAATTGCTCCTGTTTTATCCACCTTATGCCAACTCATGGGAGTTAGGTCCACGTATATACCTCATATAGGATGTTTCCACCATCTTACTTCATTCTGGAATCTCCACCGTGTGCACAGTTGTTAAAGTGGTTTTCGATATTGGCATAGAGTATGACAATATACGATCCCGGTCTTTTTAACAACCAAAGGTTATTATTACACCACCTTGCCACTCGTCCTTCCCCCTCTCCTCCACCAGGCGAGCTTCTTCTCATAATTGCCTCCCATATATTACTCCATCACCTCCTCCCTTGACCTGCCGCCTTCCTCCATCCCCATAGCCTCCACCCGAAGCTACTATGTAAAATGGTATATATTACATAAGTTACTATATTGTATAATAAGTTATAGTATATATATGTATGTTATATTATATAAGTCTAATGTATATAAGTCAAATATATATTAAGGTATATATTATTAGTATTATTATATTATAGTACAGTATATGTGTATAATTGTTTTGTTGTGTGAGTGAATACTTGTTTGTACATCAGGGTACCTATATACATTTGTTTTCCCCACTTTATATATATCAGGTTATATATACACATGAAATGGCTAAAGAATTTATTTTAATGAATAGTATGTTCTGTGTATTTATATTATGTGTTTAAAATATTTTAATGTGAATGTTTACTATATTTACGTATTATTTCAATTTTAAATTTTGTTTATAGTATTTATATAATATGTTAAATAATAATGTGAGCCATATATATAAGTAAGTTATCTTTTTTATATATAATACATAGAAAGAAGTTTATATTTAGCCTTTGGAAAGAATGGTATTTATTTAAATTTATATTATTATTTTTAAATTAGAGTTTGTAACAATTTTATGTATAAATAATATGTTTAAAAATCTATTTGAATTTATGTTATGAATTTTGTAATGATTCCATATATATGATATGTTACAGAAATTTTTATTTTTATTTTGTTTCATCAATTCTAGTCTATCGTGTCTGCTTTCTTCATCGAATTTGTGTTCAGCGTGCTGTGTTTTGAATTTGTGCTTGGATTCGTAGCTCAATTTTATCGTCAAATTTCTCTAACCTTGAAAGGTGAACAATCGCTCACGATAAAAATTCTTATAGTTGGTTAAATTTGATTTCAATTAAAATGACAATTGAAATATGCTGCTAAATTTGAATTACTATTTATTTAATTTTTACATATGATATGCCATTATCTGCAATGGTTCACCTGCGATATATGACATATATCCTATTGTGTATTTTCTAATTTATCACCGATGATAAATGCATGTTGTTGATATGTTATATTATTGTGTAACCAACAGCGAAGCCAAAAGGACCCTCAGGCAAGTCCATAAAGGCGATTGTGGAAACCACATTGTAGGGCAGACCCTAGAAAAGAAGATCCTTCGGTACAGTTACTTCTGACCATCCATCAATCGTGATGCAGGGACTAAGCCAGGCGATATGTCCAATGCCAAAAGTTCGCCAAAGTACAGAGAACTCTCCACAAAACTTCCACCAAGTTGGCCCATGGACATTCGTGGTTTGGGGAATTGGCATGATCGGCGTGCTCCTAATTGCTAAAGGTGGAGCCAAATATGCTAACGTTGTTGTTGATTACTTCAAAAAACGGGCTGAAACAGAACCGTTGGCTACTATTACCACTAAAAAAGCAATTTTTGGTTTGTCACTAAAAGTATTATTTGCAGGGTTGGAGTGCCATAAAAAATCATTACAGACAACGAAACTTAATTCGAAAGCGTTGAATTCAAGTTTTGCAAGCGTTTCCACATGGAAAAGTGTTTCTCCACAGTGGCACATACTCAAGAAAATGGGCAAGTGGTGGCGATAAAGAAAATCATTAAGTCCGCCATTAAGAAATAGTTGATGAAAGCCAAAGAAAACTGGGTTGATGAGCCCCACTTGCATTATGGGCTTACCAGATGAGGCACAAGTCAGCAACTGGACACTCGCCATTTTCCATAGCATACTGATCTAAAGCTATGTTTCCGATCGAGTTGGAAGTACCCTCCCATCAGAAAATAGACTTCAATCAAAAAGAGAACGTGCCCCTACTCGAGTCACTTGATCTGATTGATGAGAAATGGGAGAAAGCCGAGCTAAGGATGCCGACTCACCAGAAAAGGGTAACATGACACTTCAACTCCAAGGTTTGCAACCGTACTTTCGAAGTGGGAGATCTCATCCTAAAATGTGTCTATCCGGCTAAGGGACATTCGAACCGAGCTGGGAAAGGCCTTACTCAATCGAGCAAAAGCTTGGAGATGTCACTTTCAAGCTGACCAAAGTCGATGAAATTCAGATTCCCCGTGCCCAAGCTACTCGCTCTGGCATTACTTTATTTAGGTTTTATCTACATATATCCAATTTTTGCAAATAAGCCGCCCGACTAAACTGTAGGCATTATAAGTAGGCAAATTTGCTATAATTTCCGTTTTATCAATGAAATCACTTTATTTTCTTGAACCAATAAAACCATTTTCATATAAATTACTCACCGAGTCGACGAAAGTAAACCGACACAAAATTGTTCATTAGCTGCTTGGGAAAGTGAAATCGCACCCAAGTACACTCTGCATACTTGCCATGTCGATGAAAGTCAATCGACACAAAATCAAAAGCCACGCATTTCATAAGGCCGGGCACTATAAAAATCCACATGTTTCATAAGCCACACACTTTCAAAAGCCACACATTTCGTAAACCGTGCAAGCATTGCTCGATGTTGCTCCGACATCACGAGCAAACCATAAAGAATTTCTAAGTACCGGTATTGTCTTGACAACACCAGGAAACTTGTCTATTACAGGGCTAACAGGGATTATCTCCCACTATAAAAAAGAATTGAATTGACCTGAGGCCAGAAACGTCGCAAAACTAGAAAACGACAATGAATTCTGGTCAATGACCAAAATAATTTCTAGAGTCAAGACATTCGAGACACATGTTCCCGAAGATAGGAACCGCAAAGTAAATTTGGCTACAGACGCTTGGGGAATACTTCGGACCAACTGGTTATTTATCAAGTGCTTGGAGTAAACAACCTTGTGAAGTAAGAGGCATACACCAAAACTTAGTTGAAAGGAAAACCACTCCACTGTCCTGCTATGCCGAACGAAGAATTTTGGCAATCAAAACAGATTTAGTTATAAAACTGAAAAAATGCATACATAATGCATGAAATCACAAAAATAAAACATCGTATACCACAAAATACGACATGACAATATGAAATATAGAAATTGCAGAAGAAGTAATCGTTTCATATAGGCACATAAATGGTAAAAGAATAAGCTATGTACATGATAAATAAGGAAGAACAAAGAAGAGATAGTAGTAGAAACATTAATCTTTTCATTTCTCATTACATTATTTGTACAAAGTAAAAATGTGGGGGCCATACCCACACAATATCGGCTAAGAAAAAGAAAAGTACAAATGCTACAACAACCAAAGTGATAAGTATAGACTCTGCACTTGTACAAAATACATATCGAACAAATCAAAATGCTACAAAATCTAGTACCATCGTCACTCAAGCCCATCAGTGCTTCTTGCCACAACTTCCTTTCCCATCTTTGGTGGAAAGTTTCTTCTTCCCCTCAACATCCCCACCCGGAGTTGTATCGCTGCCAGAGATATTGATTATAGACTCCATGCCCATGCCTTCTTCTTGTTCTTTAGCCCCTTCTGAAGACTCCCCTTTGGTATTGCGCTTGCAGGACATGCGGGAGCTCCTCGAAGACTTTCTCTCCTCTACCTTTTCCTTCATAACTGCCACCATCTGCTGCTTAGTTTTATCTAGCTGGCTACCTTGATCTGTCTACTCTCGAGTGTCAGCTGCTATTAAATCACCCTTTTGAGATACAGAGGGGTTATCCAGGCCATGAAATCCAACAATCTTCTCAGATTCTGGCCCTGGTTATGAGCCAAACGTAGGCATGGCGATCAAAGTAGCTACAAAACAAGCATTGATGCCGTCGAAATAGCAGTAGAACTCGGGACTAGAGAAACTGGCAGTTCGACAAGTAAAGAAGATGGACCTATAAGATCAAAAAGGAAAGCATTCAGTCCTGTTTGTTCTTGCGGCGTCAGCTGCAAGTCCACAAACTCGGGAGAAACAAGAAAGTTACCTGCATCAGAAGTGTGATCGTGAATCTCAACCTCATACTCCCCACTGTTTACTTCTTTAGATTGTTGCACAATCTTGGGCAAAGTTTCAGGACCACCTAAGGCTTCAAAGAAAGCTGATGAGGGGGTGGATAACAAAGAAGTATTGGTCGAAGCCGGAATGATTTCTGTCTGATCATGAAGTTGGTTGGACGATTTGCCAGACCCAAAACTGAAAGGCTTTGATAATGTTTTAGCAGCTACAACTGCGCTAATATTAGCAGCTTCTCTCTCCTTTTCAACCCGAATAATCTCTCAGTCCTCTACCAAAGCTTTCTTCGATTCCTTGTTCAAATAGGCATCTGCCATCTCTTGTTCAGTATACACATCCCTATCTTCTTAGAACGGGCCAAGATTTCATCCCAAACCAGAGCAAGAGTACATGGGAATTTAGGCCCAAATAATAGAGACTGCCCTGATGTAGGAGTGAGTTGGCGTAGAAGTTCGAGATGGTGTTATCCATCTTTGCCATCTTCTTTTTGAAGGTATCTTGCAGCTCCAGGTAGTCCACCGTCACAACGGCTTTCTCAACTTTAACTTTGACTATTTCAACGTCGATTTGCGCAACTTTTTATCGAAGCGAAGCAATCACTCTAGCCTGGTTAAAGATGATCTTATCTTGAGATTCCACCATCCTCGCATAATCAAACATTGTTTTCTTATGAGCTTCGACAGTTTCATCATGACCAACAATGGTTCTCTTTTGAGCTTCGATAATCTCATCTCTATTTTCAGGCTCCTCTGTCAGCTTGACTTCATCAGTATGGGCTTTCTTTATTTCATCCCTGAGCATGATTTCAATTTTTCCGTGAGCCTCCTTAAATTCCTTGAGCTTCTTCAATTCCTTGAGCAAACTAACATTTCGAAAGAGATGTTTTGAAGTGTTTCAAAAGGCATATGCTTAATGTTTTGAAAAGACGATTTGAATGCTTTCGAAAGGGGTTTTTCAATGGTTTTGAAAGTAAAGGTCTAAGGTTCCGAGAGCCTTAGTTTTCAAAACAAAGAACCCAATCTCAATTTTTAAAGGAAAAACCCATGGCACTATAAAAGAGCTTTTAAATGGCTTTAATATTTTGAGTTTTTGAAGAGGATTGGAAAAATAATAGGTTAAAGGGATTGACCATATTTCATGTGGAAAACGATTTTAAGGATATTATATCATAAATGTTGGTATTGATATGTTATTATGTTTGCTTCCTCTAAATACCTATTCAATGTGTAATGGAATCATAACTGTATTTTGGGGAGGAAGGGTAGAATAACCAGCTAGGTTGACCCAGTAATGAATATAACTGAATTAACTCTTGTATGAGTAGAATTGCATCCAGGAGGTCAGGTAGACCAGAATATAGGATGTCCAAATACTAGTTATGAAGTTATCGGTCTAGATAGGTTCATAGGGAACCCATGAAAACTATGCTTAAAGAGAATTATTGGCATGGGACATGAGGTTTGTAGTGAGCTTGTGATATCCAGAAATTTCAAGCAATTTAAATACGATAATCTCCTTGTTTCAGTTAATTAAAATTGGCAAAATGGTTATTTTAAATCAATATAATGTGATGATTTTTAATGATAGTATAAATAGATTTTTAAAAGGGATAATTATTTTTACAAATTTAATTGGATTATTTTAAAAATAGGTTTTTGATAGACTTATTATTTTAAATAAGTATTGATTAAATATATATGTATATATACTAATTTAAGTTAATTTTTAAAAATAGAATTGTTATTTTCAAATTTAATAGTATGTTTGTTTAGAATAATATATACGTTTAAGTCAATTTTAAATTGGAATTTGAAATTTAAATTTCAATTTAATATTTGGATTTAAATTTGAATTTAAGGAATAATTATTTTGAAATAGTTAGATATAAAAATATATGAATAAAGTTTTCATTGGAATATAATTTGTTTTATATTGTTTTTCCTAAAGAAATTTACTTATATAAATTAGAAAGTATTTATTTAAATAGTAAATTAATACAAAAGTTTTATATTTTATATTTATAAATGAATTAAATACACTAGGTATGATTTTACTTAAAATAAGATTGGTTTATTTTTATTTTCTTTTAAAGTTTTTGTTTTTTTTTAAATTTACAAAAGCATTTATTAATTAATAAATGGATTAACTAATTAAGATATTTATATACAACTTTTAAAATCAATTTAAAAATATATAAAAATGAATTAAGACATGTGTTAATCTATAAACACCCTTAGTAACATGTGTTAGATAGTTAGATAGGGTGAAAGACAAGTGTCACCCCTTTATTTTATTTTTTATTTTTTCTTAACTTTTACAAAATTATAAATTAGTTTATGTAAACATACATCTTTCATTCTTATTTTTTTTCTAACCTCATTTCTAAACAAAGGAAACAAACCAAATTTTATAAAGCAATTCTCAAATCAAAACTATAATTCACTTTCCAAATCATGTAACCATTCTCGAATTAAAGTTTCAAAACCTGAAACCATTCCTCAAAATGAATGAAAGCTCAGATCAAGACCCTGTAAACACTCTTCAAACTCAAAAACAAAAACATGTACTCCATTTCTCAAATCAACAAGCAAGCCTAGTTCCAAAGAAAATCTTTAAATTCATCTTCCAAAATTCAAAGACTAAAACCTGTTAGTAAATTTTCAAAAAAAAAGAGCAAGTCTGAAACACATTTTAAAAGCAAATGTATCAAAGCTTGCAAGTTTCATAATGCAATCAGCAGAATTAAAGCTTCAACCTGTATCTAGGATAGTTTTTCAAGCTTCAGCATTTTGGTTTTCAAAAGATTTTCTTCTTCAAGTTCAAAGCATCATCTTTCTGGTTCACTGGTCAAAGCTAATTCAAGGTTTCCTGTTTTCAAACTCTCTGCTTTCTATAGAAAAAGGTGAGCAAACTTTAAAATCTAAAACTTAAGTAACTAATATCTGTGGCATGTGGATTACTGTGTCAATGTTTTCTTTGAATATTTGTATATATGCAAACCTATGTGTTTCTGTTGAGTTTGCATCTCTGATCTGGGTTTATGCCTCTGATTTTTAAACCTGTAGACATAAATTACCTTCAGATAGATGCATGTGACATATGTTTGGTGTAAACTTGTAATGTGATCTGCATGATGGTTTTATGATTCTGAAAACATGTTTATAGATGATGTGTGAATGTCTAGAAATGATATTCTTTTCTGTTTTAAGTTCCAGAAATAAACATAGATTAAAAATTTATTTTTCAACACACTCTAATCTCTTTTAGGCTTAAGTATTTTTTTTTAAAAAGTTTGTTTGTTTAAAACTAAAATATGTTTTGAAAATATCTTTAAGAATAATAGATAGATATATTATCTGGGAAATTAAAAACACAGAGGAGCTTAAGTGTTGCTAAAAATCGAATTCAATGATCAGTTAATTCACATATAAAATCTGAATTCCTTTTCCAAACTTGGATTTTTAACACTTGAATCTTAATTTTTAACATTGAATTGGATGTGCAATTCAAGAATGACTGGGAATGGGTTTTTGTGAGATTTATGATGATCAAAAGGGTTTGGATGATCGGGTTTCCTGTTGAAGATAGTTGGATGGATGGGGTGTTTGGAAAAAATGATGCTCGAATTTTCAGGCGACTGGAGTGGCCATTCGAGGATCAAGTAGGGTTTAGCCTCCAGGTTGTGTTGTCTTTCTTTCTAAAGAAAGTGCTACATCGAGATTTGATCGGTGGCGATCGCGAGGTGTGATGTAGGGGCTGGAAGACGAGGTGGAGCTGCAATGAAGGTGGCAAGGCTTCTCGAAGCAGGGATCGCCGAAGTTGGGTGAATTTTCGGTGAGAATGAGTTTGCAAAATTTGGACTTTGGGGTCGATTTTGATTCACGATCGAATCGAGTAAATTGGTGATCGAGTGTGGTTGCGAGGTTGACTGGCGAGTTGCTGGGGTCGGCGTCGATGGTTAGAGCGCCGTTGGTCGTTGATGTAGGTGCACACATGCACAGGCATGTCTGGATGATGATGAAGGTCTGATCTCGGGTTGAAGCTCGTGACTATGAGGTATTGGCTCGAGTTTAAACATGAACAGATGGAGTAGTTTTGCGTGTTATTAGTTTTTGGGTTCAGATTATAGATTTAACTTATCTAAAAACTTAAACTAAATTTTGCAAGGAAGAAAGGACTCGGGTTAGACCCAAGTGGACTTCGGGTTTTACCTGAAGCAAGTAAAAAAAAGAAAGGTTTTTTAAAACTTGTGTTTTGAAATTTAAAAATGAAATTAATTTAAACTTTCTTTATAAATTTCTTATATAATAGTTGATTCTTTAACATTGTTTATGAAGCTTTGAAACTTCATTTAATTTTAAACTTTGCTAAATTAAGTTAAGATTAATTAAACTGGAGTAGGAATGAATTTTAAGATTTTAAAAAGCAAGTTTATTAATTTAAATTGATAATGGATTTAAAACAATTACTTGATAATAGTTTAAAGAATTTAAAAAGAAGTTGTGATTAGTAACTTTTAATTTATCAAGTTGAATAAGTATTTTAAACTTAATTAATAATTTAATTAAGTAAAGTTAATTTTTAAAGTAAATTGTTTTAATAGGCATAACTAAGATATGGTTTTATCGTAACATAATTATGGTTTTAATAATTTGAGATTTATTAAGTTAATTAAGAAATTTAAGTGTAATTAATTAACTTAATTAATTAAGGATAAAGGGTTAATAAGTAGTTAATTAAGAATAATTAATTAATTTAATTAACTAATGTTTAAAGATTTAATTAACTTTTAATTAAGGGTTATAATTAATTAATTAAAGTTTAATTAGTTGTAATTAAGGATTATTAATTGCTGATTAAAGATTAATTAATTTTTAATTAGAAATTAATTAATCAAATGATTAGAGGTTAATTAATTGGTAATTAAGAAATTCTTAACTAAGTTTTATTAATTAAAGATTAAGTTTTATTAATTAATAGATAAGGAATAATTAATCTATAATTAATGATTAATTAATGGTTAATTAACTGTTAATTAAGGGGTTGATTAATAGGTAATTAAGAAGTACTTAATTTGTAATTAGGTGGTATTAATTAATTATTAAGGTTTCTTAATTAATGGTTAAAGAATTAGTTAATCTGTAATTAAGATTTAATTAATTTGTTTTAAGGATAATTAGGGGATGAATTATCCAATTGTAATTAATCAAATGAAGGTGATTAATTTAAGTTAATTAATTTATTAATTAATTAAAGGCAATATTTTGGTACTTAATGAGATTGATAAGTGTAATTACTTAGTGAAGTAATTAATGTATAATTGCGGGATGTAATTAATTAAAAGTAATGACTTAATGGGAAGTATTTAAAGGGTAATTACTTAGTAAAAGTAATTAAGGATTAATTACTTAGTGTAACTAATCAAAGGATTAATATAATTAATTTAAGAGTTAATTAATTAAGTAATTACAGAAGGGTGGTTAATGTTTATTATTAGTCAAGGTTGATTAATGGAATTAATTTATTAAAATATAATTAATTAATGTAATTAATTGAAGATTTATGTAATTAATTATAATTAATTAATTATTGGAAATAATTAACGAAGGATCATTAATTAATGTAATTAATGAGAGTAACTAAAGGTTAATTACTTTAAATGGTTAAGGATATGTAACGACCCGTAATTTTCGTTAGTTCAATTTAGTCATTTTAATAGGATTTAAATAATTTAAGTTAGAAAGAAATTAAGATCTGTGATTTTTTTGAAGCAAATGACTAAATGAAATGAAACCATGGGAAATTAAGTCTAAGAATTTCCAGTTGGAACAAAATGACGAGAAATTTAAGTGCTGTAAATTGTTATTTATAGGCTAAGAAATTAATATAAGAAAACAAATGGGAAGATTTCATTTATTTCATGGTTTTAATTCGTTTTTCTTTAATAAGTTGTAATTGAATTTAGTAGAAAATAATATGTATTAAACCTACTTATAGAATTCGAAGCTAATTCAAATGAATTTAAGTAGTGAAAAGGCTTTACCTGTATATATATTTAATATGAGAAATAAATGGGAATATTAAATTTATTTAATGCAGTAAAGGAATGAAAACGGAAATTAGAATAAATTAAGGAATTCTGTAACGCAAGTAATAAATCTGTACCTTGAATGAACGTTTCACTTTGATAAATTATTTAAATGAGATGACTTAATAAATAAATAATTAGGTCAATCGGTATGTGGTGAAATTTGATGTTGAAATATTTTGTAGATAAGGGTTTAGGTGGAATGAGTTAATTTATGAAGTAAAGGATAGAAATCATATAAAACGTTAAGCAAGTTGATTTATGTTGCAACGTAAGGTAAATGTAAATTCCAATGGAAACGTATCCTTATTTTAGGTAGAAATTTCAGGTATATTGATAAAGTGGAGAATATACACTTAGTAATAAATATTAGTATAGGAAAAACGAAATGGAAATATTGAATTTATTTAATTCGTATATATATTACCTATTTATATGGCCTATTAAATTTAATCGGATATCAATGGCAATTAATTCCTTAAATTAGTGCAATCAATGTATGATTAATTGATAACGATGAAAAGGTTGATTATATTCAGTGTGAACAACGTAAAATATTATCATAGCATGATACTTGGTTTGAATAGAAGGGTGAAATTGGGAATCAAATTTTATTTAATGATAATAACGTTAGTATTGGTTAATAAATAGATTTCAATGCAGTAACCAAATAAATGGAATAAGATGAGTATATATTGCATAGAAATGAAATGTAAATTGTCACATTTGGTTGGAGCTAATTTTTAGAAACATATAAATGTTGAATCAGTAAATATTAAATTCCATTTAATATAAGAATTCAAAGGTGGAAGATTTACGTTTGGGTTGGAAAATGGATAGTTATTAATTTAAAAGTGACCATTTAATAAATTTATGCAAACGTGATATAATGTAAATAGATGGAGATCAACTTGTATTTATGTGGTTAAGGGAATTTAATTTCTATAGTATGATAATCGAAATTAATGGGAGTTGGAATAGCTAATTTATATGTTAGTTGAAATTTAGCTAGAATATGTAGATATTGAATGATAGAAAAAAAAAAATTTTTAAATGGATATAAAAGTTTCAATTATACATTGAATTTCAGACTCGCCATAAAAGGTTAATTGAGACCAAAGTAGTAGTATAGGAATCTAACCTTCTTTATTAATTTGGATTTATGGCAATAGTTAATTTCATAAAATAAAGGTAAAGCTAATTCAAATTTAACTGGACCATTGTTGGTATAACTTTAGAAGCAAGATTTATTTATGATTTGAGTATTTAATTCAACAAGTGGTATTTACGACAAATAAAATAGAATTGAACGTAAAATATTACGTTATTAAATTGAAATGGAATTTGTATACATTGAGTGAAATCTTAAACTAATGTTAGTATTCGTCGTATTTACAACAATAACTTTGAATAATATAAAGGAAGTGAATATAATAAATTAATCAAATTTATAGTGTTGAATTCAATTGGATTGGAATTTATACATAGTTAAGAAAATAAGGGTTATTAATAATTTGGAATTTAATTATGGTAAAAAGGTTAATTGCAATCCAAAGATGAGTTGGAATGGGAATCAAGTATTTATTTAATTTGATTTAAGAGGTGAGAATAAAGGTATAAGATTTAATAATTGGGTTTAGAATAAAATTTATAATCTCTAAATAATAAGGAAGTGCAGATATTTAGCTGCAAATTTTTAAACTAATAGATTTTTATTCACAGCCAAGCTAGGTAAATAATTTAGAATTGATTGAAGTATATAAATAATGAAATGGGGCCTATATTTGAAATTGAAATATAGAAATTGGATTTTTAATTTATTTAATGTATTTAATAAATATTAAAAATAGCCATTTTTGTCACGGACTCGGATTTCGACGAAACCAGTTTCATCGGATCCGTATCGGTGAATTATTGTAGGGTTTCAAGTTTCGTATCGATCGGACTTGTCGTTTGATCGTACGGACGCGAAACGCCTTGAAATCAATTTTATTAAAAATCAATTTGAAAAAAAAATTTGAAATCTTGTTTTCAGCATAACTTCTTCATACGATCGAATTTGGACGTGAAACTTTTTCCATCGCGTTCAGAATATTTTAAAATACCTATCTGGATATATTGATATAACCAATTCGACTCCGGAGGCATAACGTGTTTTTCGAGGCATTTTGTCATTTCAAACCAATTTGAATTTAACGGTAACCTACGAAAATGATGGAATTGGACTTCGAAACCAGTACCATTGCGTTCAGAAGGCCTTTTTATGTTAGGATAGCCTGTCAGCATGCTTGAATCAGAGTTCGGGCTGTTTTCGGACCGCACTATATAAATACGTCACGCATCTCGAAAAATATATTATAATATTCCAAAACCCTAGCTTTAGTGCAGCCGCCGTCCTCAGATTCGATGGCCGAAAACTTTCCAAACTTAAAACACTAAAATCTCTCAGGCCGTTCGATAATTCAAGTTAGCATCAAAAGGGAAATTGAAGAGCTTGGTCCCCTCTTCACATCGGTACGGCTGAACCACCTTTGTGTGATTGGAGACGGATGGAATTTGAGCGAGAGGGGAGGGCGTTCGGTGCTGTTTTCGAAGCGGAGGAGGGCGTCAATGGTGGATGGACCCACGGCGTAGGAGGAGTGTGACGTGGCCTACGCGATGGTGACCTTAGATCTAGGGCCGAGGGAAGGTATGGTCGAAGACGCAGAGCAATGATGGGTTCGTTTCTTTTCCAGGCACGAGCGTACATTTCGTTTTGGGAAGAAGGTGGGGGCTCTCTGTTTAGTGACGTGGCAACATCTAATTGGGTTTGTTTTGTTTATTTTAAAATTTTGTTTCCAAGCGTTTAATCATATAACTTTTACATACGATCTCCGATTCAAGCGAGATTTTTTTTCTTAGGTTCGTTTTTAAATTCCGGATCTGATGACGCTGGTTTGGACGAATTCTGAGACGGGCGAATTTTTGGGTTTAAATCGGGTTTGAATTCGATTTAAATTCCAAAGGTGAGTGTTTTAACCCACTCACAATTACTAGAAGCTTTTATGTTTGTTAAATAAATTTTAGAAATGAATAGAAATTTATTTATGAGCTTTTGGCATGTTATTTCATCCATATCTGTTGAATTGCATTTATTGAATTTAGCTGTTAATTAAATTGATTAATTGCGTATTAATTTGCTGTTAGGAATTTTGTTTGCATATGAAATGCTAATTAACAGTTATATAAATTATCTCTAAATATAAATGGTTAGATTAATAGTTGAAATTTAATTTGAATAAACTGACAGTTATTACCCGTTGCATATTATCGAACTAATATTGTTATTGATTGATATGGGTTGATAGTGATTGATATTGATTGATGGTTGAAATTGGGTGATGGATGTGTTGTTGAATGGATGATTTATGTGGATATCATTAAAATGCCAGTTATCATGCATTTTACATTTTTCGGGATTGCGGTTTGAAATGATATACAACCGCAGTTTATTTTTAAATTGCGGATTGAAATGATAAATATCCGTATCACTTGACCATAGGATAGAAAATTATATACAGGCACCGCGGTCTATATATAACTATTTTTAATGTGATTTCTATGGTTTGGATGGAATACGGTTTATAAAAATCTTAAATTTTATACTGAATAAATGTTTCTTCCATATTTATATACATAGGAAGTTGAAATTTTGAAATTAAAAGGTGAATAAATTTCTTTATTAAAAATGGAAGAAAATTAAGAAAATGGAGTTTGATGATTTATATCCTATGTTTAAATATTAAGTTGGAAATTTTAAAGATATGATATTTATAATTGGATTTTTCCAAAATATTTTGAAATGAATTTTCTAGTAAAATTTGAATTTGGAAATATATATATATTTTACTAGAAATTGAAGTCTTATTAATTATGGAATCTATGTGAATATTCAAGGCTAATTAATAGAACATTTGATTCGAAAGAATAAAATCCAACTTTAGTTGAAATATTTATACTCAAAATGGATATACGTATATATATGAATTTATTGGAATGGTTTTGGAACTTGAAGCGATATTAAATTTTGGTTTTAACTTTAAATAAAGAAATGTATTGTAAAGCCACGAGAAATATTTCTTTTCAAAGTAACATTTAAGTTAAACCACTTATTTTATATACTGTTGAATATCCAAACCATTTAGTTTTGAAAGTAATGGTTTTAAAAACTATGGATTTCGAAGTATTATGTTGGAAGTTAATCAAATATTTCGTTACAAGGAATTATAAATTTTAAAAGTGGCATAATTTTTGGAAAGATTTATATTTGGGAAATGATATCATTGATTGGGTTTTATAAAAATAATATCAAATGGATCTTTTGGGTTTTAAAGAAGAAATGATATCGTAATATTTTGGTTTTGAAATGGATTTTATTTTGGTTTTAAAAGTATAAACTATTTTTAAATGACCGCGGTGTTATAATAACGATGGGTTGGCAAAGAGACCGGGATCGGATATCTGACATACTCTCTGTCGATACCGAAAACCACTTTGACTAACCGTGTACGCGGTGGAGATTCCAGAATGAAGTAGGTGGTGGCGACGTTTCCTGTAAGGTAAATACGTGGACCCAACTCCCGTGAGTTGGCATAAGGTGGCTAAAACAGGAGCGATTCTCAGGCCAATGAGGTCATTCCTCTGATCGGACGCTCCTCTTCGATATTATACTTTGACTTGGATTTGATTCAGTGGCCACTTCTATATTTTGATTTTGGGGAGTTAGTCCGAGGTGGGCGGTAACTGCGGCTACGCGTTTCCACCAGCCTGGATAGCAATTGGTATATCTACCCTGGCATTGCCTAGTTGTGCCGTGTCACCTACCATATCGAGCCTTGTACGAGTTTGGTTTTCTCCCGTAGCCCGTGTGGTATCCTCTAGTTGCTTCCCGAGTAGGAGGAGCTATGGTATTGGATGGACTACTGGGACTATTACGTGTTAAGGTGGAAAATGTAAAGCCTTAACGCTATTTAAAAGTATGTTTATTTTACTATAGACACTATTATAATAGCGCAATATACTACATAGTAAATAGTTTAACGGATCCTTAGGAGATGTAAATCCCGAACATCTCTTGAGTTACTGTACTCATATTTATTTCTGTTTATTTAACTTACATAAGATTTTCTAGTCTGACTCGGGTGTTTTTGTCTTTTCAAATTCGCTCGGGTCAGTCCGAGCATTTCAGGATAGCAGATTTTAGCTTTGGAGGACGAAGACGAAGAATAAGTATTATGTTATATATAGTATTACACCACACTCTTTCTATTCCGCTGCATTGCTTGTATTGGTATGTGTAACTCTGATATTTATTGTAAAAGAAGAATCAAGCTTTTGTAAACTGTTTATGAACTGTATATTTGTTATTATATTTTATCCTTCCGCTGTGAGATTCTGTTTTTTTGTTTTTATTTCTTCTCTGTTTTTCTTATTTACCCCATAACAATCCGCCCTTGCGTATGCTTTGAATTGGCACGTGTGTCGGTTTAAAGTGTACAAAAAAGGCGGGATGTTACAGTTGGTATCAGAGCTTTGGTTTAGCGATAAACCTTGGCTTTGTGGGGTTTGACTCTTTGTTAATAGGGTAGTAATATCCTATGGGAGTCGCTGAGTGTATATATATGAGAGAGCGTACTTGTTAGTGTTAATAAAGATTTTGATATTGTGTTAATCTGTTCCGCTTTGTATTTATAAATTCTGGTTGATGCATGGGACGCTATGACATCAATAGGGATTTCTAAACACTTAATAGGACAGACCGACATAATATCCGTTTTAATATAGGTGAATGAAATAATTTTGCCTATTATATTTTCTATATATAAACATATATATATATTTGGTTGATATAGATTGGGTGTTAGAAAATAAAAATATCTATAATAACTGAAGCTAAGTTGAAATTATGATAAATCAAATTGGAGATTTTAGAACTTAAGTCCGGGATTTTTCCAAATCTGCTTTCAAAGAATTTGTGAAATTTATTGATTTGATTTATAAGTATTTTCTTATATAAATATTTCGTATAAAGTGGAAGAATTGTTTTAAAGAAGATTTTGGAAAAGAATTAAATTCTGTACTTTCCTCTCTGTCGCTGGAAAATAAATTCGGTGATGACGGCCGCATCATCGACTTTCATTTTCGAGTTTCGAAGGGGAAAGGCCACTGTAGTAAATTCTACTGCAGATTTATTTTAAATTTTCTAAAATTTTTCTTTTATTGTTCTAAATATAATTAGAGATATAAAGGTTGCAAGAAATTAATTATCTATTATTTTGGAATAAATTGAAATTTAACCCGGTATTTAATTCTAAATTTTTCCGTTAATTAATTGTTTAAAATTTGTTAGTTAAGTAATAAATGAATTGAAACCTCTAATTGAAATAAGAGAATAATTGCAAAGCTATAAAGAGGAATTTGCATACATATGAGACAAAGAGTAATATGGATAAACATTAAATTTAATTAAAAGAATGGAGATTAAACTTGTATAAGTTCAATTGCAATTTCCTTAACATAAATAACTTACCCAAATATAAAAGTTGAAGTGTTAAATGAGAAACTGGAATTGAATATTTTACAAGTAGGAATTTAGGAAAAATGAAGTATTCAATAAATTACTGTTATAATAAGAATTTATTGGTATAAGCTTAAGTGATAATTGAAATTTTACCCAAATTAAAGGTGAGTATTATTAATAGGTGATTTTTAACTTAAGTAAATAAAAAGGAATTGAGAAGAAACTTGTAAATTTTCACTTGCATTCTTAAACATACATAACTTACCATATAATAAAAGCTGCAATGTTAGTAAGAAAATGTAAGGGGAAATCTTACAAGTGAAGCTTGAGGTAATTAAGGTATTCAATAAATTTGCTGTTATAAATGAGAATTAATTGTATAAACTTAAGTTAAATTGGAAATTTTACTATATAAGAAAGGGTAAGTAGTATAAATAGATGATATAAACCTTAGTCAATAAATTGGAATACAATATAATGAATTTGGTAACAAATGGAAAATGAAAATTGTAAGAAACAAAGAAATCCCTCCATAAATGAAAGAAAGAAAATAAAACCACTGAAGCATGAAATAAATGTATAATAAGCTATTGTGGTGTTGATTTGAATTGTTTGGTTGATGTATGGTTGTTGGGTAAGGAATTTTGAAGTTGTGGGATGGAGAAATAATCTATCTTTGTTCCATCTAAGACTGTTGAGTAAAGGATGCACTTGATAGTTATTTTACATTTCGTATAATTTCGGAATTTGAATCTAACAACTAATTGTTTGTTTGATTGAATGATTGTCTGTTGGTGGCATGTGCTGTTTGTTAAAATTTATGGTTGTTGCATTTGATTGGATATAAATGATTGAATCTACCCAAACATCTCACTGTAAAATAAATATTTAACCTTTTAGATTATATAAGTGAATACAGGGGTTGGAAGCAACTGCTACTGCTTTTAGTTCCAAAATAATAAGCGTTTTGCCCGACAAATAGGTACGTTTTCGGATTACGATTAAAGCGCTATTTATATATTTTCCCGTGTGGGATATTTTATTTTGGATATATATGTAATATATTTGTATATTTGGATATTATATTTTCTCCAGAGTCCCTCCGTACAAAGGAGACTCTGCCAAAAATTTTCGTAAATTTTGGACTTAGAATTTTGTTGAAATTGTTTTCCAACTTTAATAATTCAAGTATTAAAAGACATAATGATTATAAAACAAGTGTAATTCATTAAAGGAAATTAATTTAGTAAATTATTGTTATAAGTTAATATTTGAAATTAGATATACTGTTTATTCTTCCTTCTCCCTTCCTTTTCCTTTTCGGGGACGAAAAGTTTTGAGTGAGGGAGAGTGTAACGACCCGTAATTTTCGTTAGTTCAATTTAGTCATTTTAATAGGATTTAAATAATTTAAGTTAGAAAGAAATTAAGATCTGTGATTTTTTTGAAGCAAATGACTAAATGAAATGAAACCATGGGAAATTAAGTCTAAGAATTTCCAGTTGGAACAAAATGACGAGAAATTTAAGTGCTGTAAATTGTTATTTATAGGCTAAGAAATTAATATAAGAAAACAAATGGGAAGATTTCATTTATTTCATGGTTTTAATTCGTTTTTCTTTAATAAGTTGTAATTGAATTTAGTAGAAAATAATATGTATTAAACCTACTTATAGAATTCGAAGCTAATTCAAATGAATTTAAGTAGTGAAAAGGCTTTACCTGTATATATATTTAATATGAGAAATAAATGGGAATATTAAATTTATTTAATGCAGTAAAGGAATGAAAACGGAAATTAGAATAAATTAAGGAATTCTGTAACGCAAGTAATAAATCTGTACCTTGAATGAACGTTTCACTTTGATAAATTATTTAAATGAGATGACTTAATAAATAAATAATTAGGTCAATCGGTATGTGGTGAAATTTGATGTTGAAATATTTTGTAGATAAGGGTTTAGGTGGAATGAGTTAATTTATGAAGTAAAGGATAGAAATCATATAAAACGTTAAGCAAGTTGATTTATGTTGCAACGTAAGGTAAATGTAAATTCCAATGGAAACGTATCCTTATTTTAGGTAGAAATTTCAGGTATATTGATAAAGTGGAGAATATACACTTAGTAATAAATATTAGTATAGGAAAAACGAAATGGAAATATTGAATTTATTTAATTCGTATATATATTACCTATTTATATGGCCTATTAAATTTAATCGGATATCAATGGCAATTAATTCCTTAAATTAGTGCAATCAATGTATGATTAATTGATAACGATGAAAAGGTTGATTATATTCAGTGTGAACAACGTAAAATATTATCATAGCATGATACTTGGTTTGAATAGAAGGGTGAAATTGGGAATCAAATTTTATTTAATGATAATAACGTTAGTATTGGTTAATAAATAGATTTCAATGCAGTAACCAAATAAATGGAATAAGATGAGTATATATTGCATAGAAATGAAATGTAAATTGTCACATTTGGTTGGAGCTAATTTTTAGAAACATATAAATGTTGAATCAGTAAATATTAAATTCCATTTAATATAAGAATTCAAAGGTGGAAGATTTACGTTTGGGTTGGAAAATGGATAGTTATTAATTTAAAAGTGACCATTTAATAAATTTATGCAAACGTGATATAATGTAAATAGATGGAGATCAACTTGTATTTATGTGGTTAAGGGAATTTAATTTCTATAGTATGATAATCGAAATTAATGGGAGTTGGAATAGCTAATTTATATGTTAGTTGAAATTTAGCTAGAATATGTAGATATTGAATGATAGAAAAAAAATTTTTTTTAAATGGATATAAAAGTTTCAATTATACATTGAATTTCAGACTCGCCATAAAAGGTTAATTGAGACCAAAGTAGTAGTATAGGAATCTAACCTTCTTTATTAATTTGGATTTATGGCAATAGTTAATTTCATAAAATAAAGGTAAAGCTAATTCAAATTTAACTGGACCATTGTTGGTATAACTTTAGAAGCAAGATTTATTTATGATTTGAGTATTTAATTCAACAAGTGGTATTTACGACAAATAAAATAGAATTGAACGTAAAATATTACGTTATTAAATTGAAATGGAATTTGTATACATTGAGTGAAATCTTAAACTAATGTTAGTATTCGTCGTATTTACAACAATAACTTTGAATAATATAAAGGAAGTGAATATAATAAATTAATCAAATTTATAGTGTTGAATTCAATTGGATTGGAATTTATACATAGTTAAGAAAATAAGGGTTATTAATAATTTGGAATTTAATTATGGTAAAAAGGTTAATTGCAATCCAAAGATGAGTTGGAATGGGAATCAAGTATTTATTTAATTTGATTTAAGAGGTGAGAATAAAGGTATAAGATTTAATAATTGGGTTTAGAATAAAATTTATAATCTCTAAATAATAAGGAAGTGCAGATATTTAGCTGCAAATTTTTAAACTAATAGATTTTTATTCACAGCCAAGCTAGGTAAATAATTTAGAATTGATTGAAGTATATAAATAATGAAATGGGGCCTATATTTGAAATTGAAATATAGAAATTGGATTTTTAATTTATTTAATGTATTTAATAAATATTAAAAATAGCCATTTTTGTCACGGACTCGGATTTCGACGAAACCAGTTTCATCGGATCCGTATCGGTGAATTATTGTAGGGTTTCAAGTTTCGTATCGATCGGACTTGTCGTTTGATCGTACGGACGCGAAACGCCTTGAAATCAATTTTATTAAAAATCAATTTGAAAAAAAAATTTGAAATCTTGTTTTCAGCATAACTTCTTCATACGATCGAATTTGGACGTGAAACTTTTTCCATCGCGTTCAGAATATTTTAAAATACCTATCTGGATATATTGATATAACCAATTCGACTCCGGAGGCATAACGTGTTTTTCGAGGCATTTTGTCATTTCAAACCAATTTGAATTTAACGGTAACCTACGAAAATGATGGAATTGGACTTCGAAACCAGTACCATTGCGTTCAGAAGGCCTTTTTATGTTAGGATAGCCTGTCAGCATGCTTGAATCAGAGTTCGGGCTGTTTTCGGACCGCACTATATAAATACGTCACGCATCTCGAAAAATATATTATAATATTCCAAAACCCTAGCTTTAGTGCAGCCGCCGTCCTCAGATTCGATGGCCGAAAACTTTCCAAACTTAAAACACTAAAATCTCTCAGGCCGTTCGATAATTCAAGTTAGCATCAAAAGGGAAATTGAAGAGCTTGGTCCCCTCTTCACATCGGTACGGCTGAACCACCTTTGTGTGATTGGAGACGGATGGAATTTGAGCGAGAGGGGAGGGCGTTCGGTGCTGTTTTCGAAGCGGAGGAGGGCGTCAATGGTGGATGGACCCACGGCGTAGGAGGAGTGTGACGTGGCCTACGCGATGGTGACCTTAGATCTAGGGCCGAGGGAAGGTATGGTCGAAGACGCAGAGCAATGATGGGTTCGTTTCTTTTCCAGGCACGAGCGTACATTTCGTTTTGGGAAGAAGGTGGGGGCTCTCTGTTTAGTGACGTGGCAACATCTAATTGGGTTTGTTTTGTTTATTTTAAAATTTTGTTTCCAAGCGTTTAATCATATAACTTTTACATACGATCTCCGATTCAAGCGAGATTTTTTTTCTTAGGTTCGTTTTTAAATTCCGGATCTGATGACGCTGGTTTGGACGAATTCTGAGACGGGCGAATTTTTGGGTTTAAATCGGGTTTGAATTCGATTTAAATTCCAAAGGTGAGTGTTTTAACCCACTCACAATTACTAGAAGCTTTTATGTTTGTTAAATAAATTTTAGAAATGAATAGAAATTTATTTATGAGCTTTTGGCATGTTATTTCATCCATATCTGTTGAATTGCATTTATTGAATTTAGCTGTTAATTAAATTGATTAATTGCGTATTAATTTGCTGTTAGGAATTTTGTTTGCATATGAAATGCTAATTAACAGTTATATAAATTATCTCTAAATATAAATGGTTAGATTAATAGTTGAAATTTAATTTGAATAAACTGACAGTTATTACCCGTTGCATATTATCGAACTAATATTGTTATTGATTGATATGGGTTGATAGTGATTGATATTGATTGATGGTTGAAATTGGGTGATGGATGTGTTGTTGAATGGATGATTTATGTGGATATCATTAAAATGCCAGTTATCATGCATTTTACATTTTTCGGGATTGCGGTTTGAAATGATATACAACCGCAGTTTATTTTTAAATTGCGGATTGAAATGATAAATATCCGTATCACTTGACCATAGGATAGAAAATTATATACAGGCACCGCGGTCTATATATAACTATTTTTAATGTGATTTCTATGGTTTGGATGGAATACGGTTTATAAAAATCTTAAATTTTATACTGAATAAATGTTTCTTCCATATTTATATACATAGGAAGTTGAAATTTTGAAATTAAAAGGTGAATAAATTTCTTTATTAAAAATGGAAGAAAATTAAGAAAATGGAGTTTGATGATTTATATCCTATGTTTAAATATTAAGTTGGAAATTTTAAAGATATGATATTTATAATTGGATTTTTCCAAAATATTTTGAAATGAATTTTCTAGTAAAATTTGAATTTGGAAATATATATATATTTTACTAGAAATTGAAGTCTTATTAATTATGGAATCTATGTGAATATTCAAGGCTAATTAATAGAACATTTGATTCGAAAGAATAAAATCCAACTTTAGTTGAAATATTTATACTCAAAATGGATATACGTATATATATGAATTTATTGGAATGGTTTTGGAACTTGAAGCGATATTAAATTTTGGTTTTAACTTTAAATAAAGAAATGTATTGTAAAGCCACGAGAAATATTTCTTTTCAAAGTAACATTTAAGTTAAACCACTTATTTTATATACTGTTGAATATCCAAACCATTTAGTTTTGAAAGTAATGGTTTTAAAAACTATGGATTTCGAAGTATTATGTTGGAAGTTAATCAAATATTTCGTTACAAGGAATTATAAATTTTAAAAGTGGCATAATTTTTGGAAAGATTTATATTTGGGAAATGATATCATTGATTGGGTTTTATAAAAATAATATCAAATGGATCTTTTGGGTTTTAAAGAAGAAATGATATCGTAATATTTTGGTTTTGAAATGGATTTTATTTTGGTTTTAAAAGTATAAACTATTTTTAAATGACCGCGGTGTTATAATAACGATGGGTTGGCAAAGAGACCGGGATCGGATATCTGACATACTCTCTGTCGATACCGAAAACCACTTTGACTAACCGTGTACGCGGTGGAGATTCCAGAATGAAGTAGGTGGTGGCGACGTTTCCTGTAAGGTAAATACGTGGACCCAACTCCCGTGAGTTGGCATAAGGTGGCTAAAACAGGAGCGATTCTCAGGCCAATGAGGTCATTCCTCTGATCGGACGCTCCTCTTCGATATTATACTTTGACTTGGATTTGATTCAGTGGCCACTTCTATATTTTGATTTTGGGGAGTTAGTCCGAGGTGGGCGGTAACTGCGGCTACGCGTTTCCACCAGCCTGGATAGCAATTGGTATATCTACCCTGGCATTGCCTAGTTGTGCCGTGTCACCTACCATATCGAGCCTTGTACGAGTTTGGTTTTCTCCCGTAGCCCGTGTGGTATCCTCTAGTTGCTTCCCGAGTAGGAGGAGCTATGGTATTGGATGGACTACTGGGACTATTACGTGTTAAGGTGGAAAATGTAAAGCCTTAACGCTATTTAAAAGTATGTTTATTTTACTATAGACACTATTATAATAGCGCAATATACTACATAGTAAATAGTTTAACGGATCCTTAGGAGATGTAAATCCCGAACATCTCTTGAGTTACTGTACTCATATTTATTTCTGTTTATTTAACTTACATAAGATTTTCTAGTCTGACTCGGGTGTTTTTGTCTTTTCAAATTCGCTCGGGTCAGTCCGAGCATTTCAGGATAGCAGATTTTAGCTTTGGAGGACGAAGACGAAGAATAAGTATTATGTTATATATAGTATTACACCACACTCTTTCTATTCCGCTGCATTGCTTGTATTGGTATGTGTAACTCTGATATTTATTGTAAAAGAAGAATCAAGCTTTTGTAAACTGTTTATGAACTGTATATTTGTTATTATATTTTATCCTTCCGCTGTGAGATTCTGTTTTTTTGTTTTTATTTCTTCTCTGTTTTTCTTATTTACCCCATAACAATCCGCCCTTGCGTATGCTTTGAATTGGCACGTGTGTCGGTTTAAAGTGTACAAAAAAGGCGGGATGTTACAGGATAATTAATTTGTGAAATTAATTGAAGGAAAAATACTTATGTAATTGAAGTATAATTAATCAAGGAGGTTAATTAAGATAGATATTTGAAGGAGGGTTAATTAATTAAAGGTTTGTAATTAATTAATCTTTGATTAAGCAAAGTTGGTAATTAATTCTTAAGCAATTGATTTAATTTATGTTAATTAAATTAATTATAATTGGAATTAATAATTGCTGCTTATGGATGATTGTTTGAGTAGAATATTTGAATTGATTGATATCTATTGGATGATATGCTGTGATATTCTGTGATGTGATATCTAATATATCATTAATAAATGTGTGATATTTATCTATGTTGATGCTGTGTGAATTCAAGTATTGTATTGAATTGAATTGTTTTAAACCTTTAAAATAACTTGGACCTAAAAGATGGCGTTTTGGATTTCGATGAGACCGGGATCGGGTTTCCAGATTTGGATATCTGAAAACCACATTGATCCAAATTAATGATAGGTCGTGACATCTCAAAGTGAAGATCGAGATAGAGTTTTAAAGAGCAAGGGTTATTGTCGTTAACTCTGAGGGTGATTCCAAAATGAGTGTGAAATAATGCCTTTGGTTTCGTTCGAACCCGGAACGAACTTGTATGGATTGAATGCTTTCAGAACATCGTCAGGTGGACGTTGAGCATTCTAAGAGATGTGTTCTATAAAGGTAATCGTAGCCTCAAGCCTCACCAATCGGGAATGGCTAAAACAGGGGAGGTGTAGCAAGGCTAAGTGGGTCATGCCCAAGTAGGACGAGATTTTCCTCTGTCTAGAGGTCCCTTTTATTCGGTTGTGTTGGAAGTTGTTGAGCTCCAACTGCCGGGGTTGTCTTGTTCGGGACTGTCCAGTAAGGGATGGTTCCGGCCTTGTGTTGTAGGGGATTGGGAGTAATCCTCGGTACGTTGATCTAGGCCACGTATTGTGACGGGCGGTACCCCAGTAGCCCTGTCATTGATGGAAACCCATTCGTCCCACGTTCCCTTACGGTTTTGATTGTATTACCCACTTTTGTGGCTATTAGCTGGAATTTAATGAATGTAACAATTTCGGCTATTTTCTATTTACTTGAAAACCTTAGACACTATTATAATATCACAGAATTTTCTATCAAATGTTTTGGTTAGCGTAAGGTAAAAACTTACCCATGTTTATGTGTGGGGAGTCTTACGTGATACCTTTTCTTTCAAAAGGTTTTTAAAGTTAAGCAACTTTGACCTGTTTACTCACACCAGACCCATGTCTGACCCGGAGTTTATTTCTGTTTTATTAAACTCTTGGGTACCCAAATTTTTACGAGTAGCCAGGGGATTCAGGTTTGGTTTGACGAATTCTGGAGGAGCAATGGAGTAGGAGGCTTTAGCGTTTGTAGATATATATAGATGGTTCTGCTGTGTTGTTCTCTGAGTTGTTATCTGTATTGTATATTGAGTTGTATAACTAGACAGGTGTTTATAACTGTTTAGTATGTGTTGTATAAACTGTGTAACTCTAATGTATATGATACTATGTAATATTTATGTGATTAATATAATTTATTCGTTCCGTTGTTGAGATTCTGATGTATTTCTTTTTTCCTTCTCCATCTTTTCTCTTTTCTATCCCTTTCTTTCTTAAAAATGATGCGTCTTATTGTGGAGAATAAGGTGGGTCATTTCATTTTGTATCAGAGCATTAGGTTGAGTGAATACCTAGGCTCTGAAGTGGTGTCTATCTTGAGAGAGCGTACTTGTAATTTTTAATATATATACGTATGTATATATATATATATATATATATATCTATTTCTACCTATTTGTTGGGTTACCTGTTCAGGTTTTCCAACATAAGTTATAAAAGGTAGACAGGGTAGTGGTGTGTGTAACACGACGACTACCAATGGTTGGAGTTTGAATGTTTAAGGTTGGAAGTGTATTTGTCGAGACTGTAGACCCAAGACCGTCTCGAGTGAGTTTTGCAGCATGGTGTAAGGACTTCTCTAATCTCTGAAGGAAACCTGTTAAGGTTCAGAGTCCATCATTTGTGTGTAAGTTGATCGCACTCATGTGAGCAGATTTTCGAGAGTTTGGATTTGTCAGCTAGGCAGAAGCGAGTGATGGTATTTTGGTAGCTTCAGGGAGAAGTAGCTATGTGATGAGCGCAGTGACTAAGTATGTTTCAGAAGATGTTTCTTGGAACGAGTTTGAGGAAGTGTGTCTACTTCGGTGATGAGTTTGAGTCCAGCTGGGCGTTGTGTTTAGTTTGGAAAACCGAGAAGCTTTGGATAAGAAGTCTTTGGCATCAGTGGCAGCGTTGCAGCTCGGAGTGTTTGGTGTGCCTACAGGAAGATCTTTTGGCTTTGTAGTTTCTTAGAGGTGGAGTTCAGAAGCAGCAGAATGGATCCATTTCTTCGATGGATTGGTTTAGCATGGCTGTTCTGATTGTAAAGAGAGAATAGTAGCTGTGGATATTGAATTGGATAGGATCGCAAAAGTGACTTGCGATAGTTGAGTGATTCTCTTGGACAATCTTTTGCTTGGGTTTGAGAAATCTTTAGAGGATGTAGGAGTTATAGAGTTGTCAGAGATTTTCTGGATGTCTTCAAGGAAGTCATAGGTTTGTCCGCATCTGAAAAGTGAGTATTCTTATCGAATAGGATTCCAGGAGTGGTACCGGTGGTTCAGCTGAGTAGAAGGGTGGTTCTTAGAGATAGAGTGGGTGAAGAAGCTCAGGATTTGATGGAATTTCTGAGTTTTCTTCTGGATCTGATGAACCTTATTTCTAGGATGTGCTATCTAGTCTATGCTCGTGTTCATTGACGGCGTTCTTATGTGCTCCAAATCAGAGTTGTGCAGCAGAAGCATGATGGCAGCTGTTCTAGAGTGGAAGCAACCGGAAGTTGCAGTGTTTGGGTTAGAGGGTTTCTTCAGGAAGTTTATCTGCTTTTGAGGCCAGATTGGCGAGTGCACCTATTTTGTCTTTTCCGGGTAGGAGAAGTAAGTGTGAAGTCTACTGTTGATTGTGAAGTAGAATTTGAGTTCTGGTTTTGGATTGATCTTGAGAGGATCATTCTGTTGGTTGTTTTTGATCCAGTTTATTTCAAGAAGCATCAGCAAAGGTCGAGCTGATCAAGGGAGGATGTAGGCAGCCCAGGATCGTCGGAAGATCTTTGTGGTTAAGAGACGTTGGAATTTGGAATTCGAAGTTGGAGACTTCGTTGTTGTTAAGGTTTTCTCTGGTAAGGGGAGCAATTGGATTGGCTAAGAATTAGAAGGCTAGCTTTGAGATGTATTGGATCCTTCTGTGTCCCGATTAAGATTAATGATTTGGTCTTCAGGAGTTGAATTTCCAGCTTGGAGACTGGGATTCATGGTATTTCATGTATCTCTGAGGGAGTTCGTGTTTGGTCCATCTTTAGTTTGGAACCACCTGTTTGGAAGGATTTTCTTATTGAGTCGGTCTTGACTGTGGTCAGATCTTTTGTACAGATGATAAATCTAGATGAGTAAGAGCTCTGTTGCTTAGTTGTGTAGCTAGTTTGGATTTAGTAGGATGAGTATTCCAGTTTCTGTATCTGGAAAACTCGGGATAGTTTTAGAAAGCTTATACGGATCTGTGTCCGGATAGCTAGAATTGTTTGTTTAGATAAATTTGTTTGTTTGGATGAATACTTGTTTATTTGATAGTGTATGGTTGATATGTATGTTTGAAATTGTTTGAAATTTAATAAAAACTTTGAGATTATCTTTTGTTTAAATTTCGGGGATGAAATTCTTTTAAGGGGGAGGAATGTGATATCCTAAAATTTCAAGCAATTTAAATACGATAATCTCCTTGTTTCAATTAATTAAAATTGGCAAAATGGTTATTTTAAATCAATATAATGTGATGATTTTTAATGATAGTATAAGTAGATTTTTAAATGGGATAATTATTTTTACAAATTTAATTGGATTATTTTATAAATAGGTTTTTGATAGACTTATTATTTTAAATAAGTATTGATTAAATAAATATGTATATATACTTATTTAAGTTAATTTTTAAAAATAGAATTGTTATTTTCAAATTTAATAGTATGTTTGTTTAGAATAATATATACGTTTAAGTCAATTTTAAATTGGATTTTAAAATTTGAATTTGAATTTAATATTTGGATTTAAATTTGAATTTAGGAATAATTATTTTGAAATAGTAAGATATAAAAATATATAAATAAAGTTTTTATTGGAATATAATTTGTTTTATATTGTTTTTCCTAAAGAAATTTACTTATATAAATTAGAAAGTATTCATTTAAATAGTAAATTAATACAAAAGTTTTATATTTTATATTTATAAATGAATTAATTAAACTAGGTATGGTTTAACTTAAAACATGATCGGTTTATTTTTATTTTCCTTTAAAGGTTTTGTTTTTGTTAAAAAATTACAAAAGCATTTATTAATTAATAAATGGATTAACTAATTAAGATATTTATATACAAGCTTTTAAAATCAATTTAAAAATATATAAAAAATGAATTGAGACATGTGTTAATCTATAAACACCATTAGTAAAATGTGTTAGATAGTTAAATAGGGTGGAAGACAAGTGTCACCCCTTTATTTTATTTTTTATTTTTTCTGAATTTTTATGAAATTATAAATTGGTTTATATAAACATACATCTTTCATTCTTATTTTTTTTCTAACCTCATTTCTAAACAAAGGAAACAAACAAAATTTTATAAATCAATTCTCAGATCAAAACTATGATTCACTTTCCAAATCATGTAACCATTCTCATATTAAAGTTCCAAAACCTGAAACCATTCCTCAAAATGAATCAAAGCTCAGATCAAAACCCTGTAAACACTCTTCTAACTCAAAAACAAAAACCTGTACTCCATTTCTCAAATCAACAAGCAAGCCTAGTTCTAAAGAAAACCTGTAAATTCTTCTTCCAAAATTCAAAGACTAAAACCTGTCAGTAAATTTTCAAAAAAAAGAGCAACTTTGAAACACATTTTAAAAGAAAATGAATCAAAGCTTGCAAGTTTCACAATGCAATCAGCAGATTTAAAGCTTCAACCTGTATCTAGCATAGTTTTTCAAGCTTCAGCATTTCCATTTTCAAAATGTTTTCTTCTTCAAGTTCAAAGCATCGTCTTTCTGGTTCACTGGTCAAAGCTAAATCAAGGTTTCCTATTTTCAAACTCTCTTCTTTCTACAGAAAAAGGTGAGTAAACTTTAAAATTTAAAACTTATGTAACTAATATCTGTGGCATGTGCATTACTGTGTCAATGTTTGCTTTGAATATTTGTATATATGCAAACCTATGTGTTTCTGTTGAGTTTACATCTCTGATCTGAGTTTATGCCTCTGATTTTTAAAACTGTAAACATAAATTACCTTCAGATAGATGCATGTGACATATTTTTGGTGTAAACATGTAATGTGATTTGCATGATGGTTTTATGATTCTGAAAAAATGTTTATAGATGTTGTGTGAATGTCTGAAAATGATATTCTTTTCTGTTTTAAGTTCCAGAAATTTAAACATAGATTAAAATTTTAATTTTTCACACACTCTAATCTGTTTTAGGCTTAAGTATTTGAGAAAAAAAAAGTTTGTTTGTTTAAAAAAAATTAAACAATGTTTTAAATTTATCTTTAAGAACAATGGATAGATATATTATTTGGGAAAATTAAAAACACAGAGGAGCTTAAGTGATGCTAAATATCTAATTCAATGATCTGTTATTTCACATATAAAATCTGAATTCCTTTTCCAAACTTGGATTTTTAACACTTGAATCTTAATTTTTAACATTGAATTGGATGTGCAATTCAAGAATGACTGGGAATGGTTTTTTTTGAGATTTCTGATGATCAAAAGGGTTTGGATGATCGAATTTTCTGTTGAAGATAGTTGGATGGATGGGGGTGTTTGGCAAAAATGGTGCTCGAATTTTTAGGCGACTGGAGTGGCCATGCGACGATCAAGTAGAGTTTAGCCTCCAGGTTGTGTTCTCGTTCTTTCTAAAGAAAGTGTTACATTGGGATTTGATCGGTGGCGATCGCGAGGTGTGATGTAGGGGCTGGAAGACGAGGCGGAGCTATAGTGAAGGTGGCAAGGCTTCTCGAAGCAGGTATCGCCGGAGTTGGGTGAATTTCCGGTGAGAATGAGTTTGCAAAATTTGGATTTTGGGGTCGATTTCGATTCATGATCGAATCGAGTAAATTGGTGATCGAGTGTGGTTGCGAGGTTCACTGACAAGTTGTTGGGGTCGGCGTCGATGGTCGGAGCGCCGTTGGTCGCTGGTGTAGGTGCACACGTGCATAGGCATGTCTGGATGATGATAAAGGTTTTGATCTCGGGTTGAAGCTCGTGACTATGAGGTATTGGCTCGAGTTTAAACACGAGCAGATGGAGGAGTTTTGCGTGTTATCAGTTTTTGGGTTCAGATTATAGATTTAACTTATCTAAATACTTAAACTAAATTTTGTAAGGAAGAAAGGACTCGGGTTAGACCCGAGTGGACTTCGGGTTTTACTTGAAGCAAGTAAAAATAAATAAAGGTTTTATAAAACTTGTGTTTTGAAATTTAAAAATGAAGTTAATTTAAACTTTCTTTATAGATTAGTTATATAATAGTTGATTCTTTAACATTGTTTATGAAGCTTTGAAACTTCATTTAATTTTAAACTTTGCTAATTAAGTTAAGATTAATTAAACTGGAGTAGGAATGAATTTTAAGATTTTAAAAAGCAAGTTTATTAATTTAAATTGATTATGGATTTAAAACAATTACTTGATAATAGTTTAAAGCATATAAAAATAAGTTGTGATTTGTAACTTTTAATTTATCAAGTTGAATAAGTATTTTAATAATTTAATTAAGTAAAGTTAATTTTTAAAGTAAATTCTTTTAATAGGCATAATTAAGATAAGTTTTTATCTTATGATAATTACGGTTTTAATAATTTGAGATTTATTAAGTTAATTAAGAAATTTAAGTGTAATTAATTAAGGATAAAGGGTTAATAAGTAATTAATTAAGAACAATTAATTAATTTAATTAACTAATGTTTAAAGATTTAATTAATTTTTAATTAAGGGTTATAATTAATTAATTAAAGGTTAATTAATCGTAATTAAGGATTATTAATTGATGATTAAAGATTAATTAATTTTTAATTAGAAATTAATTAATCAAATGATTAGAGGTTAATTAATTGGTAATTAAGAAATTCTTAACCAAGTTTTGTTAATTAATGATTGAGTTTTATTAATTAATAAATAAGGAAGAATTGATGTATAATTAAAGATTAATTAAGGGTTAATTAACTGTTAATTAAGGGGTTGATTAATAGGTAATTAAGAAGTACTTAATTTTAATTAAGTTGTATTAATTACTTATTAAGGTTTATTAATTAATGGTTAAAGAATTAATTAATCTGAATTAAGAGTTAATTAATTTGTTTTAAGGATAATGAGGGGATGAATTATCCAATTGTAATTAATCAAATGAAGGTGATTAATTTATGTTAATTAATTTGTTAATTAATTAAAGGTAATCTTTTGGTACTTAATGAGATTGATAAGTGTAATTACTTAGTGAAGTAATTAATGTATAATTACAGGATTTAATTAATTAGAAGTAATGACTTAATGGGAAGTATTTAAAGGGTAATTACTTAGTAAAAGTAATTAAGGATTAATTACTTAGTGTAATTAATCAAAGGATTAATATAATTAATTTAAGAGTTAATTAATTGAGTAATTAATTACAGAAGGGTGGTTACTGTTTATGATTAATCAAGGTTGATTAATGGAATTAATTTATTAAAATATAATTAATTAGTGTAATTAATTAAAGAGTTATGTAATTAATTATAATTAATTACTTATTGGAAATAATTAATGAAGGATCATTAATTAATGTAATTAATGAGAGTAATTAAAGATTAATTACTTTAAATGGTTAAGGATAATTAATTTGTGGAATTAAATGAAGGAAATTTACTTTATGTAATTGAAGTATAATTAATCAAGGAGGTAAATTAAGATAGATATTTGAACGAGGGTTAATTAATTAAAGGTTTGTAATTAATTAATCTTTGATTAAGAAAAGTTGGTAATTAATTCTTAGGTAATTGATTTAATTTAAGTTAATTAAATTAATTATAATAGGAATTAATAATTGTTGCTTATGGATGATTGTTTGAGTAGAATATTTAAATTGGTTGATATCTATTGGATGATATGCTGTGATGTTCTGTGATGTGATATTTGATATATCATTAATAAATGTGTGATATTTATCTGTGTTGATGCTGTATGAATTCAAGTATTGTATTGAACTGTTTTAAACCTTTAAAACAACTTGGACCTAAAAGATGGCGTTTTGGATTTTGATGAGACCTGGATCGGGTTTCCAGATTTGGATATCCGAAAACCACATCGATCCAAATTACCGGTCGGTCGTGACATCTCAAAGTGAAGATCGAGATGGAGTTTTGAAGTGCAAGGGTTATTGTCGTTAACTCTGAGGGTAGTTCCAAAATGAGTGTAACGAAATAATGCCTTCAGTTTCATTCGAACCCGGAACGAACTTGTATGGATTGAATGCTTTTAGAACATCGTCAGGTGGATGATGAGCATTCTAAGAGATGTGTTCTCTAAAGGTAATCATAGCCTCAAGCCTTACCAATCGTGAATGGCTAAAACAGGGAAGGTGCGACAAGGCTAAGTGGGTCTTGCCCAAGTAGGAGGAGATTTTCCCCTGTCTAGAGGTCCCTTTTATTCGGCTGTGTGGGCAGTTGTTGAGCTCCAACTGTCGGGGTTGTCTTGTTCGGGACTGTCCAGTAAGGGATGGTTCCAGCCTTGTGTTACAGGGGATTGGGAGTAATCCTCGGTACGTTGATCTAGGCCACGTACTGTGATGGCGGTACCCTAGTAGCCCTGCCATTGATGGAAACCCATTCTTCCTACGTTCCCTTACGGTTTTGATTGTATTACCCACTTTTGTGGCTAGTAACTGGAATTTAATGAATGTAACAATTTTGACTATTTTCTATTAACTTGAAAACCCTAGACCCTATTATAATATCACATAATTTTCTATCAAATGTTAAGGTAAAAACTTACCCATGTTTATGTGTGGGGAGTCTTATGTGATACCTTTTCTTTCAAAAGGTTTTCAAAATTAAGCAACTTTAACCCGTTTACTCACACCAGACCCATGTCTGACCTGGAGTTTATTTCTGTTTTATTAAACTCTTAGGTACTCAAATTTTTACGAGTAGCCAAAGGATTCAGGTTTGGTTTGACGAATTTTGGAGGAGCAATGGAGCAGGAGGCTTCAGCGTTTGTAGATATATATAGATGGTTCCGCTGTGTTGTTCTCTAAATCGTTATCTGTATTGTATATTGAGTTGTATAACTAGACATGTGTTTACAACTGTCTAGTATGTGTTGTATAAACTGTGTAACTCTAATGTATATGATACTATGTAATATTTATGCGATTAATATAATTTATTCATTCCGTTGTTGAGATTCTGATGTGTTTCTTTCTTCCTTCTTTATCTTTTCTATCCCTTTCTTTCTTAAAAATGATGCGTCTTATTGTGGAGAATAAGGACGTTTCAGAACCCTTGAAAACTATACCGAATTAAGTTATTGACATAAGTCAATAGGTTCATAGTCAACCCATAAAAACTATGATAAAATTGGAGTTATTGGAGACAACAATAGGTTTAGGGAGAACCCATGAAATAATTGAGTGAAGTTATTGGCAGGGGCCAACAGGTTCTTAGCGATCCCACGAAAAATATGAAATAGGACAGGTAGTCTCTAAACTATAAATAGGTTATTAGTCGGCCCATAAAAAATAATAGGTTAATAGTGATCCTAGAAACTATAACTATGACAGATAGTCAAATGAATGGGGATGGGAAACCTGGAATGATTTCACTTGTTTGCATATCATCATAATATTTAAATTTCTTTTTTTTTACCATTGTGGATGTAGGAGCATAGTATATGGTTATTATAATTTTTTGGATAAGATAATGTGAGGGGAAACCCGTTCCGTTAAGCGGCGTGGTCTCATTAGAAATCGAAATGGTTCGAGATTGTAGGTTACTATTCATACCAGGCTTTATGTCTGACTCGAATTTTATGTTTTCCCCTTAAACTCTTAGGTGCTCAATTAATTTTGAATAGTTTGAGAGTAGAGGTTTTCTAGTTCTCCTTAGACGAATATGCTTCTAGAGACGTGCAGGAGGTAGGATATCTTGTAGGAGTTCTTTTCTGCTTTGATTCCGCTATGTTTGTTGTAAAAGCAAAGTTGTTTAGTTGCCTAGATATATATATATATATACATATATATATACTCTGAATATCCAAGGGGGCATCTTCATATGTCGCTCTTGGCGTATGTTGCAATAATTATAATTTCTCTTAAAGTGGTTCTCAAATATGGGATTATGTAATGAATTTGAAATGATTTGAATTGGAATGTGAAAGTTGTTTAATGATTTTAAATTTTTTCTATATCCATGTGTTTCTGTTATATCAATGTATCTAACATTACCATATTTGGTCACCGAGGATTAATAACTATAGATGATTGCAGCATCCGTAGTCGTTTGTTTTGGGCCTCCAAGTGGAGGATGTTACAATATATATATATATATATATATAGAGTTAACGCAATCCTTTTTTGGACCAAGATACTGTCCCTGCTAGTATTCATAATTCAACACCTTGTCGGGATCCATCAACAATGCACCATCACGTCCTCGATGTTGTGCATAGCAAGGAACTCTTGTAGTGCCAAATAACTGTGTCGTGATTGTTATCCCTGTTTAAAAGACTTTCATAAAGTGTTATCTAGCTTTGCCCCTATCAAACAATCTAGTAAACAACTGTAGTGGTACATGACCAAAATATGATATACGCCAGTACGCGGTGTAGCAGTATAGGCATAACCCTCATCTTTTTGCTGACCACTTAGGACTGATGACATTCTTGACCTATGTGAAACTCCTACTCCCTAAGATGGTACCAAAAAACACGCTGGCATTGCATTGAACCTTGCTTACCATCCTATTTAGAACACCTAATGTAATCTAGATAGTAACCACTTGTTACGTAATACCCCCTAAAAGGTTAAAGCATACTCTTTTTGCCCTTTGACACTCTGATCGAGGAAAACCTTCCCACTTCGGTATCCCTCACCCATACACGAACGTATATAACTCCATAGGTCCTATGTTTGGATATGTCTTACATCAGTATACTGTATACACAACTATTGGCGGCCCTTTATGGAGGGCAGACTTCTGTTATGTACCACTACTACTCTCGCATTCCAACCAATTTTAATAACTTTATCATTCTTATCTCTTTGAGTTATTGTCTAACTTTAATAATTCATACCCATCATAAATGCATACTAAATGCTACTTGTGTGTATATGTGTATGTATACTTTTTTCATCCATACCGGTTTAATTATTACACCTTTATTGTTCAACTGTTAATAATACTCTTTTACTTCTTTTCATGCGTTAACTTCTTATTCCATTAATTGCTGTTTTTATTAAAAGATCTAAATATCTTTTCTTATTCACTATTTCATGCCATATTGAATTTCTATTTCTATTCCCTTTTAGCCTTTACTACCCTTTCTTATTTAGTAGGCGTTCCATACTCCTTTTATTTACATTAATTACTTACCTAATTTTATTATTATTTATTATTTGATTTATTTTTACCTGTAATTCATATATATTAATTCATCAACTGAACCGTTATTATTATTACATTTACAATTCTTTAGTTGGTCCTTAGGGATTTCTGCATTTTAATGCATTGAAATTTCATCTCTCTTAAAAGGAATGATTAGCACTGCAAATTTCTATGTCTTATCCAAAAGGAGAATTTGTGTTACGTTTGGAATTATAAGAAATTATCCTTTTCATATTTACGGTAAATATTTCTATTTTATTCATCTCTTTCTTTTAGGTGTATTCCTTGTGATTTCAAACTTTACACTTTTATTATGAATCTAAACTTGATATTATATAGAAATGCACATTGCAACACACCACATTCCAATGAATTCAAATACTACTCTAATCCCTACAATTTATTGTGATAATTCTAATTTACGTTTTATTTGCATAATTCGTTTAAACCTACAAATATGGAATTATCACATAATTTATCAATTTCAAAGACTATTACTATACCTAATACTTTTTAGGCAAGGATTTGTGGCTTGGGGTTGTGGCCAAAGGAGGTTTAGATGGCAAATGTAGGAAAATTGGTGGTTGAACTTATAGTGGACTTTGGCGATGACATTAAGGGTTGGTTGGGTTTAAGATCGAAGAGGTTTAAGTAGGGATTTTGTCGACAGTGGTGATCGATAGGTGATCGGTCTAGGGAGAGATGTAACTGGAAGGGGTGGCGCTGCGGTGGACAGAGTTTCGCGATTGATGGTGGCTCGTCGTGGTTGGGCGAGGCGATCTTTCTGATGGTGGTTTGGGCACATGAAGAATTCGAGTTGAAAAATCTCGTTTTCTGATGTAGTCGCCGGAGCTGGGTGGTTTTGAAGTTTGTATAGGTTACTGGCGATGTGGAGGTGATCGCGGTGATGGCCAGAGTGTCGCCCTGCAACTGTGCACGTGGACGAGTGTCTTCATGAATCTGGGTGATTTTAGGGTCGGAGAAGAAAAGCAATGGCTTGGGTTTTTGTTCGTAATGAACTGTGTTGACTCGAAGCATAATGGGTTCGCGTAATTGTTCTAACCGTGAAGATGAAAGGGGATAGCTCGGGTTCGTTTCAAAGATAGGTCGCGTAAAGACCCGAAGTTTTACTCGAGAAAGATTACTTTGTGCTCGAGTTGATACCCGAAGCAATTGAAAGATTAAACAGTTTTAAGTTTAAAAGAAAAGAAGGTTTAAAATTTAGATTAAATCTAGTTTAAATAATTTTATGATGGTGTTTTTCAATTTATTTGATTAAAAGAAGTTATAACTTGCTTAACATAATTTTGTTAAGTTAAATGTTTATTTTATTACTTGATTTAATTTATAAAAGGTTATTAAAAATAATTACTTTATGTAATGATTATGTAAAGTAAGATTAATGACAAGTAATTAAAGGCAGTTAATTACTTACGGACAATTACTTATTTAAAAGTAATTAATGATCAAAGTTGATTAATCAAATGATTAAAACTAATTTGTGATTATTAATATATGTGATTAGAGATAATCACTTATTAATTAGGGATGATTAATTTAACGAGGTTAATTAATTTAAACCACACGATTTATTCATCTTAATTAAAGATGTTTGATTGTTATTGAATGTTGTGTATTGGATTGATATCTTTGTTATGTGATTATGATGCTATGTAATATGAATTGCTTTGTGCTGAGCTGTGATACCTGTGATGAATATACTGCTGTGTGAATATGAAAAACCTTTGGCTCGTAAAACTACATTTGAATTTCGATGCGACAGGGAGTTGGATTCCAGTTGGTTATCCGAAACCCACATCGAATCGTAATGATGAATCTTTGTAATTGATACATTTACTTTATCTGTAAATCTATGTATTCAGATAAGCGTTATAGATTATACCACTTATCAATATTGATATGATTGGATCTGTGATGATTAATGTTGTTGCACTATTGTGTAAAACCCCTGGACTACACCTTACACGCACAAGTATGGATTTCACGAGGAAATCGGTTAAGTCACAGATATTTGAATTTAATGAAATGGTTTTTAAAGTTGAAATTTGTTTCCAAATGATTTTGAAAATGGAATTGGTTTGAATTTGAAAAGGCTTTTTAGAAGGGATTTTAAAGATTAAAGTTATTTTGAATAACTTGATTAAGTTTTGAAATTCAAATAATCTGATTTGAATTTAAATTCAAAATTTGAAATTGAATTCTATGTTTGGAAATTACGGTTTAAAAAGGGTATTCAAGTTATGTAGGTTTTAAACCATTTTAAAAGTATTGTTTTGGGAATTTGAATTTAACCCAAGTTTATATTTAAAAAAGATTGAACTCGTGCAAATATAATCGGATTTTTCCGAAACGAAAACCATAGGTTTTCAAACAATAATAGCTTTTATATAAGGAAAGAATTTCTAATTTGTGTTGAAAGATTTCATGTTCGAATTGAAATAGTTTTGAAAACTGTTAACTAATCTTTGTGAAAGATAGTCAAACTTTGATTTGAAATTGAAGAGCATTTTAAATGGTGTATCATTTATATAAAAGATTTGGAATGGAATTATTTTGTGGAAATGATTTTTGAAAACTATTAATTGAATATTTGATTTAAAGATTGGATGAGTTAATCCAATTTGAAAGGTAAATTGTTTTGAAAAGGCCTATGGATGAATCTTTGTTAAAGATTGGTGAAGTTTTTTTTCAAATTGAAAAGGGATCTGAAAAGCGTATCTTTTGTATAAAAATTTGAATTGGAAAGATATTAATGAATCTTTGTGAAAGATTGATAAACTTTGTGAACTTTGTGAAGTGAATCTTTTGTTCAGAAGATTCGCAAATGGTAATTTTTTTAAACCATTTGAAAGAAAAGTTTTGGGTAATAAGTTGTGACTTAACTGAGATACCATATCCATATGTTTTTAAATATTGCGCTCATTATTCGGTTTAGTCGGGAGAGGACCTTGTGTCATATAACCTATTCCAAATAATGATACGACGTTATGGATAACATTTGAAGACCGGTGGTGAAGATCGGGTATTTGCGAGAATGATAGGATGACCTATCGATTGTCTATGCACTGAGTAGATACGGTATAGAGATTCCGTAAGTGATGGGAAGTCCGACCAGGATTGTGAATACCCAGATTGCAAGAGCTTCTTTGGAAGTGCCTTCGGTTCTCTTCGAACCCGGAACAGACTTGTATGGATGTGTGTCTGACGTTACACTTTGAGATGTAAAGTTGGTTTCTATCAAATACGTTTTTGTTTGGTGGTGGAGATTTATTCTCTTAGCTTAACACCCTTCTTTGAGACGTACGAGCTCAGAGGTTATGTAGTTGATGGTTACTAGTGATACATTCCCAATATGGTAATGTGGCAAACGAAGTGCTGGTGACCATTTGTTGATCGAAGCATGGCTTTGTGAAAAAGCGTAGCTTTGTGGAGGAGACTTCGTCGAGCCTCACAACCTGGTAATGGTCGAAACAGGAATGTTGCGGCAAGGTTTTAGGGGTCGAGCCCCTAGGGTATGTCCATTTTCTTCTGGATAAGAGGTAGTACCATGGTATGGTGCCCATATATTTGACCTATGTGGTTACTACAATCGCATTACTGTGTGGTTGTTGCTTTGTTGGTTGAGAGCTCTCGGATAAAGGTCGGTAACAACTGGGGATGGCATAGCTCGTGTGTTAGTTACCTAGTTACATCTTGGTTAAAGCGTAAGGTAGCGTCGGCCTTGTTTAGCAGAGATCTGGTTAGGTTCTCGGGGGCGTCCTTCCAGAGGCGTTCCATTTCGGTGTGGGAAGTTCCTTTGCTTGACCATTTGTTGGAAATCCAAAGAAACAATACGCGCCTTGTACGGTTTTAGTTGTACAACCTGCCATTCTTAAATGGTAGCTATAGTAGGCATACAACAAAATGTGGTATGCTAGCTAAGATTGATATCATACTTTCGAAAGGTTTTCTATACTATGCACTAATAATAATATCAAATGGTTTTCGCGTATCAAGCATTTTTGACTGTCATAAGGAGAAATCTCCTCCAAGTGTGCGCTTGCATTATGTGTGTGGCGGGAGGCCTTATGGCAGTTTCATTTTGGAAAAAACATTGCGAATTTCTTTTATAAAGATAAACTGTTTTTGTTTGCTCATACCAGTCTCATGACTGACCCGGAGTTTATTGTTCCTTTCCTAAACTCTGGGTGCCCACAATTTTCCACACGGGCAGTCTAGAGTTGGGTTTTTCAGATAGTAGATATCGATTCAGTAGCTTTCAGCTTTCTCTTTGTAATTCTTTGGAGACTTTGGATATTGAAGCCTTTGGTTAGGACGACTGACCGTGCTTACCTTGGTGCAACTTGATGGTGGTTCGAGCTATCTATGGAGATTGCTGATATTAGTGTTTCTTCTGGAGTTTCAAGTTCTAGTTGTTTCCGCTGCTAGTTCATTGGTGTTTCCGCTGTAGCATTTCATTGTACCTTTGATATTGATCATTGTTGTATATTTGGATACTGTATCATTGGAGTTGTTCCGCTGTGTTTTTATACTTAATGTGTTATAAACTCCGGCGAGCCAGATTCGACGTTTGAATCTGCGGCATTCGAGTAGAAGTGAAGTACGGGTGCTGATTTTCGAAGGTCGAGTCCGGACCGTCACCTTTTGGTATCGGAGATGAAGGTTGAAACTTTATCTCAGGAGTATAACACATTAAGTAACTCATTATAGATAGGGTAAAGTATACCCTAGAATGAGTATATCCCTAAGATATCCGTCTGTATGCCTCAGTAAATTCTCTTGCTATCCACTGATAGTGAGTATGAGTGCAAGAAGGGGACGAGATAGGGGACAGGGAAGTACCACTTCATATGCTCATTGCCCTGTAACAACAACAGAAACAATCTTTTCCTATAAATCTCGTTTTTTCATCATCTCTACTCAATTCTTTGATGGTTCCTGGCAGCTTCAGGAAGAAGCTTTGATATATTTGCATGGGACACAAACTCCAGATGGGTCAGAATTGTTTGTTTGGATGAATTGTTTGCTTTGGTTGCTATGGTTGATATGTATATTTTGGTTGTTTAAACTAAAAGTTTTGGATTGCATCCATATATCTGTTTATTCTGTTGGGTCCAGGTATATTCTACGAGTGGTTAGTTATCTTTCGAACTAACCAATACCCCTATATATTTCATAGTTCTGGCGACCCGAGTATTTTGATTCGTTCTTGTATCCATTATTGATATTCTGATTTGGGAAGCCAAATGTAGAATAGATGGTCTGTTTGATCTGGTGATTCATCTCTCGATCTTTCCATATTCTTTGTGGTCTCCCTGCTTTCAAATTTCGAGGATGAAATTTTCTTAAGGGAGGAATCTGTAACATCCCTGGATTTCAACCCAGTCTAATTTGATAATTGGATTAATTTTTGAAATTAAAATTGTGAATTAAATTGACTTTTTCTAAAATAAAAATAAAATATTAGTTGTTTATAGATATTAATTTTAATTTCGATTGAAAATTTATTTGAAGATTTGAGAATAAAATATAAATTGTATTTGAATTTCCTAAATTAAAAGATGTATGTTTATTTATTTATATGAATGGGTTATCACTTGAAATTTGATTCGAAGTCAGAATATAAATGTATTGAAAATAAATTTGATTTGGAATTCAAGAATGAATATTTTTGAAATAAAATTGGATTTATTAATTTTTTATTTCCAAAGGACTAATATATATGGGCATATATATATATAATTATTTATTCGTAATGAATAATTTGATTTCAAATCATTTGTTTTAAATTGTATAAGTGCAAAATAGAATGTAAGGAAACAAAATAGATAATCATATCACATAATTATGATAAAGTAAGGATTTAAAACTAAAATATAAACATATGAAGGTATAATTCATAATCAATAAGTAAAAACATGAAACTTATTTCATAAATTAAGATAAAGCAAAGGGAAAAACATAAATCTATAAATAAATTCAAGACAAGGATATAAACATAAATTTTGTCTCAAATGACATTTGTAAAATATTTACTCAAACAATTAACAAGTGTTCACCAATTCAAACAAGCGGCAAACATATGTTTTATCTCAAACTAAATTTTAATTAATGTGTATAAGAGAAAGAAATAACCAGGTTGCTTATTTTTCTCTTCTCCACTTTTCAAACCTGTAAACAAACCAGATCAAACTCAACAAAAGCCTAAAGCCTGCATATATTTCAAAAATTTGATCAAGGCAAACATTAAGAATCCAAGGTAGTAAAACCAGGCTGCATGTTTTTCTTGCATTCATCTGCATTCTCAAATTCAAAACCACAATTAAAAACAAAACAAAACCTGAAAAGAAAAATTGAATCAAAACTTCAACATGAAACCAGATTAGAAGCAAACTTATGGAAGTCAAAGATTTGTTTCAACTTCAATACATCAGAGCTTTCGATCAAAACAATTTCAGTTTTTAAAAGCAAGCTAAATCCAAAAAAACCAGAAATGATCAAAGCAAAACAAAGTTCCACGTTCAAATTCTACTTCTCTACTCTGCGCAAACAAGTAAGCAAACTATTCCCCTTTGATCTCAATTCTGTTTATATCTTGATTGTGTGCCTGATGCTTGTGATTGAAATCATGAGATAAGTATGATGCATGGATATGAATATATATTTGAATATGCATATCTGTGTATTTATCTAGACATCCCTGTTTTGAAATATCCAGTTTTAAAACAAGTCCTAAATCTGGTTTCTTTTCATACAATCAATATTAAACCATTATTTATGAAGAAAAATTATTTAAAACAAGGCAACATTATTTTTAAAAATGATATCAAGGTGAAATGTTTGGTAAATAATTAGAAAAGGTAAAACTACAGTGAAATTGCTTTCTAAATAGAAAATTAAATGAATTCAATTTTGAATTTTGATCCCATATTTAGATTTATGTTAAAAAATAATGATTTTTGGTAGTCAAATTATTAATTTTAAGTTTGTAAATGCCAAGAATTTTGAGTTGAACGAATAATGGGTTTTTCGTCGATTGCCGATGATCGGCGAGGATTCGTGGCTCGGGGTTATGGTCAAAGGAGGTTTAGATGGTGGTGAATGCAGGAAAATTGGTGTTGAATTTATAGTGGACTGTGGCGATGACATTGAGGGTTGGTAGGTTTTAAGGTCGACGAGGTATGAGTAGGGATTTTGTCGACAGTGGTGATCGATAGGTGATCGGTCCAAGCGGAGATGGAACTGGAAGGGGTGGCGCTGTCGTGGATAGAGTTTCACGATTGATGGTGGCACATGGTGGGGCGAGGCGATCTTTCTGATGGTCGTTTGGGCATAGGAAGTGGTCGAGTTGAAAAATCTCGTTTTCTGATGTAGTCGTTGGAGCTAGGTTGTCATGAAGTTTGTATGGGTTACTGGCGATGTGGAGGTGATCGCGGTGATGGCCGAAACGTCGTCGTGCGATTGTGCACGTGCATGAGTGTCTTTATGAATCTGGGTGATTTTAGGGTCGGAGAAGAGAAGCAATGGCTCAGGTTTTTGTTCATAACGAACTGTGTTCGACTCGAAGCATAATGGGTTCGCTTGATTGTTTGAGCCGTGAAGACGAAAGGGGATTGCTTGGGTTCGTTTCAAAGATGGGTCGCATAAAGACCGAAGTTTTGCTTGGGAAAGATTACTTTGGGCTCAAGTTGATACCCGAAGCAATTGAAAGATTAAACAGTTTTAAGTTTAAAAGAATAACAGGTTTAAAATTTAGATTAAATCTAGTTTAAATAATTTTGTGATGGTGTTTTTCAATTTATTTAATTAAAAGAAGTTATATCTTTCTTAACCTAATTTTGTTAAGTTAAATGTTTATTTAATTACTTGATTTAATTTATAAAAGGTTATTAAAGATAATTGCTTTATGTAATGATTAAGTAAAGTTAGATTAATGTCAAGTAATTAAAGGAAGTTAATTACTTAAGGACAATTACTTATTTAAAAGTAATTAATGATCAAAGTTGATTAATCAAGTGATTAAAACTAATTTGTGATTATTAATATAGGTGATTAGAGATAATCACTTATTAATTAGGGATGATTAGTTTAATGAGGTTAATTAATTTAAACCACACGATTTATTCATCTTAATTAAAGATGTTTGATTGTTATTGAATGCTGTGTATTGGATTGATATCTCTGTTATGTGATTATGATGCTATGTAATATGAATTGCTATGGGCTGAGCTGTGATATCTGTGATGAATATATCGCTGTGTGAATATGAAAAACCTTTGGCCCATAAAATGGCATTTGAATTTCGATGCGACAGGGAGTCGGATTCCAGTTGGTTATCCGAAACCCACATCGAATCCTAATGGTGAACCTTTGTAAATGATAAACTTACTTTATCTGTAAATCTGTGTACCCAGATAATCATTATAGATTATACCGCTTATCGATATTGATATGATTGAATCTGTGATGATTAATGTTGTTGCACTATTGTGTAAAACCACTGGACCACACCTTACACACACAAATATGGATTTCACGAGGAAATCGGTTAAGTCACAGATATTTGAATTTAATGAAATGGTTTTTAAAGTTGAAATTTGTTTTCAAATGATTTTGAAAATGGAATTGAGTTGAATTTAAAAAGGCTTTTGAAAAGGGATTTTAAAGATTAAAGTTATTTTGAATAACTTGATTAAGTTTAAAAATTCAAATAATCTGATTTGAATTTAAATTCAAAAATGAATTCTATGTTTGGAAATTATGGTTTAAAAAGGTAATTCGAGTTATGTGCGTTTTAAACCATTTTAATAGTATTGTTTTGGGAATTTGAATTTAACCCAAGTTTATATTTAAAAAGGCTTTAACTCGTGCAAATATAATCGGATTTTTTCGAAATGAAAACCATAGGTTTTCAAATAATAATAGCTTTTATATACGAAAAGAATTTCTAATTTGTGTTGAAATATTTCAAGTTCGAATTGAAATAGTTTTGAAAACTGCTAACTAATCTTTCTGAAAGATAGGCAAACCTTGATTTGAAATTGAAGAGCGTTTTAAAGGGTGTATCTTTTATATAAAATATTTGGAATGGAATTGTTTGATGGAAATGATTTTTGAAAACTATGAATTGAATCTTTGATTTAAAGATTGAATGAGGTAATCCAATTTGAAAGGAAAATTGTTTTGAAAAGGGCTATGGATGAATCTTTGTTAAAGATTGGTGAAGTTTGTTTTCAAATTGAAAAGGGATCTGAAAAGCGTATCTTTTGTATAAAAGATTTGAATTGGAAAGATATTAATGAATCTTTGTGAAAGATAGGTAAACTTTGTGAACTTTGCGAACTGAATCTGTTGTTCAGAAGATTCGTAAATGGTAATTTGTTTAAACCATTTGAAAGCAAAGTTTTGGGTAATAAGTTGTGACTTAACCGAGATCCCTATCCATATGTTTTTAAATGTTGCACTCATTATTCGGTTTAGCCGGGAGAGGACCTTGTGTCATATAACCCATTTCGAATAATGATACGACGTTATGGATAGCATTTGAAGACCGGTGGTGAAGACCTGGTATTTGCGAGAATGATAGGATGACATATCGATTGTCTCTGTTCTGAGTAGCTACGGTATAGAGATTCCCTAAGTGATGGGAAGTCCGATCGGGATTGTGAATACCCGGATTGCAAGGGCTTCTTTGGAAGTGCCTTCGGTTATGTTCGAACCCGAAACAGACCTGTATGTATATGTGTCTAACGTTACACTTTGAGATGTAAAGCTGGTTTCTATCAAATACATTTCTATTTGGTGGCGGAGATTTATTCTCTTAGCTTAACACCCTTTTCTGAGACGTACGAGCTCAGAGGTTATATAGTTGATGGTTACTAGTGATACATTCCCAATTTGGTAATGCGGCATACGAAGTGCTGCTGACCATTTGCTGATCGAAGCATGGCTTTGTGAAAAAGCGTAGCTTTGTGGACGAGACTTCGTCGAGCCTCACAACCCGGTAATGGTCGAAACAGGAATGTTGCGGCAAGGTTTTTAGGGGTCGTGCCTCTATGGTATGTCCATTTTCATCTGGATAAGAGGTGGTATCATGGTATGGAGCCCAGATATTTAACCTGTGTGGTTACTACAATCTCATTACTGTGTGGTTGTTGCTTTGTTGGTTGAGAGCTCTCGGATAAAGGTCGGTAACAACCGGGGATGGCATAGCTTGTGTATTAGTTACCTAGTTACAGATTAGTTAAAGCGTGAGGTAGCATCGGCATTGTTTAGAAGAGATCCGGTTAGGTTCTCCGGGGAGTCCTTCCAGAGGCATTCTGTCACGATCCAAATTTCAACGTTCGAAAATCGACACCCGTACTTCACTCGTACTCGAATGCCGCAGATTCAACTGTTGAAATTTGACTCGTGCCGGAGCTTATAACACGTCCAGTACAATAACACAGCGGAAGAAAATGAATAATATCATTTGATACGATATTCAGATACAGTGGATGATACAATAGAATGATACAACTGAATATCATCACTATCAGAGATACAAGGAATAGCAGCGGAAAAGAATATCTTCAATGCCAAACTCCAAATAATCCATCTCCAATCCAGAACTAGCTCAAACAACCATCAAGTTGCACCAAGCTAAGCAAGGTCAGCCATGAAAGCTGAAGTGTAGAAAATGCGATCCACAAATCCAAAGGCTATCGAATCAACACCTACTATAGGATTATCTGAAAAACCCAACTCTAGACTGCCCGTGTGGAATATTATGGGCACCCAGAGTTTAGGAAAGGAACAATTAAACTCCAGGTCAGTCATGGGACTGGTGTGAGTAAACAAAAACAGTGTTGTCTTTTAAATCAAACAGAAGGATTTAAATTGAAATTCACAATGCTTTTTGGAAAATGAAACTACCATAAGGCCTCCCGCCTCACACACAATGCAAGCGCAAACTTGGAGGAGATTTCTCCTTATGACAGTCAAAAATGCTTGATACACGAAAACCATTTGATATTATTATTAGTGCGTAGTGGAAAACATGTCGAAAGTATAATATTAATCTTAGCCAGCATAGGTACCATTATATTATGCCAGCTATAGCTACCATTTTAAATGGTAGGTTCTACAACTAAAACCATACAAGGCGCGTATTGTTTTGTTTGGATTTCCAACAAATGGTCGGGCAAAGGAATTTCCCACATAAAATGGAACGCCTCCGGAGGGACGCCCCGAGAACCAAACCGGATCTCTGCTACACAAGGCTTGGTTACCTCTGTAACTAGGTAACAACTGACACGAGCATGCCATCGCCCGGTCGTTACCGACCTTTATCCGAGAGCTCTCAATCCAACAACCACACAGTAAAGTATCTGGGCTCCATACCATGATACCACTTTCATAGAAAAATCAACATAAGTAAATATATGGGCTCCATACCATGATATCACTTTTTATCCAGAAGGAAATGGTCATACCCTCAGGAGGAGCTACCCCCAAATAACCTTACTGCCACGATTCCTGTTTCGACCATTACCGGGTTTTGAGGCTCGACGAAGTCTCGTCCACAAAGCTACGCTTTTTCACAAAGCCATGCTTCGATCATAAATGATCAACCAATGATTGTCAACACACAGCAGCACTTAGCATGCCACATTACCAAATTGGGAATATATCACCAGTAGCCATCAACTACATAACCTCTGAGCTCGTACGTCTTAGAGAATGGTGTTAAGCTAAGAGAATAAATTCTCCGCCACCAACAGAAATGTATTTGATAGAAACCATCTTTACATCTCAAAGTGTAATGTCAGACACACATCCATACAAGTCTGTTCCAGGTTCGAGCAGAACCGAAGGCACTTCCGAAGAATCCCTTGCAAATCCGGGTATTCACAATCCCGATCAGACTTCCCATCACTTAGGGAATCTCTATACCGGCACGACTCAGTGCAGAGACAATCGATAGGTCACCCTATCGTTCTCGCAAATACCCGGTCTTCACCACCGGTCTTTAATTGTTATCCATATCGACGTATCATTATTCGGAATGGGTTATATGACACAAGGTCCTCTCCCGGCTAAACCGAATAATGAGCGTAATATTTAAAAACATATGGATATGGGATTTCAGTTAAGTCACAACTTTATATCCAAAACTTTTCTTTCAAATGGTTTAAACAAATTACCATTTTGAATCTTTTTAAATAAAAGAATTATTTCACAAATTTCACCCTGTTTCACAAAGATCCACTTACGGATTTCAAAACAATTCCACTTTAAATTGGATCAACTCATCCAATCTTTCAGTTTAAGATTTAATTCGTAACTCTTAAATTCCAATTCAAATCTTGTATATCGAAGATGTACCATTTAAAGTCCTTTTTGATTTCAAAAAAAGATTAAATCGTCTTCACAAAGGTTAATTCATAGTTTACCCAAACTATTTACAATTTCATTTCAAACTTGAAACCTTTCGATACACATTGGAAATCCTTTCTTTTCATGAAAGCTATTATCACTTGAAACAATTAGTTTTCGTTTTGGGAAAAACTGATTACAATTACAAGTTGAAGCCATTCAAGAATAAAACTTGGATTTAAATTTAAATTTCCAAAACCATACTTCAAATGGTTAAAAACCTATATAAATATCTTTATAACTCTTATAATCTTTTAGACCATAACTTCCAAATCGTTGAATTTGATTTCAAATATTGAAGTCAAATTTAAATCAAATTATTTAAATTTCAAATTTTATTAAGTTATATAAAATAACTTTTATTTTTGAACTCAATTTCAAAAGCTTTCAATCTAATTTCAAAACTATTTTGGATTCAAGAATTCAGTCTTTAAAATTGTTAAAATATGTGACTTAGCCGATTCCTCGTGCAATCCATATTTGTGTGTGTATGGTGTGGTCCAGGGGTTTTACACAATAGTGCAACAACATCAATCATCACATCACATATTTAAGCACATCAATATTGATAAGCGGTATAATATATAACGCTTATCGTTCATTCATAGATTCACAGATAAATAATATAAATTTATCACACATAAATAAATTTCATTCATCACAGGTCACACCAAAAAAATTCATAGCACAAAGCACAACATATCAAAAATATCAAACAGTTCGACAATCAATAAAATTCAAACATCCATAAGTGAACTCAATTAATTATCTGATTGATTTAAATCAGATAGGTCATTAATCATGTTTAATTAATTTTAATTAATTTCAAATCATTTGATTAATTATCCTTTAATCATTTATTAGTCAAAGTAATCAATTTTTAATTATTGAAAAATTGACCTTTAATTATTCAATTATCCTTTAATTAATTTCCCTTAATTAATCCATTAACAAATTTATCAACCCCTAATTAATTACCATTTAATTAATTGTTCTTAATTAATTACAATAAGTGATTATCCCTTCATTAATCACTAACTTATCATTAAAAATCTTTGATTAACCATTCTTGTAATTAATTATCATTACAATTCTTAATTACAAATAAATCAGACACTTAATTATTAATTTACCAATTAATTAATTACAAATTTATAAACCCCTAATTAATTTCAATTATAATTATAAATTAATTAACCAATCTTTACTTACAATTATAAATTAATCATTTATAATTACTTTCCCAAAATAATTAACTAATAATAAGTATTATCTTAGTTAACATTTTAAAAAATTCCTTAAACATTGAAAACAAATTATTACTAATTTGAAAACTTTAATGTTAATTACATTAAATACTTAACTTAGGTTAATTACTAAATCAAAATATTAATTAAGATTTTAGAAACCATTGTTAAGCATGTTCCTCAAATAATTAAACTTGTAATAAAATCTCAACTTAACATCATCAAGACTTAACTAAGTCGAAAATACTATAAATTGTTTTAAAAAATAATTTACTTAATTCACTTTTCATTTTGCTACTGGTTTGGAAATCAAACCCGAGCCATTATTTCTGTTTACTCGAGTAAATACTCGAGTTCACCCTCAAGTTCCCCAAGTTAAATTCTGTTTAAATCTTTAATCACTCTATAAAATACTTTAACAATTTAAGGTGTGACGACCCGGAATTTTCAAGCAATTAAAATTGGAATATTTAATTGATTTTGGATATTCAATAGAATAATTTTAACTTGAATTACGAATATCACAATTTATTTAGCAATTAAATCGTTGACTTTAATATTTTGAATTGAATAAAATATGAAACCTGAGATTTTAAGCCTATTAAAATAATTTGAAGGCTTATAAAATCTATATTGATAATACTAAAGATAATAGAAGTGTTAAAATGGAAATTAACAGTGGTTTGTTCAGTTTTAAAATTTTATCGTTTAAATTGAAATTAAAAATAGCCGTCCGAGGCACAGTCTCGGATTTTGACGAAACCAGTTCCATTAGATCCGTAATATTGTTTTATTATCGGATTTCAAATTTCGTAGTAATCGAAATTGTTGTATGACCATACGTTATATAAACGCGTTGAAGTTTGCGTGGGATTCCGTAGCTAGCTTCACATATAAAAACAAAAACAAAAGAAGAGAGAAGGAAAATCGTGTTACCTTCTTTAGGAAGCTTCTAAGTTTAGTAAATAAAATATAAAGAAGCTACCGAATACGAAAAAATAAAATAAGAAAAAATAAAAGGGAAAACCAAATAAATCTCGGCCGAGTTTCTTCTCAAGAATTCATTCAGAAATCGACAACATTATTTTTCTTCCTCTTCCAATTTCACGAATTCGAACACTTCATTTCCTTTTTTTCCTTCTTCGTATGAAATCAAAATTCAATTGCATAACCCTTTCGTTCAAATCAGATTTAATGGCCGAGCTAATGCTCTTCTCCAAATCGTAGCTGCGTCGTATCGATTTAATCGAGATTGCGGCAATTTTTTTCTCCCTCTCGTCGATGTTCGACTCGAGCAGCAAGCGAAGATGGTCACGCTTCGAGAGGTTAGGGCGGGTCGAGATGACGTGCAATGGGAGGGCTTTTTGGCCTACGCAAGGGATTCGTGGTGGAGTGCGAGCATGAGCAGTACGATTGGATGTTTCTATCGTTGACTGAGGGTAGGCGAACATGGGGGAGGCGCGACAGACGATGGCAGAGGGCATTTGGGTTTGGAGTTGATCGATTTGGGGCTAGGTCTCAGTAAGGTAACCGAGTTGTTTTCTTTTATTTAATTTATATATGTTTATATGCTAGAAAGTTTTACAGTAAGTTTAAAACTTATGTTAATTTTAATTATATATATATATATATATATATATATATGCAGATTTTTTTTTTAAAAAAAAGATGTGTAAAGTAAAATAGTTGTTTTAAAGAATTTATACTTAGAGTTTGTAAACCCTATACAGAAGAATATATATATTTGTAGCTCAAATAGAAAGTTATTAGTAAGAGTAGACTTGCAAATTTATATTTATACAGTGAATTTTTTTTTAATAATTACAGAAAGTAAACCAATTTATGTTTTAGAAATTAATTAACAGTAAATTCAAGTTATATAAAGTAAACTTTAGAAATCTACAAATTTAAAAAAAAAACTACATATAAATATGTAGTTTCAAATTGGAAGAAAATAGTAATAAAACAAATATGCATCTTTTAAACTTATTAGTTATAAAAATAATAATAATAGGGTTATTGATTTATTTAACAAGCTTATTTAGCTATTTACTTATTTTAATAATTTATCAAAAAGGGAGAATTTGTTTAAGCCCAAATTACTAGTTAAATTAAATAAATGAATAGTAATAAATTGCTCTTCCCATTCGAATATTAATGAACCATATAAATTATTTATTTAAGGTCAAACATCTGGAAATCCAAGGCGATATTGAAGTGGATTGCGAATGAAAATTAAAGGTGAGTTAATCTCACTCAGTTAAATTTAAATTTAAATGATTTAAATTTAAATAATTGTTTGAATGGTTGACTTGATGGATGTGATATAGTATGATATTTTGAAATTGGCATATTATATTGTGCTAACATTTGTGGATGCAAAGAAAACAGGTTGGAGGGATCCAACTGGACCCCTCACATTTATTTAAATTATTCAATATTCTCTGTTGTGATTATTTGATATTCTACGATGAAGTATGTGGGAATATTGAATGCTATGGTTGATTGGATATATTTGGGTAAAATGAATTACAAAAAAATATAAATTGGATTTTGGAAAGAAAATAAAAGAAGTGAATTTGTAAGCGAAATAATTATAGAAAACTTGAATGAATTAAGAATGAATTGGAAAGAAACAGGAGTAGTATTAAAATACTAATAAATAATTTTGAGTATGAAAAGAATTTTGAATAAATAGAAATTTATAAATTGTAAACTCAAGTTATATTAAGTAAAGGAATAAAGAATTATTTTAAACTTTAAAGTTTAAATTTATTTAAAGAATAAAGAAGTAACTTGAGAAATCTAAGAATTTGTATTTTCAGTTAAAAGTAATTTAACTCATAATTAAGGAAATAAAATCTAAAATTAATGGATTTTGAAATAGAAAGGAAGAAAATTGGAATTCAATTTGGAAATTGATTCAAGTGATAGAAATTAGAATTTCAAGAAGAAGGAGAAGGGAAGTATATTTTCCTGGATAGCCAAGTACGTTTTTAAAGAAACTTTAAATATAAGATAAAAGTTTAATGTGGTTTTTATAAAGCATATTTTAGAAATTTTATTATTTCTGAATGTTTAAAATTCATAAGTAAATACTTTTCAAATCTATTATTGTAACAACTATTTAAATGTGACTTAGTATTTTATTCTTAAGAGTGAAAACCTAGTTTTATATTTTATAAGGTAACTTTATTTTCAAAAATCATATAGTATGTATTTTTAGTAAATTATTGAAGTAGTTTTAAAATGAATGTTATAAAATATATTTCAAAGTAAAGTGTTTTTAAATTTATTTTAGAAATCTTAAGTTTTGTGCTTGGCGATTTCAGTGGAAATAGAAATTATTTGGGAAATTGATTCTGAGAAAGGAAGATAGTTTTAAAACTGTTTTCAAAAGGGTTTGAAAAGTAGAAATATATCTTGTGAAGATATTTTTGAGGGAAATAAATAATTCGGGAAAATTATTTATTGGTTGATGGTTGATTGTGAATATTAATTGATAGTTAAATAACCGACTATCAATATTGGCCAACTGCGTTGATCGTTTCGAAGAGACCGGGATCGAGATTTATTTCTCGAAAACCATTTCGATCCGGTTTGTACGTTTCGTGCGAAAAACGTGTTCGGAGTCGAAGATGGAGCAGTGTAGTGCAAGGGCTAGTCGCTACTAATCCTGAGGATATTTCCAAATGGATGTAGTAGGAATAGTGCCTTCGGTTCCGTTCGAACCCGGGACGGACTTGTATGGGTAAATGCTTGCGAAACATCGTCAGGTGTGGGCGATGGGCATTCTAAGTGAAACGTTCTAAAGGTAACGCTTAGCCTCAAGCCTCATCAACCGGGAATAACTGAAAATCAGGGGATATGCAGCAAGGCTAGGTGGGTAGCACCCAAGCAGGGTGAGGTCATTCCAGTCTAGATGTCCCTTTTTATTTTTCGGCTTAGTGGGCGGTTGCTGATCCCAACTGCGGGGTGATCTCACTCGGGACTGTCCAGTAAGGGATGGTTCTGGCCTTGGTTGCAGGGGATGAAGGGAGTAATCCTCGGTACGGTGATCTAGGCCCCGTACTGTGACAGGTGGTACCCCAGTGCCTAGTCATTAGTTTGAATCCATTCTCCCTACGAGCCTTTTACGAGTTTTGCTTGTATTACCCACTCTGTGGCTAGTAGCTGGAATTTAATCATGTAACAATTTCGGCTATTTTATAAGTATTTGTATATAGACCCTATTATAATATCAGAGGATTTCTATAAAAATTGTTTTAGCTATCGTAAGGTAAAAACCCGACATGTTTATTTGTGGCGTGGTCTTACGAGATGCTTTTGTTTTCAATGGATTTTTGAAACTTTAATAATGAAATTGGGTGTGATTTTCTCACGCTGGTATTCCAGACTGACTCGGGTGTTATTTAACTGTAATGCTCGGGTCAGACCGAGTATTATAGAATACAGGAAATGCTGTGGTGCTCAGGAGACGAGCTGGGTGACGATACGTACTCTTGTACTTATATATATATATTTCCGCTGTGTTGAGTTGTTATGTATCCATTGTATGTTATTGATGTGAGCTGTGATTGATGTACTCTGATGATGTAATATATGGTATATTTGATTTTTAGTAAAGATATTTACTTATTATATTTTATTCCGCTGCGATGGTTAGATTCTGATGTTGATTCTGTTTTCTCTTCTTCTACCTCTTCTTCTTAAACCCAAATGGTTCGTATTTCTGTGCAACTTGAGTTGATTGTTGTAGAATAGTGTTGACTCAAGGGGTTCGGATTTGCGGGTCGTTTCACTTGGTATTAGAGCATAGGTTGGTGATAACCTTGGCTCTGGTGGGAATTACTCATTTAAAATAGAGTCCGACGTCCTCTAAAATGAGTTTGATCGTATTAATAGATATGAGCGCGTATTTGTTAGTGAATATAAATTGTTTTAATATTGTGTTGATTGGTTTATTGAGTGGCATATGAACCTTCGTCGGCACAGTCTGGACAACTGTATTGAAGGGGTTTCTAAACACTTGAATAGAACAATCGACACGGTATTGTTTTAAATGTGGGTGAATGAAATAATTTTACCCAAAATGTATTTTGATATAAATAAAAGTTTTGTAAACTATTTTAGCTAATATATGGTTGTTTGGATGTTAGGATGAATAATATTTAAGTATTATCATTGTTAAGTGAAAATCTAACTAGAAATTGTAACTATAACCCAAGTTTAAGGAAATAAATTCATTATAAAATGAAATTTATAAATATGAATTATAAATGTAAATTATAAACTGAAATATAATCACATGAGAATTTGTATGAGCATAAGCTGTGCAAATGAATTATAGTAAAGATTTATTCAAGCAGGATTGGAAAATTTAAAACCCCGGAGATTTTGGAAGTATTTTGAAGATAAATTGTAGCATTGTTGTTTTTGGGATATTTCTGAAAGGACATTGTTTTAAAGGGATTTTGAAGGTGATATAGCATTGAAATCACTTGGATTATTGGAAAATAGTTCTGATGATGACGGCCGCATCATCAGTATTCCTTTTCGAATTTCTAAGTGAAGAAATGCTACCAAATTGATTTGTTTAGAAAAGCAAGTTGTTTTTGAAATTCCAAAGGAAATTTGTTGGAAATAAAAGCCAGGATTGGTTTAAAATTTTTGAGAATGGTAATTTGAAATGTTGAAGATTTCAAAATCAATTTGAAACCAAAGCCGGGTGTTTAAAAATCCTGATAAGATGGGTTGTAAGCTTATACATTAAGATGATTTTTAAAGCAGAAATGGAATATGCGCTTTGAAGGTTGGAATTTAAATTTAAAGAGAAAAGTTGAAAATGAAATTAACTTGGATTTGGAAATAAAAATTTAACTGGATTGAAAATTAATTTAAATAGGCTGGAATAATATCCAGTTATATTCGAATCAAGTTGAAATTGAATTGAGTTAAATAAATTTGAGCTAAAATGAAATTGAATTGGGATGAGAATTCAATTGAATTAATGAACGGAAATAAATCCTTATCTGAATAAATAAAAGTAAGTTGGATAAGAAATAGGTTGGATAAGAATTGAATTGGAATAAATAAATTAGGATACCTTGTAAAATAATTTAAAATCCATATACTTGGGATATAAATGAGCATAAGGCTTGAGTTAAATAAAAAGATAATATATTCAAGCCTATAATGGATGGAATTGTGTAAATAATAAGTTGTGACGTATAAAATCAAATAGTGAGATATAAAATCCCAAAATAAATATAGTTTAATGTATTAGAAAATAAAATGAAAATCCAAACTTGAGTTATAAACTAAATTTGAACCTAAGGGAAATTAAATGAAGAGATTTTAGGGTTAAAATCAAGTTCTGGATTATAAGTTGGGGAAGAACTAATTAGATAATAAATTAGTTAATGAAATTGAATTGTGAGTTTATGATGAAGTTTGGAAATAAACTCAAGTTATAAATAAAAATTGATTCAAATTGTTGATGAAGTGAAAGTAATTGAGAACGAACCTGAATTGTGAGTTAATAAATTGGGTGGTAAATTAAAGGTGAATAATAGAATCAGAACTTGAGATATAAATTTAAAATTTAACTTGAAGTGTTAACAAATTAATTATAATTGGGAATGGATCAAATAAAAATGTAAATGGATTAAAATAGCAATGGTTTGAATGTGCAAATAAAATCCAAATAAGTGAAGATAACCTGGAAAATAGCCAGGTAATAAATTGAATGAGTTGAACCTGGAAAGTTAAATTTTATAATAACCAATCAAATGAAATTTTACAGATTTAAAATGGGATTGGATTAGAATAGAATCAAGTTAAATTGAAAAGAGAACTTTGTTTGCAAAATGAGAATGAGCTTAAGTGTAAAATTTGAATAAATTGAGGTTAATGGACTTAAGCTAAATGAATGAAGGAAAGTTGAATTGAATTCAACTTAAAACCAAGTTTAAAGATATTGGATGGAATTTAAACCAAGTAAAAAAATAATTTTGGATCGGAATAAAATTTGATGGGTTGTAAATAATATTTAAGAAAATAAAAATTCACAATGGATTGCGTGGATAAACTAAATATATTGAATAAATGAATGGATGTGATAAATAAGAACCAAATGGAGTATGACTTAAATAAGTTGAGAAATGGTTATTGAATGATATGGTTTGGTTTTTTTGAGCTAAATAAAATAGTTGGAATAAACAAATATGGAATGAAATGTTAATAAATGGATTGTAAATGAAATTTAAATGGAATGTGTCGAGCTAAATAAATGATTGTGAATGGATTAAAATAAAAGGGAAATTTAAGTGGCAATCAAGATGAACCTAGGTTGTCAATGGTTTTGAATGAATTAATTTGGTTAATAAAATTGAAATGCAATGAAACTGAGAATATATGGATTGTGAATAAATTGGAAATGGAATAGAATTAAGTATAAATTGAGATGGAGTCAATTTAAATTGGTTATAAACATAAATACTTATTTATACACATAAATCTTGTCAAATTGCATAGCATAAATTGTCATTTTATGTAAATGGAAGTAATTAAAATTCTGTGAATCAATAGGAGTGAGATAAATTGATTTTGAAAGCAATTGAATTAAATATGAGTTCAGTTGCTTAAAATAATAATAATAATTAAAAGTAAATGGTTGAGTTTTAAATCATTCAAATTGATGAAGTGGTAAACGAATGGATTGAAACCCATTCAAATCAAATGAAAATGGTTATAAATTAATTGAAACAGTTGAAGTAGCATGGAAACTATATTAATTGCTTACGGAAAAATGTTTGGTATGAATTTCTTTTAGAATTCATATGTTTTAACTATTGTAAACAAATGAAGTGTAGTTAAATGTCATATATATGGCACTTACATGTTTAAATTGAGTAAGTACAGGTACCTGGAAGCCGTGTGGCTGGATTTGGTTGTGCTATTTGCTAAAAATAATAAGCTGCTTGCTTAAAATGCTAAATAAGGTGCGCCTACGCAATAAAGATAGGAAATATGAACTTTTTTTGGTTTTTCCGACCGTGTGGGTCGATGTATATATATATTTATCTCTTTTGTCAAATTGCAAAAGCTCCTCCGTACAAAGGAGACTCTGCCAAAAATTTTCAAAAATTTTGGGAGTTAGAAATTTTTGAAGATTTTTGAAATTTAGTTAACCGCAAAACGATTTCAAATTGAAAGTTGTAATAAATTAGTAAAAGAAGCTAATTGAAATGACATAAATTAGTTATAAATGAAAAATAAAATTTAAACGTTCCAAGTTGAAAATAAATAAAATTCATATGTAATGTGGAAATCAATTTGAATAGAAATAGATATAAACCGAAGTGGTAAGACGGAAATAAATAAGAAACATATAAAATGCTTATGTTAACTTAAGTAAGGAATGGTCAAATTCTTAATTGGAAATTGAATATTGCAAGTATATTCTAAGTTGGTGTTTGGATGAATATTGACATTTGGTAAGAAAGTCGATAAAATGTTTTGGGAATATTAAGTTTGGATATTAGTGCTAAGCAGGATATGCAGGTATTATAAAAGGGAAAAGAGAATTGGTTTTTGATTTCAAGAAGATAAATTTGAAATGCTCGACAAAAGGTATGTATTTTAAATTGGGTATGAAATTTGATTGGGATTTGGATTGAGCCACTTGGCATTTTGTTTTCGTTTTGGATTTGGGAGGCCGTAGAGCCATTTTGTAGCTGTACCGAGCTAGCCGCGCAAAGGAGACGCTGGCGAAATTTTTCGGGAATTTAGGAAGTTAGAAAAATTTTGAGAAAATTTTTGATAATTCCAAATTTAGTTTTAAATTGAAACTTGAATGGTTAAACCGATAGTATAGATTAAACTATGGAGAAGTTTGGAAGGTTAATAAGAATCATAACGGGTCTTTTTTAAAAAGATAGTTGGTTAGATGCTGGATTGTTTAGTTTTGAGGAAAAGTAAACGGGTATTGGACCATTCTACCTAATTAGTAATTTCGGGGACGAAATTCTTTTAAGGGGGAAGGAATGTGACGACCCGGAATTTTCAAGCAATTAAAATTGGAATATTTAATTGATTTTGGATATTCAATAGAATAATTTTAACTTGAATTACGAATATCACAATTTATTTGGCAATTAAATCGTTGACTTTAATATTTTGAATTGAATAAAATATGAAACCTGAGATTTTAAGCCTATTAAAATAATTTGAAGGCTTATAAAATCTATATTGATAATACTAAAGATAATAGAAGTGTTAAAATGGAAATTAACAGTGGTTTGTTCAGTTTTAAAATTTTATCATTTAAATTGAAATTAAAAATAGCCGTCCGAGGCACATTCTCGGATTTTGACGAAACCGGTTCCATTAGATCCGTAATATTGTTTTATTATCGGATTTCAAATTTCGTAGTAATCGGAATTGTTGTATGACCATACGTTATATAAACGCGTTGAAGTTTGTGTGGGATTCCGTAGCTAGCTTCACATATAAAAACAAAAACAAAAGAAGAGAGAAGGAAAATCGTGTTACCTTCTTTAGGAAGCTTCTAAGTTTAGTAAATAAAATATAAAGAATCTACCGAATACGAAAAAATAAAATAAGAAAAAGTAAAAGGGAAAACCAAATAAATCTCGGCCGAGTTTCTTCTCAAGAATTCATTCAGAAATCGACAACAATATTTTTCTTCCTCTTCCAATTTCACGAATTCGAACACTTCATTTCCTTTTTTTTCCTTCTTCGTACGAAATCAAAATTCAATTGCATAACCCTTTCTTTCAAATCAGATTTAATGGCCGAGCTAATGCTCTTCTCTAAATCGTAGCTGCGTCGTATCGATTTAATCGAGACTGCGGCATTTTTTTTCTCCCTCTTGTCGATGTTCGACTCGAGCAGCAAGCGAAGATGGTCACGCTTCGAGAGGTTAGGGCGGGTCGAGATGACGTGCAATGGGAGGGCTTTTTGGCCCACGCAAGGGATTCGTGGTGGAGCGCGAGCATGAGCAGTACGATTGGATGTTTCTATCGTTGACTGAGGGTAGGGCGAACATGGGGGAGGCGCGACAGACGATGGCAGAGGGAATTTGGGTTTGGAGTTGATCGATTTGGGGCTAGGTCTCAGTAAGGTAACCGAGTTGTTTTCTTTTATTTAATTTATATATGTTTATATGCTGGAAAGTTTTACAGTAAGTTTAAAACTTATGTTAATTTTAATTATATATATATATCTATGCAGATTTAAAAAAATATATATATAAAATGTGTAAAGTAAAATAGTTGTTTTAAAGAATTTATACTTAGAGTTTGTAAACCCTATACAGAAGAATATATATATTTGTAGCTCAAATAGAAAGTTATTAGTAAGAGTAGACTTGCAGATTTATATTTATACAGTGAATTTTATTTTAATAATTACAGAAAGTAAACCAATTTATGTTTTAGAAATTAATTAACAGTAAATTAAAGTTATATAAAAGTAAACTTTAGAAATCTACAAAAAAATTTTAAAAAAAACTACATATAAATATGTAGTTTCAAATTGGAAGAAAATAGTAATAAAACAAATATGCATCTTTTAAACTTATTAGTTATAAAAATAATAATAATAGGGTTATTGATTTATTTAACAAGCTTATTTAGCTATTTAGTTATTTTAATAATTTATCAAAAAGGGAAAATTTGTTTAAGCCAAATTACTAGTTAAATTAAATAAATGAATAGTAATAAATTGCTCTTCCCATTCGAATATTAATGAACCATATAAATTATTTATTTAAGGTCAAACATCTGGAAATCCAAGGCGATATTGAAGTGGATTGCGAATGAAAATTAAAGGTGAGTTAATCTCACTCAGTTAAATTTAAATTTAAATGATTTAAATTTAAATAATTGTTTGAATGGCTGACTTGATGGATGTGATATAGTATGATATTCTGAAATTGGCATATTATATTGTGCTAACATTTGTGGATGCAGGGAAAACAGGTTGGAGGGATCCAACTGGACCCCTCACATTTATTTAAATTATTCAATATTCTCTGTTGTGATTATTTGATATTCTATGATGAAGTATGTGTGAATATTGAATGCTATGGTTGATTGGATATATTTGGGTAAAATGAATTACATAAAAATATATAAATTGGATTTTGGAAAGAAAATAAAAGAAGTGAATTTGTAAGCGAAATAATTATAGAAAACTTGAATGAATTAAGAATGAATTGGAAAGAAACAGGTGTAGTATTAAAATACTAATAAATAATTTTGGGTATGAAAAGAATTTTGAATAAATAGAAATTTATAAATTGTAAACTCAAGTTATATTAAGTAAAGGAATAAAGAATTATTTTAAACTTTAAAGTTTAAATTTATTTAAAGAATAAACAAGTAACTTGAGAAATCTAAGAATTTGTATTTTCAGTTAAAAGTAATACTCATAATTAAGGAAATAAAATCTAAAATTAATGGATTTTGAAATAGAAAGGAAGAAAATTGGAATTCAATTTGGAAATTGATTCAAGTGATAGAAATTAGAATTTCAAGAAGAAGGAGAAGGGAAGTATATTTTCCTGGATAGCCAAGTACGTTTTTAAAGAAACTTTAAATATAAGATAAAAGTTTAATGTGGTTTTTAAAAAGCATATTTTAGAAATTTTATTATTTCTGAATGTTTAAAATTCATAAGTAAATACTTTTCAGATCTATTATTGTAACAACTATTTAAATGTGACTTAGTATTTTATTCTTAAGAGTGAAAACCTAGTTTTATATTTTATAAGGTAACTTTATTTCCAAAAATCATATAGTATGTATTTTTAGTAAATTATTGAAGTAGTTTTAAAATGAATATTTTAAAATATATTTCAAAGTAAAGTGTTTTTAAATTTATTTTAGAAATCTTAAGTTTTGTGCTTGGCGATTTCAGTGGAAATAGAAATTATTTGGGAAATTGATTCTGAGAAAGGAAGATAGTTTTAAAACTGTTTTCAAAAGGGTTTGAAAAGTAGAAATATATCTTGTGAAGATATTTTTGAGGGAAATAAATAATTCGGGAAAATTATTTATTGGTTGATGGTTGATTGTGAATATTAATTGATAGTTAAATAACCGACTATCAATATTGGCCAACTGCGTTGATCGTTTCGAAGAGACCGGGATCGAGATTTATTTCTCAAAAACCATTTCGATCCGGTTTGTACGTTTCGTGCGAAAAACGTGTTCGGAGTCGAAGATGGAGCAGTGTAGTGCAAGGGCTAGTCGCTACTAATCCTGAGGATATTTCCAAATGGATGTAGTAGGAATAGTGCCTTCGGTTCCGTTCGAACCCGGGACGGACTTGTATGGGTGAATGCTTGCGAAACATCGTCAGGTGGGCGATAGGCATTCTAAGTGAAACGTTCTAAAGGTAACGCTTAGCCTCAAGCCTCATCAACCGGGAATGACTGAAAATCAGGGGATATGCAGCAAGGCTAGGTGGGTAGCACCCAAGCAGGGTGAGGTCATTCCAGTCTAGATGTCCCTTTTTATTTTTCGGCTTAGTGGGCGGTTGCTGATCCCAACCACGGGGTGATCTCACTCGGGACTGTCCAGTAAGGGATGGTTCCGGCCTTGTGTTGCAGGGGATGAAGGGAGTAATCCTCGGTACGGTGATCTAGGCCCCGTACTGTGACAGGTGGTACCCCAGTGCCTAGTCATTAGTTGGAATCCATTCTCCCTACGAGACTTTTACGAGTTTTTCTTGTATTACCCACTCTGTGGCTAGTAGCTGGAATTTAATCATGTAACAATTTCGGCTATTTTATAAGTATTTGTATATAGACCCTATTATAATATCAGAGGATTTCTATAAAAATTGTTTTAGCTATCGTAAGGTAAAAACCCGATATGTTTATTTGTGGCGTGGTCTTACGAGATACTTTTGTTTTCAATGGATTTTTGAAACTTTAATAATGAAATTGGGTGTGATTTTCTCACGCTGGTATTCCAGACTGACTCGGGTGTTATTTAACTGTAATGCTCGGGTCAGACCGAGTATTATAGAATACAGGAAATGCTGTGGTGCTCAGGAGACGAGCCGGGTGACGATACGTATTCTCGTACTTATATATATATTTCCGCTGTGTTGAGTTGTTATGTATCCATTGTATGTTATTGATGTGAGCTGTGATTGATGTACTCTGATGATGTAATATATGTAAACAGGTATATTTGATTTTTAGTAAAGATATTTACTTATTATATTTTATTCTGCTGCGATGGTTAGATTCTGATGTTGATTCTGTTTTCTCTTCTTCTACCTCTTCTTCTTAAACCCAAATGGTTCGTATTTCTATGCAACTTGAGTGGATTGTTGTAGAATAGTGTTGACTCAAGGGGTTCGGATTTGCGGGTCGTTTCATAAGGTTATTAAAATATTTCTTTTTTATAAAAATTTATTCATAAAAAAAGGAATCTAAATTCATTTTGAAATCAAATTTTAAACTGGTTTTAAAATCTATGTTTTAAACTTGCTTTTCAATTTTAAATTTAGTTTAAGTTTAAAGCTCAAACTCTGTCGGGTTTTAAACAAAAACCTGTAACAAACAATTTACTCGAGCCTTATATCAAAACCCCGAGCCAAAACACCCATGTGCTTCGAGAAATCCACGAAATAACTCGAGTAAATACTCGAGTACAAGCACACTGCTCAACTCGTCTTCACCAGAAATCACATCTGCACCGTACACGTGCTCGGCGCCGCCGAGCATCTCCGGTCGTCATCACATCGTCGAACAAGTTGACGACCATCCACAAACCCCTTCCCGACCATCAAAACTTCGCCGTTATCTCAAAATCGAAATTCGAGTTCGAAGCCGCAACCTGGATGACATCACTGGAACCACCATCAACCTGTCAACGCCTCATTCTCCAACCACGACCACCAGAGCTCCTGAAATTTCGGCCAAACACTCATCCACACCCCTTTACCATCACCCAGAGCCACGTCGCACTCGGTCGATCACAGACGACAAACGAATCAAAATACGAACCAATGCCAAAACTAGGTTAACAAATTTCAAACGCTCGCCGCCGCCGCCTCGATGATCGAGTACACCTTCAACCATTTTTCCAGCAGCGTCGTAGACTCCTCCACCTCCACATGAAACCCCGACCTCTCTAGTGCCTCCGACCGTCGAAATTCGATCAAAACCCACTTTTCGTTCATCTTCGAATTGCTCTTAAATCCTAGCTCTAAAAATTGTGAATTTTGCTTTAAAAATCATGTTAGGGTATAAGAATTTAGATTATATACTTGAATTCATGAATTAAAATGTTTGAATTTTTGACTAAGATTGAAGTTGCCTGTACTTTTAAAATTTCTCAGATAAATCATTGATTTATTCTATTGAAATTTATTTCTAAACTTAAATCATGTTTAAACAAACAATTTCTGTTTAAATTCTAAAGCTTAATAAAAATCAGCAGAGAAGAAGTTTGATTTCAAACAGGGTTTGAATACCTGTTTCCAACAATGGTAGTATGCGTGATACTAAATATGCATAATCATTTTAAACACATACATATACACATCTTTTCATGCATAAGGATACTTTACAATTCCTATTCCAAGCATGATTCAATCATAGGCTAAACTTCAAAAATCTCAAAGGTTTACTCACTTTAGGTTCCAGAAGAGTGAATAGGGAGCAATACTTGTTTTTGAAACTGCAGTTGATTTTTTTTCCTTTTTTCTTCCTAGCTTTGTTTAGTTGTTGAATGAATAGTTTAAGCTTATAGATATAGTCATGTTTAATTTCTGGAATGATAAGTTTTTTTTTGATGAACGAATAAGAATAAAGAGTAGATGTATATATATATAAAAGAACAGTTTGTATAAGGGAGGTGCTTACTGGTACGAGTTTATCTTGGGGTCAGATTTTTTTTCTTGCCTCTTTTGTTGACTAAAGATATTTTTGTTTTTTGTGGAGGCTGAGATGATATTATTTCGGCTGAATGATTTTTGTTTTGGTGCTTAGATAATATTAGTCAGCACATATGTTTCCCTCTTTGTTTACATGAATCATTTCATGTGGCTTTTGTATGAAGATATATTTTTTTTTCATTATTTTCTTGTATGCATTTTGTTTTTTACCTACTTGCTTTGCACAGCAAACGCACTTGCTATTTATATATTTTTACTTTTTTTATTTTTTTACTTTATATGTACATAAGTGTTGTATTTGCCTTGCATTATTCATATACATATATTTGTCATTACTAGCGTTTTTTTGTTAAAGACCTTTATGTGAATAAATTTAAAATTTATAGTTTAAAACTTGTTTACAAATTGATTTATAACCTTGTTTCCAAATCCTCATTTCATTTCAATTTACTTCTTTCTCAAAAATAAAAAAATAGCACTTATATTTCTCATGAATTTAAAAGCTTTTAAATAAAAATTTTAAAGCTTAATTCATAAACAAACAAACAATCTTTGTTTTAATCTCAAGTCCATACAGTGAGTAAATCAAGTGGAAATGAATTTTTTATCAAAACCTTAGGCCCTGCGTAACGACCCAGAATTTCCGTTAATTAAAATTTGTATATTTAATTAATTTTAAATATTAATAAGTGAAATTTATAAATCTAATAAATTTTATTTCGAATAATTAGATTTAATTGGATAATTAAATCGATAATTTAATGTGTTAAATTTCAGAAATAATTGAAAATTGGGTTAAATATGATTGAAATTGATTTGTAAAATTTTATTTAATCATATTGGAGTTAGAATGATGTTATAGAACTTTTAAAATCGAATTAAAAGTTAATTTGTGATGTTGTGCTAACATCTTTGGACGTAGGGAGACAGGTTGGAGGGATCCAACTAGATTCCTCAAAAGTATTTATTTGATTTCAGATATTTTGATATTTGTTGATTATCATATATAGATATATGATGTCGTTGTTGTCGTGATTGACTATTTGGTGTTTAGCATCATTGGGCCTATTTTGGAATTTTAAAAGGATTTTTTTTTTAAAGTGATTTTCGAAAGTATACGTTATAAAATATTTTTGGAATTGATTCACTTTAAATAAATAAACATTATAATTTTAATGTTATAAAAATTATGATTTTTGAGAAATATAGTTAAAAGTTGATTTTTGAAAATATGGGGTTAATGATTTTATAAAATAGTTTAAATCGGGATTTTTGAATTTATTATAAAAAGTTCAAATATATGATTTATAAAATTTGATTATTTTATAAATCAAAGAAAATGATGAAATTATAAAGGAGTTTAAAGATGTTTTTAAAATAATAATATAAATTGATTTATATATAAGATTTATAAATTGATATTTATAAATTAAAATATTGGAATTATAAAACGAGTTTTTATAAGTGTTAGAATGAAGTGTAAATGAATTTCATAAATGAATGAAATTTATAGAATTATAAACGGTGAAGTTATAAATGGAATTTTATAAGCAGTAGGTTTTTAAAATTTGTAAAGTTATTAAAAGAATAGTTTTGGGTAAATAAATGAATCTTATAAGTTATAAGATTTATAATTTGGGAAGTTTAAAAGAACGATTTTGTAAACAAATAAATTATAAGTATTTAACTTATAATATGAACTTTCGTATATAATTGAGTTATAAATTAAAATAGGTTAATAAAGGAGATTTATAAAAGGAAGTTGTTATAAAATAAATAGAAATGGAATTTATAAACATTGTTTTATAAATCCGCAAACGACTTATTTTGATAAGTAAATTGTTATAACTTATTAATGGAGTTATATTCACGTTTTAGACAGTGAATAATCTTTTAAAATAAAATGTATAGAAATGATGAAATTGGTTAACGAAGTATATTCATGTTTTTGGATAATGAATAATATGTTAAAGAAAATGTTTTTGGATGTGATGTTTTAAATAGAATTAAAACTATCTAACGATGTTTTTAAAATGTGTTAAGATTCGAAACCATAGATTTCAACATTCATTGTTGCAATAGACGTTTTCGAGAAATAGAAGGAAATGGTGGACTATAACACTGTTGTTATAGTAAATGATTTTCGAAAGGGAATGTTTTATATAGTATTGGGATTTATATATCTATCTTAATTTCGAATCCCTGTACAAGTGATTTTGGGTTGTTGTAACGATGTTTTACGTAACATTCGTTTTGGCCCAAATAAATATGTTTAAGAGAATGATTTCCTTAAAGAATGAAATATATACTTAATTTCGATTTAAGTATATTGAATATTTTCCAAATGTTGAAAATAAATAGATTTGTGAATTACTTATTAATAAATAAGTATGGAAATGTTTTTCCAATGTGAAATGAAACGTTTTGAGAATTTATCTTTTTGAAGATAAATTGAAAATGAATAATTGAAATTGTATATTCATAAATATTTTGTAATTGTAAATTCACTATGGAATTTATAAATGAAAAGGGGAATTTGTTTAAAAATAAACGTTGATTTATTTTTGAAGTGTGGGAATTAATTTACGGATTTGGAACGTAAATATAAAGTAAATCGTTAAGGATTTATTTAATTGGTTTAAATGAACCATGTTGAAATGAAAGTATTTCCGCGTAAGGAAAATGTTTGAAATTTGTTTTCAAAAGTGGTAAAGATGAAAAGTGATTTGAAAATTTGTTTCCAAATGGTTGAAGTGTGGAAAATATATATCTTGTAAAGATATTTTTGGAAAATAAATAATTTGGAAAATTATTTGGAATCTGGTGATGTTGTGCATATCCATTGATAGTTCAATAACCGACTATCAATATTTACCTTTGAATTATTTGTTGTGATTTGCTTGAAATTGAACGCCACACTTATTTTGAATAAGCGCTATTCGGGTTAGCCGGGAAAGGACCTTGGGGTCGTATAACCCATTCCGAATATGTGATACGTCGTTCTGAATTGCATTTGAAGACCAGTGTTGAAGACCGGATATTTTTGAAAACGAAAGGATTACCGGCGAATGTTTCTGCACCGAATGGCCCCGGTATAGAGATTCCATATGTGATGGGAAGTCCGGACGTGATTAGTGAATATCCAGATTGCAAGGACTTCTTTGTAAGCGCCTTCGGTTCTGTTCGATCCCGGAACAGACTTGTATGGATGGTATGTCTGACATTTCAAATTGAGATATAAAGCTGATTTCTTTCAAATACATATCTGTTGGTGGCGGAGAATTTATTCTCTTAGCATTAACACCCTTCTCTGAGACGTACGAGCTCAGAGGTTATGTAGTTGAAGGTTATTAGTAATATACTCCCAATTTAGTAGTGTGATATGCTAAGTGCTATTGAGGATTTGTTGAATCAAAGCACAGCTTTTGTATAAAGCGTAGCTTTGTGGACGAGACTGCGTCGGACCTCACACCCCGGAAATGGTCAAAACAGGAAGGATGCAGTAAGGTTATTAGGGGGTAGCGCCCCTTTAGTGTATGTCATTCCTTCTGGATAGAGGTGGTATCATGGCACGGAGCCCAGATACTTAACCTATGTTGTTGCTGCAAATTTATTGCTTTGTGGTTGTTGGAAATCGAGGATCGTCGGATGTAGATCGGTTACGATCGGGGTATGACATATTCGTGTCAGTAGTTACCCAGTTAGGGGTAACCCGACCTTGTGTTGGCAGAGATCGGGTTTGGTTCTCGGGACGTCATTCCAGCGGCGTTTCCATGTGGCAATGGGAAGTTCCTTGGCCTGACCATTTGTTGGAAATCCAAAGAAACAATACGATCTTGTACGGTTTTAGTTGTATAACCTATCATTCACTTATGGTGGTCACCACTGTTTGGATGATAGCTATAGTAGGCATAAGTGTGGAACGCCTATGCTGGCTAAGATTTATATCTTTATTTTGGAAATGATTTTTTCTACACTATGCACTAGTAATAATATCAAATGTTTCTTTTTAATGCGTATCAAGCATCTTTGACTATCATAAGGAGAAATCTCCTCCGATTCTGCGTTTGCATTGTGTGTGTGCGCGGAAGGCCTTATGGTAGTCTCATTTTTAAAAGCATTGCGAATCTATTTTAAAATTGTCCTGTACTTTGTTTTAAAAATAAACTGTTTTAGTTCTCACACCAGTCACAGGACTGACTCGGAGTTTATTGTTTTCCTTCCTAAACTATGGGTGCCCACCAATTTCCACACGGGCAGTCAAGAGTCAGGTTTATCAGGATATTCTGGAATTCAGGAGTTGCTGGAGGCAAGCTAGATGGCATGGCGTATTCACTAGTATATAGTATTTCTTTTCCGCTGTTTTTTGTTGTTGTAGTTGTTGTAAACTCCGATGATGTAATGAAATGAAATGTAACGTAATGTAATAACTGATATAGTTCTTTGTTTAAAGATTATTCATTTATCTATTATATGTTGTCCGCTGCGATTGTGAGATTCTGATATTGTTCTGTTGTTTTCTTTCTGTTCTGTTCTATCTTTTCTCTCTTCTTCTATCTTTTTCTTCTTTTTAAACCCTAAGAATTCGTATTTCCGTTCATCTTGAGCTAATCAATGGAGATTAGTGTCTGTTCAAGGAGTACGGATTTGCGGGTCTTCACATCTAGTATCAGAGCATATGGTTAAGCGACAACCATGGCTTTGATGGGTATTACTCATTAGAGATAGAGTCAGTAGTACTCTAGAATGAGTTTGAGTGTAATAATAGATAAGAGCGCTTATTTGTTAGTGAATATAAATTGTTTTGTATTGTGTTGACTTATCGATTGATTGTTTATAGATTTCGGTCGATGTAGTCTAGCTAACTATCGTAGATAGGGGTTTCTAAACTCTTAAACCAGATAAACGGACACGATATTGTTTTAAATTGGGTAAATGAAATAATTTTTACCTTGATTATTTTTATATATAAAGGAATAATTTTTCAGAATTATTAAAGTGTATATAAGTGGATTGTTTGGTTGTTGAAAATGTAAGAATATATATATAAGTTAATTAAAAGATGTTTGGATAAGTTAAATAAAACATGTTATAAAATAATAATTGCATAAGCAATGAAGTATAAGTATGAAATTATAATTAAAGTGATTTACAATTGTGAAATAAACTTATATATATAAGAAGTGAAACTATATGAATATATTCATGAATATGAGTTGTAAATAAAAATGGGTTTGAATAAGTGATGAAATTTGACTTTGGTAAAGGTTAAATAAATTTTACTATAGAATTGGAATCTGAATTTATTTATAAGTGGGAATTTAAGTTAATTAAAGCCAAATAATGTTTAAATGGAATATTACGTAAGTAATAAATATGAACTTGAGTTATGTAATGAAATTCAACTTTTGTAATTGAATTGAATTAATGAATTTAATGTAAATCAATTAAATGTAAATAATTGATATGAAATAATGAATGTAAGTGTTAATTCATTAAAATCTAATGTTATTGAAAAAAAACTGAATAATTGAATGAAAATCAATTTAATTAAACCAATCGAAAGTAAAGGTGTAACGACCCGCCGCTCTGACCGCCTCTAGTCGGTAATTAAACCAACTCGAAACGTTCAAAATGATGGATTGTTGTTCAGTTTATAAAGTTTAAACAGAATCAGCCACAGAATCACAGAATAATCATAATATTATTCATAAATGAATTTTTCTTACATACATATATCAGAGTTTGTACAATGCATTAAATTTTTATACAGCGGAACAATTTATTTCATTAAGTACAAGAAAATTTTCTAGAAAAACTTTAGTGAAGTGCTTTCCCCTCTCTCTCTAACTTCGCGGCCTGAAAATCTTCAAGCTGTAAAAATACTCGGTCTGACCCGAGCGTTAATTGCAAAACACAAAACACTCGAGTCGGGATTAATCTTAATTCAAGTAATTAAATTTGCAATGAATTGAATAAAATGGTCACAGAGATGATGAAACAAATGAACCAATTTAAAATCTATTATGGATTTTCATTATTAATAACTTCAAATTTTAAAAACTGTCGATCCTGTGTGGCTGCAGTACACACGTATAGTTACACACATGTGCACTGCCTCGCCAACACGTGTGCAAGCGCAAATCGGACAAATCACTGCAACAATATTTTTAAATGAAGTGCAACAATATTACACTGTCTCAGCCATCAAGTTCAGGGCCACAGCAAACAAAAGAATGATACAAAGCAACCAGAAATGCATGCAAGTGCCAACATATCAACTAGAAGTGCAACTACAAGATACAGTGAAGCATGTCCATGGGTAAACAGTACAATGCCACTGCAGATATAAGGTCAAAGACCAGATCACATCGAAGTGCAACAGACAAATTCCAAATGCATCAGTACATGAATACTGTAACAAATGCAAGCTAGACCAACCTAATGCAAACTACAATCCAACAGCTACATGAAGCATCAAAACTCATGAATGCAGTAGCAAGGTTGCAAGCATATGCAATGCAGACAACAAGTGACAACATACTACAATGACCAGAATATAAATACAACTCGAATGAATGCAAGTTCATATGTACAGCAACCCAACAGTGATACAAATGCAACAATTATACTACAAGTCAATGCCAAGTGAATGCAATTACAAAGAACATCAACTATGCAAACATATAGAACAGTGGACAGGACAAACTAGGTCCAACAGGTGAATGGGAAGTCATATATGGATATGAAGACTGGAACAACATCATGCATGCAATACTCAATACATGTCTTTATTACCAGAACAATCATGCACTTCAACTACTTAATTTTTTTATTTATTTATGATGGTTACTCTCAACATACATATCAACATACAACCAGAGGTGCACAAGTCATGAATCAAGCAAAAATTTATTATTTAAGCTTTTAAACAGAGTCAAACTCTACAGATTTTGAAATTAAATCAAAATCTAAAACTGAGACTACAATAGAGGGTAATTTTAATGTAAACCATATGCATACCTTACTTTCAGAAATACAGCAAACAACATATATATATATACATATATACAAACATATTCCTTTTAGAAATTATAACTTAACTTCATTTAGATGGGAAGATACTAATTCTTCTATTGAGTTTGGGTATGCAATTTTTTTAAAACAGAGAAGAGCATATGTACAAACATTTCTCAGATGCACACATGCATTCATAAATTCATACATGCAGAGTATTATGCATTATTTTGCTTTTGATATTTTTTTTTTCAAACTTTTGTTTTCTGTACTAAAAACAGAGACATGAAAGTATGACAGACATTCATTTGCTATTCCTGCTTTCACAGTAAAACCATTTGATAATTAAATTTGAGAATGTTTTTTTTTTCTTTTCTTTTCTTTTCTTTTTAAAACTTGGATATTGATTTCATAAACATAATTTATTTAAATTCTTAAGTTCACAAAGAATCAAGGAAGAAGCTTTTGAATTTATTGAACAGGGCTGGAAACACAGAGGCAAGTTATTCTTGCCTGTACACAATATACACACAGTCCTCATTTTTATGAAGGCATGCAACACAATTCACATCATCCAAACAAATTCACGACATATATCAAATATAGATCCAAGCATCAATGGATATAGCAAAGTTTTAGGGGAATGTTCGCTCACAGGCAGCAAGGTGTTAAAGTTTTGAGAATTTGCTTATATTGTGAAAACAGAGACAGAGAAACAAATTTGAGTTTGCCAAGAACTTTTTTTTTTCTTAACTGTATATCATAACAGAGGTGGCATATATATACATATACACAAGCATGCATCCATCACAATATAGATAAATTCACATCCATCACATGCAGCAACCTCATCAGTTTATAAATAAAGATTCAATAGCATCTGTTCTTATCAAATTTAAAACAACATTTAAGTAGCATCTGTTCTTAACAGTTTAAATTCAAGCAAAATCGAGCAAGTGACAGCAAATAGCCTTCCCCCAAATCATAGCATGCAACCAAAACATTCAATTCAACAAATTTAAACACTTGCATTAAAATCAATCGTGAGCCAAGAACTCACCTTTCAAAATCGAAACAGCCGAAGAGTACTGAGCACAGCACAATCGAAACAAGGTCGAAGCCCCCAATTGATCGCAAGCCCTAACTTAGCTTCAAAGAGGAACGAATGAGAAGAACGAACGAAAACTCGCGGCCGCCATTAATTTTTTTTTTCTTTTTTTTCTTCTCGTATGAAATGATGGAGGAAGGGTTCGTGTTTTAAGAAGGGGATGGAGACGTGATTTTGGGTATGGAGGAATGGGTATCGGCATGAAAAACGGCGTGAATCAAGGTGATAAAAGTAAGGTAACGTATACTTCTTTTTATATTTATTTTATTATATATATAATTATATTTTTATTTTTATTTTTAAAATAAAATTTGTTTTGTATAAATCTTTTTCTTTAAATAAACTTATAAACGTTTTACAGTTCAACATCAATTTATAAGTTTACATAAATATAATTCGTAAATCCAAACTTTTTTTTTCTAAGTCATTTGTTTGAATTTAAAATACAATTTCAATATTCAATTTCAAACTTCAAAGTTAAATTCAAATTTCTATTCAACTTTAAATAGATTAAATTCAAAAATTTAATCGCCAACTTCATAGTTTTATTGGAATTCAATTTAAAATTATTTCAAATATTTAAAATTAATTAAATATCTTCATTTTTAAATTGTTCAAAATTCAGGATCGTTACAATCTCCCCTACTTAAAAGAATTTCGTCCCGAAATTATAAGTTAGGAAAAACGATTGCTAAAATCTCACCGATATTTATACCCTACATAATTTTACCAAGTTTCAAACTCGCAAATAATTATAGGATTCATTCCATTTATTTCATTTCACTAGTTTTGTTCATCAATTTCAATAATCAAGACACAAAAGTCTTTTACTAATTTTTTTTGACTTACAAAAACTCAGATTTTTAAACTTTAAATCTTTCATGCTAAATATTTGCATAATATATCTTATCCAAAAGCTGTGGACTTTCAAGATATTTTAAAGATCTTCTTTCTTAATTCATTAAGTTAGAATTGTGTAATTCTAATTTCAGATTATTGATTTTCTATTCAAAGTTTTGAAAGTACTTGATAACTCAAAGTTTAACAAGTCCATCGTCGTTCTCACAGACTTTAGGCATACGCTGGCCAGGCGCAAGACTAAAAATCTCCAAGTACTAAACATACTTGCTTCAACTCCCAGTGAAAATACTTTTTTTTTTAAAATTCTTTTAAAAATGGATATGGAAAGCACGTTCCCCCATGGATCACAGTTTACCCGGCGGTTACGCTACTATCTCAGTAGAATCACTTGTAATCTTAGATTTCTCATCACTCTCGAATTTCGCCATGGTTATCGCCTTAGATCGCGGTCCACACGGCGGTTACGCTACTATCTCAGTAGAATCGCTCGTAGCCTTAGGCATCACGCCCCTCGAATTTCGCTTCGGTTTCCAGATCGCAGTTTACTCGGCGGTTGCGCCACTATCTCAGTGGAATCGCTTGTAACTGTAGGCATCACGCCCCACGAATTACGCCAGCATCAATCACATAATCCCAAACACGATGATCCATCGTGGGGGATATCATATCAGTCCCATTGGACATTCCACTAATGGAATTATACGTAGCTACGATTTTCAATGGACACTCCACCGAGTTCCAATCACCTTCACACATAATAAATGGAAGGTACATTTCCATATCCTCAGTTTTTTTTAGAAAACATATGTCATATACATATAGTACTTCATTTCACATTTCGTACTTATCATACCTATGTAAACTTACACATGACTTTCATAATAATGACTTTCTAAACTGATGGTTTTCGATTATATTCACATATATAAGTTACGAAAACTTAATTCACATTCACAACAAATAGAGGATTCCAAATTTTCCATCACGTTTAAAATTTTCCTCTAAATCGATTTGAAAATTTAAGGTTATCTCAAACCTAATTCACATTCACAATCCAATTCATTATCGACTTCACATTCGATTTGGATTTCACGTTACATCGTCAATTCTCAACACATAATTGATGTCTATCGATATATAACCTCTAAGCTCGTACGTCTCAGAGAAGGGTGTTAAGCTAAAAGAATAAATTCTCCGCCACCACAGATATATATTTAATAGAGATCAAATGATATGTCATCAATTCACAATGTTAGACATATAATCCCAATCGACTATCCAAAATTCAAAGTTGAACTTATATTGTTTTTGGTGTCAAAGTTAAACTCAATTTAACTCAAAATTCAATTCTTTGAAAAATTTCCAAGTTGAACTAATCGTTCAAATTTCTCAAAATAATATCTTTACAAGATATAAAATTTTCACACTTAGCCATTTGAAACAAATTTCAAATATTCATTTTTCAATTTATCTTTAAAAGATAAAGTTTCAAACCTTTCATTTCATATTGAAAAATATTTCCATACTTATTCAATAATAAGTAATTCACAAATTCTTTCATTTTCAACACTTTGAAAATATTCGATATACTTGAATCAAAATTAAGTATATATTTCACTCTTCAAGGAAATCATTCTTTTAAACACATTTATTTGAGTTAAAACGAATGTTGCGTAAAACATCGTTACGACAACTCAAAATCACTAGTATAGGGATTCAGATTTAAGATAGATATAAAAATCCCAATACTATAAACAATATTTCCTTCCGGAAACCATTTACTATAACAATAGTGTTATAGTCTACCATTTCCTTATTTCTCGAAAACGCCTATTTCAACAATTGAATGTTGAAATTATGTATTCGATAGTTAATACATTTTAAAACATCTTTAAAACTATTAACTTTTTCAACTTCAACTTAATTCATAGTTTGAATTCCTCATACTTTTCACAGTATTAGTTTTAAATCGATTTCAAACTTTTCAATATTAAGTTTTTCACTTAATTTAATTCTCCGCACGTTTAAATTCAAATTCATCACTGGATTTATTAAACCTATAATGGATTATCATGTTGACAACTTCAAATTTGAAATTTAAAATCTATTTGAACTTTGCATTTACTTTCTATTTCAAAAATAATCAACTAGTTCTTTAGTAAATTATTCATCGAATTGGTTCCATTAAATCCATATTTCCCCATTAACCTCATTTCACAATATCACTTCCCTAAAACATATCCGTTTTAGTCAATAATATATTCACCGTCCAAAATCGCGAATATACTTATCTATTCAATTCAGTGTTTCTACACTTTTATTTAAATGATTATCCTCTGTCCAAAATCGTGGATAAAAGTCCCAAACAACATTTACTATCACAATATTTAACTTAAAGGATAATTCGCTGTCCAAAATCACGAATATATCTCCTTTAATAAGCTACAACAATTTACTTATCAAATTCAATTGGTTTCGAATTTATAAACAATCTTTACAAATTCCATTTCTATTTATAAAACTTTGATTTATAAATCTTTTTATTAATTCAATTCAATTCAATTTATATAACTCAGTTATATACCCAAAATCCATATTATAAGTTAAATACTTATAATTCATTTATTTACTAATTCGTTCTTAACAACATTTGAAATTAATTTTCAAAAGAATTCAGAATCAAATTCCCAAGTTATAATTCAATAATTCTCTTGGTTATAACCAAATTAACATATCCTTTTATTTCCCAATTATTACTTGAAATATTCAAGTTATTCGATTTAAACCAATTTAAACCAATTCATTAATTCACTTAACTCATATTTCATTTTTTTTCATAAATCTCAATAATTCGATAATGAGTTTCCGAATGAGAAACTATCGCAATCCTAAATTTAGAGAGGGGAATTTTCAAAATAATTCTAACTTTCAAAATACCTTTTTATTTTCCAAAGAAAACAATTTCAAACTTATTTAAATTTGAAAAACATTTTTCTTTAAAGTGTTTCTAGTAACTATTCATATTAAACATCATAAACTGAGCTTTGAGTAAACCAAAGCTTTGATACCACTTTTGTAACGACCCGCCGCTCTGACCGCCTCTAGTCGGTAATTAAACCAACTCGAAACGTTCAAAATGACGGATTGTTGTTCAGTTTATAAAGTTTAAACAGAATCAGCCACAGAATCACAGAATAATCATAATATTATTCATAAATGAATTTTTCTTACATACATATATCAGAGTTTGTACAATGCATTAAATTTTTATACAGCGGAACAATTTATTTCATTAAGTACAAGAAAATTTTCTAGAAAAACTTTAGTGAAGTGCTTTCCCCTCTCTCTCTAACTTCGCGGCCTGAAAATCTTCAAGCTGTAAAAATACTCGGTCTGACCCGAGCGTTAATTGCAAAACACAAAACACTCGAGTCAGGATTAATCTTAATTCAAGTAATTAAATTTGCAATGAATTGAATAAAATGGTCACAGAGATGATGAAACAAATGAACCAATTTAAAATCTATTATGGATTTTCATTATTAACAACTTCAAATTTTAAAAACCGTCGATCCTGTGTGGCTGCAGTACACACGTATAGTTACACACATGTGCACTGCCTCGCCAACACGTGTGCAAGCGCAAATCGGACAAATCACTGCAACAATATTTTTAAATGAAGTGCAACAATGCTACACTGTCTCAGCCATCAAGTTCAGGGCCACAGCAAACAAAAGAATGATACAAAGCAACCAGAAATGCATGCAAGTGCCAACATATCAACTAGAAGTGCAACTACAAGATACAGTGAAGCATGTCCATGGGTAAACAGTACAATGCCACTGCAGATATAAGGTCAAAGACCAGATCACATCGAAGTGCAACAGACAAATTCCAAATGCATCAGTACATGAATACTGTAACAAATGCAAGCTAGACCAACCTAATGCAAACTACAATCCAACAGCTACATGAAGCATCAAAACTCATGAATGCAGTAGCAAGGTTGCAAGCATATGCAATGCAGACAACAAGTGACAACATACTACAATGACCAGAATATAAATACAACTCGAATGAATGCAAGTTCATATGTACAACAACCCAACAGTGATACAAATGCAACAATTATACTACAAGTCAATGCCAAGTGAATGCAATTACAAAGAACATCAACTATGCAAACATATAGAACAGTGGACAGGACAAACTAGGTCCAACAGGTGAATGGGAAGTCATATATGGATATGAAGACTGGAACAACATCATGCATGCAATACTCAATACATGTCTTTATTACCAGAACAATCATGCACTTCAACTACTTAATTTTTTTATTTATTTATGATGGTTACTCTCAACATACATATCAACATACAACCAGAGGTGCACAAGTCATGAATCAAGCAAAAATTTATTATTTAAGCTTTTAAACAGAGTCAAACTCTACAGATTTTGAAATTAAATCAAAATCTAAAACTGAGACTACAATAGAGGGTAATTTTAATGTAAACCATATGCATACCTTACTTTCAGAAATACAGCAAACAACATATATATATATACATATATACAAACATATTCCTTTTAGAAATTATAACTTAACTTCATTTAGATGGGAAGATACTAATTCTTCTATTGAGTTTGGGTATGCAATTTTTTTAAAACAGAGAAGAGCATATGTACAAACATTTCTCAGATGCACACATGCATTCATAAATTCATACATGCAGAGTATTATGCATTATTTTGCTTTTGATATTTTTTTTTTCAAACTTTTGTTTTCTGTACTAAAAACAGAGACATGAAAGTATGACAGACATTCATTTGCTATTCCTGCTTTCACAGTTAAACCATTTGATAATTAAATTTGAGAATGGTTTTTTTTTCTTTTCTTTTCTTTTCTTTTTAAAACTTGGATATTGATTTCATAAACATAATTTATTTAAATTCTTAAGTTCATAAAGAATCAAGGAAGAAGCTTTTGAATTTATTGAACAGGGCTGGAAACACAGAGGCAAGTTATTCTTGCCTGTACACAATATACACACAGTCCTCATTTTTATGAAGGCATGCAACACAATTCACATCATCCAAACAAAATTCACGACATATATCAAATATAGATCCAAGCATCAATGGATATAGCAAAGTTTTAGGGGAATGTTTGCTCACAGGCAGCAAGGTGTTAAAGTTTTGAGAATTTGCTTATATTGTGAAAACAGAGACAGAGAAACAAATTTGAGTTTGCCAAGAACTTTTTTTTTCTTAACTGTATATCATAACAGAGGTGGCATATATATATACATATACACAAGCATGCATCCATCACAATATAGATAAATTCACATCCATCACATGCAGCAACCTCATCAGTTTATAAATAAAGATTCAATAGCATCTGTTCTTATCAAATTTAAAACAACATTTAAGTAGCATCTGTTCTTAACAGTTTAAATTCAAGCAAAATCGAGCAAGTGACAGCAAATAGCCTTCCCCCAAATCATAGCATGCAACCAAAACATTCAATTCAACAAATTTAAACACTTGCATTAAAATCAATCGTGAGCCAAGAACTCACCTTTCAAAATCGAAACAGCCGAAGAGTACTGAGCACAGCACAATCGAAACAAGGTCGAAGCCCCCAATTGATCGCAAGCCCTAACTTAGCTTCAAAGAGGAACGAATGAGAAGAACGAACGAAAACTCGCGGCCGCCATTAATTTTTTTTTTCTTTTTTTTTTCTTCTCGTATGAAATGATGGAGGAAGGGTTCGTGTTTTAAGAAGGAGATGGAGACGTGATTTTGGGTATGGAGGAATGGGTATCGGCATGAAAAAGGGCGTGAATCAAGGTGATAAAAGTAAAGTAACGTATACTTCTTTTTATATTTATTTTATTATATATATATTTTTATATTTATTTTTATTTTTAAAATAAAATTTGTTTTGTATAAATCTTTTTCTTTAAATAAACTTATAAACGTTTTACAGTTCAACATCAATTTATAAGTTTACATAAATATAATTCGTAAATCCAAACTATTTTTTTTCTAAGTCATTTGTTTGAATTTAAAATACAATTTCAATATTCAATTTCAAACTTCAAAGTTAAATTCAAATTTCTATTCAACTTTAAATAGATTAAATTCAAAAATTTAATCGCCAACTTCATAGTTTTATTGGAATTCAATTTAAAATTATTTCAAATATTTAAAATTAATTAAATATCTTCATTTTTAAATTGTTCAAAATTCAGGATCGTTACAAAAGGTGTTAAACCAAAATGAATATAAGCAAAGGAATTTGGTTGTAATTAGTATACATTGGTTGTTATATGATTGTTAGTTGATTGTATATAATTCATTAAGTATTAATGAAATTGAGTTAATGAAATTGAAAGCTAAAGTAAATGAAATCCAATTGGAGTTAAGTGAATCTTAAATAGAATTGAATTTGATTTGGAAGTGAACCAACTTGAATATGAATTAGTGAATATAAACTAATTGAAAATGAATGTTAGTAAAAACATCCACTGTTAATAAATTGAATATGATTAAATTGAAAACCCGTTTCATTGAATATTAATGAAATATGAAGGAATATTTATTGGTTATGGATGTTAGTTGAATGCTAGTTGGATGATAGTTGGTTGATGGTTGAATTTATTGCTTTTGTTGCATTTTCTATGTTGGCATATATAGTTATTATGTTGTTATATGTTGTATATTGATACTATTGTCTATATACATGTTTCTCATCGTTTGTTGAGTGTTTAGTAGGTGTGGATCGCGTTTGCTTCGCATTTGGAGCTCGCTTTCGCGCTATATTAGCCGTATATGCTCGCTAATAAAATATAAGGTACATATCTCGGATTAAATATCGTACTTTTACACTTTTTTCCCCTGCGGGATGCCTCATCACTTGATGAGATGTATATTTGTGACATATATACTATCATTTTTTTTCGGATCGAGCCGCGAAAACGAGACTCTGGCGAATTTTTTCGAAAATTTAAGGCGTTAGAAAAAATTTGGGAATTTTTGAATTTTTTTGAAAACTATAACTTTGATTTGGAGTTGAAAGTTAAACAATAGTAGTTGTTTTTGAAACGATAACTAAGTATGATTTGAAAACTTAGTAAAGTTATTGTAAGAAGTTTAACTATGGATTTTGGGAAAGTTAATAGATTCTGTAACTTTTCTTACTTGGTAATTTTGAGGACGAAATTCTTTTAAGGGGGAAGTTTGTAACGACCCAAAATTTCTGTTAATTAAAATTTGTATATTTAGTTAATTTTAAATATTAATAAGTGTAATTTATAAGTCGAATAAATTTTATTTCGAATAATTAGATTTAATTGGATAACTAAATCGATAACTTAATATGTTAAATTTCAGAAATAATTGAAAATTGGGTTAAATATGATTGAAATTGATTTGTAAAATTTTATTTAATCATATTGGAGTTAGAATGATGTTATAGAACTTTTAAAATCGAATTAAAAGTTAATTTGTGAAAACTGAATATTTTAATATTTAATTGGCGAGTTAAAATAGTCATTTTTCAAAAAGTCTCGGATTTCGACGAAACTAGTTTCATCGGATCCGTAATGTGATATAATTGTTTGGTTTCAAATTTCATGTCAATCGGATTTACCGTTTGTCCGGGGCAAGCCAAAACGCCTAGAAATTTGATTTACCGATTTAATTTTAAATTGATCGTTTATTGCCGTAACTCGCACAAATGATCGAATTAGCCTCCGAAACACGTTCTATTGTGTTCGAAACGCGGGGTAAACCTTAGGAACGCCAACCGGCACGCTTCGTTTGGAGTTCGGAAAATCCAGGATGAATAGTGTTTTGGAATATTTTCTATAAAAGCCCTTTACTCTTCATTTTTGCAAAAAAATAAAAACCTAACCCTAAAAACCTTCAGACGCCTACATATAAAACCAATGGCTGAAAATGTTCTTCTCTTTCCCCTTCATTTTCTTCAAATCCGTTTACATTTACAAGAAACGATCAACTACAAACTTGTAGAGGGTGGTGAGTACGTCATATCCAACGACTATGATCTAAAACAAGTTAGCGAATCAACGACAATCAGTGGTTGAAGTCGCATGTTTGCGCACGTTTTTCAGGGAGGAAGGAAGGGCCGAGTTCCACGTGGTTGTAGCAGTAGGTGGTGCTCGAGTAGTGCTTCGAGATGGCGCTAGTTGATCGATGCGAAAGTCGATGTATGGGTCGCGTAAATTTGGGGATGGTGGCGGCTATGGGTTCGGCAATCACTGGTTACGAACGTAGGGGAAGATAAAGAAAGGGGCGGCCTGATTTGCAGGATGCAGAATGTACGGCTGAGATCTATTAGGTTTAGAAAAAAATAAAATAAATGTTGTAAATTTATAATTATAAATTCGTGTAACTTTAAAAATTCATATCCTTTTCATACGAGGTCGAAAACGCACGAAACAGGTTGCGTTGGGTTCGTATGGACGTATACTATGCTATGGAACTAGATTGGAGTCATTTGGATCTAGCAAAAATTTCGGGTAAAATTAAACGTCCGTTTAATTTTATTCGAAATAAAAGCTGAAAACGAAATTGAAATCAAGGCGAGAACTTCTCACTCAATCGAATCGGTTTCGATTTTAATTTTAAATAGTTATATTTAAAATTTCTTGATTGTATGTTTGAATGATGATTGTTATCTATTGATTGTTAAAATAGACATTATACGCCGTTAGTAAGCGGAGGTTATTTATTAAAAACATACACCGCGAATATTTCATAGTACAGCGAAATTGGTATTATTTATGTACTTGGAGTTGATTTCCCGCATTATATAGCGGATGAGACCCTATTGCGCCGTCTATTAAGCGGGTAATATTTTATAAATCCTATATACCGCGATAATCCCGTATTGAAATGGAATTGGTATTGTGCTAACATCTTTGGATGCAGGGAGACAGGTTGGAGGGATCCAACTGGATTCATCAACAATATTTATTTGATTTCAGATATTTTGATATTTGTTGATTATCATATATAGATATATGATGTCGTTATTGTCGTGATTGACTATTTGGTGTGTAGCATCATTGGGCCTATTTTGGAATTTTAAAAGGATTTTTTTTAAGGTGATTTTTGAAAGTATACGTTATAAAATATTTTTGGAATTGATTCACTTTAAATAAATAAACGTTACAATTTTAATGTTATAAAAATTATGATTTTTGAGAAATATAGTTAAAAGTTGATTTTTGAAAATATGGGGTTAATGATTTTATAAAATAGTTTAAATCGGGATTTTTGAATTTATTATCAAAAGTTCAAATATAGGATTTATAAAATTTGATTATTTTATAAATCAAAGAAAATGATGAAATTATAAAGGAGTTTAAAGATGTTTTTAAAATAATAATATAAATTGATTTATATAAAAGATTTATAAATTGGTATTTATAAATTAAAATATTGGAATTATAAAACGAGTTTTTATAAGTGTTAGAATGAAGTGTAAATGAATTTTATAAATGAATGAAATTTATAGAATTATAAACGGTGAAGTTATAAGTGGAATTTTATAAGTAGTAGGTTTATAAAATTTGTAAAGTTATTAAAAGAATAGTTTTGGGTAAATAAATGAATCTTAAAAGTTATAAGATTTATAATTTGGGATGTTTAAAAGAACGATTTTGTAAACAAATAAATTATAAGTATTTAACTTATAATATAAACTTTTGGTATATAATTGAGTTATAAATTGAAATAGGTTAATAAAGGAGATTTATAAAAGGAAGTTGTTATAAAATAAATAGAAATGGAATTTATAAACATTGTTTTATAAATCCGCAAACGACTAATTTTGATAAGTAAATTGTTATAACTTATCAATGGAGTTATATTCACATTTTAGACAGTGAATAATCTTTTAAAATAAAATGTATAGAAATGATGAAATTGGTTAACGAAGTATATTCACGTTTTTGGATAGTGAATAATATGTTAAGGAAAATGTTTTTGGATGTGATGTTTTAAATAGAATTAAAACGATCTAACGATGTTTTTAAAATGTGTTAAAATTCGAAACCATAGATTTCAACGTTCATTGTTGAAATAGACGTTTTAGAAAAATAGAAGGAAATGGTGGACTATAACACTGTTGTTATAGTAAATGATTTCCGAATGGAAATGTTTTATATAGTATTAGGATTTATATGTCTATCTTAATTTCGAATCCCTATACTAGTGATTTTGGGTTGTTGTAACGATGTTTTACGTAACATTCGTCTTGGCCCAAATAAATATGTTTAAGAGAATGATTTCCTTAAAGAATGAAATATATACTTAATTTCGATTTAAGTATATTCAATATTTTCCAAATGTTGAAAATAAATAGATTTGTGAATTACTTATTAATAAATAAGTATGGAAATGTTTTTCCAATGTGAAATGAAATGTTTTGAGAATTTATCTTTTTGAAGATAAATTGAAAATGAATAATTGAAATCGTATATTCATAAATATTTTGGATTTATAAATTCACTATGGAATTTATAAATGAAAAGGGGAATTGGTTTAAAAATAAACGTTGATTTATTTTTCAAGTGTGGGAATTAATTTACGGATTTGGAACGTAAATATAAAGTAAATCGTTAAGGATTTATTTAATTGGTTTAAATGAACCATGTTGAAATGAAAGTATTTCCGCGTAAGGAAAATGTTTGAAATTTATTTTCAAAAGTGGTAAAAATGAAAAGTGATTTGAAAATTTGTTTTCAAATGGTTGTAGTGTGGAAAATATATATTTTGTAAAGATATTTTTGGAAAATAAATAATTTGGAAAATTATTTGGAATTTGGCGATGTTGTGCATATCCATTGATAGTTCAATAACCGACTATCAATATTTACCTTTGAATGGGTATTTGTTGTGATTTGCTTGAATTTGAATGCCACACTTATTTTTGAATAAACGCTCACTATTCGGGTTAGCCGGGAAAGGACTTTGGGGTCGTATAACCCATTCCGAATATGTGATACGTCGTTATGAATTGCATTTGAAGACCGATGTTGAAGACCGGATATTTTTGAAAACGGAAGGATTACCGTCGAATGTTTCTGCACCGAATGGCCCCGGTATAGAGATTCCATATGTGATGGGAAGTCCGAACGTGATTAGTGAATATCCGGATTGCAAGGACTTCTTTGTAAGTGCCTTCGGTTCTGTTCGATCCCGGAACAGACTTGTACGGATGGTATGTCTGACATTACAAATTGAGATATAAAGCTGATTTTTTTCAAATACATATCTGTTGGTGGCGGAGAATTTATTCTCTTAGCATTAACACCCTTCTCTGAGATGTACAAGCTCAGAGGTTATGTAGTTGAAGGTTATTAGTAGTATACTCCCAATTTGGTAGTGTGATATGCTAAGTGTTGTTGAGCATTTATTGAATCAAAGCAAAGCTTTTGTATAAAGCGTGGCTTTGTGGACGAGACTGCGTCGGACCTCACACCCCGGAAATGGTCAATACAGGAAGGATGCAGCAAGGTTATTAGGTGGTAGCGCCCCTTTAGTGTATGTCATTCCTTCTGGATAGAGGTGGTATCATGGTATGGAGCCCAGATACTTAACCTATGTTGTTGCTGCAAATTTATTGCTTTGTGGTTGTTGGAAATCGAGGATCCTAGAATGTTGATCGGTTATGATCGGAGGATGGCATATTCGTGTCAGTAGTTACCCAGTTAGGGGTAACCCGGCCTTGTGTTGGCAGAGATCCGGTTTGATTCTCGGGACGTCATTCCAGAGGTGTTTCTATGTGGCAATGGGAAGTTCCTTGGCCTGACCATTTGTTGGAAATCCGAAGAAACAATACGATCTTGTACGGTTTTAGTTGTAGAACCTTTCGTTCACTTATGGTGGTCACCACTGTTTGGATGGTAGCTATAGTAGGCATAAGTGCAGAATGCCTATGCTGGCTAAGATTTATATCTTTATTTTCGAAATGATTTTTTTTACACTATGCACTAGTAATAATATCAAATGTTTCTTTTTAATGCGTATCAAGCATCTTTGACTATCATAAGGAGAAATCTCCTTCAATTCTGCGTTTGCATTGTGTGTGTGTGGGTGGGAGGCCTTATGGTAGTCTCATTTTTAAAAGCATTGTGAATCTATTTTAAAATTATCCTGTACTTTGTTTTAAAAATAAACTGTTTTAGTTCTCACACCAGTCACATGACTGACTCGGAGTTTATTGTTTTCCTTCCTAAACTCTGGGTTCCCACCAATTTCCACACGGGCAGTCAAGAATCAGGTTTATCAGGATATTCTGGAATTCAGGAGTTGCTGGAGGCAAGCTAGATGGCATGGCGTATTCACTAGTATATAGTATTTCTTTTCCGTTGTTTGTTGTTGTTGTTGTTGTTGTAAACTCTGATGACGTAATGAAATGAAATGTAATGTAATGTAATAACTGATATAGTTCTTTGTTTAAAGATTATTCATTTATCTATTAGATGTTGTCCGCTGCGATTGTGAGATTCTGATATTGTTCTGTTGTTTTCTTTCTGTTCTGTTCTATCTTTTCTCTCTTCTTCTATCTTTTTCTTCTTTTTAAACCCTAAGAATTCGTATTTCCATTCATCTTGAGTTAATCAATGGAGATTAGTGTCTATTCAAGGAGTACGGATTTGCGGGTCTTCACATCTGGTATCAGAGCATATGGTTAAGCGACAACCATGGCTCTGATGGGTATTACTTATTAGATATAGAGTCAGTAGTACTCTAGAATGAGTTTGAGTGTAATAATAGATACGAGCGCATATTTGTTAGTGAATATAAATTGTTTTGTATTGTGTTGACTTATCGGTTGATTGTTTATAGATTCCGGTCGATGTAGTCTAGCTAACTATCGTAGATAGGGGCTTCTAAACTCTTAAACCAGAAAAACGCACACGATATTGTTTTAAATTGGGTAAATGAAATAATTTTTACCTTGATTATTTTTATATATAAAGGAATGATTTTTCAGAATTATTAAAGGGTATATAAGTGGATTGTTTGGTTGTTGAAAATGTAAGAATATATATAAGTTAATTAAAAGATGTTTGAATAAGTTAAATAAAACATGTTATAAAGTAATAATTGCATAAGCAATGAATTATAAGTATTAAATTATAATTAAAGTGATTTACAATTGTGAAATAAACTTATATATATAAGAAGTGAAACTACATGAATATATTCATGAATATGAGTTGTAAGTAAAAATGAGTTTGAATAAGTGATGAAATTAGACTTTGGTAAAGGTTAAATAAATTTTACTTTAGAATTGGAATCTGAATTGATTTATAAGTGGGAATTTAAGTTAAGTAAAGCCAAATAATGTTTAAATGGAATATAACTTAAGTGATAAATGTGAACTTGAGTTATGTAATGAAATTCAACTTTTGTAATTGAATTGAATTAATGAATTTAATGTAAATCAATTAAATGTAAATAATTGATATGAAATAATGAATGTAAGTGTTAATTCATTAAAATCTAATGTTATTGAATTTTTTTTGAATAATTGAATGAAAATCAATTTAATTAAACCAATTGAAAGTAAAGGTGTTAAACCAAAATGAATATAAGCAAAGGAATTTGGTTGTAATTAGTATACATTGGTTGTTATATGATTGTTAGTTGATTGCATATAATTCATTAAGTATTAATGAAATTGAGTTAATGAAATTGAAAGCTAAAGTAAATGAAATCCAATTGGAAGTTAATTGAATCTTAAATAGAATTGAATTTGATTTGGAAGTGAACCAACTTGAATATGAATTAGTGAATATAAACTAATTGAAAATGAATGTTAGTAAAAACATCCACTGTTAATAAATCGAATGTGATTAAATTGAAAACCCATTTCATTGAATATTGATGAAATATGAACGAATATTTATTGGTTATGGATGTTAGTTGAATGCTAGTTGGATGATGGTTGGTTGATGGTTGAATTTATTGCTTTTGTTGCATTTGCTATGTTGGCATATATAGGTATTATGTTACTATATGGTTTATATCGATCCTATTGTCTATATACATGTTTCTCACTGTTTGTTGAGTGTTCAGTAGGTGCGGATCGCGTTTGCTTCGCATTTGGAGCTCGCTTTCGCGCTATATTAGCCGTATATGCTCGCTAATAAAATATAAGGTACATATCTCGGATTAAATATCGTACTTTTACACTTTTTCCCTGCGGGATGCCTCATCACTTGATGAGATGTATATTTGTGATATATATACTATCATTTTTTTTTGGATCGAGCTACTCAAAGGAGACTCTGGCGAATTTTTCAGAAAATTTAAGGCGTTAGAAAATTTTTGGGAATTTTTGGAAAATTTTGAAAACTATAACTTTGATTTGGAGTTGAAAGTTAAACAATAGCAGTTGTTTTTTAAAAGATAACTAAGTATGATTTGAAAACTTAGTAAAGTTATTGTAAGAAGTTTAACTATGGATTTTGGGAAAGTTAATAGATTCTGCAACTTTTCTTACTTGGTAATTTCGAGGACGAAATCTTTTGAGGGGGGAAGTTTGTAACGACCCAGAATTTCTGTTAATTGAAATTTGTATATTTAGTTAATTTTAAATATTAATAAGTGAAATTTATAAGTCGAATAAATTTTATTTCGAATAATTAGATTTAATTAGATAATTAAATCGATAATTTAATATGTTAAATTTCATAAATAATTGAAAATTGGGTTAAATATGATTGAAATTGATTTGTAAAATTTTATTTAATCATATTGGAGTTAGAATGATGTTATAGAACTTTTAAAATCAAATTAAAAGTTAATTTGTGAAAATTGAATATTTTAATATTTAATTGGCGAGTTAAAATAGTCATTTTTGAAACAGTCTCGGATTTCGACGAAACCAGTTTCATCGGATCCGTAATGTGATATTATTATATAGTTTCAAATTTCATGTCAATCGGATTTACCGTTTGTCCGGGGCAAGCCAAAACGCCTAGAAATTTGATTTACCGATTTAATTTTAAATTGATCGTTTATTGCCGTAACTCGCACAGATGATCGAATTAGCCTCCGAAACACATTCCATTGTGTTCGGAATGCGGGGTAAACCTTAGGAACGCCAACCGACACGCTTCGTTTGGAGTTCGAAAAATCCGGGATGAATAGTGTTTTGGAATATTTTCTATAAAAGCCCTTTACTCTTCATTTTTGCAAAAAAATAAAAACCTAACCCTAAAAACCTTCAGCCGCCTCCATATAAAACCAATGGCCGAAAATGTTCTTCTCTTTCCCCTTCATTTTCTTCAAATCCGTTTACATTTACAACAAAAGATCAACTACAAACATGTAGAGGGTGGTGAGTACGTCATATCCAACGGCTATGATCTAAAATAAGTTAGCGAATCAACGGCAATCAGTGGTTGAAGTCGCGTGTTTGCGCACGTTTTTCAGGGAGGAAGGAAGGGCCGAGTTCCACGTGGTTGTAGCTGTAGGTGGTGCTCGAGTAGTGCTTCGATATGGCGCTAGTTGATCTATGCGAAAGTCGATGTATGGGTCGCGTTAATTTGGGGATGGTGGCAGCTATGGGTTCGGCAATCACTGGTTACGAACGTGGGGTAAGATAAAGAAAGGGACGGCCAGATTTGCAGGATGCAGAATGTACGGCTGAGATCTATTAGGTTTAGAAAAAAGATAAAATAAATGTTGTAAATTTATAATTATAAATTCGTGTAACTTTAAAAATTCATATCTTTTTCATACGAGGTCGAAAACGCACGAAACAAGTTGTGTTGGGTTCGTATGGATGAATATTATGCTATGGAACTGGATTGGAGTCGTTTGGAGCTAGCAAAAATTTCGGGTAAAATTAAACGTCTGTTTAATTTTATTCGAAATAAAAGATGAAAACAAAATTTTAATCAAGGTGAGAACTTCTCACTCAATCGAATTGGTTTCGATTTTAATTTTAAATAGTTATATTTAAAATTTCTTGATTGTATGTTTGAATGATGATTGTTATCTATTGATTGTTAAAATAGAAATTATACGCCGTTATTAAGCGGAGGTTATTTATTAAAAACATATACCGCGAATATTTCACAGTACAGTGAAATTGGTATTATTTATGTACTTGGAGTTGATTTCCCGCATTATATAGCGGATGAGTCCCTATTGCGCCGTCTATTAAGTGGATAATATTTTATAAATCCCATATACCGCGATAATTCCGTACTGGAATGGAATTGGTATTGTGCTAACATCTTTGGATGCAGGGAGACATGTTGGAGGGCTCCAACTGGATTCCTCAACAGTATTTATTTGATTTCACATATTTTGATATTTGTTGATTATCATATATAGATATATGATGTCGTTGTTGTCGTGATTGACTATTTGGTGTGCAGCATCATTGGGCCTATTTTGGAATTTTAAAAGAATTTTTTTTAAAGTGATTTTTGAAAGTATACGTTATAAAATATTTTTGGAATTGATTCACTTTAAATAAATAAACGTTATAATTTTAATGTTATAAAAATTATGAGTTTTGAGAAATATAGTTAAAAGTTGATTTTTGAAAATATGGGGTTAATGGTTTTATAAAATAGTTTAAGTCGGGATTTTTGAATTTAATATAAAAAGTTCAAATATAGGATTTATAAAATTTGATTATTTTATAAATCAAAGAAAATGATGAAATTATAAAGGAGTCTAAAGATGTTTTTAAAATAATAATATAAATTGATTTATGTAAAAGATTTATAAATTAATATTTATAAATTAAAGTATTGGAATTATAAAACGAGTTTTTATAAGTGTTAGAATGAAGTGTAAATGAATTTCATAAATGAATGAAATTTATAGAATTATAAACGGTGAAGTTATAAATGGAATTTTATAAGTATCAGGTTTATAAAATTTGTAAAGTTATTAAAAGAATAGTTTTGGGTAAATAAATGAATCTTATAAGTTATAAGATTTATAATTTGGGAAGTTTAAAAGAACGATTTTGTAAACAAATAAATTATAAGTATTTAACTTATAATATGAACTTTTGGTATATAATTGAGTTATAAATTGAAATAGGTTAATAAAGGAGATTTATAAAAGGAAGTTGTTATAAAATAAATAGAAATGGAATTTATAAACGTTGTTTTATAAATCCGAAAATGACTTATTTTGATAAGTAAATTGTTATAACTTATTAATAGAGTTATATTCACGTTTTAGACAGTGAATAATCTTTTAAAATAAAATGTATAGAAAAATTGGTTAACGAAGTATATTCACGTTTTTGGATAGTGAATAATATGTTAAAGAAAATGTTTTTGGATGTGATGTTTTAAATAGAATTAAAATGATCTAACGATGTTTTTAAAATGTGTTGAGATTCGAAACCATAGATTTCAACATTCATTGTTGAAATAGACGTTTTCGAGAAATAGAAGGAAATGATGGACTATAACACTATTGTTATAGTAAATGATTTCCGAAAGTAAATGTTTTATATAGTATTGGGATTTATATATCTATCTTAATTTTGAATCCCTATATTAGTGATTTTGGGTTGTTGTAACGATGTTTTACGTAACATTCGTTTTGGCCCAAATAAATATGTTTAAGAGAATGATTTCCTTAAAGAATGAAATATATACTTAATTTCGATTTAAGTATATTGAATATTTTCCAAATGTTGAAAATAAATAGATTTGTGAATTACTTATTAATAAATAAGTATGGAAATGTTTTGCCAATGTGAAATGAGACGTTTTGAGAATTTATCTTTTTGAAGATAAATTAAAAATGAATAATTGAAATCGTATAGTTCAATAACCGACTATCAATATTTACCTTGAATGGGTATTTGTTGTGATTTGCTTGAATTTGAATGCCACGGTTATTTTTGAATAAGTGCTCACTATTCGGGTTAGCCGGGAAAGGACCTTGGGGTCGTATAACCCATTCCGAATATGTGATACGTCTTTATGAATTGCATTTGAAGACCGGTGTTGAAGACCGGATATTTTTGAAAACGGAAGGATTACCGTCGAATGTTTCTACACCGAATGGCCCCGGTACAGAGATTCCATATGTGATGGGAAGTCCGGACGTGATTAGTGAATATCTGGATTGCAAGGACTTCTTTGTAAGTGCCTTCGGTTCTGTTCGATCCCGGAACAGACTTGTATGTATGGTATGTCTGACATTACAAATTGAGATATAAAGCCGATTTCTTTCAAATACATATCTGTTGGTGGCGGAGAATTTATTCTCTTAGCATTAACACCCTTCTCTGAGACGTACGAGCTCAAAGGTTATGTAGTTGAAGGTTATTAGTATTATACTCCCAATTTGGTAGTGTGATATGCTAAGTGCTGTTGAGCATTTGTTGAATCAAAGCACAGCTTTTGTATAAAGCGTAGCTTTGTGGACGAGACTGCGTCGGACCTCACACCCGAAAATGGTCAAAACAGGAAGGATGCTGCAAGGTTATTAGGGGGTAGCGCCCCTTTAGTGTATGTCATTCCTTCTGGATAGAGGTTGTATCTTGGTATGGAGCCCAGATACTTAACCTAAGTTGTTGCTGCAAATTTATTGCTTTGTGGTTGTTGGAAATCGAGGATCCTCGGATGTAGATCGGTTACGATCGAGGGATGACATATTCGTGTCGGTAGTTACCCAGTTAGGGGTAACCCGGCTTTGTGTTGGTAGAGATCCGGTTTGGTTTTTCGGGACGTCATTCCAGAGGCGTTTCCATGTGGCAATGGGAAGTTCCTTGGCCTGACCATTTGTTGGAAATCCAAAGAAACAATATGATCTTGTATGGTTTTAGTTGTAGAACCTATCATTCACTTATGGTGGTCACCACTATTTGGATGGTAGCTATAGTAGGCATAAGTGCGGAATGCCTATGCTGGCTAAGATTTATATCTTTATTTTCGAAATGATTTTTTCTACACTATGCACTAGTAATAATATCAAATGTTTCTTTTTAATGCGTATCAAGCATCTTTGACTATCATACGGAGAAATCTCCTCCGATTCTGCGTTTGCATTGTGTGTGTGTGCGGGAGGCCTTATGGTAGTCTCATTTTTAAAAGCATTGCGAATCTATTTTAAATATTATCCCGTACTTTGTTTTAAAAATAAACTGTTTTAGTTCTCACACCATTAACATGACTGACTCGGAGTTTATTGTTTTCCTTCCTAAACTCTGGGTGCCCACCAATTTCCACACAAGCAGTCAAGAGTCAGGTTTATCAGGATATTTTGGAATTCAGGAGTTGCTAGAGGCAAGCTAGATGGCATGGCGTATTCACTATTATATAGTACTTCTTTTCCGCTGTTTGTTGTGGTTGTAAACTCTGATGATGTAATGAAATGAAATGTAATGTAATAACTGATATAGTTCTTTGTTTAAAGATTATTCATTTATCTATTATATGTTGTCCGCTGCGATTGTGAGATTCTGATATTGTTCTATTGTTTTCTTTCTGTTCTGTTCTATCTTTTCTCTCTTCTTCTATCTTTTTCTTCTTTTTAAACCCTAAGAATTCGTATTTCCGTTCATCTTGAGTTAATCAATGGAGATTACTGTATATTCAAGGAGTACGGATTTGCGGGTCCTTACACCCTGTTTGATTTCATTTTGAGTTTTTGGTTTTTGGTTTTTGAAGTCCATTTTCAATTTTTCATTTTTGATGTTTTTGACATTTTAGAAAATGTATTTGGTTCTGCTGTTTTGAAAAATAGTTTTGAAACTAAAAATAAAAAATGAGATTCCAAAATAAAAATGATGATTTCAAACTTGTGTAGAATTTGGCTATAAAATATACAAGCGAATGAAATAATATCATTTCTAGAATGCCTTCACAGTTGAATGTTTCGGTTGATAAACACGTAAACTTGCACACATGCACTAAAATAAGATTACTACCCACAAAAAAATTCTAACAATATTGAATCATGAAATTCAAATATGCAGAAAAAAGAGAGAGTTTATATGAGCACTAAAATGATAAAAGCCACCTATATACTCCTCAAGTATATGGTCTATAAATGAATAGTAATAGTATTTCTCTAAGACATAATAAAACAAATGCATTTCATATAATTAACATGTCGATTTCACTTGTACAAGAAAAAAAGGGTTTACATGAGTGCTAAAAAGATGAAAGCCATGTATATATACTCCTCAAGTATATGGCCTATAAATGAATAGCAATAGTGTTTCTCTACAATACAATAAAACAAAGGCAATTCTTACAATTAACATGTCAATTGCACTCGTACAAAAACATTTGAAGTAAGCTTCATAGTATTCCATTTCCCATGCAAAAGTGCAATGCTTGGAGTATCTTTTGATCCTATCATCGATTAAACATAACAGTCTTTCTCCTACTAATGGCTTTTTCCATGAAAGATGATCAATATTGAAATTCAACTTTGTTGCTTTAGATTAGACTATAAGTCATCTAAAAAAAATTACTTTAACTAGATAACAAGAACAAAACTATTATCATTAGAAACATTATGACATCATTCAAAAGTTCTTTTCCATTTAGAACATCACAAAAATTAAGGAATACTTGTTTTTGCATTTGAAAATTTTGATGACATATAGAAGGATTCCATTCAATACATCAAGTAAGAACGTCCTGTAAGCGTTGATTTTCTACAAGATTTTCTATTCATGATACTCCTTTAGTTAGAAACAAAGTGATTAACCACTAACATATCGCTGAACACTTCATCACAGTAGTCCATAAATATAAAATCATCATCAGAATGAGTAAAATTGTATCATTGAAAAGGCATAACAATCAAATATAAAGCTAGTTATAAACATTTATCTCATGGTCACAGCAATATCAACCAATGCTACTTTGGGATGAACTATGTATTCAGGTTCATATTCCTACACAAATTCAAATATATTACATAAATTCAAATATCTTGTGTGTAATTTAAACTGACATGATTATGATAAGTGAAATACCTTGAGAAGAAGAAAAAACAGTTTTTATTAACTTTTTTGCTTACCTGTAAACAATTTCACAAACTGAACTCCCCTTTTCATCACATCACCTCTGCACACAGTCTATGTGCAAACTGCAAAAAGCAAATAAATTGGAATAATAAGGCCAAAAGCAAATAAATTTGAATAATGAGGCAAAAGGAAAAAAATTTGAATAATAATGCATTATTTAATTTTTTTTTTAATAACATCTAATAGAGCGACATACATGTTAAATAAAGTCATTGAAATTATTTTATCAACTTTAGAAAATCCATTGATTATAAAATATTGGAAACCTCGTTCGAGTAGATAGTTTCCATGCCTCTGTACTGTAGTCATTGGTTCATCGTAAATGCTCGCTATCAAAGCAAATCTAAAATGATGTCCAATTAACTATCAGGCTACATGTAGAGAAACAATAATGGAGTACAAAATTAATAATCTAAAATGCACTTAATCAATTTGGCATTTAGGTACTTTTTTCAATTTGATGATGGACTTGAACAGCAATAGTACTTTCAGTTTTCAAAATTTACTTTGTAATGGGGAAATGACTAGCATATAAGAAAGAGTAACGACGTATGCATACCTGATTTCTTGCATGTGTAACATACTCGTTTGAAACCCCCATAATAGAACCTATTTGTCTCACCCATAATATCATATGCTACATTACCCACCCAATCTGGCTGTAAGCATCAAACTTGATTATATACATAAAATTTGGTTGCTTGCCTTCAAGCTCAGCTATAACAATAAGAGAATTGGTCATTATGGAGATTAGGCTTGGCAAGTAGATAATAGTATAGATACCAGGCATGTCCCAATAAATTTAACTTCAATGATTATAGAGTGATAGGAAGATCAATGTTAATTTGTATTTTCTTACACAGAAGAAGTCTAAAAATAAAAAAAAATGGTACCTTTAAATATATTTCATCTCCGTCTGCATTGAAGATACCTATCCATAACTTATTCAGTTCACGAGATTGTGCCAACATAGAAGCATTGCAATTTTGCATCAATACATGCACTAATATATGATCTTATTTTTGAGAGGAACATCCATATAAAAATAACAGTGAAGACAATGGCTTGAGCAGTTACAATGCTTATAACTTCTTTATCACCAACAAATGACAAAGATTGTCTTATTCTTGATATCTGAGAACACTGCAACATATTATTTTAACTATTGCAGGCTTAAAAATGCAGATATACATTAATGTTACAAAAATGAAGCTCTAGTCACTTCAGTATTTTAGACTGTGACATAAGATAAAAATATTATATGGAAATTAGAGTACTTAGGTTTTCAGCTATTTTTGGTGAATGTTTTTAACTGTTCTTGTATGTAGTTTGGTGTTACATTGTCTTGTTCTCTGTTTTTATACGTACTTACTTAATTAATTTGCGATAAGTAATTATGTTTGTAATGATGATTTCTTTTTGATAGACGGTTCGACAAGGTAATTATAGTAAGTAGAGATGTAAGCAAATGGCTTGACTTTAGGTAGCAACACAGCCAAGTAAAGCTGTAGAATCTTTTTTTTGATCTATTAGTAACATCGTTAACCTATGCTTTGTACAGATTTAAGTTTTATAATTGGGCATCGTTGAGCTCCTTAATTTGCTTGATTGCCGCATTTACAATTCACTGAGCGTGATTTCAGATTTTAATGCATATGTAATATATAACAAACTATTGTGACAATGTTTTGAAGCCGATGAAGGGCTTTTAATAGTGAAAATCCATACACAACTCTGGTTCAATGTACATTCTGATATAGCTTTCAAAATAGTGTTGACAATCTGACTCTATTATTCTCATCTAATATTAATATCGAACAAATATCAAACCTGAAATTACTTATCTGCCGATTCAATTTAACAAGCAAAACCATAATTCACAAAAAAAAATCAAAGTGATCATTCTTGCTTAACCCTAGTTATTGTTAGTTTAAAACAAACGAGATAACCGGGGGAAAAAAATCGAAGTTACCTTGATTATGGGATAATACTTGAGGAAGAATCGCAGTTTTGCTCCAGACCTAATTTGAGATTTCCCGGCCGAAGAAGATAAACAGTGTTATGAACGCGTTTCGTTCGTGTTTGAGTTTTATATTTGGAGGCTTTTCACATTGGGCCGAAAACGGTGGAAAAAAAATGGTTTTCAATTTTTTTTGTTAAGCCCATTTTCAAAATTGGCTACTTCCAAAAATGACTTATACAAAATAGCAAAGCAAACAAGTTTTCATTCTTTTGTAAAAGTAAAAGCTAAAAATACTCTGAAAATGGGTAACCAAACAGACCCTTAGCTTTTAGTACTAAGAACAGGCAACAAACAGATACAACAGTATATATCCACATGCACATAGAAAATTCAATCCACACCATACCACTTTACTTCCAGTATTTCACATGAAATTAGATATCAAGATACTTAAGTTTTAAAAAGAAAGTTACTCACCTGAAATGTTTGTGAACAAAGAGCTGCTTTGTTGTTAAATTGAATGATGAGGCTTTTGTTTTTTTTCTTATTTTACAAATACATCTTCTTAATCATTATCATATACATATTATTTAAAAGATAATGTTATTTAAACTAATTACCATAATCAATTTACATAAATAATATTTTCAAACCCAAATTGTTGTTCTAAGTCATTAAGTGAAATTTTAAAATTCAAATTCAAATTCGAAAGTCAAATTCAAATTTACTCATATATACATATACATATATATTTCAAATTCGAATTTATTCCAAAATTTACATTAACTATCAATTTAAATTCAATTCAAAATTAGGATCGTTACACGTTCCATTTTGGTATGGGAAGTTCCTTTGCCTTACCATTTGTTGGAAATCTAAAGAAACAATACGCATCCTGTATGGTTTTAGTTGTAGAACCTGCCATTCTTAAATGGTAGCTAAAGTAGGCATATGACGAAATGTGGTATGCTGGCTAAGATTGATATTATACTTTCGAAAGGTTTTCTGCACTATGCACTAATAATAAGATCAAATGGTTTTCGTGTATCAAGCATTTTTGACTGTCATAAGAAGAAATCTCCTCCAAGTGTGCACTTGCATTGTGTGTGTGGCGGGAGGCCTTATGGCAGTTTCATTTTAAAAAAAACATTGCTAATTTCTTTTTATAAAGATAAACTGTTTTTGTTTGCTCATACCAGTCCCATGACTGACCCGGAGTTTATTGTTCCCTTCCTAAACTCTGGTGTCCACAATTTTCCACACGGACACTCAAGAGTTGGGTTTTTCATATGGTAGATATCGATTCAGTAGCTTTCAGCTTTCTCTTTGTAATTCTTGGAGACTTTGGATATTGAAGCCTTTGGTTAGGACGAGTGACCATGCTTAGCTTGGTGCAACATGATGGTGGTTCGAGCTATATATGGAGATTGCTGATATTAGTGTTTCTTCTGGAGTTTCAAGTTCTAGTTGTTTCTACTGCTAGTTCATTGGTGTTTCCGCTGTACCATTTCATTGTACCTCTGATATTGATCATTGTTGTATATTTGGATAATGTATCATCGGAGTTGTATATTATACTCATTCTTTTCTTCCGCTATGTTGTTATACTTAATGTGTTATAAACTCCGGCGAGCCAGATTCGACGTTTGAATCTGCGGTATTCGAGTACAAGTGAAGTACGGATGCCGATTTTCGAAGGTCGAGTCCAGACCGTCACAGTTAGGCCCGTATTTATAGGATTTCAAATTAATGCCAGCCATTCGATTAATTTATATTAAACCCAAGTTGTTTGGCCATGTCAAAATTCCACTTTTGATGTCCCAACTGGTCGACCATCGCACCCTTACCGGTCGACTAGCCCAAGCTAGGGGTCGAATGATCATAGTTAAATATGTTAATTAATTCTACGTGTTTTATTTCATTAATTTGTTTCCTTCTGCACCTGACCAAGATAATTTATTTCCACGTTAACTTTTCTTAAAACCTAAGAAACTATTAACATTAATTAATTTATGTTATTCACTTTTGTTTCCTTAATTACTTATATAATTATTTCCTATTTTAATTAATTATCATAATAATTATGAGGTTTTACATTTTGGATACTCGATGTTTTGTGATATTTTAGGGTTTTTTTATGATGTTATAAAATTATATTCCATGTATCCATTCCTATATGTACAATGATATTATGATGCTTGTTTTGAGTTATTTTGAAGGTGTTATCATATTATCATACCCTGCATATACCGAGGTATATATATATTTTGACCCATTAACGGGGACATTGTCTGAACTGTGTGTTATTTACATAATTTTTGAGTCAGTCCAAGATATTTCAAGTATAGGGACAATGAGACCTGCTTGTGGTTTCCAGGCATAAAGGAGGCTAGTTATTCGGTCTTGTAATATATTACTTTGTATCGTATAGTCTCATGTATGTATGTCACATTATGATGTACATCATCCTTTATATATTTTGTATTAAATACTTTATCGGTGCATTTATTGACTATGTGTTCTCTATTATTAATTGTATATATATTGTGTATTATTCTATCCTGGAGACACACATTTTTATTGCTTTATGCTGATGTTATGTATGTTTTAGGTTGAGTTATATTCGTTGTTTAAATGCCAAGCAGTGTTAGCCTAAGGGAATATTCACGTGTGTACTCCATGTATCCTCATTCTCTGTATTACCTGATAGTATTAGTTAGTAATACCCTTGTATAGCATAGGTATAAAGGTGGGGTGTGTTGTTTAGTATCAAAGCAAGTTTAGAACAATACAAAGTATATAAGAAACAAGTCATGGCCTTAGATAAGACTTAGAGCCCCTATTCCTTGAGGTGTTGGGTAGCTAACTTATAGTAAGAGTTAGTTTATATATGTATGTATGTAGGTAGGTAGGTATGTATGTATGTATGTATGTATGTATGTATCTATGTATGTGTATATGATTGTTACTAGAGTAAACATCTGGGAATGTATTTGTTATTTTCTATATATATAGTATTTTTACTATAACTTTTCTGAAAATAATTAGAAGTTATTTAAGAGAAATGGAGGAGTTGGCCAATCAGGAGAGGCGGGGTTGGAGTTTAATGTTAATCCTTTGGTGGCTTAATTTTGAATTGTTATATTTGGGTTTGATATTGATCAGAGTGCGCAGTGGAAACTGATGAATAGTTTACCACTTAGTGCATTGATTACTATTTCTTATATTTGGTGTTAGTAGATTATTTGAAATAATATTGTAATCGTTGTTAAGAATAATATTAAGGGGAAATTATTCTTTGAATAATTAGGAACTTACTCTAATATTGAGTTTGATTTTATTATTAGATTATTCGTATATATTAATTAAAGTTGTGAAATGAATTATTTTTATGATTGCTTTTTATTATGAATAAATGAGTTTGATATTTAGGGATACTGAATGTTGGTTGAATTATTGAAGTAGTTTATTTTTTTTAATGTGTATTTGGAGAATGGTTGAAAATAATTTGATACTAGTAAATATTTAATATATATATATATAAAGATATTTGGTTTATATATAGTTTGTTAGGATTATTTTATAAAGTAAGGCACATTTTTTGAGTTAGAAATCTCTTGATACAATATATGTTTATAAATATCGTATTTGATTAAGTTTTAATCTAAGTTAACAATTATTTTCTAAAAGCAATTTTATTAAAAGATTTTTATAGATAATATTCATAGAAGTTTTTGAAGTAAATTTGTTTTGGTTATCCATTGAGTGGTTTACGAATTTTGGACAACCAACAAATTTATCACTTTGGTAAATTATATTTATATTTGAAACACTCAAACACAAGATTTTACAACACAAATTATAATGTTTTAAACCATAAATAATCATGGTAAAATTATTTTAAAAGTATTTAACAAATATAGATATTTGTGAGTTTTCATAAGAAAAATAATGAAAATCAGTTTTCGAAAAAATTAAGATTTTCTCAATATCAAAGTGAACAAAACTAGATATATATACTTTTTTTATCCATTTAAGCAAGAATATGAAATAAAATTATTTTTTATTTTTGAAAATTAAATATATTTATGACATCATCACTTTTATATATTTTTTGGAATTTTAAATTAAGTTTAAATAATCAAATAATTTTTTAAAATGGTAACAACTCATTTTAGTTATTGTAGATAATAATTGATTTATAATAGTTTTATAAAAATTTATACTTGTTTCAAAAAATATAGGAAAATTCTTAACGCTTTGTCAATACGACAATACTTTTTGTAAACACTTGTTTAAATTGATTTATATGATTTTATAATTCAAATACTAATGGTAAAAAAATTAGTTTTCAAATTTTGTTTTCATTTATATGTAGTTAAATTAATAAGTCAAAATGTAGTCGAGAATCGGCTTTTCGATTTTCAACGGTTTAACGAACGGAAGTTGTTCAAAGTGGCCGCAACATTGTTTATATGTATTGTGCACATATATAACATGAACATATATGCACTAACATATATGTATACACATATAAACATAAAAAAACATGATCACACTTATATACACATATATCACAAAATATCTTGATAATTTACACTTTTCTTTCTACTTAAGCATCGTAAAAGCAAACTAACCATCAACTATCACCTCCTTATACACCATCATCTCTCAAGCATATAGAGAGGAGGACAAAGGGGAAGTGGTCGTGCATGTGGGAGGGAAGTGGCTTAGGGGCAGTTTGGTAATTTCATATTTAGATTTTTTTTCACTTGTTTTTCCTATAAATACCACCGTCCATCCTCTCATTTCCTCACACCATCTTCTTCCTCTTCCTCCAAGCTACTTCAATAGCTTCTCATCATAAACAAATTATGGAAATATATTGCAAGTAGAAGAGAATTTTTTATAAAAGTGTAGGATATCAATCCACCTCAAAAGCAAGTTCAAATTCCTCCTCTAGCCATCATAATCTGATGGCCACCCTTGCATACCCCTTCGGCCGAACTCAATCCCTCTATCCAAGCAAGGTCGTACACTTCCAAGGGTCTTAGGGTCGATTTCATAAGCTTCGGTGCAGTGATAGCGTAGTTATAGTCAAGTTTAGTAAATCTAGAAACCAATGAAGGTGAAAATTACTCAGCTAATTTATTATAAATTATATGATGATATAATATTTTCTACAATTTTTTTCTATGTTTGATCATCATGTTTTAGATGCGATAATATGTTTGTTTGGTTGTGGAAATAATTCACGTTAAATACACGTCGAATTTACATAAAGGAAATCACTTTCCTATATGAATTATAAAAGTGCTACGAAATAGTTAAACCTATTTAAACATGATAAAATGGTTTAAAATAGTTTATAAATGTTTTATAAAAATTTGAACTCATTTTGGTGAAGCTTGGAAAAGATTTGAAAATGGAGTCAAAATAAACGCGCCGTGTAACGGCAGTTCACGATTTCGCACCATAAAAGTTAAATCAATGTGTAGATTGAATATAGCCTAGGGTTATTCGAAATAAGAATTCTCTAAACTCTTATAACTATAGTTTTCAAATAAATAAAAAAATCAAGATTTCGTTGAATAGAATTTGAGTTATGTCCAAATCAAGTTTTTAAAAACATCTTGGCTTGGTAGTTTTAGAAAACAAAGTGGCAAATGCTTTAAAATTGATATTTTTAGATCATTAAAAATATGAATAAATTTTATAAATATATTAAAATTTTTACAAGGTATTTGAGTTATAAAAATGGACATGTATAAAATGGAATTGGTGTTTTGAATAAAGAAGCTTTAAAAACACTATTCATAGTAGTTTTTGCAGCGGTTTAGATAACTTTTGCAAATTATGGTTTTAACTCAATTATTATTTTCCAATATTTTTATTAATTTTGTAAAATGAATAATTTATCATTTTGAAGATGATTCAGAAGTTTTATAATTATTATAAAGGAGTTTTAAGTAAATGGTTAGAGGAAAATTATTTTAAACAATATTTGGAATTGTGTTAAGTAAATGAAAATCGTCTCTAAAAAATAATATAAAAGAGTTTAGAGTTAATCAAATAACTTGATCTCCTTATGAGTATCAAAGAGATAGTCTCTAGATCAGGGCATGGTCAACCAGCGTCTGAGTTCCACTCTAGCTATCCGGACTAGGCCAATGGAGGAAATAGTAAATTTGATTTACTCAAACCAAATCTTCCTAAGATAAAAAGAGATTTGGAGCTTTACAAAAATTAAATAATTTAATTGGATTTTGGTTGTCAAAGAAAACATTCTAGTTCTGTATTAAATTCTGTGGAGGGAACTTATACTATTCGTATGAATTTAAAAGGTGATTTCATTGTTATTCGACGAATAGTATAGGTTGAATATGCAAATTAGTATTAGGTATAATCAGTCTAAAATTTATGAATCCTTTTTCTTCAATACTAGCTGATTTGGGTTTACAGTAAATGATGTCTTAAATAACATTATTTTTGACCCATTAAAGATATGTTTTGAAAATGTGAAATCTTCATTAAGATTTGAACTAAACTTTTCCTAAGTATTTAAAGATGAAATGTTTTGGTATTTCCAAAGTTAAAAAGGAGTTTTAATCAACCAAAGGATTTGATAAAAGATGTTTAATTATTCCGTATAAACTGAAACATAATATGATTTAAAGATGTATATCCCCAAATAGATATTTTACTTGGATAAAGGATATTGATTAATTGAATAATAATTACCTAAAAACTTGACATCTTTTATTGGTAATTAGTTAGGAGAAACCATAATTAGATTTGGGTGATTCCTATCTGAAAACCACTTCAAACCAATATATGTTCAAAAGTGAAAACATGTTAAAGACAACGATTTTGGAGACGGAGATCTTCATAATGTAGGGCTGCTTGTTACTAAGCTCTGGGATAATTCCCTTATCATATATATGTTGATAGTGGTTCCTTCAATTTGAAATCTTCGACGCAAGGACTATTCGGTACTAATCCTAGGGGTGATTTCCAAACAGGATGTAGTAGGAGAAGTGCCTTCGGATTCTGCTATGCCTGGACAACTTGTATGGACGAGTGTCTCACATTGCATTTCTAAGACCACGTACATTGGTTTTTACAAACATATATCTGTTTGGTGGTGTAGAAGGTAGCCCCTCTTATAGTTAACACCCTTCTCTGAGACGTATGGGATTAGAGGTTGTAATTTTGTGGAAATCAATTACTGTGCCATTGAAAATGGCGATGTAGCATTCAAAGTGGACTTTGTCATGTGAACGGTAAAACATTACCTCAAGCCTCATACATCTGTAATGACAAAAGGGTAAAAGAGGCAGGGCTAAGTAGGTTGCTCCCATTCAGAGTTGTTCATCACCTTTCTAGATTGCCCTCTATATTTCGGGTTTGTGGTGTATACTATGGCCATAGATAGATCGAAAATGACCGGGGTGATGTCATATTTGGTGCTATCCACGGTAAAGGTAGGCCAGTTCTATGTTGGTAAAGGTTGAAGCCCCAGGTGTATGCCTCTAGAGATGTACTACCGGAAGGTAGTCCTTTAACTTATCATTGTATGGAATCCATTCTCCAATACGAGCCTTTATGGTTTTAGTTGTAAACCTATCATGATGGAATTTAATAAATATAAAAATTTCGGCTAAGATTATATATATATTTATTTGAAAGAGTTTGTGATGACTCGAAATTTCTGGATATTTGAAATTGAAATATTTAACTGATTTTAAATATCTGAATGTTAGTTTAACTTGAATTTCAAATGTCATTATTTATTTGGCAATTAAATTATTGAATTTAATTTTTGAAATTGGAGAAAATATATGAAATCATCCGTTTTATGCTTATTAAAAATATTTCAAAGGCTTATAAAATTTATATTGATAGTACTGAAGATAATAAAGTTTAAAATTAAATTCGAAAGTGTTTTGTTCAGTTTTGAAAATATATTGTTTAAAATAATATTTAAAAACAGCCTTCCGAGGCATAGTCTCGGATTTCGACGAAACCAGTTCCATTGAATCCGTAATATTGTATTATTATCGGATTTCAAATTTCATCGTGTTCAGAGTTATTGTGTGGCTATATGGTAGGTTAACATGCTAAAATCTATATCGAAAATTTAATGTAATAATTGAGTCCAAAAAGCTATCTTCTCCATACCATCGAATTAGTACTTGAAACCTTTTCCATTGCGTTCAGAATAGGGTTATAACATTATCAATGCCAGGCAGCATGCCTCGATAGGAGGTAAAGATTGTAAGCTACGATTTCAAGACGATTTAAATTTGAATTTGAATTTAAATATAATATTATTGTATTTAATACTCTGGCATGCCTTTGAAGACACGTATTCTGCTTTTCAACATGTGTTCTTCTATAAGACATGCGTCTTCTTTTATAAAAAATGGACAAAAAATATCTTTAAAATAAAATCTCGTTCTCTCTGCCATACTCGAAATCAATTCGTATTAGACTAAAAAAAGAGAATGGTGGCCGCAAGAATTCACATCTCACATTCATCTCTTCTTTTCCCTCTGCTCTCAGTTAATTCGAATCGCGACGTGATGTGTGGCGGAACAGTGGAAGGGATCGACTCGTGTGCGGTTTCGCGAGCTCGAGGGCGTGATGGCGGGGGGTAGCGGTGATTTCTTGTTCGAGGTATTTTGGAAAGGGGATTGTGCTGATTGGGTTCAAGGAACCCTAATTCGCAGTCGCACGTGGTCGAGGTGAGGGCCGCCATCGTCTGAAGTGGCAAACGCAAGGGAAGAGCTGGATCGACGCAGCAGAGACATCGCGTGTGGGTTTGGGCATCGCGATTTGGGGATTGTTCTGTACGGCAGTGAGGTATATTAACATTTATTTTTAATTGTGTTATCTATGTATCTATTTATTTGAAAATAGTTCGTTTATATTGTTGATTTTGAAATAGTTCTGTCTTTATTTAATATATATATATAAGTTAGAAAGAATTTTATTTCAGTAAGGTATAACATATTTTTTGTTTTTAAATTAGTATATATATATATCCACATGCATGTTCTAATTTAAAACAGAATATATATATATATATATATATATATATGATTTTAAGAAGATATAGAAATTTTAAAATATTGTAGAGTGCATAAAGATTGGATTTTTTTAAATGTATATAGGTTAATATTTTTAGTACATGTAGTTTCAAAAGAGAATAAATATACATATGCCTAATTTTAATTTACTAGTTTATTTTTAAAATAACGTATTATGGAGATAAAATTGTCTAATTAAATTATTTAGTTATTTTAGTTACTAAGAAATTATTAAAGGAAAAATTAGTTAAGTTTGAATTATTAGAATGAAATTTACAGTTCAACTATTTTAAATGAGCAATGAACTATAAATGTATATAAAGGTCAAAAATCATGGAGAACAAGCCAGTTCGGATCAGATTGCAAATTAAAAATCAAAGGTGAGTTAATATCACTCATTTGGATTGCCTTTTAAATTTAAATAGTTAAATCTAAATTATTGGTTGTTTGCTTGAATTGATGTTCTATCATCAGTCTAGATGTGGTATATTATATATAGTACCATATATATATATATATTGGATTGACTGATTTCCCACATTATATAGCGATGAGTCCCTAAGCGCCCCGCATAATAGCAGATGACCTCATATACCACGATATTCCACCTCGAAGTGGGATTGGTATTTTTATATTGTGCTAACATCTGTGGATGCAGGGAAACATGTTAGAAGGATCCAATTGGATTCCTCCAAATGTTGTATTTATTTTATATTTAGTAATGTGATTTATGTGATAATCTGTGATGGATTATATTGGGAATTGAAAATATTGGATGTTATGGTTTGATTGAATATATTTGGGTTCATTGAATTATAAAAAATATGTATATTGGATTTTGAAGGAATTAAAGAGAGAATTTTTAAGTAAAATAATTATAGAGAATTTGGATAAATTAAAAACAATAAAAGTTGATTTTTTAAAAAAAATTCTAGTAAATATATTCCAAGTATGGGAAAAATGATTTTGAATAAATGGGAATAAATGAATTTTGAAAACTCGAGGAATATTTTATAGAATTAAAAGTTTTATTTGGAAATTCAAGATTTAAATGTTTTGGGAAAAATAAAAAGGAGAACTTTGGAGCTAGAATATGAATTGATATTTCAAATTTAAATCAGGTTTTAAACCAAAATAAGTGAGTAAAACCTGGAATTAAGGGTTTTGAAATAAAACTGAGCAAGTAAAGGAATTTATTTTAAATGGAGTAAATTTTGGAATTTGGAAATTGATTTAGTGTTTGAAACAGTGTTTTAAAACGAGAATGAGACCATGGAATTTATAAACTGGGTTTATAAAGTGAAATAAGATATCAATGGATATTTGAAAGTATAAATTCACGATGGGAATTTATAAAGAAATGGGTAATTTGTTTTAAAAATAAATAGCGATTTTATTTCGAAAGATGTGGGAAAGAAATTTATGGGTTTGAGACGTAAATTAAATTGGGATAAATCGAGAAAGATTTAAAAACGATTATACGATTGTTTTGGAATGGAAAGTGTATTTTTTTGAAAAGACAAGTAATTTTCAAAGCAGATTTTTAAGTATAAGTTAGAAGTTTTAAAGTGGCTTTAAAAGAATGTTTTTAGAAAGAAATTATTATTTAGTGTTTTAATTTTTTCTTAAAAGTAAATATTTGTTAAGTTAATTATATAAGCACATTATTTTAAAGGTTTAACTAGTATTATGGTTTAAAAGATAATTATTTAATATTTAAACCTTATAAAATAACTTTTATTTTAAAATTTGTCTTGAATTAAGTTTTACATGAGAAGTTTTTATAAAATTTCATAACTAGTATATTTAAATAAAGTGTTTTATGTAGTTTTTATTTGAAGGGTTTTAAAGTATATATTTTTGGATAAAGTGATTTAAATTATTTAAAAATCTAAAGTATTAAGACTTGGTATTTTCAGTGGAAACAAACAATTGGGTGGGAATTTATTCCACCAGAGAAAAAGTGATTTGAAAACTATTTTCAAAGGGTTGAAGCGTAGAAAAATATCTTGCGAAGATATTTTGAATAATAAATAATTTGAAAATTTATTAAGGCTGATGGTTGTTTGTGGATGTTATATAATAGTTAAATAACTGACTATCAATATTGGCTAATGCACTGATCATTTCGAAGAGACTGGGATCGAGATTAATTTCTCGAAAACCACATCGATTCGGTTTGAATGTTTTCATGAGGAAGACCAGAGCATGGACTCGAAGATGGAGTAGTGAAGTTTAAGGGCTAATTGCTACTAATCCTGAGGGTGATTCCAAAATGGATGTAGTCGAAGTAGTGCCTTCGGTTCCATTCGGACCGGGAATGGACTTGTATGGATGAATGCTATTAGAATATCATCAAGAGAACGATGAGTATTCTAAGAGTATGTGTGCTAAAATGGTAATGCATAGCCTCGAGCCTCATCAACAGAGAATGGCTAAAATAGGGGAGGTGCAGCAAGGCTAAATGGCTAGGAACCGATTAGGGTAAGGTCATCCCTGTCTAGACGTAACGACCCGTAAATTTTAATAAATAAATTGGTTAATTTAATTAGATCTTTGTAACTAAATTTAGAAAGAAATAAAAATTTTATAATTTATATTGAAGTAAATGTTAAAAATGAACTATAGCATTGGTAATTAAAATTTATTATTGACAATTGAAGTGAAATCCCAATAAAGAAATATTGTTAATTGTTGCACTTGGGTATAAAATTTAAAATAAGTAATTAAAGGTAAGAATTTAATTTACCAATGCAATAATATATTGATTTATAGTAACTGAATGTAAATTAAGGCAATATTGTTAATGCAAGGTAAACAATGCTAATTAAAGTTAATAATAAATGAATGGAAGGAAATTCCAATTAATAAAAATAAATTAAATGTTATAATAAAAAAATAAAACGTAACAATGCCGATTAAAGTTGATCATTAACGATTTCAATGAAATTCCAATTTACTAAAATAATTAAGATGTCATACTTGACTATGAATTGAATATAAGAAAATAAGAGTATATATTGAACAAATTGATGAATTTGTATAAAATCAATGATAGTTGGATAAGAACCGTGTTATGTAATCAATTTTGTTATTTAATATTGGAAGGAATAAAAATTTGTAATCCGTTAATGAATTTATAACGGGTATGAAATGTAAGAATTTTGATGTAAGCTAATAAATAATTGATTCAATGCAATCCCAATTGATTGAAATAATTGCAGGGTTTTAATTGATTGTAAATAGGAATATTTGGTAACAAATTTAATATAAAAAAACAAATGCAAATATTGAATTAATCAGTGATGTAATAATAATAAATAGTAATTGAATAAAATCAACATTCTGTGTGTAATTGTTTGGAAATGATAACTTATATAAATAAGATTAAGAGTTGGTGGCAACAATTATTATAAAGTAATCATTTATTTAGTCTATTAAATCAAAATTTGCAATCAATTGCAATGAATCTCAATTCAATGTTATATTAGTATAAATAAAGGAAATAATTGGAAATAATGATTATTCAATTTATAATATGACAGTTGGTTAAATAAAAGGAATGGAAATAAAGTTTTATCAATATATTGGAATTTAATTTAGGATAATAGGATAATTGCAATTAAATGAAATAAAAATTTAAATATTACATAAATGGGAGTTAGATGAAACGTGAGAGTATTAATGTAATGGATTTTGAACCCAATATTAATCTCATCCGTTTGATAATAATAAATTGAATAATAGAAGAAAAGTAAACTAAATAGAATTTTTGGAAATTTAATTTATAATTTTGAATTTAATGGATTGAGGTTAATACTGAAATTGATAAATTAATCAACTCTAAATTGACATTTAATTTGTTTAAATCATTGTAAATGATTGAGAAATCAAAAATGATAAAATTTGTCTATAAAAGAATTGAAATTGAGAATTTGATTTAATAAGTTAATTAATTTATTTATTTCATTAATGTAAAAATAGCCATTTTGGCCACTGACTCGGATTTCGACGAAACAAGTTTCATTGGATCCGTAACGGCGAATTATTGTAGGATTTCATGTTTCACAGCGATCGGACTTGTTGTTTGATCGTACAGACTCGAAACGCCTAGAAATCAATGAAATTGAAACCAATTGAAATCAATTTGAAATAACGTGATTTTTGCATAACTTCTTCATACGATGGAATTTTGACTTGAAACCTGTTTCATTGATTTAAAATTATTTTAAAACATCTTTTTTGACATATGGTTTGACCCAATTTCGCTCCGGAATCGAAACGGGCTTTTCGGGCCATTTTTTTGTTAACGCGTTTATCAATCTGATCCATCTATTCTACTTTCAGCTTTGTTTATAAATACCCTGTTATAAACCCTAATTGTTCCTCATAGTAAATTGCCTGTACATACAATTCCTTCTCACCTCCTCATTTCAATGGCAGACAATTCCAGATCCAATTGCAATTCAAAATCAAAACAAAAGTTTGAACTCCACAAACCATATCATATTTTATATCATCGGAAAGCTCTCAAAGAACGCATCCCAATTCTATGATTCGTTTTTCAATTCAATGCACCATGTAGCCGGAAATTGAAGAACCATTTTCGGCCGTTCATCGCGCATCGATGAACATCGACTGATCGACGAACCATTTCTGGATTTTTGTAGAGTGGACGATGGGGAGTTCATCGGTATGTTTCGTTTCACGAATTGAGAGTTGGATCTACAGCAAATATTCACTAGGGTTTCGAAAATTTCAGGTAGCTACTCAAACTTTTCGTGCGCTATCATTGACGTGGTCTGGGCGCGTGGTCTTGGAGGCGAGGGAGACGCTCTAGTGCAGCGGTGTGGCACAGTGGGTGTGCGGTTTGAAATGCGGTGGGGGCCGTTGATGGTGCAGTGCACGTACGAGATGAAGAAGCTCTAGGGTTCTGCTGTAGATCTATGGTTCTCGTGTAGAAGGTTGACGTGGCGCTGCGTGATAGGTGAGTGTTTTATTTTATTTTAATTCGATTTCAACCCGTTTAATGCAATAACTTTTACATACGATATCCGTTTCATGCGCGGTTTTGTCCGCTAGGTTCGTACTGGAATTTCGGATATTTTGACGTTGGTTTGGATAGATTCTGAGAATTCTCAAACTTTGGGTTTAAATTAAACTTAAATTCAATTTAAATTCAAAAGGTGAGTGTTTTAACCTACTAACAATTTCTAAATTTTATTATGTTTTTTAAATTAATTTTTATTAGAAATTATTTGCGACTGTTTGGCATATTTTTAATCGTCATCTCAGTTAAATTAGATTAATTGGATTAAGTTGTTAATTAAATTATTATTGCATATAATCTGCTAGTTAAATTGCAAATTAATTTATTTATGAATATAAACTACCAGTAAATACCTGCTGTTTATTATCTGTTTATATTGATGTTATGGATTTAATTGGATGATGATTGTGATAAATGGTTGATGATTGATGTTGGATGAATGGGTGTTGAATTTTATATTGTTATAAACTGCAAATTGTTATGCATTTTTATTTGATTCAGGATTGCGGTTTGAAATGATATATAACCAAATTTTATGTTAAATTGCGGATTGAAATGACAAATATCTGTATCGCTTGACCATAGGGTAGAAAATTATATACATACATCGTGGTCTATATATAAAAATAATTTGCAGTGATTTTCTATGGTTTCGTTAAGAAATATATGATTTTATGAGATATTGATTTGGATATTTTATAAATGTTATTTTATATATATAGTTAAATACTTGGTTTTAAGCCATGGATAAAATTGTGTAAAGTATAAAATAAGTTTAATAATAAAGTTTGATTTTATTAAAATATAATATGGATAAGTACTTACTTAAATTATATGTTAATATAGAGTTTATATTGATTTTTATAAATCAAGGTTAAGAAGATAGTTTTGAAATTGATTGAGATTTTTTTATTAAGAGTTATATTTAATAAGAATCCATTTGGAACTTATTGAAATTTGAAGTTTTATCTAAAGGATATTGGATTTATTAAGCAAATATTTCAAAACTAAATAATAATAAAGTGAATTAGGTATAAATATATGAATTATAAAATTTAGTTTTGAAATATTGAATATTAAAGCTTTGAAATATATTGAATTTGAAATGGTTTATTTTGTGGATCAAATCTGTTTTGAAATAGATATAATTTGGAATGGTCTATTTGAAAACCGAATTTAATTGAAATTTGGGATTTGGGTATTTGGTTAAATTTAAAATTTAGAAATTCGGGTTGTTTTGGAATTGATTTGTGAAATTTAAGAGACTAGTTTATTTTATAAAATAATTTAATATTTAAACCATGTAAGAGGTGGAAGTTATGTTTCAAAGTTATAAATTTCAAAGTATTACGTTTTGGAAGTGTTATAGTTTAAGTGTTTGGTTTAGAGATTTTATAACTTTGAAATACTATGATTTTAAAATGATATTATATTGATTTGGTTTTTAAAAGGGAATGATATCGCATTATTTGGTTTTGAAATAGATAGTATATTTTGGCTTTGAAGTATAAATTATTTTGAAATGATCGCGGTGCTATAATAACGTTTGGTTGTTAAAGAGACCGGGATCGAAAGTTGTCATACTCTCTGCCAACTCCGGAAACTACTTTAACAACCGTGTATGCAGTGGTGATTCTAGAATGAAGTAGGATTGTGGCGGTGTTTCCTTTGAGGTAAATACGTGGACCCGACTCCCGTGAGTTGGCATAAGGTGGCTAAAACAAGAGCGATCGACGGGCTAAGAAGGTAGCACCTTTATCGGACACATCGCTTCGATATTATACTCTGACTTTTGGATTGATTCGGTGGCCACTTTGATTTTTTGATTTGGAGGTGTGGATTGAGGTGGGCGGTAGCTGCGCGCTACGCGTTACCACCAGCCAGGAAGCGTAATTGGTATATCTACCCTGACATTGCCTAGTTATGCCGTGTCACCTACCCTATCTTGCCTTATAGGAGTTTGGTTTTCTCCCGTAGCCCATGGAGTATTAGAGTAGTCTCTCGATCTTGAGATGCGCTGATACTGGATGGACTACTGGGCTATTACTGTGTTTAAGGGGGAGATTGGGTAACTCCTTAAAGCTATTTAAAAGTAAGTTTATTTTACTATAGACGTTATTATAATAGCGACATATTACTACATAGTAAATAGTTTAACGGATCCTTAGGAGATATGCATCCCGGGCATCTCTTAAGTTACTGCACTCACGTTAACACTGGGTAGGAGATGTCAAATCCCGTAAACACCTCTGACACCATTTCACTCATATTATTTACCGTCGATTTAACTTAAATAAGATCTTTTATTTCTAACTCGAGTGTTTTGTCTTTTCAATTCGATCGGGTCCGCCTGAGCATTTCAGGATTTGGAAGACCGTATTCTGAAGGATGAAGATGAAGATTTATTATTATCTATTATATTATTTCCACTACACCATTGTATTCCGCTGCATTATTAATATTCTCGGGTATGTGTAACTATGATATGTATTGTATAAGTATAATCAAATATTTTGTAATACAGTTTCATGAACTGTTTATTTGATTATTATATTTTATCGTTCCGCTGCAAGATTCTATTTTGTTTTTTCTTTCTCTGCTTTTTCTTTTTTACCCCATAACACCTTAGCTTTGTGGAGTTTGACTCTTTGTTAATAGGGTAGTAATACCCAATGATGAGTCGCCGAGTGTATATATATGAGAGAGCGTATATGTTAGTGTTATAAAAAGGTTTTGATATTGTGTTAATTTGTTTCGTTTTGTACTTACAAATTCTGGTTGATGCATGGGACGCTATGACATCAATATGGATTTCTAAACACTTAATAGAACAGACCGACACAATATTTGTTTTGAATATAGGTGAATGAAATAATTTTTCCTATTATATTTTCTATATATATATAATAAATTTTATAAATGATATATATATATATATATATTTGTAATATATTGGTTGTTAGGTAATAAAATTGATAAATAATAGTTGAAATGGGACTGAAAATAAAATAAAATAAATGAAGAATTGGAAATTTAGAACTTAAGTTCTGGGGTTTTCAAACTTTATTTTGAATGATTTTGGAATATAATAATGATATTATTTAGAAGTATTTTCGGATATAAATATATCAATATGATTTGAAAAAACTGCTTTAAAGAAATTTTGGAAGAAATAAGTTCTGTACTCTCCCTCTCTGTCGCTGGAAAATAATTTCGGTGATGAGTGTGCGCATCATCGACATTCATTTTCGAGTTTCGAAGTAGGAAGGCCATTGTAGTAGTTTTACTGCAGATTTATTTTGATAAACAAATATAAATTTTAATTTTTTAAATATAATTGGATATATAAAGTGTAAGTGTATACATTTATCTATTATTTTAAATGATTTGAAATTTAACCCCGTATTTAGTTCTTAAGTTTTCGTTAATCAATAGTTTCAATTATTGTAGTAAAATGGAATGTAATAATTAATAATTGGAGCCTTTAATTAAAATAAGAGATTAAATGCTAGGTTATAAATGAAATTTCAAGAAAGTTGAAATTGTAATCTATAAAAAAATGATAGGTTATTGTAATAATTCGATATTTTTTAGCCATTCGTAGCCGCACATGTCGGGCTTGAATTGCTCAAAATACCGCATTGTAAATAAATTTGGAGCAAATGAAATACAAATCACAGACACAGAACAAACAGAATAGCTCACAACGGAATATAAAACACATAGTAGTTCATGAAGCTACTACGGCAGAGTCTCAAACCAAAAACATAATACAGTCTGAAAACAACATAATAGAAATCCCAAATACATAGAAGTTCACTAATACATGAGATAAACTAGAATAGCTGAAACAAAAAGTAGATATAAATGTAGATAAGCAGAAACTCCAGCAAAGACCAGCTCCAGAAAGAGAATCCAAAGTTGTGAATACTCGGGCTGACCCGAGCGTAAAGTAAAACACAAAAAACTCGAGTCAGGACAATATATACAAATATAATGTAAATCAACTCAAGTGAACTGTACTAGAAATGCACCATAACTTAAAGGATGCTTGGGATCGCCCATCCTTTAAAGATTAGTTAAACCATAAACTAAATACATCCCGTGGTCAAAATTTCAAAATAGTATTTATACTTCGAAATCAAATATCATTTAAAAATTCAATATCATTCAAAATCCATTTCAAAATATCAAAATATCATATCTTCCAAACCACACTCATATTTATTTAATTTAAATACCATTTCAAAACACATTTCAAAATAGTTTATATTTCGAAACAAATTGCTTCATTTAAATCATTAAAATGAAGATATTATATTTAATAATCTAAATTATTAAATTTCCAAAATTTTAATCTTTCAAAGTTCATTCATTCACTTAAATTTATTAAAACAATGAAAATTTAACTTCGCAGCATTTAGAAAATGCTACAGAAAGTCACACTTAAAACAGTTCAATTTAACAAAAGACAACATTTAAAATGTTGTAATAGGGTTCCATTAGTTTCAAATAAACTTAGTTTAACCATTATAACATTCACAAAAAAATTCTATAATAGCCTTTAATTAAATTGAGCCATTTGGTTCATTATTATCAACTACAACATTTACAAATGTTGTATTACCCTTTACCATATAATTAATAGCATTTTAGAAATGCAATGAATTAACTTTAAATATTCAGTATAATTTCACAAACAATTATATTTTTATTTAAACCATTTTTTTAACTTATAAAATCATATAATTTCACTTTTAAAACAATCATTCAAATACCCTTATATTCATGATTTTATAAAGTTAAATCTCTATTCAAAAATCAAAATTTAATAGTAATTCACTTATTAAATTCCAACATTAAATTTTAAATTCATTAAATTAAATTTAACTTAACACTTAAGTTTAAATTTTCAAATATAACTTAATTTCATTTTTATGTACTTAACTTAAAATTCACTTTTAAGCCAAATTCAGAAATTTCCAATTTTAGTTATATTTCAAAATTTTTACATAAATATTCATTCATTTCACATTTTAACTTAATTCAAAAATCATTAATATATTATAAAATTATTTTAAATTCATTTAGTTCAAGATATCATAAATATATCATATTTTCATATTTAATTTAAATTCCATTTATCACCAAATTATAATTTCCAAAAAAACTTACATTTCAGATTTTCTAACTTTACCATTAATTTATTTCACTTATAAATTTTCAAAGAGTCAATAATGCTTTACAAAAATCATTTTTAATAAAATTTAAATCAAAATATTATAATATTTACATTCCTAAAATATTTTAAAATTTTAAGAAAAACATATTTTAACGGGTCTGTATTTCATTTTCTAGCCTAGGTAAAGTGATATGGGTAATATATCATTTCAACCCGTAATTTACAAAGAAAACCCAGGTTTGATCATTTCAAACCCGCAATCCCAAGTAAATGAAAATAATTGAAAATCATTCAGGCCTATCATTTCAGCCCATAACGATTTTCTCCTATTCTAAAGTCCGTTCGGGTATGTATCATTTCAACCCATAGTGATTCTAATCTAAAAGGAACTTGCAGTGTGATAAACTGATAAAAATAGTAGAACAACATAATATAACAGTGACATATGATATAACAGGTGTTTAAGCATGGGTGAACATCATAAAATCATAACATAGCAGGTGTAACATGATAATGTATTTTATAGATTCAAAAGGGGTCAATTTACTAGTTATAAAAGTACATATTGTCTGGTGAGAATAAATCACCGGTTTGAGCTGATGACCCAACGACAAATTTCACAAATAGGATCTACACAAGCACAAAAGCACAAGATAGATTCGAATGGAGGAGCCAAATGTCAAATTCCTTGGATACATATCAAACAAAACAATATAACAACGATGAGTTTCAAATCAACTACGATCAAAACTACACTAGAATAGACTGCGCAGAATCAAATAGAAATGCTTGCACTTGCTTTTAACCCTTACTAGGCTCAGCCACAAGGGGAAACAAAAAATAATAGCAGGTGTTTGGGTCAGGTTATGGTGGGTATGGGTCGGCCTAGATGTCATTTGTGATGGTGCCAAAGTGGGTGAAGGGAATTGTAACGACCCAAAATTTATATTTATAAAAAAAATTAATATTTATTTGAAATTAAATATTAATAAGTGGAATTTATAAGTCGAATAATTTATTTTCGAATATTGGATTTAATTGGATAATTAAATCGATTATTTAATAGTTGAAAATTCCAGAAATAATTGAAAATTGGGTTTAAATATGTTGAAAATGATTTGTAAAATTTTATTTTAACATATTGGATTTAGAACGATATTTTAGAACTTTTAAAATCGAATTAAAAGTTAATTTGTGAAAATTGAATATTTTAATATTTAATTATCGACTGAAAATAGCCAATTTTCGAACAGTCTCAGAATTGGAAGAAACTAGTTCCACTGAATCCGTAATAGTTTGTTATTATCGAATTTCAATTTTCGTAACAATCAGAGTTGTCGTTTGATAAAATCCAATGTTAATGAATTAATTGGAAAACCAATTCATTAAATATTAATGAGAAGTAAATTTATATTGATTTGGTAGTTGCATTTGTTGCTATTGAATGCATTGCTATGTTGGCACATGTATTTGTTATGTTTCTATATGATGTATATTGATATTATTTTCATATATGCATGTTTCTCATGGTTTGTTGAGTGTTTAGTAGGTGCGGATCGCGTTTGCTTCGCATTTGGAGCTCGCTTTCGCGCTATATTAGCCGTATACGCTCGCTAATAAAATATAAGGTACATATCTCGGATTACATACCGTACTTTTACACTTTTTTCCCTGCGGGATGCCTCATCACTTGATGAGATGTATATTTGTGATATATATACTGTCATTTTTTTTTCCGGATCGAGCCGTGCAAAGGAGACTATGGCGAATTTTTCCGAAAATTTAAGGCGTTAGAATATTTTTGAGAAAATTGGGAAATTTTTGAAAACTAAAGTTTGGATTTGGAAACTTAGTAAAGATATTGTAAGAAGTTTAACTATGAATTTTGAGAAAGTTAAACACTTAAGAGATTTGAAAAAATCTAATTTGAATGGTTTGTTTTGGAAAGTTAATATATTCTGTAACCTTTTCTTACTTGGTAATTTCGAGGACGAAATTCTTTTAAGGGGGGAAGTCTGTAACGACCCAGAATTTATATTTATAAAAAATTTTAATATTTAATTGAATTTAAATATTAATAAGTGGAATTTATAAGTCGAATAATTTATTTTCGAATATTGGATTTAATTGGATAATTAAATCGATTATTTAATAGTTCAAAATTCCAGAAATAATTGAAAATTGGGTTTAAATATGATTGAAAATGATTTGTAAAATTTTATTTTATCATATTGGAGTTATAAAGATATTTTAGAACTTTTAAAATCGAATTAAAAGTTAATTTGTGAAAATTGAATATTTTAATATTTAATTATCGACTGAAAAAGAGCCAATTTTCGAACAGTCTCAGAATTGGACGAAACTAGTTCCATTGGATCCGTAATTGTTTGTCATTATCGGATTTCAAATTTTGTAACAATCGGAGTTGTCGTTTGACCGTGGCAGCTCGAAACGCATCGAAATTGTTTAATATTAATTTGGCGAGTTAAAAAAGCCATTTTTCAAAATGTCTCTGATTTCGACGAAACTAGTTTCATCGGATCCGTAATGTGATATTATTGTAAGGTTTCAAATTTCAAGTCAATCGGGTTTACCGTTTGTCCGGGGCAAGCGAAAACGCCTAGAAATCGGTTTAATCGATTTAATTTAAAATCGATCGTTTATTGTTGTACCTCGCACAGATGATCAAATTAGCTCCCGAAACACGTTCCATTGTGTTCGGAACGCGGGGTAAATCTTAGGAACGCCAACCGGCACGCTTCGTTTGGAGTTGGAAAAAATTTCGGTGAATTGTAAATTGGAATTTTTCTATAAACGGCCTTGGATTTGTCACATTTGCAAAAGAAAATGAGGCTAGGGTTTCCCCTCAAGCCAGCCGCCCCTTTCTGAAATCAATGGCCGAAATGTGTCAGTCTTCTTCTTCAATTTACTTCAAATACGTTCACCAATTCAAGAAATGCTCAACATGAAAGTTGTAGAGGGCATTGCGATCTTGCTATCCAACGGTCATGATCGTGATTGGGCCAGCGGATCGACGGGAATTTTGCGACGAAGGTTGCACGGTCGGCCACGTTTTTCTCCACCTAGGGTCGACCGAGCTCGGCGGTATTCCGGGCGGAGGTTGAAGTCGCGTGGGGCTATGGCGTGGCGGCATCTGATCGAGGTGGAAGAGTTCGAGGTTGCGTGCGAAATGGAGATAGAGGAGGCGGCTACGGGTTCTCTTTAACCTGGGTCGCGTGTGTAAGGAGGGAGAAGAAGCTCAAAGGTGCGGCCAGATCTTGATCAAGCTGGAAGCAACGGCCTGGATTGATTCTGGGTTAAGAAAAATATAATTTAAATTGAAATTGATTTTATAATAATTCGTATAACTTTAAAATATTGTATCTCTTTCATACGAGATCGAAAATTGACGAAACAAGTGACATTGGCTTCGTTTTGTCGAGCACTATGCTATGGAGCTGGAATGGAAGCGAATGGAGCTAGCAAAAATTTCGGGTAAAATTAAACGCCCGTTTAATTTTATTCGAAATAAAACGCTGAAACAGAATTAAAATCGAGGTGAGAACTTCTCACTCAATCGAATCAGTTTCGATTTTAATTTTTAAATAGTTAGATTTAAAACTCTTGATTGTATGTTGAATGATGATTGTTATCTATTGATTGTTAAAATAGACATTATGCGCCGTTAGTAAGCGGAGGTTATTTATTAAAAACATATACCACGAATATTTCACAGTACAGTGAAATTGGTATTATTTATGTACTTGGAATTGATTTTCCCGCATTATATAGCGGATAAGACCCTATTGCGCCGTCTATTAAGCGGATAATATTTTATAAATCCCATATACCGCGATAATTCCGTACTGGAACGGAATTGGTATTGTGCTAACATTTGTGGATGCAGGAAGACAGGTTGGAGGGATCCAACTGGATTCCTCAACTGTATTGATTTATTTACAGATATTTTGATATTTGTTGATTATCATATCGATATATGATATTTGGATGTCGTGATTGACTATTTGGTGCTGCTACATCATCAGATCCATTTCTGAAGTTTTAAAATAATGATTTTTGGTTTTAAAAGGAATTTTAAAGTGATTTTCAAAAGTATACGTTTTATTAAATTTTGAATTGTTAAAATATATAAACGTTAAAATTTTATTTTCATAAAAGTTATAATTTTTGGAAAATAATGCTTAAGTATGATTTTGAAGTATATAAGCTTTAAATAACGATTTTTAAGTTATTAAAAGAATAAATTGGTTTAAATTGGGATTTTTGAATTATTAAAAACGATGTACATAAAAGACTTATAAAATTGATATTTTATAAATTAAAAATATTGAAATATTAAAACGAGTTTTTATAAGTATTAAAAATGAAATAAAAGAAATGGATTTCATAAGTGAACGGAATTTATAGATTTATAAATTGTGAAGTTATAAAATGAATAGATTTTGTAAAATAGAAGATTTATAAGTAATTATCTTATAAAATGGATTTTGGCATTTAAATGAGATATAAATGGAATTTGTTAATAATGAGATTTATAAATCGAAGCTTATAAATATAAAAGGAATTTATGAACATTGTTATAAATTCGAAATCTGAATATTGAAGTTTATTAAAGGAAATATATTCACGATTTTGGACAGTGAATACATTATTGAATAAAATGGTCACGTTTGGCAAAATGAATATTATGAAATGAAGTTAATTATTTTAAAGATGTTTTAAAATGTATTAGGAATCGAAACCCTAGATTTCAATATTTATTGTTGAAATAGACGTTTTCGAGAAAGATGGAAATGGTGGACTATAACACTGTTGTTATAGTAAATGATTTCCGAAAGGAAATATTTTGTATAGTATTGGGATTTATATATCTATTTTAATTTCGAATCCCTATACTAGTGATTTTGGGTTGTCGTAACGATGTTTTACGTAACATTTGTTTTGGCCCAAATAAATGCGTTTAAGAGAATGATTTCCTTAAAGAATAAAATATATACTTAATTTCGATTTAAGTATATTGAATATTTTCCAAGTGTTGAAAATAAATGAATTTGTGAATTACTTATTATTAAATAAGTATGGAAATGTTTTTCCAACGTGAAATGAAACGTTTTGAGAATTTATCTTTTTGAAGATAAATTGAAAATGAAAAAATTTAAATCGTATATTCATAAATATTTTGGATTGTAAATTCACTAGGGAATTTATAAAAGAAAGGGAAATTTGTTTAAAAATAAACGTTGATTTATTTTTGAACTGTGGGAATAAATTTACGGATTTGGAACGTAAATATAAAGTAAATCGTTAAGGATTTATTTAATTGGTTTAAATAAACCATTTTGAAATGAAAGTATTTCCGCGTAAAGAAATGATTGAAATTTATTTTCAAAAGTGTAAAAGTGAAAAGTGATTTGAAAATTTGTTTTCAAATGGTTGAAGTGTGGAAAATTTTATATCTAGTAAAGATATTTTGGAAAGTAAATAATTTGGGAAATTATTTGGAATTTGGTGATGTTGAGCATGCCTATTGATAGTTAAATAATCCGACTATCAATATTTACCTTTAAATGGGTATTTGTTGTGATTTGCTTGAATTTGAATGCCACACTTATTTTTAAAATAAGCGCTCACTATTCGGGTTAGACGGGAAAGGACCTTGGGGTCGTATAACCCATTCCGAATATGTGATATGTCATAATGGATTGCATTTGATGACCGGTGTTGAAGACCGGATATTTTTGAAAACGGAAGGATTACCGTTGAGTTACTCTGCATCGGCTGATCTCCGATATAGAGGTTTTATCACCCTTAGTGACGGGAAGTCCGGACGTGATTAGAAATTATCCGGAATGCAAGGACTTCTTTGGAAGTGCCTTCGGTTCTGTTCGATCCTGGAACAGACTTGTATGGATTGTATGTCTGATGTTACAATTTGAGATGTAAAGCTGGTTTCTATCAAATATATTTCTGTTGGTGGCGGAGAATTTATTCTCTTAGCTTAACACCCTTTTCTGAGACGTACGAGCTCAGAGGAGGCCTTATGGTAGTCTCATTTTCTAAAAATCATTGCAAATCTATTTTAAAATTATCATGTTCTTTATTTTAAAAGATAAACTGTTTTAAAGTTCTCACACCAGTCCCATGACTGACCTGGAGTTTATTGTTTTCCTTCCTAAACTCTGGGTTCCCACCAATTTCCACACGGGCGGTCAAGAGTTTGGTTATCAGGTTATTCTGGATTTAGGAGTGCTATGGAGCTCAGGAGGCGAGCTGCACATCGAGACGTACCACTTGTATATGATATTATACTATGTATTATTCCGCTGTGTATTCTGTATGAGGACAAGTTTATATAACTGTCCATTGATGTATTGACTCTGTTGTCTATTGTTGTTGTAAACTCTGATAATGATGTAATGTATAAAATGTATAGTTCTTTGTTTTAATGATATTCATTTATCTATTATATGTTGTTCCGATGCGAATTGTGAGATTCTGATATTGTTTTGTTGTCTCTTTCTGTTCTGTTCTATTTTTTTCTCTCTTCTTCTATCTTTTCTTCTTCTTTAACCATAACGATTCGGTTTTTCGGCAACCAAAAATCACAGTCGTTACAGGAATAATACACATATGCATGAATACATGCATTTGGTCATGGATTTGGGCTCGGCCAAGGCTCCAAGTGTCACGGCCATAGGTGTGGGGTTCGCTGTGGTGGTGTGGACAAGGGTGCTAGAGGTGCTGAGGTGCTGAGGTGGTGGAGGCGTGGTAGGTGGCGGCTAGAGGGGTGGTGAGGTGATGGAAGTGATGTTGTGCTCGGCTTGGCTAGGAATTCGGGTTGTTTTGAAATGATTGTGGATGGGCATCACTAAGGGGGGTCACGGCTTGGGTGGATGGTGAGGAGGAGGTGTTGGTGGTGTGCCATCAGGTGGTGGAGGCGGCTAGGCAGCAAGGTAGCATGGACGAACCTAAATGGAAGAGCAAGTGCAAACAAAAATAAAAAAGGAATAAGCAATATAAGTGAAAAAAAGAGATAAAAGAAATATATTTTTTTACCAACTTCCCAAGCATGCTCCTCGAAAAGGAAGGAAGTGGAGAAACAACAAGAAAGAACAATAGGTTGGAAGACATCCTAAAAGAAGGTAGGGAAAAAGTAGCTTGGATGGAAAGCAGGTTGAAAGACATGGATGAACCATTATTTTAAAAAAAATTATATTTGACATGTTAAACATTTAATATGATAATTAGTTATATGATTCAAATTGGGTAGTTTTAAGTAAAAAATATTTAAGACATTTTAAATCATGATTAGAATATCCTTTATACAATACATTACCAAAATACTTTTATAACTCGATGTCTTAACAAGTTTACTTTCGTTCCTGCAGACTCTGGCTATGCGTTGATCAGGAGCAAAGCTAGAATTATCCAAATACTTAGTAGACCTGTTTCAACACCCAGTGAAAATACTAAAAAAAATAGGTATGAAAAGTTCCGCTCAAAATCCAATGTCAAATGATGATAATATGATAGCAGTGGCCCGCTGCTGATCCAATATTTACGAAATGGACACAACACTTTCTAAAAGATCCTTTTACCTTTCGGATTGCAGAAAAATATCGTAGCAAGTTCGTAAACAAGGGACCATCGACCCCTGCTGTAGTGGTACGCTGCTGATTCAATGATTTATGCAATGGATGCACTTCCTTCCCGGAAGATCCATACACAACAGATCCCAGGATCGATAGCGCCTCCATTGGGTAAACTAAAGAACCATCTACCCTGAAGAAAAAAATTAAGGCACTCATGAGTTTAAGTCCGGACAACCATATCAGTTCGAATCCATTTCTGAATTCACCCAAGTCCATTAGGGTTTATCGATCGAACCCATTCCTGGATTCCCTAAGTCCATCTGGGTCGAAGCATATCACTATACTTCTTCCGGAGTGTACTTCCCATACCTCTTGCATCAAAATATAATATACCATATATAGTAGCCCTTCAAAATCAAAGTTTCAAATATCACACTTATATAAATTCCATTATATATAAGATTTCATTTTCAAATCGAATACTTTCCAAAATCAATAGTATATCAAATCATACTTATATGAACTTCGATTATATAAGATTTAATTTACAAATCGAGTACCTTTTCAATTCAACATTTTCAAATCAACTTCATACTTATACAAATCCATTTTATATAAGTTCGATAACTCCCAAATCAAGTATTTAGTAAAACAAGGTTCTCAATTTTAATTTGTTTCAATAACATTTCAGTTTCAAAATCATATATGATTTCGCCAAATCATTTCTTCTAAATTACGTATACTCAGTTTCAAAGTTTCTTAAAACAATAGATTTAGAAAATAATCCAAATTTCCAAATCAACAAAAATTTAGGTTAAACAAATTCATTTCCATTTTAAACATATATTCACTTTTAAAAATCATAATACTTTCAAAGTTATAAATCTTTCGAAACCAAAATACTTGAAATCATTACACTTTGAAAATCATAACTTTTCAAAATCATACATTTGAAATCATAAAACATCCCTTTAATTCTTTACATTTCACAAGTTTATTCAATTTAAACCCAAGTCTACAAGTTCCAGCTTTAATTCAATTCAAACCATCGGTTTCAATTTAATTTAGTTTTCCAATAAAACCATTTCAAATATTATCAAATTTCAAATAAAGATTTGATCCACAAAATAAACTATTCAATCTTTAATATATTTCAGAGCTTAAATGTACCATATTCCAAAACTAAATTTTATAATTTCATACATCTCAAATTTTACTTCATTATTAATTATTTTTGACGCATTTATTTCATAAATCCATCATTTTTAATTAAACTCAAATTACAAGTAAACCAAATATCCTTTCATACAAATATAAACTTTAAATTTCATTTATCAAAATAAGTTATCATTCCTGATTCATATTCTTTATCAAATAAAGATTATATCATTCAAAGCCTCATTATCAAATCATTATTTGAATTTAATTTCAAATATTTAAATTTAAATATCATTTAAAAAAAATCAAATATCTCATTCAATTATTATTTCAAATATCATTACAAAATACATTTCAAAATTCCATTCAAAAATTCATTTATCTCATTACATTTCATTCCATTTAACACATAACCAAGTAAACCTTATTTAAATTCAAATTCAATTTAAATTCCTTAAAATTCAAATTTAAATATTAAATTATATTAAAAACTCCTTAAATTTCACAAATAATCAATTCCAAAATTAAATCATTTAACTTTTCAAAACATAACTCAACAGTGTTAAAATCTATAACGTTACGAAACATTGTCAAATTATAACAATGACAGCATTTAAAAGTGCTATCGTAACTTATAGTTTCCAAAATAATTTAGTTCAAGAATAATGGCATTTATAATATGCCATAACAGATATTTAATTAATTCAAACAAAGTTAAATTCAAAAATAACAGCATTTTAAAGTGTTGTCATAAAACTATAGCATTTTAGAAATGCTATTAATAAAATTCCAGATTTTATTATAACTTTTAAAAAACAATACAACTTCAATTTTAGCAAATTTTAAACTTATAAATCATATTTCTTGACTTTAAAATTTCACATTTAAATAATTTTTAACATATGATTTATCACAACAAAATTTTAAATCAAATATTCAGTTTAAAACTCACTTTCATTTGTTAAGTCAAAATTCACTGTTTTTCTTAACTTATAAATTTAACAAAAACTCAACATTTTACTTCAAATATCTTTACAAAACTATATTTCATACCAGTATAATTCAAAATAGTCTTATTTATTTCACTCCACAACAGTTTCAAACTTATATAAATCATATTACTTTATACATTAATCATACCAAACTAAACTTATACTTTATCAAATACCTTATACCATTCAAAATTTCTTAGCTTTGAAAAGTTGACCTTGATTTGGAAGTGCTCGAACCTTCAAAATAGTCGAAGAAATCATATTTTCAATCCAAGAGTTGGAAATCACCAACAAATTAGTAAATCGATTCCAATAGGTAAGGTTATACCAAAACAAATCTGAATCTCGAGGATTGAACACCGACTTATTTTAAATCATTTCAATTATATATATATACACACATATCTTTCGAATATCAAACCATACTTCGAAATTGAAAATCAAAATTTGGTTTCATAAAATCACTCACATAGCAAAGCTACTAGAGTGGCCTCTTCCCCACTTAGAAACTCAAAAATCAATGTCGATGATGCATGTATTCATCACCGAAATTATTTTTCAGCGACATAAGTGGGTTCTGGACTTTTATTTCTTGAAACTTCTTTGAAATCTCTTTGACATAATTGGAATTCATTCGAATACATTTGAAACATTTCTTATTTGAAAAATATCTTTAAATCATATTATTATTATATATTTTCCAAAATCTTAAAAACCCATTTCAAAACACCGGAGTTTGATTCCTCGAAATTCAAATTCAAACCCTTCATTTATAAATCAATTTTATATAAATCACATTTTCTTATAAATTTCCAAAATTTCAAATCCTTTCAAAGCTTTAAATTTTCATTTTCCAAAGGTAAATATCCTTATTGAAAACAGTTCACTTTTATATACAAAATAGGGTCATCCTTATCAAAATAATAATATCGATGTGTGCATAAATTCAAAATACAATCAAACACAAATTTCCAAAGAATGATTCAAGGTTAGATTTCAAGCAATACGGAGATTCGAATTTAGAGGAACTCTAATCAAATAGAATTCTGTTTCGAAGATAAGCTCGAACGAAGATAAGATAATTTTATTACCAAATAGAAGATGATAAGCCTATATAAATCGCAGGTGACCTTAACTGGTCAACCGTGACTTCAGTAATATAATCAATTCGGAGATCTAAGGCAAATCGACATTCGATCGCCAGAGATAGAATCCGGGTAGAGCAGGAGATAGATAACATCGAAAACCGAGGATACAGGAATCTCCGGTGAATCAATGTCAATTATAAAGGATTTTCACCCCTTTACAAATCATTCAAAGATTTGCGGAATCACCGATCTTTATACAGGTCATTCCAAAGTGGAGTTATGAAATGCTCCAAAATCAAAATGGATAGAATAGGGAAGACAAGACTGGATTTTAGAACAAGTGGGAGCGTTCCAAAGTTCAAGGAATCCTAATCGATAGGAATCCTAACCAAGAGATTTCTAACAAGATGGATACTGAAGGGATGAAGTTTTGAAAATCTTGGTTTCAAAATAAGAAAAATTTTATACCAAAATAATCTTTGAAAATACTTTAAAAATTATTTGGAAATTATTTTATACTTCGAAAATACGTTCTCTCACAAGAAAGGATTCTAAGATTGATTTCACTCATTCTAGGGTATTTCTACCCTATCTCTAATGAGTTTTTGCTCCACAGGCTATGGTTTGCCTAAAACCAAAGCTCTGATACCAAATGTAACAACCCGGTATTTTGAGCAATTCAAGTCTGACATGTGCAACTGCGAATGGCTAAAAAATACCGGGTTGTTACATTTGGTATCAGAGCAGCCGCACATTTTATTTTTTAGCCATTCGCAGCCGCACATGTCGGATTTGAATTGCTCAAAATACCGCATTGTAAATAAATTTGGAGCAAATGAAATACAAATCACAAACACAGAACAAACAGAATACCTCGCAGTGGAACATAAAATACATAGTAGTTCATGAAGCTACTACGGTAGAGTCTCAAACCAAAAACATAATACTGTCTGAAAACAACATAATAGAAATCCCATATACATAGAAGTTCACTAATACATGAGATAAACTAGAATAGCTGAAACAGAAAGTAGATATAAATGTAGATAAGCAAAAACTCCAGCAAAGACCAGCTCCAGAAGGAGAATCCAAAGCTGTGAATACTCAGGCTGACCCGAGCGTAAAGTAAAACACAAAACACTCGAGTCAGGACAATATATACTTATATAATGTAAATCAACTCAAGTGAACTGTAGTAGAAATGCACCATAACTTAAAGGATGCTTGGGATCGCCCATCCTTTAAAGATTAGTTAAACCATAAATTAAATACATCCCGTGGTTAAAATTTCAAAATAGTATTTATACTTCGAAATCAAATATCATTTAAAAATTCAATATCATTCAAAATCCATTTCAAAATATCAAAATATCATATCTTCCAAACCACATTCATTTTTATTTAATTTAAATACCATTTCAAAACACATTTCAAAATAGTTTATATTTCGAAACAAATTGCTTCATTTAAATCATTAAAATGAAGATATTATATTTAATAATTTAAATTATTAAATTTTAAAAATTTTAATCTTTCAAAGTTCATTCATTCACTTAAATTTATTAAAACAATGAAAATTCAACTTTCGCAGCATTTAGAAAATGCTACGGAAAGTCACACTTAAAACAGTTCAATTTAACAAAAGACAACATTTAAAATGCTGTAGTAGGGTTCCATTAGTTTCAAATAAACTTAGTTAAATTCAACCATTATAACATTCACAAAAAAATGCTATAATAGCCTTTAATTACATTGAGCCATTTGGTTCATTATTATCAACTACAGCATTTACAAATGTTGTATTATCCTTTACCTTATAATTAATAGCATTTTAGAAATGCAGTAAATTAACTTCAAATATTCAGTATAATTTCACAAACAATTATATTTTTCTTTAAACCATTTTTTTAACTTATAAAATCATATGATTTCACTTTTAAAACAATCATTCAAATACCCTTATATTCATGATTTTATAAAGTTAAATCTCTATTCAAAAATCAAAATTTAATAGTAATTCACTTATTAAATTCCAACATTAAATTTTAAATTCATTAAATTAAATTTAACTTAAAACTTAAGTTTAAATTTTCAAATATAACTTAATTTCATTTTTATTTACTTAACTTAAAATTCACTTTTAAGCCAAATTCACAAATTTCCAATTTTAGTTATGTTTCAAAATTTCAACATAAATATTCATTCATTTCACATTTTAACTTAATTCAAAAATCATTAATATATTATAAAATTATTTTAAATTCATTTAGTTCAAGATATCATAAATTTATCATATTTTCATATTTAATTTAAATTCCATTTATCACCAAATTATAATTTCCAAAAAAAAACTTAAATTTTAGATTTTCTAACTTTTCCATTAATTTATTTCACTTATAAATTTTTAGGGAGTCAATAATGCTTTACAAAAATCATTTTTAATCAAATTTAAATCAAAATATTATAATATTTACATTCCTAAAATATTTTAAAATTTTAAGAAAACCATATTTTAACAACGGGTCTGTATTTCATTTTCTAGCCTCGATAAAGTGATACGGGTAATATATCATTTCAACCCGTAATTTACAAAGAAAACCGGGTTTGATCATTTCAAACCCGCAATCCCATGTAAATGAAAATAATTGAAAATCATTCAGGCCTTTCATTTCAGCCCATAACGATTTCTCCTATTCTAAAGTCTGTTCGGGCATGTATCATTTCAACCTATAGTGATTCTAATCTAAAAGGAACTTGCAGTGTGATAAACTGATAAAAATAATAGAAAAACATAATATAACAGTAACATATGATATAACAGGTGTTTAAGCATGGGAGAACATCATAGAATCATAACATAGAAGGTGTAACATGATAATGTATTTTACAGACTCAAAAGGGGTCAATTTACTAGTTATAAAAGTACATATTGTCTGGTGAGAATAACTCATCGGTTTGAGCTGATGACCCAACGAAAAATTTCACAAACAGGATCTACACAAGCACGAAAGCACGAAACAGATTCGAATGGAGGAGCCAAATGTCAAATTCCTTGGATACACATCAAACAAAACAATATAACAACGATGAGTTTCAAATCAACTACGATCAAAACTACACTAGAATAGACTGCACAGAATCAAATAGAAATGCTTTCACTTGCTTTTAACCCTTACTAGGCTTAGCCATAAGGGAAATAAAAAATAATAAAAGGTGTTTGGGTTAGGTTATGGTGGGTATGGGTCGGACTAGATGTCATTTGTGGTGGTGCCAAAGTGGGTGAAGGGAATAATACACATAAGCATGAATACATGCATTTGGTCATGGATTTGGGCTCGGCCAAGGCTCCAAGTGTCACGGCCAGAGGTGTGGGGTCCACTTTGGTGGTGTGTCTGAGGGTCCTGGACGTGCTGGAGGTGGTGGAGGCGTGGTAGGTGGAGGCTAGAGGGGTGGTGAGGTGATGGAAGTGATGTTGTGCTCGGCTAGGATATGATACGGGTTGTTTTGAAAAGTTTGCGGATGGGCATCACCAAGGGGGGTCACGGCTTGGGTGGCTGCTGAGGAGGAGGTGTTGGTGGTGTGCCATCAGGTGGTGGAGGCGGCTAGGCAGCAAGGTAGCATGGCCGAACCTAAATGGAAGATCAAGTGCAAACAAAAATCAAAAAGGAATAAGCAATATAAGTGAAAAAAAAGAGATAAAAGAAATAAAAAAATTTACCAACTTCCCAAGCATGTGATGGCCGAAATTTTTTTCTCAGGAAGGAGGAAAGGAAGATACGTGAAATGAAAATGAATTAGTCAGCTCAAATGTGGGGAGTTATGCCAAAAGAAATGAAGAGTTGTGAGGAAAACGAAGAGGTGGAATTCAAAAAGGCAAAAGGCAATTCAAAAGTCAAAAACTCTTCATATATCTTTATTTAATTTATATAAGTTTATATTTATGGAAATAATAATAATCCCAGATAAAATTTCGAAAATTTATCAAAATATAAAAATTAATATAATATTTATTAATTATATAAAGTTAAATTAAGAAAAATAGCTAAAAATAGTGAACTAGACTAGAAAATTTGAAATTAAATAGAATAATTTTAAAAAAATTCATATGAGCTTGTAGATTTTTTTAAACATAAATAATAACATAAAATAAAAATACATTCACAAAATAAATATATAAATTTTAATTAAATATAATTTAAATGAAGAAAATAGAAGAAAAATAGAAAACAGCCTTTAAAAATAGAAAATAAATACAGTAAATTTTGGAAAAAAAATTTATTATCACTTTAAAAATATTAAAAGAAAAAATATACATAAAATAAAATATTAACACATATTAAAATAAAATATAACATAGAAAATATGATTTATATAATTTAAAATAGACAAAATTTCAAAATAAAACAAATTATACTCAAAATTGAAATGTACATAACTTTCACAAATTAAATCCGTTTTCAACGAAACAAAAAGCAATATTCAAGTTATTAAATCTATTTTCATAATAAAAGATAAAATTTAAGAATTTAAATATTTAAATTTGAAATTTAAAAGTCAAAGTTTGAACAGTTTGACCAGAAATTCATCTTTTAGTAAAATATCCAATTTATACCGATTTGAAATTATAATTCACATAATAATCAAAACCTACATTTAAAAATGAAATGTTTGAATAAAATAAGTTTAAAATAATTTCAAAATAAAAAAGTCAAATACTAAAATATATGAAAAATCTAAGGTTGCTACAATTATTGAACAGTAAATCAATTTAAAGAAATAAGAAAACTTGTATAACTTTCAATTACATTCATAAAAAGCATATAAATAACTTACCAAAGATTTAAAAGTTGAAATGTTTAATAAGAAAATGTAATGGAAATTGTACAAGTAAACTTATGTAATGAAAGTGTTCAATAAATTGCTTTTATTAATAAGAATTGAGGTTATAATTGTTATATACTTAAGTACTAATTTGGAAGGTTATTGTAATTAAATGTGATGGAAAAGGGATTGTTGTAAGCAAAAGATTATAAACTTAAGTTATAATGGAAATCTTACCATAATAAAATATGATGGAAGGTAAATGTTGTAAGTAAGTAATTATAGACTTAAGTAAATGTTAAAGTTATTTATTTTAAAAAATAAGTAGAAAGATGAATACCATAAATAAATGAATAAATGAAATTAAGTAATAAATGAAAACTTGTAAGAAATAAAAGTAAATTAAAAAGGATAAACCATTATAAGAATGAAAAGGAAATCAAACAATAAAGGTATGAAATGAAATTGAAGAATAAACTAAATCTATTATTTGAAATTGTTGTTTGCTTGGCTTATGGTTGTTTGGGCAAGAATACTTTAAAATTATTTGGATTTATGAATAATCTACTTAGTTTCATCTAAGACGGTTGAGTAAATGGTGCACTTAATAGTTTATTTTCCATTCTGTATAATTTAAAGTTTTGAGCCCGAACAACTTTTTGTTTTGTTTGGTATGAATGGGTGATTGGTTTGTGTTGACTTTATGTGATGGTCGTATGCTTTGTTGCAAGTGAATGTTGTTTATATTGTTTGTTTGTTAGTGGTTAAAACAACTTTAAATATTTCATTTTATATAATTGTTAACCTTTTGGATTATACAAGTGAAATACAGGTTATGAGAGCAATTGCTACTGCTTTTGATTCCATAATTTAGTGTTAATTGCTCGACAAATAGGTATGTTTTCGGATTACGGGTTATAACATTATTATGTTATTTTTCTCGGGTTGGGATATATATTATTTTGGAAAATATATGCTGTATATTGTTATATTTTGATATTATATTTTCTTCCGAGCCTCATCATACAAAGGAGACTCTGCCGAAATTTTCCATAAATTTTGGACTTAGAAAATTTTAAAATGTTTTCCCAACTTTATAAATTTGAATATAAAAAGATTTAATTGTTTATAAATCTATATTTTTTATTTAAATTATCCAATTCGGTAAACTCATTGTTATGAATATAATGTTTTGAATAATATATATTGATTTATAAGTTTCTCTTTTCCCTTCTTTTCATTTTCGGGGACGAAAAGTTTTGAGTGGGGAGAGTGTAACGACCCGTAAATTTTAGTAAATAAATTGGTTAATTTAATTAGATCTTTGTAATTAAATTTAGAAAGAAATAACTTTTTTATAATTTATATTGAAGTATATGTTAAAAATGAAATGTAGCTTTGGTAATTAAAATTTATTATTGACAATTGAAGTGAAATCCCAATAAAAAATAGTGTTAATTGTTGCAATTGCGTATAAAATTTAAAATAAGTAATTAAAGGTAAGCATTTAATTTACCAATGCAATAATATATTGATTTATAGTAACTGAATGTAAATTAAGGCAATATTGTTAATGCAAGGTAAACAATGCTAATTAAAGTTAATAATAAATGAATGGAAGGAAATTCCAATTAATGTAAATAAATTGAAATGTTATAACAAAAAATAAAACGTAACAATGTCAATTAAAGTTGATCGTTAACGATTTCAATGAAATTCCAATTTACTAAAATAATTTAGATGTCATACTTGACTATGAATTGAATATAAGGAAACAAGAGTAGATATTGAACAAATTGATGAATTAGTATAAAATTAATGATAGTTGGATAAGAACGGTGTTATGTAATCAATTTTTTTATTTAATATTGGAAGGAATAAAATTTGTAATCCGTTAATGAATTTATAACGGGTATGAAACGTAAGAATGTTGATGTAAGGTAACAAATAATTAATTCAATGCAATCCCAATTGATTGAAGCAATTGCAGGGTTTTAACTGATTGTAAATAGGAATATTTAGTAATAAATTTAATATAAAAAAACAAATGCAAATATTGAATTAATCAATGAAGTAATAATAATAAATAGTAATTGAATAAAATCAACATTCTGCATGTAATTGTTTGGAAATGATAACTTACATAAATATGATTAAGATTTGGTGGCAACAATTATTATAAAGTAATCATTTATTTAGTCCGTTAAATCAAAATTTGTAATCAATTGCAATGAATCTCAATTCAATATTATATTAGTATAAATTAAGGAAATAATTGGAAATAATGATGATTCGATTTATAATATGAATGTTGGTTGAATAAAAGGAATGGAAATTAAGTTTTCTAAATATATTGGAATTTAATTTAGGATAATAGGATTAATTGCAATTAAATGAAATAAAAATTTAAATATTACATAAATGGGAGTTTAGATGAAATGTGAGAATATTAATGTAGTGGATTTTGAACCCAACGTTAATCTCATCCGTTTGATGATAATAAATTGAATAATAGAATGAAAAGTAAACTAAATAGAATTTTTGGAAATTTAATTTATAATTTTGAATTTAATGGGATTGAGGTTAATACTAAAATTGATAAATTAATCAACTCTAAATTGACATCTAATTTGTTTAAATCATTGTAAATGATTGAGAAATCAAAAATGATGAAATTTATCAATAAAAGAATTGAAATTGAGAATTTGATTAAATTAGCTACTTTATTTATTTATTTAATGTAAAAATAGCCATTTTGGCCATTGACTTGGATTTTGAAGAAACCAGTTTCATCGGATCCATAATGGTGAATTATTGTAGGATTTCAAGTTTCGTAGCGATCAGACTTGTCGTTTGATCGTACAGACTCGAAATGCCTAGAAATCAATGAAAGTGAAATCAATTTGAAATAACTTGATTTTTGCATAACTTCTTCATACGATGGAATTTGGATTTGAAACCTGTTCCATTCATTTTAAAATATTTTGAAACATCTATTTTGATATATGGGTTGACCCAATTTCGCTCTGGAGTTGAAATGGGCTTTTCGGGCCATTTTGTCTTTAACGCGTTTATCAATCTGGTCCATCTATTCTACTTTCAGCTTTGTCTATAAATACCTTGTTATAAACCCTAATTGTTCCTCATAGTAAATTGTCTGTACGTACAATTCCTTCTCACCTCCTCATTTCAATGGTAGACAATTTCAGATCCAATTGCAATTCAAAATCAAACCAAAATTTCAAACTCCACAAACCATATCATATTTTATATCGACGGAAAGCTCTCAAAGAACACATCCCAATTCTGTGATTCATTTTTCAATTAGATGCACTGTGTAGCCAGAAATCAAAGAACCATTTTCGGCCGTTCATCACGTGTCGATTAACATCGACTGATCGATGAACCATTTTTGGGTTTTGTAGAGTAGACGATGGGGAGTTCATCAGTATGCTTCATTTCATGAATTGACGGTTGGATCTACGGCAAATATTCACTAGGGTTTTGAAAATTTCAAGCGGCTGCTCAAACTTTTCGTGCCCTATCATTGACGTGGTCTGGGCGCATGGTCTTAGAGGCGAGGGCGACGCTCTGGCGCGGCGGCGTGGCGCGGTGGGCATGCAGTTTGAAATACGGTAGGGGTTGTTGATGGTGCAGTGCACGTACGAGATGAAGATGCTCTAGGGTTCGGCTGTAGATCTATGGTTCGCGTGTAGAAGGTTGACGTGGCGCTGCGTGATAGGTGAGTGTTTTATTTTATTTTAATTCAATTTCAACCCGTTTTAATGCAATAACTTTTACATACGATATCCTTTTTACGCGCGGTTTTCTCCGTTAGGTTCGTATTGGAATTCCTTACATTCTAACGTAGGTTTGGACAGATTTTGAGACTATTCAAATTTTTGGTTTAAATTGGATTTAAATTCAATTTAAATTCAAAAGATGAGTGTTTTAATCCACTCACAACTTCTAAAATGTCTTATGTTTGTTTAATTAATTTTTGATGGAATTAGAAATTATTTGTGACTGTTTGGCATATTTTTAATCATCATCTCAGTTAAATTAGATTTATTAGATTAAGTTGTTAATTAAATTATTATTGCATATAAACTGCCAGTTAAATTTTAAATTAATTTATTTTTGAATATAAACTGCCAGTAAATACCTGTTGTTTATTATCTTTTTATATGATGTTGTGGATTTAATTGGATGATGATGTGATAAATGGTTAATGATTGATGTTGGATGAATGGGTGTTGTATTTTTTGTTGTTATAAACTGCAAGTTGTTATGCATTTTTATTTCATTCGGGATTGCGGTTAGAAATGATATATAACCGTATTTTATTTTAAATTGTGGATTGAAATGATAAATATCCGTATCACTTGACCATAGGGTAGAAAATTATATACAGACACCGTGGTCTATATATAAAAATATTTTGAAATGATTTTCTATGGTTTTGTAAAGAAATATATGATTTTATGAGATATTGATTTGGATATTTTATAAATGTTATTTTATATATATATAGTTAAATACGTGGTTTTAAGCCATGGATAAAATTGTCTAAAGTATAAAACAAGTTTAATAATAAAGTTTTATTTTATTAAAATATAATATGGATAAGTATTTACTTAAATTATATGTTAACATAGAGTTTATATTGATTTTTATAAATCAAGGTTGAGAAGATAGTTTTGAAATTGATTTGAGATTTTTTTTATTAAGAGTTATCTTTAATAATAATCCATTTGTAACTTATTGAAATTTGAAATTTTTTTTAAAGGATATTGGATTTATTAAGCAAATATTTAAAAACTAAATAATAGTAAAGTAAATTAGGTATATATATGAATTATAAAATTTAGTTTTGAAATATTGAATATTAAAGCTTTGAAATATATTTAATTTGAAATGGTTTATTTTGTGGATCAAATACATTTTGAAATCGATATAATTTGGAATGGTCTATTTGAAAACCGAATTTAATTGATATTTATGATTTGAGGATTTGGTTAAATTTAAATTTCAGAAATTCAGGTTGTTTTGGAATTGATTTGTGAAATTTAAGAAACTAGTTTATTTTATAAAATAATTTAATATTTAAACCATGTAAGGGGTGGAAGTTATGTTTCAAAGTTATAAATTTCAAAGTATTACGTTTTGGAAGTCTTATAGTTTAAGTCTTTGGTTTTGAGATTTTATAACATTGAAATACTATGATTTTAAACTGATATTATATTGATTTGGTTTTTAAAAGGGAATGATATTGTATTATATGGTTTTGAAATAGATAGTATATTTTGGCTTTGAAGTATAAATTATTTTGAAATGACCGTGGTGTTATAATAACGTTTTGTTGTTAAAGAGATCGGGATCGGAAGTTGGCATACTCTCTGCCAACTCCGAAAACCACTTTAACAACCGTGTACGCGGCGGAGATTCCAGAATGAAGTAGGATGGTGGCGGCATTTCCTTTGAGGTAAATACGTGGACCCGGCTACCGTGAGTTGGCATAAGGTGGCTAAAACAGGAGAGATTGACGGGCTAAGAAGGTAGCACCTTTTATCGGACACATCCCTCTGATATTATACTTTGACTTTTGGATTGATTCGGTGGCCACTTTTGATTTTTTGATTTGGGGGTGTGGCTTGAGTTGGGTGGTAGCTGCGCGCTACGCGTTACCATCGACCCGGAAGCGTAATTGGTATATCTACCCTGACATTGCCTAGTTGTGCCATGTCACCTACCCTGTCGCGCCTTGTACGAGTTTGTTTTTCTCCCATAGCCCATGGAGTATTTAGGGTAGTCTTCCGATCTGGAGATGAGCTGATACTGGATGGACTACTGGGACTATTACTGTGTTTAAGGGGGAGATTGGGTAACTCCTTAAGTCTATTTAAAAGTATGTTTATTTTACTAGAGACATTATTATAATAGCGAAATATTACTACATAGTAAATAGTTTAACGGATCCTTAGGAGATGTGAATCTTGAGCATCTCTTAAGTTACTGCACTCACGTTGACACTGGATAGGATATGTCAAATCCCATAAACATCTCTGACACCGTTTCACTCATATTATTTACCGTCGATTTAACTTACATAAGATCTTTTACATCTAACTCGAGTGTTTTGTCTTTTCAGTTTGCTCGGGTCAGCCTGAGCATTTTAGGATTTGGAAGACCGTATTCTGGAGGACGAAGACAAAGATTTATTATTATCTATTATATTATTTCCACTACACCATTGTATTCCGCTGCATTAGTAATATCCTCTGGTATGTGCAACTTTGATATGTATTGTATAAGTATAATCGAATATTTTGTAAAATAATTTCACGAACTGTTTATTTGATTATTATTTTTACCGTTCTACTGCAAGATTCTATTTTGTATTTTCTTTCTCCTCTTTTTCTTATTTACCCCATAACAATCCGCCCTTCTGTATGGTTTAAGTCTGACGTGTGTGTTTTATCGTCGATTTAAAGCATCCAAAAAGATGGGATGTTACACTAGATGTCCCTTTTATTCGGCTGTATGGGCGGTTGCTGATCCCAACCGTGGGACGATCTTATTCGGACTATCCAGTAAGGAGTAGCTCTAGTCTATTATAGCAGGGGATCAGGAGGGATCCTCGATACGGTGATCTAGACCACGTACTGTGACAGGCGGTACCCTAGTAGCCCTACCATTGATGGAAACCCAATCACTAATAAGTGCCTTCGGACTTGTTTGTATACCTATTATGTTGTAATTTAATGAATGCAACAATTTCAGCTATTTGAATAAGTATTTGTACTTAGACACTATTATAATATCAGAGGATTTTGATAAGAAATGTTTTGGTTATCGTAACGTAAAAACCCGACATGTTTATTTGTGGTGTGGTTTTATGAGATACCTTTGATTTCAAAGGATTTTGAAAACTTTAATAATGCAGTTGAGTGTGTTTTCTCACGTTGGTTTTCCAAACCGACTAGGGTATTATTTCAGTATAATTCTTGGGTCAGACCGAGTATTATAGCGTATATATTCTGGATGAATTGTTGTGGAGCTTAAGAGACTGAATGACAAGGCGTATTCCCGTAGATTTATATTCCGCTGTGCAGTGCAAGATGTATATTCAGCTTTGGGAGGAAAAGTTATTATAACTGTCCTGAATTGTGTTGTACTCCGATGCTGAAATGTAATAAACAATTACAGATTCTTTTGTATAAAAGTCTGTTGTCATCTATTATATGTTATTCCGTTGCGTTTGTGAGATTCTGATGTTATTTTCTAATTCTTCTTCTACATCCTTCTTCTTAAACCCTAATGGTTTGGATTTCTGGCATTCGATTGTTCGGCATTTGATATAGTGGACGTATTGATGTAGATTTTTCAGACGTCGAAAAATCGGGTCTTTACAGTTGGTATCAAAGCAAGCGAGAACCTTTGCTCTAGTGGGGATTACTCATTAGAAAATAGAGTCTTTAGTACTTTAGAATGAGTTTGAGTGTATTAATAGATAAGAATGCGTATTTTTTAGTGAATATAAAATTATTTTTGTATTGTGTTGATTTATCGGTCGAGTGTTTATGGATTCTAGTCGATATGTGGGACACCATGTCATCGATAGGGGTTTCTAAACTCTTAAACAAGATAAACCGACTCGGTATTATTTTAAAATAGGGTAAATGAAATAACTTTATCCAAATTATTTTTGTATTTAAAAAAAATAATTTTTGTAAATTATTATAGTATATGATTGCTTGGTTGTTAGGGAATGATAATATTAAATTATTATCATTATTGTGTAGAAATTGAATAAGAAATTGAAAATAATAACTAAAAGCTAAGAAATAAATTCATATACAAATGAGATTTGTAAATGTGATTTGTAGTTGAAAATGAAATAAATATTCCATAGTAATGTTTGAATATGAACTAAAAGAATTTGGAATTTGGAATTTTGGGAAAAGTTTAAAATTCCTTTGGGTTTGAAATTGGCTTTCAAAGGTTTTGGAAAAATAGCAGCGATATTATTTCAAATACATTTTTTGATTGGAATTGAAATCTAGTGAGATTTGAAACTAAAAATTATTCTGAAGGGTTTTCAAAGAGATACAGCATCGAACTCTTCTCGATCGTTGGAAAATAATTTCGGTGATGATCGCACCATCATGGATGTTCATTTTCAAGTTTCCAAGAGAGGAATTGCTACCCGAATGTTTTAAGTTGGAGTTGTTTGCGAAACAAGGTTTGGTTTTAAAATTCAAAAGATAATTTGATATGCAAATGGATTATATATATAATTGATTTCAAAAGTGATTTTGAAATACTTAAGTGATTGTTAAAGACTTTGGATTTTAATTAAAATGTTTAAGTAATGGGTTTAAACTCTGGAAGTTTAACTAAAAATGTTTATGGATTATAAACAGGTTTGGAAACTTATAAGTTTGGAAATTTCCTGGAATGAAATTAACTTGTAAAAAGTAAATAAAAGTAAGCGTGAAAACAAAATAAGCTGGAAGGTAAACTAATTAATTGAAGTGAATTAAAAGAAGTTAGCAAGAATGTAAATAAGTAGAAAACTTATAAAAGTTAAAATTAAATTGAATCGGAATGTAAGTGAATCTAGTTAAATAAAAGTGAGCTTTGAGGAAAATGATTATTAAAAATAAGTTTATTAATATTGTAAACAAATGTATAAAGTAACAACGGAATTTACATTTGTAAGTAAGTAAAATGGAAGTTGAATATTGGAATTAAATTTGAATTGTAAAGTAAAATGGAAAATTAGTCATGTTCGACTAAACAAAACAAAGTATTGAAATTAAAATTTGTAAGTAAACTAATTGATTTAAATGGTAAGCAAATAAATTGAAATTAAATATGGAGATGATATTTAATTTAAATTTTGCAAAGCAAAGTGAAGTTATAAAATTAATTTGAAGTGGACTAAAAATAATAAAAGTTTGGAAATAAAAATGGATTGAGATAAGATGAATAGAATTCAATAATGAAAGGTAAATTGAATTCAGAATGAAATTGAGAATCTAAGTTAAATAAAAATAGATGTGAAAGCTTAAGTAATGAAGTGAAAATAAATTTTTAAGCGGGTAAAATATTTATATTGAACTTAAGAAATGGATGGTAAATTCTTAAGTAAAATCAGAGTTGAGAAATATACCAAGTAAAAATGTGAATAAAGGTTTAATAAGGGTGTGTGAAATGATAATTGTGAATAAGTGAATAGAATCAAAATAAATGTGAATAAAAGAGAATTGATATAGCTAATAATCCATTAAGATAAATACGTAAGATGTACGTATATTATTTTATATGCATCATGATTTGATCTAGATTCGAGCATAGAATTTCAAGATAGTTATATCGATCCGAGTTGGGATTTTTTACTCGATTTCGACAGCGAACCCTAGATATGGATTTTTGGTTGATTCTGAATATTCTTCATCATAGTATGTGGCTATGCAAGGAGAGTGATGGCTTCTGATCTAGAAACCAGTTCTGAGTCTGCACTAGAAAGTCAGGTGGACGATACTAGTTCGAAAATGAAATTGTGTGATCGAGTGAGCGATCGGGTTAGATATTGCATACAGATGATATGTGTACATCGTACAGGCTTAAGTTAAATAAATATTGGAAATTTTCAAATGAAAGTAAATAAAATGATTTTGGAATCTGTAATTGGATATTATTGCTAAGTAGGATATACAGGTGTTTTAAAGGAAAAGAAATTGGTGTTTTGAATTCAGAAGATAAAATGAATTGCTCGACAAAAGGGTATGTATTTAAATTTCTGTATGAAATTTGATGATTTTCTGGTATAGACTCTTTGCGTTTTGTTTACTTTTGAAATTTGGGGGCCCGTAGAGGCATTTTGTAGTTGTACCGAGCTAGCCGCGCAAAGGAGAGGCTGGCGAAATTTTTCGAAAATTTAGGGAGTTAGAAAAATTTTGAGAAAATTTTGATAATTTAAAATTTGCTTTTAAATGTAAATTAGAATTATTGAGTAAGTGATATTGGTGGAACCTATAAATAAGTTTGGCAAGTTAATAAGAGGGATAGTGTGTCTTTAGTAAAAAGATTGTTTTGGGTGTGATTATAAACTGTTTGGTTTTGGGAAAATAGTTATTGGTTTATGTACCATTCTTCTTAACTAGTAATTTCGGGGACGAAATTCTTATAAGGGGGGAGGAATGTGACGATCCGGAATTTCTAGATATTAAATATTTAATTGATTTTAAATATTTGTGTCATGACTCGAATTTCACCGTTCGAAAATCGACATTCATACTTCACCCATATTCAAATGCCACAGATTCAAATGTTGAAATTCGATTCACGCCGGAGCTTATAATACATTAAGTACAACAACACAGCAGAAGAAAAAAATGAATATATCAATAATACATAATAGTTGATTACAACAATGATACAACAAATAAACAACATAAGAGATTTATACAATAGCGGAAAGAACAACAGTGGAAAGGATATCTTCATGTGCCAAAGCTCCAAAGATCTCAAATCCAATATGCTTGAACCATCATCAAGCTGAACTTAAGCAAACTCGGTAACCAAAGACCAAAGACTTCAAAGATTTCCAAACAGAAGGCTGAATGTTACCGAATCTACATTTACTATCTGATTATCTGAAAAACTGACTATAGGCTGCCCGCAATGCTTTGAACAAAAACAGTCAAACAAAAACAAACAACAAAAGAATTTAAAATTGAAATCTGCTATGCTATTTGGAAAATGAAACTACCATAAGGCCTCCCCGCACACACACAATGCAAGTGCACACTTGAAGGAGATTTCTCCTTATGATAGTCAAACATGTTTGATACGCGAAATCCTTTTGATATTATTATTAGTGCATAGTGCAGAAAACATTTGCAAGTTTAATATTAATCTTAGCCAACATAAGTACCATTATAGTATGCCTACTATATCTACCATATTAGATGGAAGGTTCCACAACTAATACCGTACAAGGCGCGTATTGGTGATTGGGTTTCCAATAATAATCAGGCTAAGAAACTTCCTGGGCCACATGGGTACGCCTCTGGAGGGATGCCACGAGAACCTAACCGAATCTCTTCCAACACAAGGTCCGGTTACCTCTGTAACTAGGTAACTACTACACGAGTATGCCACTACCTGGTCCTTACCGACCTTTATCCAAGAGCTCTTAACACCAACAAATAGCAATAAATTTGCAACAACCGCATAGGTTAAATATCTGGGCTCCATACCATGATGCCACCTTTATCCATAAGGAAATGGACACACCCGAAGGGGCGCAGCCTCCGATAACCTTGCTGCATCCTTCCTATTTCGACCATTCTGGGTTGGGAGGTCTGACGAGGTCACGTCCACAAAGCTACACCTTTCACAAAAGCCATGCTTCGATCAAAAAATGATCATCAGCACTTCGTATGCCACATTACCAAATTGGGAATATATCACTGGTAAATATCAACTACATAACATCAAGCTCGTACGTCTCAGAGAAGGGTGTTAAGCTAAGAGAATAAATTCTCCGCCACCAAACAAAAATGTATTTGATAGCAACTAGCACTACATCTCAAAGTGTAACGTCTGACATACATCCATACAAGTCTGTTCTGGGTTCGAACAGAACCGAAGGCACTTCAAATGAAGCCCTTGCAATCCGGATAATCCCTACTCACGTCCGGACTTCCCATCACAAAGGGTGATCAAATCTCTATACTGGGGCCATTCGGTGCAGAGACATTTGACGGATAATCCTTTCGCTTTCGAAAATACTCGGTCTTCACCACTGGTCTTCAAATGTTATCCGATTCATCGTATCATTATTCGAAATGGGTTTTATGACATAAAGTCCTCTCCCGGCCAAACCGGATAATGAGCGCTAATTTTAAAACTATATGGGTATAGTGGGATCTTAGTCAAGTCACATCTTAAGGCCCAAATCCTTTTCTTTAAAAATGGTTTAAACAAATTTCCACCTTAATCTTTTAAATAAAAGATTTACGTTTAACATCCACTTCAAAACAATGTTCACCAATCATTCACAAAGATTTATTCATAGCTTTCAAAACTATTTCAATTCCAAATATTTTATGCAAAAGATATTCCTTTAAGATCCTCTTAAATATGAAAACAAAAGTTCATCAATCTTTAATAAAGGTTCATTTATAGCTTTCAAAACAATTCCATTTCAAATTTGAAACCTTTTTAACAAAAACTGGAAATCCTTTCTTTATTTGAAAGCTGTTATCATTTGAAAACAAATACTTTTCGTTTCGAAAAAATCTGATCAAATATGCACAAGTTATAGCCTTTAAAGTATAAACTTGGGTTAAATTCAAGTTCCCAAAATAATACATTTAAAATGGTTTAAAACCCATATAAATACATTATATAACTTGTTAAACCATAATTTCTAAACATATATTTATAGAACTCAACTTTAAATCTTGAATTCAAATTCAATATTCAAATCAAACTATTTTAATTTCAAAACTTTAACAAATTATTTAAAATAATTTTATCTTCAAAACTCCTTTCAAAAGCTTTTCATATTTAACCCAATTCCATTTCCAAACCATTTTAAATCCAAAATTCAACTTTTAAAACCATTTTATTATTTTAAAATTCAAATATCTGTGACTTAACCGAACTCTCATGAAATCCATATTTGTGTGTGTATAGTGTAGTCCAGGGTTTTACACAATAACGCAACATCATCAATCATTACAGATTCACTCACAGCAATATTGATAAGCGGTATAATCCTATAATTCTTATCTTCATTCACAGATTCACGAATAAATAATATAAATTCATCATAGATAATAAATTACATTCTCCACAGCTTAAATCAAAACAGACCATCACAGATCAGGGATATCAAACAATTCAAAGCATTTAATATAATCCAAACATCCATAAGTAAGATGAATTAATCATCTGATTATTTTTAATTAGATTAACTACTTATGAATAAATTACCAATCCTTATTAATTAACAATAATTAATTACAAACCATATCAATTAATTGACTTTTAATCATTTGTTAATAAATTAATTAACCTTTAATTATTAATTAATCAACCTTAATTAATAAATGAATCAATCTTTAATTATTAAATAATTAACCACTAATCGTTTAATTATTCTTTAATTAATTATCCTTAATTAATTAACCCTAAATTAATTACCATTTAATTAATTATCCTTAATTAATTACAATAAGTGATTATCCCTAGTCACTTATATTAATAAATCATAATTTAATTTTAATCACTTTATTAATCAACTTTGATCATTAATTAATTACTTTTAATTAAGTACTTATTTTTAAGTTTTAATTAATTTATCACATAAATCAATTATCCTTTAATGTAGTTACACAAAGTAATTACCCTTAATGATACTAAGTAGTTAATTTCATTAAGTAATCATCCATTAATTACTTACATTAATTAAATCAACCTTAAATTAATTGCAATAAGTAATTGTCAATGATAAGTTAATAATGATCCTTTAATTAAGACCTTCATTAATCGAGATAAATTCTTTGTCTTAATTGATCACTTAATTACAATACTTAAATCTCATTAAATTAAATAAATTATCAATAATAAATAAATTATCAATAATAAATTAACTAACTTTAAAACCTTTAAGTTAATTAATAATAAATATATTTATTTAAGATAAACCATTTATCTTCTTAAAATCTTACTAACCACTTAATTCCATTACTAAGTTATTTAAAATAAACTTTAAAACAAAGGTTATACGTATTTTAAATACCTTTAAACTTAGTTAATTTAAAATAATTTTATTTAAAACCTTTTTACCAATTTAAACTTGGATAATCATTTATTATTTACAAAAGAACTGCTTTTAACAAAAATAGTTTTAAAAAAAACTTCATTTTAAAAAAAAATTAGAAACTGTTTTTATACAAATCTTAGACCTGAGCTCAACCCGAGTTCTTCCTGAGCTTCCCCCTGAGAAATTCGCTTACCTCCCTGCCTTCGAGGAAATCCACAAACTACTTCGAGTTCGTTCCCGAGCTATCTTCTTCTTCATCCCGATCCAAATCCAACCAGATACGTTGATATATGTGTGCACATGCACCGAAGCTCTATAGAACTCCAGTCGTCCTCTCCAACTTCCACAAGTCATCAACGATCCACCCCAAGTCTCTGACCACCCAGATCCTCAAGTCGATGACGAAATCAACACTTGAGCAAATCGACACAACTTCAAACAAACTGGGCTACTAAAGATCACCTGGACCCACCTCTTCCGATCACTGGAATACTCGTCGTCCCACCCAAAGCCGTACCACAACATCATGTATCGATTCCACTTGATCCAAGCTAGTTCGATGATCTTATGTCGGCGCAAATGCTTCGAGAACGACGTCAAACAAAACCTACCTTAAACCCTACATTATCGATGATCGGTCGCCACAGCACATTATAAAACCACCTACGATTTTTCCAGGAATCGACATTGTCCAAACTACCTTCGACACCAACCCCGATGATCCCAGACCCGTCGATCGACGGCAATCGATGTAAAACTCAAAAATGTTCAACACGAGATATCTTATTATTCTTGACATTAACAATCATGATTTCTATCTCTAAATTCATTACTCCAAGCACTAATCAAATTACATAATCAAAAAAAGGAATTTAAACATTCGGTATATTATCTTTAGATGATTATTACTGTAAATATTTGGTTTCCACCAAACTATTTGTTAATTATACTTAATTATATTTTTATAAATAGGTTTTTGTTATTACAAACAGTTTCCTCTTAGAGTTCACAACCTAAAATTGCGTGTATGCAAAGAAATTGAATTGTTGTACTTGATTTAGAAGCCTGTGTAATATAATAGAGATGGATATATACATATACAAAAACATGCATCAAATATTCTATGTTTATATATATACATATGGATGCAGAAATATCTTCATGTATTCAAACATTTCACAATCACACAACAAGCATCTAATATAGGCAGATCAAGATACATACATACATATGTATGTACATACATATACATACATACATACATACATACATACATACATACATACATACATATATATATATATATATATATAGGGTTAAGAGTTTACTCAGTTGATTTCTTTTTGTAAAGATAGAGAAGAAGCCTTGAACAAAGATCTGGAAAAACTAGAAATTAAGGCTTGATCTAATTTTCTTTGTCCTGACTGTTATTTGCTTTGAATCTACTTGTTGATTGCTTGTTGGTTTCAGGTTTAAAGCTTGAGAAAAACCGTTTGTTTAATTTTTCTTTTCACTTGAGTTGATCATTCCAGTTTCAAACTTTGAAATGATTGCTTTTTTATTGAGTTTTCTTGCTTTAGATTTGAACTTTGCTTAGATTACCCGGTTTTCTTTTCTATTTTTTACTTTGGGTTTCCAGTTTTTGTTTAAAAGATTTGGAAATGAGGATTGAAGAATGTTGATCTGTTTTGTTTTTGATTTTCTTTTCTTTTTATTTCCAGATTTCGTTTTTAGAAAATGATGAAGAGAAAGTATATTAAGAAGTGAAGAAAATATACCCTGGTTTATCAAATCCTCATTTGTATATAATTGAATTTCAAAAGAAAAATGAGTTTTGCCATTTATTTAACTCAAATTTTATTATGCTAACACTTGTTTGATTGTTATAAGAAATGTTTACATTTGTTAATTTACGTTGTATTCTTCTTATACTTGTTAAAATATTTAATTTTATGTTTAAGCCCATGCCTCATTTTTATATTTAATCTATAAATTATGTTTTAAACCTTGTTTATAAATTACTTATAAATTTACATATATATTATTTACGTATATATGTTTGTTAAAGTTTTTATTAATTCTTGTTTTGTGTTTTTATTAATTAAATATTGTGAGATAGATTTGTTATATATACAAATTGTATTTTTTTTAAAAAGAGATGATACTTTTATAAATCTTATTTAATTTTAAAAGATCTATGTATATATTAAACTTTTTATTCATTTTTAACTTTATATTTATATTCATACATTTTATATTATTTGTAATTATACAACTTTTAAAGAAAATGATTTAACTAAATTATATGCTAATAAATATATATTAACATCTATATTAGAATTTAATCCATAAATATCTTTTTTATTATATTAAATTTAAAACATGCTTCCAAAATATAGATATACACACATATATAATAATTCCAAGTTTATTATATTGAATTCAAATCCAATTTATTTCGAAAATATTTAGTTTGGGTATTCAAATTTATATACTATTAAAAATAAATTTATATACATATATATAAATAAACAAACATATATGATTTATTTTGGAAAATTGAAATTGAAATTTCAAATTAAAATTTATTTACATAAATAAACAGGCACATGTTAACCCTAACTCGTTCACGAGTTAACAGGTCCACGAGTTAAGGCATGTACGACTCAAGGCATGTACGAGTTAAAGGATACATGAGTCAGTAACTTCCTACGACTTAAAGACCTCTACGAGTTGGCAAGCTTACGAGATAAGCGGCCTACGAGTTAAGGAGTACCCGAGTTAAGCTACTTGCGAGGTAAGCCTTTACGAGATTAGCAGATTTGCAAATTAGCAAGTGTACGAGTTAAGATCATCCACGAGTTAAGCCTCTACGAGATAAACAGGAACCCGAGATAATAGGCTTACGAGATAAGCGGCTCACGACTTAACGAAATGGATGGCCTACGACTTAATGATAACTGCAGTTTGTATGACTTAAGACCCTTACGACTTAAAGAGGATACGACCTAAAGACACATCTCTTAACTCGTCTACGAGTTAAGACTTGCTTTAAACCATTTGCAATTAGTTAAGTCGACTACGACTTACGGCATAGAAAGAGTCGTATACGACTAAAGAAAGGAAATTAGCAATTGCAGCCAGATAACTCATACACGACTTAGAACTTAGGGATGGGTTCAAAAAAGGCGAACTGCCATAGACTCAGCTCAGTGACTCGGGGACGACTTACCTTAAGTCGAACACGACTTATCTTAAGTCGGCCACGAGTTAGGACTTTGCACTTTTTTTTCGCCCAGAACTCTCTATAAATATGCAACCATCTCCAACATGCAAAGGACTTTTTTGGGCTCATTCTCTTCAAGCGCCATTACTCTGCCGAATTCCAGACTACTTCAAAGCTTTTTAGATCCAACAAACTTCTAAAGGAACTCCATGAAGGAATCATCCACATTCGCCATGGATTTGAAGATGATTGTCAACATCAAAGCTTGAGCTACTTGTTTTACATATCCTATCACTTGAAGTGTGTTGTAATTGAAAGATCTTGTAAAGGATTGTAATCAAACTAGTGATAAAAAGATTAAAGTGGACGTAGGCTGGATTATAAGCCGAACCACTATAAATACTGTGTCTCTTACTGTTTTTCTGCATACTTTCTGCTTATTTCTGTTTCCCGTACGAACGGGTGGTGCTTTCACAATCACATCTTATACACCAGGGTGTTAGCGTTTAAATTTGAGCGTTAACATTTTGGTGCTTTCACTGAGAAACTGAACTCAGGACATCTATCATCATTGCTTCAGAAAGATTTGTAGATAAAGTTTCTTTAAGAACCAGAAGTCTATCCGAAATCATGGCTCCTGGAAGGAAAAGTAAATCTGTGAGATCTGCAAACGTTCAAGAGGGAACCTCCGCTTCCCCAACACCAAATCAAGCTACTCCAACTGTTGGGGTTACGAAAGCGGAGTTGGATGCCGCAATTTTGGGGTTGAACAGACAGATACATGCTCAAAATGTGCAAATGGAAGCCCAGAATGCCCAAAACGCCTTAATCCTGAATAAGTTGAACGATTTGCTCGGGGCAAACCGTCAATCAACAGCTAATGAAAGGAATTTTGCTGGTAATATTCATGAAACTGAAGAAAGGAATGTTTCCGAAAGGGACACTAACCCCGCTGAGCAAATACTTCCTGAGGTTGGCGGATCTAGGGCTCGCAATGATGAAGAATATCTCTCTGGAATGGTTCGCCAAATTATGAAGGAGAGCATGCAAAGAGTCGAAGATGAGAAAGAATGGGGCTTTGCTCCAAGCAAGACTCCATTTACTGAAAAAATTCTAAAGGCTGAATTCCCACGAAAATTTGCTCCTCCAACTATCCCAGCTTATAGGGAGACAAGTGATCCAAACGAATTTCTGTATAAGTATGATTGGCATATGACGGGTGCCCGAGCCTCAGATGAAGTAAAATGCAGATATTTCCCCGTATATTTGGAAGGCGTAGCTCTGCTTTGGTTCACAAAACTACCTGTCCGGTCCATCGATCAGTTTTCAGACCTAACCAGGAAATTTAAAGAGCAATTTAGGCTATATGCTTCAAAGGCAAAAGACATCATGTCGTTATCCGGTTTGGAACAGAATCCGGGGGAAACTATCAAGTCTTTTTTAAATCGCTTTAATATAGCGTTAGCTGAGGTGGATAATGCAGAACCCCGCATGGTCTTGACCTATTTGATGAGGGCCATAGATAAATCTAGTGAGTTTGGAAGATGGTTGAATATGAAGGAACCAAGCTCTCTCGAAAAGTTCTACAAGAAAGCAGACGAGTTCATGCGTCTGGAGAGCCGCCCTGTATCGACAAAAGCAGCATTGGAAAAGGTTGAAGCTAACACCAATGCTCCACGCAAAAATGAGTCTGTGGGACAGAAGAGGGAGAACAACAATGGAAAACAACAGAATAATCAGAAGAAGCATAGATCCTTCAAGCCATCAGAATACACACCTTTGTCAGATACTCCAGAACGAATCTACCTGGCTACCAAAGATTCTGTCAATTATCCTAAACCCCCAGTCTTGAGAACCGGGAAAAAAGCTGTGCAAAGTGGGAGGTTCTGTCGCTTCCATAATCAGCCCGGTCATGATACTGATGACTGCCGTCAATTGAAGAATCTAATTGAAGAATTGTTAAGGGAAAATAAACTACAACAATTTGTGAAGAAGAATGATAATAATAATCCTGCTTCGTCGAACCAAGGACAGCAAACTCCTGCTCATCAATCTGGGACTAATGGCAAAGATGCAGGTTTTGAGTCTGGAAGGCCTGTTATCAATATCATTACAGGCGGACCTCACCCAGCGGGCAGAAGCTGGGGTGAGATGGAAAGGTATTCCCGGGCCCTGAAATATGCACCGGAGGAAGAAAATGTTTTTGTTCTAGAAGACACTACGCCTTTGAAGCAACGAAAGACATTCAATGATGACATTGTATTCAAAACCAGGGATTCCATCGGTATTGAAGCCCCAACCTTGGATCCTTTGGTCATCTCGGCTGGCATTGGGCCAGCCATCGTCAGAAGGATTCTTATCGACAGCGGCGCATCCTGTAATATCCTCTTTAAGAAAACCTTCGACCAGATGAAGATTCCTATGGTTGAAGTGCAGGCATCATTGCAAAAAATTGCTGGCTTCGCAGGGGAGCCAAAGCAACCAGTAGGAACCATTGACTTGCTTGTGGAACTCGGAGAAGGAGAAAGAAAAGTAGTTCGCAAGCAGACTTTTGTGATAGTAGATGAATTTTCTGCTTATAATGCTTTCTTTGGTCGACCTATTCTTGCTGCATTCAAAGCTGTCCTTGCCCCATGGTGTCTTACTATTAAATTCCCTACAGACAGTGGGGTAGGAGTTATTAAAGGAGACCAGAACGCTAGGCGAGAATGTTATATGACAGAGCTGCGAGAAACAAGGAAGAGAGAAATGGGAAAAGATGCGGCAACCCCAATCCGCATCAAAACGCCAACCCTATAGCAACTACAGGGCGGACCCTGCACTGGCGAGCATAGCGGGGCGCGAAAAGTGATGGATCCTAGAAAGGCCAGTGCGGGGGAGAGTAGGGTGGTACCAGCAGAAACAACGATACCGGTGCCCGTTGATCCGAAGGACCCAAACAAGGTGCTGAATGTGGGTTCACAACTTAATGTGTCAGTTCAGAATGCCTTGATATCTTTTTTGAAAGCAAACCTGGATGTTTTCGCTTGGACCCATGCCGATATGTGCGGAATATCCCCAGAAGTTGCGGTACATGCTCTGAATATCGACCCAAAGTTCACGCCGGTAAAGCAGAAAAGAAGAATCCAAGGTCCAGAAAGGTCGACAGCATTGAAAGAGGAAGTTGACCGGCTCATGGAGAATAATTTCATCAGAGAATCTACCTATCCAAATTGGGTTTCAAATCCAGTGTTGGTTAAGAAAGCCAATGGTAAATGGAGAGTGTGCATCGACTTTTCAGATCTAAACAAGGCCTGTCCCAAAGACTGCTTCCCATTACCCAGGATCGATCAACTGGTAGATGGAACAGCGGGTCATGAATTGTTGTCTTTTATGGATGCCTACTCCGGATATAATCAGATCATGATGCATGAGCCAGATCAGGAGGACACAAGCTTTATCACCGATGTCGGTCTTTACTGTTACAGAGTTATGCCCTTTGGGTTGAAGAATGCGGGGGCAACATACCAAAGACTGGTCAATGCTATGTTCAAACCGCAGTTGGGAAAGACTATGGAAGTTTACGTTGATGACATGCTAGTAAAATCTAAGAAAGCAGTGGATCACATCGAACACTTAGCAGAGATGTTCGCAATCCTCCGAAGATACGGAATGAAGCTTAACCCTTTAAAATGTTCTTTCGGGGTAGAATCTGGAAAGTTCTTGGGTTTCATCGTGAGCGCTAGGGGCATTGAAGCTAGTCCAGCTCAAATCACCGCTTTAAAAGAAGTCAAAGCTCCTAAAACAAAGAGGGAATTGCAAAGTCTCAATGGAAAAATTGCCGCCTTAAGTCGGTTCATATCCAAAGCTACTGATAAATGCATTCCATTCTTCGACGCTCTAAAGAAAGGAAAGAAAAACTTTGACTGGACTCCCGAATGCCAGAAAGCTTTTGAAGAATTGATTCAACATATGGAGAAGCCTCCAATACTTTCTAGGCCCGGCGATGGCGAGGATCTTCTTATATACTTGGCAGTTTCATCTCATGCTTTAAGTGCAGCGCTGGTACGGGAAGACAAAAGGATTCAACATCCAGTTTACTATATCAGCAAAAGACTCACTGGGGCAGAAATGAATTACTCCAAGTTGGAAAAACTCGCCTATTGTCTATTGATTGCCTCAAGAAAGTTGAGGCAATATTTCCAGGCTCATCCTATCAAAGTCCTCACTGATCAACCTTTAAAGCAAGTCTTGTTTCGCCCCGAGACTTCGGGCCGCCTTTTAAAGTGGAATATTGAATTGAGCCAATATGACATCACTTATCATCCTAGAAAAGCGATCAACGGACAAGCTTTGGCAGATTTTATTGCAGAATTTACAGACAAGGGTAACAGCGAGGAAGAAACAATCGAGAACTCCCCAATCCAATGGAAGTTATTTGTAGATGGCGCAAGAAATGATTACTGTTCAGGTGCTGGAATTGTTCTTGAAACTCCTGAAGGCCGGTCATTATGCTATGCGCTAAGATTAGAATTTCCTTCAACAAACAATGAAGCAGAATATGAAGCTCTGATTGCTGGTTTGAAAATTGCTAAAGAACTAAACATTCGAGCGTTACAGATCTTCAGTGATTCTCAGCTTATAGTATGCCAAGTCAAGAAGGAGTTTCAAACGAAAGGAGGAAATCTGCCCGCTTATGTGTCAAAGGCTTGGGAACTTTTATGTGAATTCGACCATTACACGATAAGTCATATTCCTCGAGAAGAAAACATGAAAGCAGATTCTCTCGCAAAATACTCAAGTTCTGGCGAATCCCAATCCTTAGGGTTAGTTCCAGTGGAAGTTTTGTCAAATCCAAGCATTGATGAAATGGATATCGATTGGGTTATGAGTATGTCGCAAGAGCAAGAATCATGGATGACTCCAATAACAAAGTATCTACTCAATGGCTCTTTACCAGAAAACTCTAAAGAACGACAAAAGCTACTGAGAAAAGCTTCTCGATATATAATCCAGGATGGTCAATTATACAGACGAGGATTCTCAATGCCACTACTTCGATGTGTATCCAAAGAAGAAGCCAAAATAATCCTATCAGAGGTACATGGAGGAGAATGTGGGGATCATTCAGGTGGTCAAACTTTAGCAAAGAAAATTCTCCGATATGGATATTTTTGGCCAGAAATTAATCGAGATGCTGCAGATTACTCTCGAAAATGTGACAGATGTCAAAGATTTGCCAAAATTCCTAGAGCACCTTCTACTGAACTCACACAAATGACCAGTCCGTGGCCGTTTGCAATTTGGGGAATAGATTTGATCGGACCTTTACCAACCGCCAAATCTGGAATCAAATATGCCATTGTTGCTGTAGATTATTTCACTAAATGGGCTGAAGCTGAACCATTGGCAACCATCACCTCCAAAAAGATGATAAATTTTGTGACTAAGAATATCATTTGCAGATACGGTGTGCCTCAAAAGATAATTACAGATAATGGTACTCAATTTGAAAGTGAAGAATTCCAAGATTTTTGTAAACGATTCAAAATCCTGAAAAGCTTCTCAGCAGTAGCTCATCCGCAGGCAAACGGGCAAGTGGAAGCAGTAAATAAAATTATCAAGTCAACCATCAAAAAGCAACTTGAAAGAGCTAAGGGTGGTTGGGTCGATAAGCTACCACTAGCACTATGGGCATATAGAACTACCCACAAAACTGCAACTGGGCATACTCCGTTTTCATTAGCATACGGGTCGGAAGCAATGATTCCGGTAGAAACAGAGATCCCTTCACATAGAAGAATCCACTTCAGTCAAATGGAAAATGAAAAGTTGCAATCTGAAGCACTAGATCTTCTTGATGAGAAAAGAGAAGAAGCAGAACTCAGAGTTGCAGCTCATCAACAAAGAATAGCCAGACATTTCAATTCTAAAGTTCGCCAACGCAGCTTTGAAATCGGAGATCTAGTCCTGAAAAGAATTATGACCGCGACAGGTGTGTTTGGGCCCAATTGGGAAGGACCGTATGTGATAGGTCAGAAGCTTCTTGACGGCACATTCAAACTCACTACTGTTGAAGGAGATCAAATTCTAAGGGCATGGAACAGCAATCATTTGCGTCCATATTTTACTTGAAATTCTTGTTGAAATATTGTAAAAAGAATTGTGAATGTATGATTCTTGTAATTGAAAGCAATTGTAAAACTGATGAAAGTGAATGATGAATGAATATAAAGTGGATGTAGGCCCAGATTTTTGGCCGAACCACTATAAATCTTGTGTTCCTTACTTTTATTACATGTTTGCTTTATTTTCGATATAAAAAGTACATAGAATGTATTGCTAAAATGTCGATTTAAATTTTTGCAGACAATGGAAGTAAAACTTGCACATAATAAGACCGAGCAATTCACTCCATCATTCAACAAACAAATTTCAAGTCATAAAAAACCCGAATTCAAATCCTAGATAGGAAATATTTCAATTGAACGGCTAATGATTTCGTAAAAACGAGCCCTTGCTAATAAATTGAGATTGTTTGAACAAACAAACATCCAATTAGGAAGCTAGTGCCCGTTCTCACGAACTTGCCTGTCAATGAAGTATACTTCCTTGGATTAAACCAGCTACTTGCAAAAAAGGGGAAATGACGACTTGGAAAGGAAAAATAGAGGAATTGAAAGGCATAAGCAAGAAGACGAGGAAACAACCAAAATCCATCATCAGCAACACAAGTCCTCTTCAGAGGCACAACTCTTCGGAGGATAAAAGGCCTCTAATGGGTCATATGCCACAAAAAAGAAAGTTCTCTACTCAATAAAAAAGATTGGAGGAGTCATGACCCTCCAACCATGAGAGAGCAACTTCCAGGCGATGAAAACCCTCTCTGAGGCACATTTCACCAGGAGTCGAAGTAGTTACTCTTCAGAGTTTCACTTCACCAAAGTTGAAATGCAAATAAAATAAAGACCTCTTCGGGGGCACATTTCACCAAGAGTTGGGGTAGTTACTCTTCAGAGTTTCACTTCACCAAAGTTGAAATGCAAATAAAATAAAGACCTCTTCGGAGGCATATTTCACCAGGAGTTGAAGTGTAACAGCCGCTCTTCGGAATTTCACTTCACCGGAGTTGAAAGACAAATAAAATAAAGACCTCTTCGGAGGCACATTTCACCAGGAGTCGAAGTAGTTGCTCTTCGGAGTTTCACTTCACCAAAGTTGAAATGCAAAAAAAATAAAGACCTCTTCGGGGGCACATTTCACCAAGAGTTGGGGTAGTTACTCTTCAGAGTTTCACTTCACCAAAGTTGAAATGCAAATAAAATAAAGACCTCTTCGGGGGCACATTTCACCAAGAGTTGGGGTAGTTACTCTTCAGAGTTTCACTTCACCAAAGTTGAAATGCAAATAAAATAAAGACCTCTTCGGAGGCATATTTCACCAGGAGTTGAAGTGTAACAGCCGCTCTTCGGAATTTCACTTCACCGGAGTTGAAAGACAAGCAAAATAAGGACCTCTTCGGAGGCACAATCAAGAAGAAAGACCTCTTCAGAAGCCCACGTTTCGCCGAGATTGAAATAAAACTTCCAAGTGTTGAAACGTGGAAAAGCTTTCTAAGGCAAAACTCTTTGGAGGTACACGTTTCGCCGAGATTGAAATAAAACTTCCAAGTGTTGAAACGTGAAAAAATCCCTCCGTAGAGGTACAACTTTCCATATATAAAAAAGAAAAATCCTCATCAGGGGCATGCTTTAACTCACAAAGGAAGAGTAATTTACCTATTCTGGAAAATGATCTTCTTTTAAAAAAAAAAAAAAAAAAAAAAAAAAAGGGAAGAAGAGAAGAGAAAAGGAGTTAAAGTACCCTTCAGAGGTCCGCTTTGCTACATAAAAGAAATCACTCGGTAAAAAAGAAAATGTACTTAAGCAAAAAAGAAAGAAGTGATTTCTTCAAAGGACAAAGCGCGTAGAAACTCATATGAAGGGGGTTGCACTCTACAAGAATTCTTTTTAAAATAAAAATAAAATAATTATTCTTTAGCAAATAAGAGTGCAAGTCCCCTCGAGGTATAGAATATTGCAGCATACTTATGGAATGGGGGCAATATAGTATAATTACACACGATATGGTATAACTAAACCAGCAAAAGGTAACGCTCAAGTAACATACCATAAGCTCGTTGCAATATCAAATAAACTCATGCCAAAACGAATAACAAATGTATTCTTTAATTCAAACAAAAGTTTGTACAAACGAGGAATCATTTTATTCAATTACAATGCAGGTACAGGTTTCAAAATAAAGAAAAGCGGGGGCCGGTACCCGCACAATTCTCGGCCAGTACATGCAAAACACAAAAAACTAGAAACTGAAGATCTTCACTTCTTTTTGCTGCCTTTAGACAAGGCCGAATGATCAGCTTATCAGGGCGGTCGGTGGGCATAAGGGAAGTGGGAGAGGAAGGCACAACCGGTCCAGCTTTCAGCTCCTCTTCAGTGGTGGTGACTATCTTCCCCCTCCTCTTTGGTGTCCCACGCTTCTTTTTTCTTCTTTTTGAGGAAGACTCACTCCCGGGAGTGACAAGTTTAGATAGAACAATCTCGTCAGAGGGAGTTCGCTCTGAAGATGTGTCACCTCCCTCAGGCCTTTCATCTTTCTGCTCTTGTGAAGCAATGGGATCATCCAAGCCGTGAAGAGCCTCTATTTGTTCTTCTTGTGACCCAGGTTGCGAGGCAGAAGGAGGCGCCACTTGAAGAGATGGAGGAAGGATCACCGGGGGAGAAGAAGCTTGAGTTTGACTCGGTGCTTTCTCTACAAAGGAGAAAAAACTTAAAATATCAGTATCTTTCGAAAAGAGAGGGGATGACGGCTCGTCAAAAGTCGGGAATTCATTGACATTTGAGGAATAATCAAAAGTCGGGAATTCATTGACATTTGAAAAATAATCAAGAAGATCGTCAAGTTCACAAGGAGCGAACGAGCAGTTCACCACTTGGGCTGGTCCGGTGTCAAGTTTACCTGGGGCAGTTGGATCTCTGAGGCTGATTTCACATCGCTGTGCTTCGTTGCTTTCACCACCTTCATCCCCGCCTTGTGCACTTGTAGTTTCAGTTACTGTCTTAGTTGCAGGCGGAGTATAGGAGCTAGAACCCGTGATGTCAACCACAGGAGAAACTGGAGGTTGGACAGAGGAAGTGAGCGTTAATTCCTTTCCAGAACGTTCCTCTTCCGCCATTCCAGTTCTCATCCTGGCAAGTTGTTCTCGCCCCTTCGCAAGAGCAACGCGAGCTTCCTCATCCAGGTAACGCGCCTCAAAATCTTCATCGCCATACCCGGCGTCTTTAAACATGTTAAGAGCAGCTTCCCACACCTCGGCCAGGGTGATTTCATACTTAGGACCAAGAAAAGAGAGGCTGCCGCGTCCCAAGACACAGTGTACATAAAAATCGAATAAAGTCGAATTGATGTCGGTTTCCATGGTCTGAGCAGTTTCTTCGGCTGCAATTTTGCCAGCCATGGCCTCATCTCGATCTTTTTCGGTCTGAGCAAGTTGGGCCTTTAGCGCTTCAATCTCCATGTCCCGGGCGCTCAGTTTATTCTGCAACTGGGTGACATCAGTGCGGTGGTTCTCTACAGCTTGTTCTAACCTCTCAGCTTTAGCTTCAGCGTCCCTCTGGCTGGCGTGCGCATCTCGCACTTGTTTTTGCAATACCTCTTCTCTTTGGGTGTAAGTATTAGTAGAAGAGGCAAGATCATCTTTGAGCTGCTTTACTTCAGCTTCGAGTTTTTCATTGTATTCGGCTATCTCCTTCATCTCAGCGTTGTGTTGATCAAGAATCTTCTGCCATTCTGATTTGTCATTTTCCATGGTCAGCATTGCTTCGATGTTAGCCCGATTAACTCTTTGAAGTTCATCAACCAGCTTTTGCCATCCAGACATTCTATCGATATCAAGCTTGACAGCATCGAGATTTCTGTACATAGCTTCTTTGTCAATGGGGACCAAATCAAGGTCGAAGCGTACCCCCCTCAAACACCAGTTCGGGAATCGGCTCTGCAAAGTCGGGGGGCCCCTTTCAACATGGTATGAAGGCCTGTTGAGAAGTGTTTGGATGGCACTTCCTTCAAGAGCAGGAGATTTGGAAGGGATGTCAATAGAAACTGAGGCGCCAGGTCTCTCAGATGTCACGGGCACGTGCTCCTCGCCAAGTTTGGTCCGCTTTCTCGAATCCTCAATATGGCTCTTCCCCCTATCATCGTGCGTTTTACGTTTATGGGAATCATCATCCCTTGGGAAGGATTCATGTCGCGTGCCCGCTCCCTCATGACGTTCTTCATACCTTCTCCTCTCTTCAGCTTTTCGCGCAGCTCTCTGCTCATTGGTCTCTCTGGGATCGGTATAGTATTGCTTGTAATCATAGCTGCCACGCCCTCCATAGCGTCGAAAGTCTTTGTAATAAGAACCGCTGCCGCTGCGCCCCATAGAGGAATCTGAAAAGGCAAAAATAGCAAGTCTTAGAAACTTCCGGAGAAAAGAAGTTAAATATGAACAAATGCCAAAAAATCCTAAGTGTTGTGTGATGTGCAAGCTACGCGCATTAAGCTACAAACCACTCATTGGTGTAGAGGTGATGATAGCTTGGGTATGAGGAGTTGGTGTTTGTGTTGGTGTTAGTCGAAGAAGGGACGTCGCCTCAATTATAGGAGAGATAGTTTTAGACACGTCATCTCTAAAAAGCTCCTGTGAGGTCACTATTATGTCGCTCAACCCATCATAAACATCGTCACCATCATGCTCGGTGAGACTTGTTTTCTCAGTTCCTACATCAGCTAATCCCCCGAGAGGCTGTGAAGGTTCTTCTTCTTCCTCAATCGGGGCAAGTGCCGTCTTACTAGATGACCCCATAATGTCGGTAGGGGTGGAACATTTCACCAATGAAGCTTCGATGTTAGACTCTTTTGATGAGGGTTGTTCGATAGTAACGGGGGCATCCGATGCTTCAGTCGGGGAATCGGGAACTTCAGTCGGGGCTTCACGAGGCTGAGTATAGCGAGAAGAGTGAAGAAGCCCGTATTGATGTAAAAAGTCATCTCTCAGCAAAAACTTTATACTCCTCTCTTCTACTGGCACAGCATTCAATCTTTCAAAAATTTGCTTATAGCCTGGGTCTCTAGAAGGAGGTGGAAGCGCTGAAAAGTAAAAAGGGAAATTAACATCTAACTACTCAGGCTATGAAAAGATTTTATAAGGAAAACATGTGTCAGGAATAAAGCTGAACGCCCTTACTTCCAACTCTCCACACACCATAAAACCCCGGAGGGCAACGAACATAGAAGAATTGGGTTAAAAACCCGTGAGCAGTATCAGGGAGGCCAACAATCAGTTTGCGGTTTCGGGCGCTCCTCACAACAGTAATGGAAGGATGATCCTTAGTCCGAGTAAAAGAGCATAGATAACAAACTTCACCAAAGCTTGGAAGTCGATCAAGTGTTCTCCTAAAAAGCACACACAACCCCATTAGAATGGCATAGCCATTGGGGTGTAGCTGGGATGGAGCAATGGCCAGTTGATGGAGAAGTTGTTGGAAAAAGTCGTTGAAAGGAGGAATGCCTCCACTTAGGCACATTTGCCGGTTAATTGTCACAAAGCCAGAAGGAGCTATATCGGCAGTGTTATTTCTTTCGGGAAGAATGGCATCTGATTCAACGATACCAAACTGAGCACACAACTGGCGAAAAACTTTGTATGATAGTGAAGTAGGAGCTCTTTCGGGAGGATTAACCAGTGGACCCGGAAGAACAGTTACCTCTCCAGTCCGAACTGTTGCATCACCTTCCTGAGAAGTCATTCTACACAAACAACTGGATATTCAAATATGAAGGTGCACGTTTCCTAAAAAAGTGTGAAGTGTTGTGCAAAAAACTAATAAAAAATAACAAGTAAATATAACTGAAATAAGACTAGTCGACGATTGATCGATTACAAAAATTTCAGAACTTGTTAGTCTTTAGTTCAAGTATAATATTAATGCGAGCTGGTCAATTTTAATTGACTGTTTCAGTATTGCTTTAGTATTTTACTTGAAGTTAATAAGTTGAGCACTTCATTCACACAATCTGTTTAAGTTTAATGACTGTTATTAGCTAATCTGTCATTCGAAGAGGGCGATCAATGGCAGTATATTCGCCCCGGTTTTTCTGTAAATGTTGTATTGGACAGGTTGTTAGCTTGCGAGTCAAAGTAATTTGTAAAAGAAGGCATCAAAGTTCAACAGTTCAACATCACTGCAACAATTCAAGGTTTAAGCAGATCCTAAAAAACACAAGTGCTAAGTCGTATCGGACTCAAGTACTAAGTCAAAACCGACTCAAGTACTAAGTCGTAACCGACTCAAGGGATGAGTCGTTCCTATCCTAAGTCGTCAACACATCAAGCTGGTAATCCCCTAAGTCCTAAGTCGTAACTCGAGGAACAAGAAAAAGGCTATGATGCAAATCAACTGGAAATCCTTTAAGTCTTATCTCGGCTACGATTCATGGAATTCGCTAGGTCGCATGGAGAATCTCTGGGTTGTATATGAGACAATTCTTCACTCTATTCAGTCAAATTTCTCAACCAACCTGCCTTCCTCTCCAATTCCCAACCCGAAAACCTAATAACCTCACAATAAACAACGACCTAAACCTATCACATTACAGGTCGCCTCAAATCACAAATCGCCATAAGTCAAGCCAAACAAGTTTGAATTCATCAGTGATCGATTTGGCAGAACTCGTAGGGTTTGAAGGGGCAGGCCAGAAACGAAGAACTGAATACATAAAGTAACAATGGTTAACGGTCGAAGTTTGAAGCAAGATCGCTTACGATTGTTTGATGCTAGAAAGAATCGGAGATGAATCGGGACGAAATCGCCTCGGAGAGCTTGAAGATGCGTTAATGGCAGAAAGCGGTTTAAAAGGTTAAGTGATGAGAAGAAGGACGACTCAGGCTTTTATATCTAGAAAGGTTGGGATTTGAAACGACATGACCGAGTTATGATAAGTCGAAGCACACGACTTACGATTTAAGCGTGTGCTTCGAGGGGCAAATGTTAACCCTAACTCGTTCACGAGTTAACAGGTCCACGAGTTAAGGCATGTACGACTCAAGGCATGTACGAGTTAAAGGATACATGAGTCAGTAACTTCCTACGACTTAAAGACCTCTACGAGTTGGCAAGCTTACGAGATAAGCGGCCTACGAGTTAAGGAGTACCCGAGTTAAGCTACTTGCGAGGTAAGCCTTTACGAGATTAGCAGATCTGCAAATTAGCAAGTGTACGAGTTAAGATCATCCACGAGTTAAGCCTCTACGAGATAAACAGGAACCCGAGATAATAGGCTTACGAGATAAGCGGCTCACGACTTAACGAAATGGATGGCCTACGACTTAATGATAACTGCAGTTTGTATGACTTAAGACCCTTACGACTTAAAGAGGATACGACCTAAAGACACATCTCTTAACTCGTCTACGAGTTAAGACTTGCTTTAAACCATTTGCAATTAGTTAAGTCGACTACGACTTACGGCATAGAAAGAGTCGTATACGACTAAAGAAAGGAAATTAGCAATTGCAGCCAGATAACTCATACACGACTTAGAACTTAGGGATGGGTTCAAAAAAGGCGAACTGCCATAGACTCAGCTCAGTGACTCGGGGACGACTTACCTTAAGTCGAACACGACTTATCTTAAGTCGGCCACGAGTTAGGACTTTGCACTTTTTTTTCGCCCAGAACTCTCTATAAATATGCAACCATCTCCAACATGCAAAGGACTTTTTTGGGCTCATTCTCTTCAAGCGCCATTACTCTGCCGAACTCCAGACTACTTCAAAGCTTTTTAGATCCAACAAACTTCTAAAGGAACTCCATGAAGGAATCATCCACATTCGCCATGGATTTGAAGATGATTGTCAACATCAAAGCTTGAGCTACTTGTTTTACATATCCTATCACTTGAAGTGTGTTGTAATTGAAAGATCTTGTAAAGGATTGTAATCAAACTAGTGATAAAAAGATTAAAGTGGACGTAGGCTGGATTATAAGCCGAACCACTATAAATACTGTGTCTCTTACTGTTTTTCTGCATACTTTCTGCTTATTTCTGTTTCCCGTACGAACGGGTGGTGCTTTCACAATCACATCTTATACACCAGGGTGTTAGCGTTTAAATTTGAGCGTTAACAGCACACATATCTTATTTAATTTGAAAAATATCAAATTAATTCACAATTTAATTCCAAAAAATTAAATTAGTTACCAATTTATATTTGGTTTAAAACCGAAAAATGTTACAGATTCCCCCTTAAGAAAATTTCGTCCCCGAAATTTGGTAGATAGGGAGACAACCATAACCAGATGAACATACAAAGATGGGGAAATGTTTGATCAGATCAAACTGAATATTTATTCTATACTTGGCTTACCAAATTAGAATATCATCAATAATTATGAGAACGAACTCATTCAATATTTTACGAAATATTCGGGTCATTCGGTCTACGTAAAATGCAGGGGCATTAGTTAGTTCGAAGGGATAACTAACCGTTCGCATAATATAGATGGAGCCCAAAGAATAGACAAACGGATACAATTCAATTTAACTTCATATTTTATTAATCAATTTATTTCAATTAAAATTTCAAACTTATTAATAGAAAACTGATGAAGATATGAATTAGGGACCTTTATAACGATTCGTAAGGCCATCACCACACCAAAGCTTCTTTCTGTGGCTGCTAGGAAAACATCAAAGAATTGAAATTGGATGACGAACAAAAGAGATCGATAGAGAAAGTTGTTTCCTTGTTGTTTCAGGGTATTGACCATTTATAGTGGTACTCCCTTGTCTCCTACCTCGTCCTCTTCTCGCACTCATACTTACTATTTGTGGATATTAATAGAATTTACTAAGGCATACGGAGGGATATGTTAGGGATATACTCATTCTAGGGCATTTCGATCCCTATCTCTAATGAGTTACCTAATGTGTTATACTCCTGAGCTAAAGTTTTTATTCAACCTTCAGCTCTAATACCAAAATGTCACAACCCGAATTTCACCGTTCGAAAATCGACATTCATACTTCACCCGTATTCGAATGCCACATATTCAAACGTCGAAATTCGATTCGCACCGAAGCTTATAACACATTAAGTATAACAATACAGCGGAAGAAAAAAAATGAATATATCATTGATACATAATAGTTGATTACAACAATGATACAACAAATGAACAACATTAGAGATTTATACAATAGCGAAAAGAACAGAAACGGAAATGATATCTTCATATGAAAAAGCTCCAAAGATCTCCAATCCAATAAGCTCGAACCATCATCAAGCTGAACTTAAGCAAACTCGGTAACCAAAGCCAAAGACTTCAAAGATTTCCAAACAGAAGGCTGAATGCTACCGAATCTACATCTACTATTTGATTATCTGAAAAACTAACTCTAGGCTGCCCGTGTGGAAAATTGCGGGCACTCAGAGTTTAGAAAGGGAAAAATAAACTCCAAGTCAGTCATGAGACTGGTCTGAGCAAACGAAAACAGTTTTGAAAAAAAACAAACGATAAAAGAATTTAAAATTGAAATCCGCAATGCTTTTTGGAAAATGAAACTACCATAAGGCCTCCCTGTACACACACAGTGCAAGTGCACAATTAGAGGAGATTTTTGCTTATGATAGTCAAACGTGCTTGATACGCGTAATCCATTTGATATTATTATTAGTGCATAGCGTAGAAAATACTTACAAGTATAATATTAATCTTATCCAGCGTACGTACCATTATAGTATGCAACCTATAGCTACCATATTAGATGGCAGGTTCTACAACTAAAACCGTACAAGGCGCATATTGGTGATTGGATTTCCAACAATGGTCAGGCTAAGGAACTTCCTGGGCCACATGGGTATGCCTCTGGAGGGATGCCTCCAGAACCTAACCGGATCTCTCCCAAAACAAGGCCTGGTTACCTCTGTAACTAGGTAACTACTACACGAGTATGCTACTCCCCAGTCATTACCGGCCTTTATCTGAGAGCTCTCAACATCAATAAATCACAATAATTTTGCAACAACCACATAGGTTAAATATCTGGGCTCCATACCATGATACCACCTTTTATCCAAAAGGCAATGGACATACCTTAAGAAATGACCACTGATAACGTTGCCGCATCCTTCCTGTTTCAACCATTCCGGGTTGTGAGGTCCGACGAGGTCACGTCCACAAAGCTAGGCTTTTCAAAAAAGCCATTCTTCGATCAATAAATGATCAGCAGCACTTCGTATGCCACATTACCAAATTAAGAATATATCACTGGTAAATATCAACTACATAACCTCTGAGCTCGTACGTCTCAGAGAAGGGTGTTAAGCTAAGAGAATAAATTCTCCGCCACCAAACAGAATTGTATTTGATAGAAACCAGCTATACATCTCAAAGTGTAACTTCAGACATACATCCATACAAGTCTGTTCCGGATTCGTACAGAACCGAAAGAACTTCAAAAGAAGCCCTTACAATTCAGATAATCCCTAATCACGTCTGGACTCCCCATCACAAAGGGTGATCAAATCTCTATACTGAGGCCATTTAGTGTAGAGACATTTGCCAGGTAATCCTTTCACTTTCGAAAATACCTGGTCTTCACCACCGGTCTTAAAATGCTATCTAATTCGTCGTATCATTATTCAGAATGGGTTTTATGACATAAATTCCTCTCCTGGCTAAATCGAATAATGAGCGCTAATTTTAAAACCATATGGTTATAGTGGGATCTTAGTCAAGTCACATTATAAGGCCCAAATCCTTTTCTTTCAAAATGGTTTAAACAAATTTCCACCTTAATCTTTTAAATAAAAGATTCACTTTTAAGATCCACTTCAAAACAATGTTCACCAATCTTTCACAAAGATTTATTCATAGCTTTCAAAACTATTTCAATTCCAAATCTTTTATACAAAAGATATACCTTTAAGATCCTCTTAAATTTGAAAATAAAGTTCACCAATCTTTAATAAAGATTCATTTATAGCTTTCAAAACAGTTCCATTTCAAATTTGAAACCCTTTTAACAAAAACTAGAAATCATTTCTTTATTTGAAAGCTATTATCATTTGAAAACAAATACTTTTCGTTTCAGATAAATCTGATCAAATATGCACAAGTTATATCCCTTAAAGTATAAACTTGGGTTAACTTTAAATTCCCAAGATAATACCTTTAAAATGGTTTAAAACCCATATAAATACATTATATAACTTGTTAAACCATAATTTCTAAACTACATTTATAGAACTCAACTTCAAATCTTGAATTCAAATTCAAATCAAACTATTTTAATTTCAAAACTTTAACAACTTATTAAAATAATTTTATCTTCAAAACCCCTTTCAAAAGCTTTTCATATTTAACCCAATTCCATTTCCAAACCATTTTAAATTCAAAATTCAACTTTTAAAACCATTTTATTATTTTGAAATTCAAATATCTGTGACTTATCTGAATCCTCGTGAAATCCATATTTGTGTGTGTATAGTGTAGTCAGGGTTTTACACAATAGTGCAACATCATCAATCATTACAAATTCATTCACAGCAATATCGATAAGCGGTTCAATCCTATAATATTAATTGAATTACCAATTTAATCAGATTAATTACTTATGAATAAATTACCAATCCTTGTTAATTAACATTAATTAATTACAAACCATATCAATTAACTAACTTTTAATGATATATTAATAAATTAATTAACCTTTAAGTATTAATTAACCAATCTTAATTCATAAATGAATCAATTTTAATTATTAAATAATTAACCCCTAATCATTTAATTATTCTTTAATTAATTATCCTTAATTAATTAAATTAATTAACCCTTAATTAATTGCCACTTAATTAATTACCCTTAATTAATTATAATAAGTGATTATCCCTAATCACTTGCATTAATAAATCACAATTTAATTTTAATCACTTGATTAATCAACTTTGATCGTTAATTAATTACTTTTAATTAAGTAATTATTTTTAAGAATTTAATTCATTTATCACATAAATCAATTATCCTTTAATGTAATTACACAAAGTAATTACCCTTAGTTATATTAAGTAATTAATTTCATTAAGTAATCATCCATTAATTACTTACATTAATTAAATCAACCTTAAATTAATTGCAATAAGTAATTGTCATTGATAAGTCAATAATGATCCTTTAATTAAGACCTTCATTAATCAAGATAAATTCTTTGTCTAAACTGATCACTTAATACAACACTTAAATCTCATTAAATTAAATAAATTATCAATAATAAATAAATAAAATTTAAAACCTTTATGTTAATTAATAATAAAAACATTTATTTAAGATAACCATTTATCTTCTTAAAATCTTACTAACCACTGAATTCCATTACTAAGTTATTTAAAATTAACTTTAAAACAAAGGCTATACGTATCTTAAATACCTTTAAACTTAGTTAATTTAAAATAATTTGATTTAAGACCTTTTAACCAATTTAAACTTGGATAATCATTTATTATTTACAAAAGAACTAGTTTTAACAAAAATAGTTTTAATTAAAACTTGATTTTTTAAAAAAAATTTAAAACTGGTTTTATACAAATCTTAGACCCAAGCTCAACCCAAGTTCTTCCCGAGCATCCCTACGAGAAACTCGCTACCTCCCTTCCTTCGAGCAAATACACAAACTACTTCGAGTTCGTTCTCGAGCTATCTTCTTCTTCCCGATCCAAATCTACCCAAATACGTTGATATATTATGCACGTGCACCGAAGCTCTGTCGCACTCCAGTCGTCCTCGCCACCTTCCACAAGTCATCGACGATCCACCCCAAGTGTCTGACCGCCAAGATCCTCAAGTCGATGATGAAATTGACATTTTAGTAAATTGACACAACTTCAAACAAACTGGGCTACTAAAGATCACCTCGGCCCGCCTATTCCAATCATCGGAATACTCGCCGTCCCACCTAGAGTCGTGCCACAACACCATGTTTCGATTCCCATTGATCCAAGCTAGTCCGATGATCTCACTTGGCGCAAATGCTTAGAGAACAACGTCAAACAAAACCCAGCCTTAAACCCTACATCATCGATGATCGGCTACCACAACACAGTATAAAACCACCTACTATTTTTCCAGGAATTGGCATCCTCCAAACTACCTTCGACACCTACCCCGATGATCCCATACCCGCCGATCGACGGTAATCGATGTAAAACTCAAAAACGTTCAACCCAAGATATCTCGTTATTCTTGATATTAAAAATCATGATTTCACTCTCTAAATTCATCATTTGCAAGTACTAATAAGATTATATAATCAAAATAAGGCGTTTAAATATTTGGCTTTTTATCTTTAGATGATTATCACTGTAAATCTTTGGTTTCCAGCAAACTATTTGTTAATTATACTTAATTATATTTCTATAAATAGGTTTTTGTTATTAAAAACAGTTTCCTTTTAGAGTTCACAAACTAAAGTTGCATGTATGCAAAGAAATTGAATTGTTGTACTTTATTTAGAAGCTTGTGTAATAGAACAAAGATGGATATACACATATACATAGACATGCAGCAAATATTCTATGTTTATATATATAAATATACATGCAGAAATATCTTCATCTATTCAAATGTTTTACAATCACACAACAAGCATTTATCACAGGCAGATCGAGATACATACATATATATAGGGTTAAGAGTTTACTCGCCTTATTTTTTTTCCAAAGACAGAGAAGAAGCCTTGAACAAAAATCTAGAAAAACTAGAAATTAAGGTTTGATCTAATTTGCTTTGTCATAACTGTTGTTTGCTTTGGATCTACTTGTTGATTGCTTGCTAATTTCAAGTTTAAAGCTTAAGAAAAACTATTTGTTTGATTTTTCTTTTCATCTGAGTTGATCATTCCAGTTTGAAACTTTGAAATGATTGCTTTATTTTCGAGTTTGCTTGCTTCAGATTTGAACTTTGCTTAGATTTCCAGGTTTTCTTTTCTGTTTTTACTTTGGGTTTCCAGGTTTTGTTTAAAAGATTTGAAAATGAGGATTGAAGAATGTTGAACTATTTTGTTTTTTATTTTCTTTTCTTTTTGTTTCCAGATTTCATTTTCAGAAAATGATGAAGAGAAAGTATATTGAGAAGTGAAGAAAATATAGCCTGGTGCATTGAATCCTCATTTGTATATAATTGAATTTCAAAAGAAAAATGATTTTTTCCACTTGTTTAACTCAAATTGTATTATGCTAACACTAGTTTGATTATTATGAGAAATGTTTACATTTGTTAATTAGTGTTGTATTCTTCTTACACTTGTTAAAATATTTAATTTTATATTTAAGCCCTTGCCTCATTTTTATATTTAATCTATAAATTATGTTTTAAACCTTGTTTATAAATTATTTATAAATTTACATATATATTATTTACATATATATATGTTTGTTAAAGTTTTTATTAATTCTTGTTTTATGTTTTTATTAATTAAGTATTATGAGATATATTTGGTATATATACAAATTGTATTTTTTTAGAAGAGGTGATCCTTTTATAAATCTTATTTAATTTCAAAAGATCTATATATATATTAAAAATTTTATTTATTTTCGACTTTATATTTATATTCATGCATTTTATATTATTTGTACTTATACAACTTTTAAAGAAAATGATTTAACTAAATTATATGCTAATAAATATATATTAACATATATATTAGAATTTAATCCATAAATACCCTTTTTATTATATTAAATTTATAACATACTTCCAAAATATAGATATACACATACATATATAATAATTCCAAGTTTATTATATTGAATTCAAATCCAATTTATTTTAAAAATATTTATTTTTTGATTTTCAAATTTATATCCTATTAAAAATCAATTTATATACATAAATATAAATAAACAAACGTATATTATTTATTTTGGAAAACTGAAATTCAGATTTCAAATTAAAATTTATTTACATAAATAAATAGGCACATATCTTATTTAATTTGAAAAATATCAAATAAATTCACAATTTAATTCCAAAAATTAAATTAATTACCAATTTATATTTGGTTTAAAACTGGGAATGTTACAATTTGAAAGTTAGTTTAACTTGAATTTCAAATTTAACCATTTATTTGGCAATTAAATTATTGAATTCGATTTTTGAAATTGGGTAAAATATGTGAAATCTTCAGTTTTATGCTTATTAAAAATATTTCAAAGGCTTATAAAATTTATATTTATAGTGCTAAAGATAATAAAAGTTTAAAATTAAATTCGGAAGTGTTTTGTTCAGTTTTGAAAATATATTGTTTAAAATGATATTTAAAAATAGCTTTCCGAGGCATAGTCTCGGATTTCGACGTAATCAGTTCCATTGGATCCGTAGTATTTTATTATTATCGAATTTCAAATTTCGTAGTGTTTGGAGTTATCGTGAGGTCGTACGGTAGGTTAATGCCATGAAATCTACATCGAAAATTTAACATAATAATTGAGTCTAAAAAGCTATCTTCTCCATACGATCGAATTAGGACTCGAAATATTTTCCATTGCGTTCAGAATAGGGGTATAACATTATAAACGCCTGGTGGCATGCCTGATAGGATGTAAAGATTTTAAGCTACAATTTCAAGACGATTTAAATTTGAATTTGAATTTAAATATAATATTATTGCATTTAATACCGTGGCAGGCCTTTGAAGACACATATTCTGCTTTACAACACATGTTCTTCCTGAAGACACGCGTCTTCTTTTATAAAAAAAATTGGACGAAACAAATATCTTTAAAACAAAATCTCATTCTCTCTGCCATACTCGAAATCAATTCGTATCAGACTAAAAAAATGAGAATGGTGGCCGCAAGAATTCGCATCTCACGTTCATCTCTTCTTTTCCCTCAGCTCTCACTTAATGCGAATCGTGATGTGATGTGTGGCAGAACAGTGGAAGGAGTCGACTCATGTGGGGTTTCGCGAGCTCGAGGGCGTGACGGCAGGGGGCTGCGGCGATTTCTTGCTCGAGGTATTTTGGGAAGAGGATCGTGTTGATTGGGTTCGGTGAACCCTAATTCGCAGTCGCACATGGTCAAGGTGAGGGCCGCCGTTGTTTGAAGTGGAAAATGCGAGGGAGGAGCTGGATCGACGCAGCGAAGACGTCGCGTGTGGGTTTGGATATCGCGATTTGGGGATTGTTCTATATTGTAGTTGTAACGACCTGTAATTTTCGTTAATTAAATTCGTCGTTTTAATAAGATTTACGTAAATTTAATTTAGAAGAAATAAAGATTTTATAATTAATAATGAAGCAAATGCTGAGAATGAAATGAAACCATGGGAATATAAGGCTAAGTATTTACAGTTGAAACAAAATGACGAATAAATTAAAGTGATGTAAATTGTTATACTAGGCTAGGGGTTGCATATAAGAGAACAAAGGTAAGTAGTGAATTTAGTTAATGAATTAATAATATTAAATAGTAAATTGAATTAAATCAATGTCCGGTACAAATTGAAATATTGTTTGGAATTAATGCTTATAAATTGTAAGCATTTAATTTACAAATGAAATCAGTGTACTAATTTAGTTTTAACTGAATGTAAATTAATGAAATTATGTAATAGTTGATAAATGATGGCATTCATGAATGAAATAAGATTTGTAAGTAATAAAGGAATAATTGAAATAAACATATACCAATGAAATAGTATATTGATTTATATAGACTTAATAAAAGAGTTGAATTGAATCAATCTATTTAGTTGAAACTAATTAATTGGTATGCAAATTATAAATGGGTTTATAGTAAGAAATTATACTACCGTGAATTGGAATTAAGATGAAATTGAAAAATTCAAGTATGTGATGCAAATATATCATATATTGCAGTGGAATAAAAAAATTAGTGTTATTATAGCCAGGTTGGTAAGTAACAAACTTATAACTGAATTTAAAAGAAAATAGGTGACAATGAATATAGATTGTTCATTTATTTTGATGTGTTAAATAAATTTTGGTATTCAATCGCAATAAATATAAATAATTAATTGAAACTGTTGTAAGGTCAAAATTTATTGCATATAATAAATTGGGGGATAGATTTCATTAAAGGTAATTTATTTATTATGTTAATGTAAATTAAAATAATTAGAGGTACGTAAATGATGATTAATACCATGTTTGGAAGTTGTAATTTAGAGGATATTAAGAATTAGGAATTGAATTTGAATTATTTGCAATACAAATAAAGAAAATGTTACGTTATTGCTAACTGAGGGAATCATTAATTAATTGAATGAAAGTTAAATCAGTGGAATTAATGGAGATTAATTTACATTAGTTATTTAGGGTAGTGACAAAATTTGGTAATCCATTTTCAATTAATGACAATAGTATTGATATAAGCTAATAAGTTAAATGTCAATGCAATACCAATTAATGGATTGAATGTGATTACGAAATTGGAATTAGATAAATACAGTAAATAATTCAGGTCAAACAAATTTATGGAACAAATGTTAAGATCTTAACCGATGATAATTAATAATTGAAGATAATGTAAATTTCATTTATAATATGTCTATGGGTGAATGAAAAGATTGTAAATAAAGATTTGTTTATTTATATGAATATAAAGAATTAAGGAAATTGAGTTTTTGCAATTAAGTAAAAATTAAACATTTATTCTTACGTTAATTGAAAATTTAGTTGAAATTGAAAAATATTTATGTATGTTAATTTCAACCATTTGGCTATAATGGATTGAATAATAAGAATTAAGATTTAATTCAATGAAATTTTTGGAAACTTAATTGATAATTTCTAAATTTAATAAAAATGAAAATTTGACACTGAAATGGGAAGTTAATCAACTTTAAATTGACCTTTAAATTGTTTAAAACATTGTAATTTGATTGAGACATATAAAGGTAATAAAATTTGTCAAATTTAAGATTTAAAAAAAATTGGATTTTATTAATGAATTTTTAATTTATTTAATTAATATAAAATTAGCCATTTTGGTCACTGACTCGGATTTCGACGAAACCAGTTTCATCGGATCCGTAACGGTGAATTATAATAGTGTTTAAAGTTTCATAACGATCGGACTTGTCGTTTGATCGTACCGACTAGAAACGCCTTGAAATTTATGCAATTTAAATCAATCGAAATCAATTTGGAAAAATTGAATTTAGCATAACTTCTTCATACGATGGAATTTAGACTTGAAACTTGTTCCATCGCGTTTAAAATATTTAAAAACATCTATTTTGATATATGGGATGATTCATTTTCATTCCGGAGCCGAAACGGACTTTTCAGGGGCATTTTTGTCATTCAAACAAATTGACTTGAACAATAACCTACGAAAATGATGGAACTGGGCTTCGAAACCAGTACCATTACGTTCAGAAGACCATTTTATGTTAGGATCGTCTGTCAGCACGCTTAAATTGGACTCTGACCCGTTTTTGACGTTAAACTCTATAAATACGCACGCAAACCGAGACAGTTTTATTATTATTTTATTTCAAAAACCCTAATTCTATACCATGGCTGCCACTTATTCAATGGCCAGAAATTGCTTATCTTCTTTCCTCAATATCTTTCAATCCATTCAACGAAATCGAAAAATTCCAAAAGCATAGTTGTAGATCTCGGCGAGCTCTTCAAATCCATACGGTTGATCTATGCTATTGGACCACGGATTCGCCAGAATCTGGCTTGGAAGCATGGACATATTTTTTTAGATTGCGTGCAAATGGTAGCGTGTGGTGATATGAAACTTGGTCCGTAGGTGGCTCTCAAGGTGGCGCACACACTGGTAATCGCTGATCGAACTCTATATGTCTCGAGTTGCGTGCGCACGGAAGAAAGTGGCACGTGCGTGATTGGTTAGTAAGTTCGTGGATAAGGAAGGAGAGGATGGTACATTTTTTTATGTATTAATTAATTATGTTATATTAAAGTTTAAATCTTTTAAGTCGAATAGCTTTTGCGTACAAGCTCGGATCACGCGCGGTTTATTTTGTTGGGATTGTATCGGAATTCCAGACATTTTGGCGTTGGTTTGGACGGATTTGGAGACTGTCAAATTTTTCGGTTTAAATTGAATTTAGATTCAATTTAAATTCAAAAGGTGAGTGTTTTGACCCACTCACAACTTCTAAGTTATCTTATGTTTGTTAAATTGATTTAAGATATGAGTAGAAATTTATTTATGACTGTTTTGCATATTTTATTCATCATCTCAGTTAAATCGCATTTATTTAATTTAACTATTAATTAATTTTATTATTGCATATAAACTGATAGTTAAAATTTATTTATTTTGCATATAAACTGCTAGTTAAACTTTTATTTATTTATTTTGAATATAAACTGTTCGTTGATACCTGATATGTTTTATATGCTCTATTGATGTTTGTTTAAATTGACGATGATTGAAATAAAATTGGTTGATGATTGGTATTGGGTGAATGGATGATGTGTTCCATATTATATAAACTGCAAGTTATTATGCATTCTCATTTCATTCGGGATTGCGGTTTGAAATGATATACAACCGCATTTTTATTTTTAAATTGCGGATTGAAATGATAAATATCCGTATCACTTGACCATAGGATAGAAAATTATATACATGCACCACAGTATATATATATAATTATTTTTGAAATGATTTTTATGGTTTGGATAGGATGCGGTTAAATAAATATTAATTTTGATCTTATATAAAATCTTATTTTATATATACATATATAGTTAAATTATTGAATTTAAGCTATTTATGAATCTGTTAAATGAAAATAAATAAGTTGAATAATGGAGTTTGATAATTTATATTTTATGTTTAAGTACAGGTTTAAGATCTTGTGTATATATAGAGTTAAATGATTTAAATCAATTAAGATTGGGAGTTAAATTGGAAATTTATTTGGAATAGAGCTTAATTAAGAATTTAACTTCATAAGTTGATGTAAAATTTATTAACTTGAAATTTAAAAAGGTATGATATCTATAACTGAATTTTTATTCAAGATGAATTAAACGAATAATTCTATCATAAATAAATTGAAGGAAATGATTATGTTGTTAGTAATTGGAGTTTTATTTTAAATGATTTTTTATTTATTATGTAAATATTTCAAAAACTATATAATAGGACAATGAATTGTTGAATATAAATTTCCAACTTTAAGTTTTGAAATGGTTAAATACTCCAAGTTAGAAATATATTAAATTTAAGTGGTTTATTCAACTTAAAGGGAATTTAAAATTTATGGTTTAGACTAAAATTTTAAATGAATAAATTGTAAAGTCGTGGAAATTATTTTATGAAGAAATTTTAAATTCAAACTGTTTTATTTTATATACCGTTGAATATCCAAACCATTTAAGTTTTGAAAGTCATGGTTTTAAAACTATGGATTTCGAAGTATTATGTGGAAAGCTAAATTTCAAATATTTGGTTTCAAGGTATTATAAATCTTAAAAGTGGCATGATTTTGGAAAAGAAATATATTTGAAATAAAATGATATCATATTTATTTGGGTTTTAAAAGGGAATGATATCGTATTTATGGGTTTTGAAATGGATAATTATATTCTGCTTTTGAAAGCATAATTATTTTTAAATGACCGCGGTGTTATAATAACGTTTGGTTGTTGAAGAGACCGGGATCGGAAGTTGTCATACTCTCTACCAACTCCGAAAACCACTTTAACAACCGTGTACGTGGTGGAGATTCCAGAATGGAGTAGGTTGGTGGCGACATTTCCTTTAAGGTAAATACGTGGACCCGACTCCCGTGAGTTGGAATAAGGTGGCTAAAACAGAAGCGATTCTCGGGCCAAGGGGGTTAGCGCCCTTTATCGGACACTCCTCTTCAATACTACTCTGACATTGGATTGATTCGGTGGCCACCTTTACTTTTGATTTTAGGGGGAGTTTGTTCGAGGTGGGCGGTAGCTGCGGCTATGCGTTACCACCAGCCCGGATGCGTAATTGGTAAATCTACCCTGGCATTGCCTAGTTGTGCCGTGTTACCTACCCTATCGCGCCTTATACGATTTTGGTTTTGTACAATACCTATGGACTGCCCTCTGACGACGCCCAGTACGAGGGAGATTACGGTACTGTATAGACTATGAGAATATATTATGTGTTAAGGTGGAAAATGTAAAGCCTTAGCGCTATTTAAAAGTAAGTTTATTTTACAATTAGACACTATTATAATAGCGAAATATACTACATAGTAAATAGTTTAACGGATCCTTAGGAGATGTAAATCCCGAGCATCTCTTGAGTTACTGCACTCATATTCATTTCTGTTAATTTAACTTACATAAGATCTTTTAGTTCTGACTCGAGTGTTTGTCTTTTCAATTCGCTCGGGTCAGTCCGAGCGTTTCAGGATTTGAAGATTTTTCTGGAGAAGAAGACGAAGATTTCATTACTATTATTATTATTATTATATATTATATGGTTCCACTACACTGTATTCCGCTGCATTAATATTATTGGTATGTGAACTCTGATATTTATTGTATAAAGAAGAATCAAATGTTTGTAAACGGTTTTATGAACTGTATATTTATTATTATATTTTATCCTTCCGCTGTGAGATTCTTTTTGTTTTATTCTTTCTCGTTTTTCTTATTTACCCCATAACAATCCGCCCTTCCGCATGGTTTGAATTGGCACGTGTGTAGATTTAAAGCGTTCGAAAAGGCGGGAAGTTACATCTGATATCAGAGCTTTGGTTTAGCGATAAACCTTAGCTTTGTGGGGTTTGACTCTTTACTAATAGGGTAGTAATACCTTATGGGAGTCGCTGAGTGTATATATATGAGAGAGCGTATTTGTTAGTGTTATGAAAAGGTTTTAATATTGTGTTAATCTGTTCCGTTTTGTATTTATAAATTCTGGTTAGCGCATGGGACGCTATGACATCAATAGGGATTTCTAAATACTTAATAGGACAGACCGACATAATATTTGTTTTAATATAGGTGTATGAAATAATTTTGCCTATTATATTTTCTATATACAAAATAATAAATTTTACATTTGGTTGTAGTATTGTTAGGTAATAAATTTATAATTAATAGTCGAAATAGGATTGAAAATAAGGTAAATGAAATTGAAAACTTAAAGCTTTAGTTCCGGGATTTTGAAAATGTCTTTTGAGTAATTTTGAATACAATGATATTGTTCATAAGTAGTTTCTGATATAAATATTTCCATATAAATTGAAAGAATTGTTTTAAAAAGGGAATTTCGAAAAGAAAATTTGTGTACTCCCCTCTCTGTCGCTGGAAAATAATTTCGTTGATGGCGGCCGCAACATCGACATTCATTTTCGAGTTTCGAAGTGGGAAGGGCACTGGAGTAGTTTTACTACAGATTTAATTTGATAAATAAATATAAATTTTAATTGTTTTAAATATAATTGAATACATAAATGGTAAGTATATGTTACCTATTATCTTTAAAATGATTTGAAATAAAACCGGTATTTAATTCTTAAGTTTCCATTAATAAATAGTTTCAATCATTGTAGTGAATTGGAACGAAGGTAATTAATAAATTGAAGCCTCTAAAGGAAATAAGAGATTTAATGCTAAGTTATAAATAGTATTAAATGAAATTTGAAATTGGAACCTATGAAATAAAGGATATAGTTATTGAACATTTAATAAAAGGTAAAAATTTATTGAACAATGAATCAATTAAAAGAAATGAGAAAACTTGTATAACCTTCAATTACATTCTTTAAAAGCATATATATAACTTACCAAATATTAAAAGTTGAAATGTTTAATAAGGAATGTAATAGAAATTGTACAGTGAAAGTATGTAATGAAAGTGTTCAATAATTAGAATTGGTGGTATAGAGTTATAAACTTAAGCTTAAATTGAAAAGACTACAAATTAAAACAGAAAAGTGAGTATTGTAAATGGAATTTGGTAATAAAAAAATGATAAATAAAATTAGTAGGAAAATGAAACTGTAATAAATAAATGAGGACATGCAATAATAAATGAATGAATAATTATAACGAAATAAAAGGAACTGGCATGACCTGAGTTAATGGAATTGAATAATTGTAAGTAGTAAGTAAAAATAAATGAAGAAAACATTTAATGAGTAAATGTAAATTTAAAAGATAAATCACTGTATAAATAAAAAGAAAATGAAACAACAAAGATATGAAAGGAAATTAATAATAAGTTAAGTTGATTGTTGTTTGGATTTGTTGTTGTTTAGTCGATGGTTGTTTGGGCAATGATACTTTAAAATTGGATTAGAATAAATGAATAATCTATCTAGTTGATCTAAGACTGTTGAGTAAATGATGCGCTAGTAGTTTATTCTTCATTCCGTACAATTTAAAAGTTTTGAACCCGAACAACTATTTGTTTGTTTGATTGAATGGTTGCTTTGTATTGGTTGTGTATGCTGTTTGTTGAAATTGATGGTTGTTGTATTGATTTGTTGTTAGTGATTGAAACCACTTAAATATTTCACTTTATATAAATTATTAACCCTTTGGATTTTATAAGTGAAATGCAGGTTATGGAAGCAATTGCTACTGCTTTTGGTTCCATAAATTAAGAGTAAATTGCCCGACAAATAGGTACCTTTCGGATTACGGTTTATAGCGCTATTTTGTATATTTTCCCGTGTTGGGATATTATTTTGGATATTATATGTGATATTTTGATATATTTGATATTATATTTTCTCCCGAGCCTCCCCGTACAAAGGAGACTCTGCCAAAATTTTCCATAAATTTTGGACTTAGAAAATATTTTGAAAATGTTTTCCAAACTTTATTAGTTTGAGTATAAAAAAAATTAATGATTATAAATTAGTATATTCTATCTAAATTAATTTTGTAAATTTATTTGTTTATAAATTCAATATTTGATATGATATTGATTTCTTAATTCTTCTTTTCCCTTCTTTTTCCTTTCCGGGGCCGAAAAGTTTTGAATGTGGGAGAGTGCAACGACCCGTAATTTTCGTTAATTAAATTCGTCATTTAATAAGATTTACGTAAATTTAATTTAGAAGAAATAAAGATTTTATAATTAACAATGAAGCAAATGCTGAGAATGAAATGAAACCATGGGAATATAAGGCTAAGTATTTACAGTTGAAACAAAATGACGAATAAATTAAAGTGATGTAAATTGTTATACTAGGCTAAGAGTTGCATATAAGAGAACAAAGGTAAGTAGTGAATTTAGTTAATGAATTAATAATATTAAATAGTAAATTGAATTAAATCAATGTCCGGTAAAAATTGGAATATTGTTTGGAATGAAAGCTTAGAAATTGTAAGCATTTAATTTACAAATGAAATCAGTGTATTAATTTAGTTGTAACTGAATGTAAATTAATGAAATTATGTAATAGTTGATAAATGATGGCATTCATGAATGAAATAAGATTTGTAAGTAATAAAGGAATAATTGAAATAAACATTTACCAATGAAATAGTATACTGATTTATATAGACTTAATAAAAGAGTTGAATTGAATCAATCTATTTAGTTGAAACTAATTAATTGGTATGCAAACTATAAATAGGTTTATAGTAAGAAATTATACTACCGTGAATTGGAATTAAGATGAAACTGAAAAATTCAAGTATGTGATGCAAATATATCATATATAGCAGTGGAATAAAAAATTAGTGTTATTATAACCTGGTTGGTAAGTAACAAACTTATAACTGAATTTAAAAGAAAATAGGTGACAATGAATATAGATTGTTTATTTATTTGATGTGTTAAATAAATTTTGGTATTCAATCGCAATAAATATAAATAATTAATTGAAACTGTTGTAAGGTCAAAATTTATTGCATATAATAAATTGGGGGATAGATTTCATTAAAGGTAATTTATTTATTATGTTAATGTAAATTAAAATAATTAGAGTTATGTTAATGATGATTAATACCATGTTTGGAAGTTGTAATTTAGAGGATATTAAGAATTAGGAATTGAATTAGGAATTATTTGCAATACAAATAAAGAAAATGTTACGTTATTGCTAACTGAGGGAATCATTAATTAATTGAATGAAAGTTAAATCAGTGGAATTAATGGAGATTAATTTACATTAGTTATTTAGGGTAGTGACTAGATTTGGTAATCTAATTTGCAATTAATGACAATAGTGTTGACATAAGCTAATAAGTTAAATGTCAATGCAATACCAATTAATGGATTGAATGTGATTACGAAATTGGAATTAGACAAATGAAGTAAATAATTCAGGGCAAATAAATTTATGGAACAAATGTTAAGATCTTAACTGTTGGTAATTAATAATTGAAGATAATGTAAATTCCATTTATAATATGACTATGGGTGAATGAAAAGATTGTAAATCAAGATTTGTTTATTTATGTGAATATAAAGAATTAAGATAATTGAGTTTTTGCAATTAAGTAAAAATTAAACATTTATTTTTACGTTAATTGAAAATTTAGTTGAAATTGAAAAATATTTATGTATGTTAATTTCATCCATTTGGCTATAATGGATTGAATAATAAGAATGAAGATTTAATTGAATGAAATTTTTGAAAACTCAATTGATAATTTCTAAATTTAATAAAAATGAAAATTTGACACTGAAATGGGAAGTTAATCAACTTTAAATTGACCTTTAAATTATTTAAAACATTGTAATTTGATTGAGACATATGAAGGTAATAAAATTTGTCAAATTTAAGATTTAAAAAAAAAATTGGATTATATTAATGAATTTTTAATTTATTTAATTAATATAAAATTAGCCATTTTGGCCACTGACTCGGATTTTGACGAAACCAGTTTCATCGGATCCGTAACGGTGAATTATAATAGTGTTTCTAGTTTCATAACGATCGGACTTGTCGTTTGATCGTACCGACTCGAAACGCCTTGAAATTTATGCAATTTAAATCAATCGAAATCAATTTGAAAAAATTGAATTTAGCATAACTTCTTCATACGATGGAATTTGGACTTGAAACTTGTTCCATCGCGTTTAAAATATTTAAAAACATCTATTTTGATATATGAGATGATTCATTTTCGTTCCAGAGCCGAAACGGACTTTTCAGGGGCATTTTCATTATTCAAACAAATTGACTTGAACAGTAACCTACGAAAAATAATGGAACTGGGCTTCGAAACCAGTACCATTGCGTTTAGAAGGCCTTTTTATGTTAGGATCGCCTATCAGCACGCTTAAATTGGACTCTGGCCCTATTTTGACGTTAAACTCTACAAATACGCACGCAAACCGAGACACTTTTATTATTATTTATTTCAGAAACCCAATTCTATACCATGGCCGCCACTTATTCAATGGCCAGAAATTGTTTATCTTCTTTCCTCAATATCTTTCAATCTGTTCAACGAAATCGAAAAATTGCAAAAGCAAAGTTGTAGATCTCGGCGAGCTCTTCAAATCCATATGGTTGATTTATGCTATTGGACCACGGATTCGCCAGAATATGGCTTGGAAGCATGGACGTATTTTCTTGGATTGCGTGCAAACAGTAGCGAGTGGTGATATGAAACTTGGTCCGTAGGTGGCTCTCAAGGTGGCGCACACACTGGTAGTCGCTGATCGAACTCTATATGTCTCGAGTTGCGTACGCACGGAAGAAAGTGGCGCGTGCGTGATGGGTTAGTAGGTTCGTTGATAAGGAAGGAGAGGATGGTACGTTAGATTTTTTTTATGTATTAATTAATTATTTTATATTAAAATTTAAATCTTTTAACTCAAATAACTTTTTCGTACGAGCTCGGATTCACGCGCGGTTTATTTTGCTAGGGTTGTATCGGAATTCCAGACATTTTGGCGGTGGTTTGGACAGATTTGGAGACTGTCAAATTTTGGGTTTAAATTGAATTTAGATTCAATCTAAATTCAAAAGGTGAGTGTTTTACCCCACTCACAACTTCTAAGTTATCTTATGTTTGTTAAATTGATTTAAGATATGAGTAGAAATTTATTTATGACTGTTTTGCATATTTTATTCATCATCTCAGTTAAATCGCATTTATCTAATTTAACTGTAATTAATTTTATTATTGCATATAAACTGACAGTTAAAATTTATTTATTTTGCATATAAACTGCTAGTTAAACAGTTATTTATTTATTTATTTTGAATATAAACTGTTCGTTGATACCTGATATGTTTTATATGCTCTATTGATGTTTGTTTAAATTGACGATGATTGAAATAAAATTGGTTGATGATTGATATTGGGTGAGTGGATGATGTGCTCCATATTATATAAACTGCAAGTTATTATGCATTCTCATTTCATTCGGGATTGCGGTTTGAAATGATATACAACCGCATTTTTATTTTTAAATTGCAGATTGAAATGATAAATATCCGTATCACTTGACCATATGATAGAAAATTATATACATGCACCGCAGTATATATATAAAATTATTTTTGAAATGATTTCTATGGTTTGGATAGGATGCGGTTAAATAAATATTAATTTTGATCTTATATAAAATCTTATTTTATATATACATATATAGTTAAATTATTGAATTTAAGCTATGTATGAATTTGTTAAATGAAAATAAATAAGTTGAATAATGGAGTTTGATAATTAATATTACATGTTTAAGTACAGGTTTAAGATCTTGTGTATATATAGAGTTAAATGACTTAAATCAATTAAGATTGGGAGTTAAATTGAAAATTTATTTTGAATAGAGCTTAATTAAGAATTTAACTTCATAAGTTGATGTAAAATTTATTAACTTGAAATTTAAAAAGGTATGATATCTATAACTGAATTTTTATTCAAGATGAATTAAACGAATAATTCTAGCATAAATAAATTGAAGGAAATGATTAAGTTGTTAGTAATTGGAGTTTTATTTCAAATGATTTTTGATTTATTATGTAAACATTTCAAAAACTATATAATAGGACAATGAATTGTTGAATATAAGTTTCCAACCTTAAGTTTTGAAATTGTTAAATACTCCAAGTTAGAAATATATTAAATTGAAGTGGTTTATTCAAGTGAAAGGGAATTTAAAATTTATGGTTTAGACTAAAATTTTAAATGAATAAATTGTAAAGTCGCGGAAATTATTTTATAAAGAAATTTTAAATTCAAACTGTTTTATTTTATATACCGTTGAATATCCAAACCATTTAAGTTTTGAAAGTTATGGTTTTAAAACTATGGATTTCGAAGTATTATGTGGAAAGTTAGATTTCAAATATTTGGTTTCGAGGTATTATAAATCTTAAAAGTGGCATGATTTTGGAAAAGAAATATATTTGAAATAAAATGATATCATATTTATTTGGGTTTTAAAAGGGAATGATATCGTATTTATGGGTTTTGAAATGGATAATTATATTCTGGTTTTGAAAACATAATTATTTTTAAATGACCGCGGTGTTATAATAACGTTTGGTTGTTGAAGAGACCGGGATAGGAAGTTGTCATACTCTCTGCCAACTCCGAAAACCACTTTAACAACCGTGTACGCGGTGGAGATTCCAGAATGGAGTAGGTTGGTGGCGGCGTTTCCTTTAAGGTAAATACGTGGACCCGACTCCCGTGAGTTGGCATAAGGTGGCTAAAACAGGAGCGATTCTCGGGCCAAGGGGGTTAGCGCCCTTTATCGAACACTCCTCTTCAATACTACTCTGACATTGGATTGATTTGGTGGCCACCTTTACTTTTGATTTCAGGGGGAGTTTGTTCGTGGTGGGCGGTAGCTGCGGCTATGCGTTACCACCAGCCCGGATGCGTAATTGGTATATCTACCCTGGCATTGCCTAGTTGTGCCGTGTCACCTACCCTATCGCGCCTTATACGATTTTGGTTTTGTACTGTACCTATGGAGTGCCCTCTGACGATGCCCAGTACGGGGGAGATTATGGTACTGTATAGACTATGGGAATATATTATGTGTTAAGGTGGAAAATGTAAAGCCATAACGCTATTTAAAAGTAAGTTTATTTTACAATTAGACACTATTATAATAGCGAAATATACTACATAGTAAATAGTTTAACGGATCCTTAGGAAATGTAAATCCCGAGCATCTCTTGAGTTACTGCACTCATGTTCATTTCTGTTAATTTAACTTACATAAGATCTTTTAGTTCTGACTCGAGTGTTTGTCTTTTCAATTCGCTTGGGTCAGTCCGAGCGTTTCAGGATTTGAAGATTTTTCTAGAGAAGAAGACGAAGATTTCATTACTATTATTATTATATATTATATGGTTCGACTACACTGTATTCCGCTGCATTAATATTATTGGTATGTGAACTCTGATATTTATTGTATAAAGAAGAATCAAATGTTTGTAAACAGTTTTATGAACTGTATATTTATTATTATATTTTATCCTTCTACTGTGAGATTCTGTTTTGTTTTATTCTTTCTCGTTTTTCTTATTTACCCCATAACAATCCGCCCTTCTGTATGGTTTGAATTGGCACGTGTGTCGATTTAAAGCGTTCGAAAAGGCGGGAAGTTACGATAGTGAGGTATATTAACATTTATTTTAAATTGCGTTGTCTATTTATTTATTTATCTGAAAATAGTAAGTTTAGATTGTTGATTTCGAAAAAGTTCTATCTTTATTTAATATATATAAGTTAGAATTTTTTTTATTTCAGTAAGGTATAATGTAACATCCCGTATTTTTAAGCCATTGAATTTGAACATTTAATTTGTTTTAAATGTTTAATGTGTTTCTTAATTGATTTTGAAATGAATGGATTCGGGTTCAATCAATGAAATAAGCTATAATTTTTAATTATAGTATTCCGGTTGAATTTGAATAATGGGAAAATAATAATTTAAATACTCGAAATTGGAATAAAAGTAAATCTGGATGTAAATAGTGATGAAAATGGTTTTAAAAATTTATTTTGAGTTATTTGAGTGTAAATAGCGTGGTGGGAATTTTAGAAGAATTTTAAAGTTGATAAATTAATATTTGGGATTTTATATTAATTTAAAAATGAATTTAATATGATTAAAATATTGCAATTAATCCGATTTTAATCCGGAATGAGCCAGAATGATTTTTATTGTGCTTATAAATTTTATGTGATTTATTATTAAGTTATTAAAATTTTAAAAATGAAATTTTAAGCGTTTTCGTCAATTATGAAAATCGCTTGATTTAATCGACGAGTAAAATAGCCTTTCGGGGCACAGTCTCGGAATTCGACGAAACCAGTCCCATTGGATCCGTAATAGTTAGTTATTACCAGATTTCAATTTTCGTAGCAATCAGAGTTGTCGTTTGACCCCGGTAGCTCAAAACGCATCGAAATTGTTTTAATCGGTTTAAATTAAAATTGATCGTTTAATTCCGTAACTCACACGTATGACCGAATTAGCTTACGAAACCTATTCCATTGTGTCCGGAACGTGGAAAAACCCTGGGAACGCCTGTCGTCACGTGTGTTTTGGAGTTCGTTTGCATAAGTTGTTAAATTGAGAATATATTAATAAAATAATATTAAACAATTTATATATATATATATATATATATATATATATATATATTCATCTCTTTTTGTTAAACCCTAGCTTCAAAACGTGAGCCGCCAGTTACAACATTTTAATGGCTGAGAATCTTCTTTGTTCGTCTCTAATTTTCGAGCAATCCTCGCATGGATTTTAAAAACTTTCTACTGGGAAAACGTAAGGCTAGATGAACTCTTGAAATCCAACGGTGGATCTTGTCTATAGTCTTCGTTTGGAGGAGTTACTTGGCTCCGTTCGTGCGCGTTTGTACTCGATTCCTGGATGTTTAAGGCAACCGAGCTTCTTGAGGTTTAGGGTGGGGGTCGAGGTGATGGAGGGCTTCACGATGGAGGCGTTGGATCGAAGTCTCGGCGATCGTTGCAAGGCCGTGGTTAAGGTTTTTAGTCGCGTATTGGGTTGGTTTCGTACTGGATCTAACGAGTTTGAGGGAGATGATGTGTGGCCTCCTTTCAGTTGCACGTGACAGTAAAATTGTCTTGGGGTAATTATAATAAGAAGAAAATAGTTTTATAAATTCATATACAAACTTTGAAAACTCGTATCTAATACTCCTGTTGTCAGATTCGTACGAAATTTTCGGCGCCAGGATCGCAGAGTTGAACACTACGCGATGGTGCAGATCCGGAGTCATTTCGGGCAAGTAAAAATTTGAGTTAAATCGAATGTCGTTTGGTTTAATTTAAATTTCGAACGCTCGCCGAAACTCAAGGTGAGTTAATCTCACTCACATCTGGAATGTTAGCTGATTTAAGTAGTTGATATTTAAATAATTGTGTGATTGGTTGAAATGTTTATTTATATCAGTCTGGATTGATATATATATTGTTGTGCTAATATTTGTGGATGCAGGGAAAACAGGTTGGAGGGATCCAACTGGATTCCTCACATTATAATAATTATCTTTATAATCGATGTTGTGATCTGTTTTCATATTGTGATTGATAAATCTGAGTTTAAATTGTACTGCGATATTGTTGAAATAAATATAAATCCTGAATTTTAATTGTAAACGGGATTAATTGGGATTTAAGAAAATAAAAGAAATTGTTATATAAAGAATTTAAAGGAATAAAATTTGGGTTTTAAGAAATAAAGAATATGGTTGGATAAACTATAAATTCAGAATTTAATTATAAATGGGTAAATTGAATTTTAGAGAAATAAAAGATATTGTAAAATAATGAATTTAAAAGAATTAAAATTTTAAATCCATTTGGAATGAAAATTGAAAATTGGTAAATCTAGAATGATAAACAAAGTGAAAAGTTATTAGTTGATAAATGGGAAAATAAGATTATGTTATTAAAATATAAACCTGAATTGAAATAAATGGACAGAAATTGTGAGAAGGATTTCTGTGATGTTTAAGTGGAAATGAGTTCCCTAGGAAAACCAAGTTCGAGTTTAAACTGATTTTATAAAAAGGAAGCTTTAAAAATTCAAGCTTGTTTAAAAGAGTGTTTGAAAATATTTATTTTCAAAAGTAACTATTATAAATTAGCAATAGTAAATTTTATAAATATCTTAATAATTATTTTTACAAATGGATTTGTTCAAAAGACTAGTTTTGAACTAAGTTATTGAAATTAGTATTAGCCTTTTAAAAACTCTACTTATAAGTTTAGTTTAAACTAAAACCCTTATTTAAAATCAAGATTTATATCCTAATAAATGGTTTAACTTTAAATATTTTGAAACTATATTTTTAGTAAATAATTAGTAGTAAAGTTACATATTTTAAAGTATATTTCAGAATAAAGTATTTTTACTGTTTTAAATCTAAATGTTTTGAACTTGGTTATTTCAATGGAAATATATGGCAAAGGATTTACCTTGTAAAGGAAGAGTTTTGGGAAATTGTTTTCAAATGAGTTTTGAAACTTTGGAAATATATCTTGTAAAGATATTTGGGTAAATAAATAATATGGGAATTATTTATTGTGTGATGGATGCTTATGGATATTTATGAATATAAATTGATAGTTAAATCACCGACTATCAATATTGGACAACTACGTTGATCGTTTCGAAGAGACCGGGATCGAGATTTATTTCTCGAAAACCACTTCAATCTGGTTTGCACGTTTCGTGCGAAAAACGTGTTCAGAGTCAAAGATGGAGCAGTGAAGTGCAAGGGCTAGTTGCTACTAATCCTGAGGATATTTCCAAATGGATGTAGTAGGAGTAGTGCCTTCGGTTCCGTTCGAACCCGGGACGGACTTGTATGGACGAATGCTTGCGAAACATCGTCAGGTGGAGGATGGGCATTCTAAGTGAAAACGTTCTAAAGGTAACGCTTAGCCTCAAGCCTCATCAACCGAAAATGACTGAAAATCAGGGAATATGCAGCAAGGTTAGGTGGGTCATGCCCAAGCAGGACAAGATATTTCCCCTGTCTAGATGTCCCTTATATATTTCGGCTTAGTGGGTGGTTGGTCGCGCCAACCACGGGGTTTATCTTGTTCGGGACTGTTCAGTAAGGAATGGTTCCGGCTTTGTGTTGCAGGGGATGAATGGAGTAATCCTCGGTACGGTGATCTAGGCCCCGTACTGTGACAGGTGGTACCCCAGTTCCTAGTCATTGTTGGAAATCCATTTTCCCTACGAGCCTTGTACGAGTTTTGTTTGTATTACCCACTTTTGTGGCTAGTAGCTGGAATTTAATAGCTGTAACAATTTCGGCTATTTTATAAGTATTTGTAAATAGACCCTATTATAATATCAGAGGATTTCTATAAAAAGTGTTTTAGCTATCGTAAGGTAAAAACCCGACATGTTTATTTGTGGCGTGGTCTTACGAGATGCTTTTGTTTTCAAAGGATTTTTGAAACTTTAATAATCAATTTGGATGCATTATTATCAGCTGGTATTCCAGACTGACTCGGGTGTTATTTCATTATAATGCTCGGGTCAGACCGAGTATTATATGTTCAGGTCAGGATGCTATGGAGCAGGAGAGGAGATGGAGTCCGAGACGTATTATATGTACCTATATATATTCAGCTGCCATGATTGTATGGTAGGTCTGATTTGTGATTGTTGATGTATGAGATACTCTGATGATATGATGTATAAAACAGTAATAGATTTCATTTTGTGTAAAGTTCTATATTTACTATTATATTTTATTCCACTGCGACTGTGAGATTCTGATATTGTTTAGTTTCTTCTTCTTCAATCTCTTCTTCTTTAACCCTAATGGTTCGTATTTCTGTGCCACTTGAGTCAATTTGTATAGAATGGTGTAGATTCAAGGGGTTCGGATTTGCGGGCTGTTACATATAAAGTAACCTTTTGTTTTAATTTAATACACACACACACACATACACACATGTATGTTCTAATTTAAAACCGAATATATATATATATATATATAATTTTGGTAGGATATAGAAATTTTAAAATATTGTAGAGTGTATAAAGATTGGAGTTTTTTAAATGTATATATAGGTTAATACTTTTAGTACATGTAGTTTCAAAAGAGAATAAATATACATATACCTATTTTTCATTTACTAGTTTATTGTTCCAATAATTTGTTATGGAGATAATATTATTTAATTAACTTATTTAGTTATTTTAGCTACTAAGAAATTACTAAAGGAAAAATTAGTCAAGTTTAGATTATTAGAATGACAATTTACTATTTGACTGTTTTAAATGAGTAATGAAGTTTAAATGTTTATAAAGGTCAAAAATCGTAGAGAACAAGCCAGTTCGGATCAGATTGCAAATTAAAAATGAAAAGTGAGATAATCTCACTCATTTAGATTACTTTTAAATTTAAATAGTTAAATTTAAATTATTGGTTGTTTGCTTGAATTGATATTTTATTGTCAGTATGGATGTGGTATATTATATATAGTAGTATATATATGTATATATATATATATATATTAGAGTGATTGATTTCCTGCATTATATAGCGGACGAGACCCTATGCACCCTAGACAATAACGGATGACCCCAAATACCGCGATATTCCACCTCGAAGTGGGATTGGTATTTTTATATTGTGCTAACATCTACGGATGTAGGGAAATAGGTGGGAGGGATCCAACTGGATTCCTCAAAATATTGTATTTATTTTATATTCAGTAATGTGATTGATGCGATAATCTGTGATGGATTACATTGATTATATTGGGAATGGAAAATATTGGATGCTATGGTTTGATTGAATATATTTGGGTATATTGAGTTATCAAAAATAAATAGATTGGATTTTTGAAGGAATTAAAGAGAGAATTTTTAAGTAAAATAATTATAGAGAATTTGGATAAATTAAAAAAATAAAAGTTGATTTTTTTAAAAGTTCAAATTAATAAATTCCGAGTATGGAAAAAATATTTTGAATAAATAGGAATAAATGAATTTTGAAAACTCAAGAAATATTTTTATAGAACTAAAAGTTTTGTTTTGGAAATTCAAGATTTAAATGTTTTGGGAAGAATAAAAAGGAGAACTTTGGAACTAGAATATGAATTGATATTTCAAATTTAAATACGGTTTTAAACCAAAATAAATGAGTAAAAGCTGGAATTAATGGTTTTGAAATAAAGTTGAGCAAGTAAAGGAGTTTATTTTAAAATGGAGTAAATTTTGGGAAATCGATTTGGAAATTGATTTAGTGTTTGAAACTGTGTTTTAAAAGGAGGATGAGACCACAGAATTTATAAATTGGGTTTATAAAGTGAAATAAGATATAAGTGAGTATTTGGAAGTATAAATTCACAATGGAAATTTATAAAGGAATAGGTAATTTGTTTTAAAAATAAATAATGATTTTATTTTGAAAGGCGTGGGAAAGAAATTTATGGGTTTGAGATGTAAATTAAAATGGGATAAATCGAGAAAGATTTAAAAATGATTAGACGGTTGTTTTGGAATGGAAAGTGTATTTTCCTGAAAAGACAAGTATGTTTTCAAAGCAGACTTTTAAATATAAGTTAGAAGTTGTGATATCCCGGAAGTTCTGGCAATATAAATTTAATAATCTGTGTTTAAATTTAAATTGATTTGATAATTTCTGTAAATAAATTTGAATTGATTTAATAATCTTCTTTAATAATATTTAATTATTGAATTTATCTTTTAATAAGTTAATAAATTGTTTTCTATTTATAATGTGCATATATATTTATATATATTTTAAATACATGAGTTTGGTTTTTAAATTAAATTGATAAAGCAAATTTTCTAATATTTTGAAATTGGGAAATTATGATTTATTTAATTTAAGCTTTTCAAAACTATTTTATTAATAACTAAATGACTTTAAATATATAAGATAAATGTTTTATTTGTTTAAAATGTATTTTGAGTTAAGTTTGAATGTTAAAATAAGGTTATAAAAATATTTGTTTTATTTTCTTTTTAAAATATTGATTAATAATTATGATTTGTGAATTAGATACGAAGTTTAAAATACAATTTAAATATGAAACATTTATTCATTTAAATAACAAGAAATTTATAACCTTTTTTTATAAATTTATTTCAAATGATTAAAAATATTATTTTCAAATGATTGATTTGTATATTGTTTTTATTTATAATCATACTTGGTTTTGTTTTCTTTAAAATTATCTATACATAACTAAGTATTTAAAAACTAATTAATTAAGTTTAAGACTTTCATTAACACTTAATTAAAAATACTAATTAATAAAAAGGACATGTGTAAACATCTTAGGATCTAATATAGTAAACTAATAATCATTTTAAAACGACAAATGTAAAATTTAGGCCAAGTGTCAAAGTATAGTTTTAATTTTCTTTAATTTTTAATTTATCATAAATATTGTTCTATAAACTTGCCTTCTTCCCTTTTCTATCTTTTTCTCAATTTTCAATTCATTAAACTAAGAAAATTTTCAGCTGAAAAACAATCCTCATATCAAAATACAAAGCATTTTCAAGTATGCAAACCTGTAACCATTCCTGTAACTCATTGTTAAAATGCATAGCAAAGATCCTTGTAGTATTCTCAAAACAAAAACATGCAAATCTGAAAATCACTCTTCGTAATCATACCCTGCAACTCATCTTCAACATGCAAAACAAAAGGAAAACCTGCAAGTTAAAATACCTGCATGCAACAATCTGTTTCCAAAAGCCTGCATTTCCCTCTTCAAAAAACTAGAAAATCAAGCAAACCTGCATGCATGAAATTTTTCAAAGCTGGAAGCATTTTAAAGCAAGTTTTAAAAGCATCAAACAACTCAAGTCTTAAAGCATTCAAACAAGTTTTAAAGGATTCAAGGGTTATTCATAAATCTATTCTCTGCTCTGCACTTTTAAAATCAGGTGAGTAACTCCATTTTTATTTTAAGTAGGTAAAAGTTTGAGTTGCATGCTGGTTTATCTGAGATGAAGTTTATATTGTGTTTATATATCTTTGAAAAGTTCCTGTGTATGTATGAATGGTTAAGTGATTTTGTTGTAGATATTGCTTTTGCTTGTTCTTAGTTAAAGTTAGATTCAAAAACAAAAGAACCCAATATCTTTTGATTTGGTTGCTGTTAAAATGTAGGATTTAAACAAGACATATATGTTGACTTTAAAGATTAAGGTTTAAGATTTTATTCAAGTTAAAATTAAATAGGAATTTACCGGAAACAGAAAAGAAAACAAGAACATGATAGATTGAATTGATGGAAAATTCAATTACGAAAATTTAACAAATCAGTAATGTCAATTAAAACCTTATACCAAATCATGATTTTTAAGATCAAAATAACAATTTTTAAAAGAGAATGGAAGGTGCAGTTTTCAATTTCATTATTTGGGTTAATTTGAGAAAATCTATTGATCTTTGGATTCTGGAAGGTTGGATTTTCTTTTGGAGGTAGAAGAGTGATCGGAGAGGCCAGGGAAATTATCAGTTCTAGGTGGATGTCATTTTGGTGATGCTGATTTTGATTTACAGCTTTGGAACCCTAGTTTTTTTAGGTTACAGTTTTTGCTTTGGTTCATCTTCCTCAGATGATCGAGTTCAAATATATTTTGGGTAACAGTGGCTAGGGCATGGACGAAGCTATGGCCGGAGCCTTTGGAGGTCTGGTGATCGGCAGTGGGAGGACGAGGTCGTTGACAGGTTTGGGAGTAGAATTCTGCCTGCTATTCCTGGTTTGGGGATTTTTGGTCGCGATTTTGAATTCTTGCATATGTCGATTTGATTTTTGTTTGGATGGCCTGAGGAGTTGAATGTCAACTGTGGGGAGGTCTCGTAGTTGGCCAGCGATCGCCAGAGGCGCTGTACATGTGCATAGAGGGATGTGGTGATGCTGATGAATGTTTGGTGGTTACAGATTTATGGCATCGCGTTGTTCTCGGGGAAATCGAGTTTTAAATCGAAGTAGGTTATAATTTTACTCAAAGTATATTTAGGGGAGACTCGAGTTAATGTGTTGTTGTAGGTTTTAATGGAAATAGAAACCTGTTTCAGTTTTTAAAAATTGGAAGTAAAGTTTAAACGTAAACTAAATTTTGAACTAAGTTTAAAACCTGAATTTAAATATGAATTCAAATAGTTTAAATCTTGGTTTTTGAAATAATTTGAATTTTGAAAATTTAAGTTTGGTTATAAATAAAAAAATAGAAACCTGTTTCAGTTTTGAAATTAAAAGTAGAGTTAAATGTAAACTGAAATTTTAAAATAAGTTTAATACTGAATTTGAATCTGAATTCAAAAGAGTTGAATCTGAGTTTTTAATTAATTTAAATTTTGAAATTTAAATTGGGTTTTAAAACTTTTTTAGTATAAAAGTATATGGGTTTGAATTTAAACTATAAGTTTTATGTAACGGGTAAGGAATTTCGACCACGAAGGTCGACATTAATACGTCCACTGTATCAACTGCCGAACAATCGAATGCCGGAAGACCGAACCGTTAGGGTTAAAGAAGAGTTAGAAGATAGAAGAAGAAAGAAAGAAAGCAACAGAACAATATCAGAATCTCACAATCGCAGCGGAACAACATATAATAGATAAATGAATATTCTTTAAACAAAGAACTATATCAGCTATTACATTACATCACATTACATTATAAGAGTTTACAACAACAGACAGCGGAAAAGAAATACTATATACTAGTTGATACGCCATGCTATCCAGCTTGCCTCCAGATTTCTACGGCAACTCCTGAATTCCAGAATGACCTGATAACCTGACTCTAAAATGCCCGTGTGAAAATTGGTGGGCACCCAGAGTTTAGGAAGAGAACAATAAACTCCAGTTCAGTCATGTGACTAGTATGAGAACTTAAAACAGTTTATCTTTAAAAATCAACAAAGAAATATTTTAAAATTAGATTCGCAATGCTTTTTAGAAAATGAGATTACCATAAGGTCTCCCGCACACACACACAATGCAAATGCAGAATCGGAGGAGATTTCTCCTTATGATAGTCAAATATGCTTGATACGCAAATTTTCTTTGATATTATTACTATAAGTGCAAAGTGTAGGATAACATTTCGAAAGTATAATATAAATCTTAGCCGGCATAGACATTTCGCACTTATGCCTACTATGGCTACAATGTTCAATAGCAGGTTACCGCCACATTCCATGGTAGGTTATACAACTAAAACCGTACAGGGCTCGTATTGTTTCTTTGGATTTCCAACAAATAGTCAGGCCAAGGAACTTCCCATTGCCACATAGGTACGCCTTTGGAAGGACGCCCCGAGAACCTAACCAGATCTCTGCCAACACAAGGCTGGGTTACCCCTAACTGGGTAACTACTAACACGAATATGCCATCCTCCGGTCGTAACCGACCTAAATCCCGGGATTCACCAACAACCACAAAGTAATAAGTTTGAAGCAACAACATAGGTTAAGTATCAGGGATCATACCATAATACCACCTCTATCGAGAAGGAAATGACATACACTAAGGCGGCGCTGTCCCCTAATAACCTTGCTGCGTCTTTTCCTGTTTTGACCATTTTCGGGGTGTGAGGTCCGACGAAGTCTCGCCCACAAATCTACGCTTTATACAAAAACTGTGCTTTGATCAACAAATGCCCAGTAACACTAAGCATGCCATGTTACCAAATTGGGAATGTATCACTAGTAACCATCAACTACATAACCCTTGAGCTCGTACGTCTCAGAGAAGGGTGTTAAGCTAAGAGAATAAATTCTCCGCCACCAACAGAAATATATTTGATAGAAACCAGCTTTACATCTCAAATTGTAACGTCAGACACACAACCATACAAGTCCGTTACGGGATCGAACGGAACCGAAGGCACTTCCAAAGAAGCCCTTGCAATCCGGATATTCACTAATCACGACCGGACTTCCCATCACAAAGGGTGATAAAACCTCTATATCGGAGATCAGCCGATGCAGAGTCATTCGACGGTAATCCTTTCGTTTTCAAAAATATCTGGTCTTCAACACCGGTCTTCAAATGCAATCCATTACGACATATCATTATTCGGAATGGGATTTATGACACAAAGGTCCTCTCCCGGCTAAACCGAATAACGAGCGCTTATTTAAAAAAAAATAAGTGTAGCATTCAAATTCAATCCAATCACAACAAATACCCATTTAAAGGTAAATATTGATAGTCGGTTATTTAACTATTAAGGCCAACAACAAATATCTAGCATCATAACAATCCTTAGGCCCTTGTTATTAATCTTCCATAAATTAAATAACTTGCCAAATATTCACTTCAACTTATCTTTAAAAAGATATATTCTCTAAACTATTTCAATTTCCACATTGGAAAACATTTCCAAATACTTATTTAACAATAAGTAATTCACAAATCTATTTATTTTCAATACTTAGAAAATATTCAACATACTTAAAACACGATTAAGTATATATTTTATTCTTTTAAAGAAAACATTCTCTTAAACACATCCATTTGAGTCAAAATGAATGTTGCGTAAAACATCGTTGCGACAACCCAAAATCACTAGTATAGGGATTCGTAATTAAGATAGATATATAAATCCCAATACTATATAAAACATTTCCTTTCGAAATCATTTACTATAACAATAGTGTTATAGTCTACCATTTCCTTATTTCTCAAAAACGTCTATTTCAACAATGAATGTTGAAGTTTCGACACTTTTACATTTTAAAACACTTCAAATCGTTTTAAATTCTATTTAAATATCACTTCCCCAAAACATTTCTTTAATATATTATTCACCGTCCAAAAACGTGAATATAAATCATTTACCAAATTCAATACTTCTACATATTTAATTTAAAGGATTATCCACTGTCCAAAATCATCAATATATTTCCTTTAATAAGCTTTCCTATTACTTATCAAATTCAATCAATTTTGAATTGATAAATCAATGTTTATAAATTCACATTTATATATTGTAAAACTTCAAGTTATAAAAAGTCACTTTATTTATAAAATTCTATCATATCTTATTTAATTGCCAAATCCAAATTATAAGTAAATCCACTTATAAACCTCTTATTTAGAAAATTAATTCTTTAATAACTCCATCAATTATAAATCTGTAAATCTTATTTACTTATAAAATCCATTTATACTACATTTTAACGTTTATAAAAATTGGTTTTATAATTATAATATTCTTAATTTATAAATATAAATTTTTATAAATCTTTTATATAAACCGTTTATAATAATTCAAAAATCTCAATTTAAACTATTTTATAAAATTCATTAACTCCATATTTCAAAAATCACATTTTAACTATATTTTCTCAAAAACAATAAATTTTATAACATTAAAATTATAACGTTTATTTATTTAAAATGAATAAATTCCAAAATTTAATAAAACGTGTACTTTTAAAAATCACTTTAAAATCCATTTACATTTGAAAATCATCACTTAAACATTTTTAATTTTCCAAAATAGGCCCAATGCAGCAACAGCACTAAATATAACAATCAAGGCATCCAAAAACATCATATATCATATGATAACAGAATATATCACAATATCTGTAAATAAATCAATACGGTTGAGGAATCCAGTTGGATCCCTCCAACCTGTTTCCCTGCATCCACAGATGTTAGCACAATACCAATGCCGTGTCAATACGGAATATCGCGGTATATGGGATTTATAAAATATTATCCGCTATTATGCGACGCAATAGGGCCTCATCCGCTATATAATGCGGGAAAATCAACTCCAAGTACATATATAATACCAATTCCACATCAAGATGGAATATCGCGGTATATCTTTTTAATAAATAACATCCGCTTAATATACGGCGTATAAGGTCTATTTCAATTCAACAAATAATAATTTATCATTCAATCACACAATCAAGCAATTATAAATCTAACTACTTAAAATTTAAATCGAAACAATTTCGATTGAGTGAGAAGTTCTCACCTTGCGTCAAATAATAGTTTCAACGTTTTATTTCGAATAAAATTAAACGCGCGTTTAATTTTACCCAAAATTTTCACTAGCCCCAATTAACTCCAATCCAGCTCCGTCGCGTAGTATTCGTCCACACGATTCCAATGCAATTCGTTTCGTCAGTTTTCGACCTCGTATGAAAGAGTTATAGGGTTTTAAAGTTTAACCGAATTTAAATATTTAATAATTTACATTTTCTTTCTATTTTTAACCTTAAACAAATCAAGGTCGTGCATTTCTAGCTCTTGCAATCTTGACCGTGCGCTGCATCTTCTTCCCAAACGTGATAATCACGTACATGAACCCACTCGGCCGTTCACAACCCTAGTGTTCGCGCCCAATATCCTCGACTTCACGACGATCAGAGAGTTCCAAATGAAAGCCCATCTCGTGGTCCACCTTCGGCCAGAGGTCGGTCATGCTCGGCCCTGTATTTGGTCTCAAAAATCGTGTCGAAAGCTGGCCTAAACGCGAGTGAATTGCCGTCGATTCGTTAAGCTTTTTCCGATCATAACCGTTGATATTGAAGATCTCAACGTGCTCTTCACCTTCGTAGTTAGAGATTTTTCAAATCGATGTGTGGATTTGAAAATAATTGAGGAAGAATTCAGGAGTTTTTCGGCCATTAATGAAGATAGTGGCGGCCCGAAGGAATACTAGGGTTTTGGTGTAAATTTTGAGAAACAGTGGCCTTTTATAGAAAATTACGCGACACTATTCACCCGAAATTTTACTGAACTCCAAACTAAGCGTGTCGCCTGGCGTTTATAACGTTTTACTCCCATTCCGAACGCAATGGAATATATATCGGGAGCCAATTCGATCAAATTTGAAAGATAAGTTTTTGAATCAAGTATTTAAATTCAAAATTCACTCGAATCTATTTCTACGCGCTTTAGCTTGCACCGAAAAATCCGTAAGTCCGATTGACACGAAATTAAAATCTTACAATAATATAACATTACGGATCCGATGAAACTTATTTCGTCGGAACCCGAGACTGTTTGAAAAATGGCTCTTTTAACTCGTCAATTAAATATTAAAATATTCAATTTCTGCAAATTAACTTTTAGTTCAATTTTAAAAGTTCTATAACATCTTTCTAACTCCAATATGATTTAATACAACTTTACAAATCATTTTTAATCACTTTAAACCCAATTTCCAATTATTTCTGTAATTTCCAATATTAAATTATCGATTTTTATTATCCAATTAAATCCAGACATTCGAAATAAAATTTATTCGACTTACAAATTTTACTTATTAATATTTAAAATCAATTAAATATACGAATTTCAAATGACTGAAATTCTGGGTCGTTACATTTTAAATTGGTAAATTTGAAATTTGAAATTTGAAATAAGTTTAAATTCTAGTTTTAAAATCTGGAAATTTGTGTTGATTTTCAGTTTTTAAAATAAAATAGGTTTTTAAAATTAATTTTTTTTAACTATTTTAGAAATGGTTAAATAATTTGAATTTTAAAATGAAGATGTAGAATGAAAGTAAAGTTTTTAAAATTTAAGTTTAAATCTGGAATGAAGATTCAATATGTATTCAGATTTGAAATTAAAAGAAATTTTTAAATTGAATTTGTTTTTAAAATAAACTTGGAATGTTTAAAGTAAAATTTTAAACTAATTTAAATTTAAAGATAAATTCGGTTTAAATTCTTTTACAAACTTCTTTCTAAAATGAATGTTTCTTTAACATTTGAGATAAAAAGGTTTGAATTGTTTTTAAACCCTTGTTTAAATAAAATTGTAATTATTTTAAAATCTTAAAATTTTAGAATGAAATTTAAAGTGAAATTTAAAGTAAATTTGAAAAAAAGTTTTTTAAATACTTTAAATAAGTAAGAAATGTTTTCTTAAATTAAGTTAGAATTTATGAATTTAGATTCATTTAAATTATTAAGTTAATTAAAATGAATAATCAATTATTTAATTAATTAATGATATGGATGATTAATTAAATAATTAAGAATTTTTAAATTTTATTAATTAAGGCTTAAGATTAATTAATTAAGGTAAATTAATCTATAATTAAGGGTTATTAATTAGATTTTAATTAATGATTAAGATTAATTAATCGAGTGATTAAGGATTGATTAAGTTGAAGTTAACACTTAATTAATTTAATAATTAGTGATTAATTGGTAAATAAATATTAATTATTTTGTAATTTTAATGATGGTTAATCTAAGTTAAATTTCTTAATAATGTAATTAAAGAATAGTTAATGAAGGTCATTAACTTAAGATTATTTAATAATTAATTAATGTGATTAATTTTAGTAATTAATTAGATTAATTAATTAATATTAATCATTTGTGAAATTGTTTTTGTTTAATTACTTAATGGAAGTAACTAATGAATTAATTACTTAATGTAATTAATTAAGTTTAATGTGATTAGTTTAGATTAATTAATTAAGTTTAATTAATTTAAACACTTGATGATTGATGAATAATTACTTCATGTAATTAATGGGATTGTAATTACTTAGAGAAGTAATTAACTGATAATTACTGGATGCAATTAAAGAGGTTTTGTAACGACCCGTATTTTACGTATTGTTATATCGTAGAATTATTAGGTCGATAGTGTTGTTTATGTTATCCCTAGCCTAAGTCGTTTGGGAGGTTAACTCGTGTAGGCAGCTTAAACTTAGGTCGTGATGGAGTTAGGTCGGTAGAGCGACCTAAGGTAGTTAGCGACCTAGGAAGTTAGGGTCGTGGGGAACGACCTAAGGAAGTTGACCGAGTTAAGGTAGTAACCGACCTATGGTATTGGGCGACCTATAGAATTTGACCGGCTTAAGAGGTTTGGGTCGTTGGGTAGTTTAGGTCGGTGGCGACCTAGGGAGAAGAAGCGACTTAAGGGTTGCCGAGCTAGTGGAGTTAACGACCTAAGGGTTGTGAGCGACTTACGTTAGGTCGCAAGCAACTTAGTACAGTGAGTGGCCTATGGGGATAAGCGACCTAAAGGTTAGTGGCTTAGGTCGGCAGGACGAGTTAAGGATAGGTCGCGTGTGTTGTTAGGTCGGCCGTGTTTGTTAGGTCGCTAGGTGTGTTTGGTTGATAGGTCGTTAGGTCAGCAGTGCGTTAGGTCGCATAAGTGTTAGGTCGTGTGACCCTGTTTTTAGTTAAATCGTGTGGCCTGGGTTTGGTTAGGTCGCGACTTTTGCTAAGTCGCGTACCAGTTAGGTCGTAGGTCGTTGAAGGCGGCTGTGTTTTTAGGTCGGCATGGTTTTAGGTCGTATGTTGTTGGGTCAAGCTGTGTTGAGTCGCGCATAGGTTTGGACGTGCGCGTATTAGGTCGAGGGATTGTATAGGTCGGCAGCGACCTAAGTTAGGTCGTATGTTTTTAGGTCGGCAACGACCTAAGTCTGGGCGACCTAAGGGTTTTTCAGCCTAAAAATAGAGGGGTTTGGCTCACTTTTTGGCACCGGTTTTTGAAGCGACGAAGTGCTGCCATTTTGGAAACTCGACTACAACATTTCTTCATCTCCTTTTCTCCATTCCAATCTAGTTCTAACATCCATCCAAGATCGAAGATCGAAGAGCCAAAGTTGAAGATCTTCATCCGTTCGAGTGAGATTTCATCGATTGAAGCGAGATTTTGCCGGATCAAGCCTTGATCTTCGCTGTCCAGATCTGGAGTTGATTGTTTTTGAAGTGTTTGGGTGATTTGGTGAGTGGTAGTTATCTCTCACGCGGACCCAAAGGAGTATATTGGATTGGTGGTTTGTTGGAGTGTTCTAGATAGTGATTTTATGCATTTTTCCTTAGATCCAAGTGTAGATCCATTACTTATGAAGATGTTTACCTTTGCAAGTTCATTCATCTAGTTGTAGAGACAAAACCCATGATTTATATGTTAAATATGCGCTTTGCGCTATATGATTTTTGTTTGATGATAATAAACATATATACATTCACTTAAATGTATTTGTTAACGTACTATTTTAATTTTCACAGAATAAATAAATATTTGCTGAATAAAAATAAATAACACAGTTTTTGAATTTAAACGAATATTTTATTCAAACAAATATTTATTACAACTTTGATAGTACAATTTCAAGCTCTCACTATACATATACAATTTTGACTATAATTACATTTCATATTTACATATTCACCTCACTACATATCACTCACACTCGTATACTTATCTTTGACTGCATTCCAGTTTGAATCCAGCATCTGAGCAATCTGCAAAAATATTCACTAACGCAGTAAAATTGAAAATAAAATATTTTTGCAATATAAAATAAAAGATGGATTTTGAAAATATTATTTGCCTCAGTTATTTGGGTTGTTCGTCATCATTTAAATTTGAATTCATCACATACGAACAACTTGTGACATACACAGTGTATTACTGTATATGCCACAAGGCCGTGCACACCGATATATACACTTGATTGATTTACAGGGACAGGTGAGCACAGGTCAAACCCAAATATAAAGCCGGGTTCAACTCACGTGCAATAATATAAAAGTCACAATTCTCAGCACAAGGTCAAACCAGAGTTTTTGAAACTGGATTCAACTCAAGCGAAAGTTCAGAAATCAACATGAATGCAATGCAAAGACCACGGATACAACTGGGCATAGCAACTGAATAGCAATAGTCTCAAGGCAACAAGAATATAAACCAGCATAAAACAAGCCCAAGTGACACAGTGAACATAATGCAACAAGCAATGCTCAAGTAAAGGAAGAAATGCCAACAACAAAGACCACATGCATGTACAACATCACACAATGTCACAGCAAACATGGACTGCAACAAGTCGATGCAAGAACATGACAGCAACTACAAAATGCAACAAATTGAATGCTGCACAAACTGCAAAGGCCGAAGCCATCATGAAACAGTGGAATCAACAAGGCAACAGTGCAGTTGCAACATAAGTGAACAACAATGTCGAGCTCAATAAAATCAGTAGCATGAAGACTGCATCAAAACGCAAGCACAAAAGCCACAACTCAAATTCAAATACCAACTGCAAATATCCAATATGCAACATGGTGAACAAGACGCAGTGCAGTGCAAATCAAACTCAACTCAACAATGAAAGTGTGCAAGTGCACATATGTAAAGAATAGACCAACATCAAAAGCTAGTTCAATGTGGAATGAATCAAGTGATGAAGCACACTAACATGCAACAGTATGGCTATATGCATGCATATGAATACAAATGCAACACAGCAACTCAACACTACAATGACCAATGAAGACATGTGCAGCAACAATATTTGAAGCAATGACCAAGCTACAGTTTTGCAGTGATACAAGACCACAGCTCGACCAAACTACAAGTGTGACTTGAATGGATGAATGCAAGTTCATACAGCAACTCAATGATACAACTACACAAGTGCAAAATGCAATAATGAAGAATATGGAGCTACAACAGCAATGCACTAAGCAATTGAAGCAGTTAAAACATGGAAACAAGAAAACATGAAGCAACTCAACAATCAACATAACGACCAAATGGCCAACATGAAACTGCAAATACCCATGCCCAAACTCATATGCAACAGCAACTCAAAGTTCAGGACTACAGAATGAAGATGAACTCTACCATGTATACAAGTGCAACAGGCAGTGCAGAACAAGTCAAGTTACAAACTCAAGTGCATGCGACAGTAAAAAATATATAATGGAATCGAATCAACAAGTGTAGCATCTGTTACAGTAGAAAATCAACAAGCCGAAGTCTAGTTAAACAAGTCAAAGTTTTTCTTTTATCAAAGTCATGATTATCAAATTCAAAGCCAAGATGAACGAGTCAAGGCCGAAGTTGAACAGGTACAAAATTGAAGCCGTGGGACGCAAGCATACGATTATGAACCAGTCAGAGATCAATCTCAACATCAAAGTAAAATCGAACGGCCGAACAAATCATTGACAAATTCAAACTGATAATATACGAACGAGAATATAGGAAATCAAATCCTATAAAACCCTACATCATCATCGGCAAATAACATAGAGTTCGAATACGAAAATCGAAAGGCAACCGAACAAAAATTCTCACCTGAAGCACAAATCGAACTCCATCAATTCGAAGCAGCCGAAGTGAGCATCAATCAATCAAGGATACACGCAAGAGATCTTCGAATAAATTAACATACTGTCGGCGCTTTGAAAAGCCCTAAATTGTATCAAGGGACGAAGCCCTAAAATTGAAAGAGGAACGAACGTGAGGAACAGGCCGCCATTCTTTTTCACCGAGCCAAAGAAGAAGAGCAACGAAGAGAAATAGAACGGGTTGAAATAATAAAAGGGGGTCGGCTTAGTTAATTAAAAAAAGGGCTTTGTTTATAATTTTTTAAAAGGGGGCTTTAGTTATTAATTAGGGTTGTTTATTGTTGTTTAAATTGTTTTTACTTTTCAAAACGAAAACTGGTAAATCACCACCTAGGGTTTAGGTAGTGTCAGATTGTCTAGGTAGAATTAGTTCAGTGAGCAGGGTGTGCGAGTTCGCAAAGCTGTATAGGCGGGAGCAGAGTTTGCAAGTGATCGAAGCTCTATAGGCGGGAGGCAAAGTTTGCGAGTGATCGAAGCTCTATAGGCGGAGCAGGGTGTGCGAGTCTAGTAGAGTGTTTGTGAGCGGGAGCAGATGTTTGCGAGCAGGGTGTGCGAGTCTAGTAGAGTGTTTGTGAGCGTGGAGCAGATGTCTGCGAGTCTAGTATAGTGTTTGTAAGCGTGATACTGTTTAATTCTAATAGAAATCTGTGAATGCAGCAGTAGGCAGGGTTTGCCGAAGCTGGGTAAATTTTGTGTGTGATTTACTTTTATTTGTGCAGTTTTTATTTCTGTGTTTAAAATCGAGAAAATTTGCTATAACCCTATTCACCCCCCCTCTAGGGTTAATCTAGATCCTACAAGTGGTATCAGAGCCAGGTTATTTTTCTTTAACTCTAGAGTCATGAATTCATCAAACAATGCTTTTTCTGAGGGGCAATCTATTGCTAGGCCACCCATGTTTAACGGAAACGATTATGCTTATTGGAAGGTTAGGATGGGTATTTATCTTAGTTCGGTTGATTATGATGTTTGGGATATTATTGAAACTGGCTATAATCCTCCTACTATAACTGTTGGTGGTACTGAGATTCCTAAACCTAAGGATAGGTGGGATGCTAACGATAAGAGATTGAAAACCATAAATGCTAAAACCATGAATGCTTTAATCTGTGCTCTTGATAAAAATGAATTTAATAGAATTTCTCATTGTGAAACAGCACAAGAAATTTGGCATACTTTGGAGGTGACACACGAAGGAACTTCTCAAGTCAAGGAGTCTCGTCTAGCTCTATACAGCAACGAATATGAAAACTTTGTGATGGACAAAGGCGAGAGCATAAAAGATATGTTTGGACGTTTTTCAACCTTGATATACAATGCTAGAGCGCTTGGGAAGGTATTTACTGAAGTGGAGCTTGTGCGGAAGATACTACGAGTCTTACCAATGAACTTTGAGGCAAAAGTCACGGCAATACAAGAATCAAAAGATTTGAGCAAACTAAGCATGGAGGAGTTGATTGGCAATTTGATGACGTATGAACTTGAGCTAAAAGCGAAGGAGGAACGCCACAACTCTGAATCAAAAAAGAAGACAATTGCCTTAAAGAGCAAACAAGAGAGCGATGAAGATGAAGAAGATCCAATTGAAGAACTTGCAATGGCTGTCAATAATCTTAGAAGATGGTCAAGATTCAAGCCACGCAAGAAGAAAACAAATGCTAATAAGTCAAAAGACTCAAACAATTCCGATAATGAGCTAACGTGTTATAACTGCAACAAGCCTGGCCACATCAAACCAGACTGTCCACTTCTCAAATACAACAAAGGAAAGAAAAAGAAAAAGAAAGCTTTTGCAGCAACTTGGGATGACGAAGAAGGAGAGGAAGTCTCGGATAGCAGCTCGGAGGAGGCTAACTTGTGTCTTGTGGCAAAATTTGATTCAGAAGCAAGCTCCGAGGAATCTAGTGAGGCAGGTGAGTATTCTTATAGAGATCTCGTTTTTATGTGTTTAGATCTAACTAAAACAGTTGATAATCTTGAATCAAAAATTGAAAAACTGAAATCTGAAAGGAGGAAACTCACCCATGAAAATTCTAGGCTAGAAACAGAACTTGAAAATATTCAAAACCTAGATTGTAAAAATTGTGAGATCTTAGATTCAGAATTTTCAAAACTTAGGAATAACATTGAGAATCTGGAAAAAGAAAATTTGAATCTTAAGGAAAATATTGAAACTAGGAAAAAGGATTTTTTAAATAGATGCACCTCACTAGTAACTGAGAACACATCTCTTAAAACCAAAGTCCAAAATCTTGAGAAATCTCTGAATAACTTTTCAAAAGGAGAAAAATCTTTCAAAATGTTATTGGGAAATCAAATTTTTGCTAACAACAGAAAAGGACTAGGTTTTGGAAAAACACAAGTTGATGATAATGCAAAAGAAAAGAGTGTCTTTGCTCGATCGGAAATAATTGGACATTGTGTTGAAAATTATAGTCACATGAACAAGAACACAAATCGAGTCAATTCAATGGGCACAATTTGTAGAAAATTTGGACACAATCCAAATAATTGTTGGTATAGACCCAAACACGTGAAAACTATACCAATTTGGGTTCCAAAAGGCACAGATGTAAAATCATTGAAAGTCAAACAAATTTGGGTGCCAAAAGGAACTTATATAAATAGTTTTGGGTCTCCACAAACATATTTTAAATATTCTACCACTAACAATCATGGACCTATGAAAATAAATAGGTCACATAAATCTTTCATCGTGTAGGTGAGGTGGCAGGCTAAGGAACAACAACCGTGTTATCTGGATTTTGGCTGTTCCAGAAACACAACGGGCGACAAAGCAAAGTTCCTTAGCCTAGTATAAAGGTGACAGAATCACAATGGGCAACGTCGGAAAATATCGTAAAGGTAAATCAGGTAAATTTGTTTTAAACGATATATAAATTGTGAAAATCTGCACCATTTTCTGAATAAAATCAGCCAATTATATGATGTTGATATGATGATGATTTTAATGATTTTGATTCTGACTTCATTCAAAATAGTTAGCCAATTATATTCTTATGCCAAAAACACTATAAAATTCTCTAGAATAAATTGATATATAAGTTTGGGATAAAAATAGTGTTTTGATTGGATAATAATATTTTTGTTATAATATTTTTGGCTAAATCAATATTCATGGTTTGACACGGCGTCGATTTAAAATCCTAAAGAATTCTGTTTAATATTATAAAAAGGATTTTAAGAGATTTTTTGAAATTGTTGAAACCTTTTAAAAAAATTGTAAAAAGGATTTTAAGAAAATTTTGAAGTTATCTTTAAGAAATTTTTTGAAATTTCAAGAAATTGCTTTGAAATAAAAATGATGTTTGATGGCTTCTAAAATTGACACTTTAATATATGTTTGATTGTTGACACGGTCTTCATTTCAAATCCAAGAGAATTTCATTTAAAATTTGTTAATAATAATCATGAGAAAATTTGTTGTAATTTCATAATCTGGTCTTTGACATTCAACGAGTGAATTTTGAGTGAAATTTAAATTCAGATGCAGATTACACTGGTAATATGGTTGATAGAAAAATTACTAGTGAAACGTGATTAATTTTTGACACATTCATTTACTGCATCGTTTTTCAAAGAAAATGTCTGCATATTTTTCATTTGAAATTTTTTTTAATAGCAGAAATTTTTTCTTGAAAACTCCTTCTAGAAAAAACATTTTTGATCTTGTATCGGATTAGTTATTTAAGAAAACTTGATTTTATAACTATTTTTGAAATCGATTTTAAATAACTATATTAACTAATCTGATCCCCCTAATAATTATCGAGAAGATATATAGTGATTGAAAATAAGATGAGTATTGATATTAATTATATATTATAACTCAAGACGGTATGATTAGTAAATTTCTTTAGAAATTTAAAACAAGAGTTATAAAAACTTTCTGTTGATAAATATTCCATAACCATTTCTATTTCTTTCATTTTTCTATCGACCATCACTCATCAAAATTCAATATAGTAGGTCAATATGTGGTATTTTAAACGGGAAATCATATGTGCTTCAATTTATTATATCTTTAGCAATAAAAAAAAATATAAATATCCAAAGTATTCACTCTCATTTAAAAGTCCTCACGGTTATGCATGGGTGAATTACTTGGATTTTTGATTATGTGCTTCCATGCTCATTTAAAAGTCCTCACGGTTATGCATGTATGGAACGCATATCAAAATTAATTGGTTAAATAGACAAGTTGATTCTAATCCCATTTAAAAGTTCTCACGGTTATGCGTGGTTAGAAGATACTTGAATTCATTTTTAAAATAAAAATAAAAATTATGAATACTACTAATCTCATTTAAAAGTCCTAACGGTTATGCATGGTTAGTAGATATTCAAATTTCCTGAAATAAATATACCACAAATAGACACTACTATATAGTTTTATTTGATGAAATCACTCATACCATTCTAAAGTGGAATATGCGCCAATTAAAGGATTTATGATTTTTGTTTGATTTTTTTATTGAAATTTAATTTTTATATTCAATTGAGTTTTTAATGTTGAATTAATATTGATCACTATATTTCTATTTTTCTATTACTATTATTCTTTTGCTGATAACAAAAGGGGGAGAGAAAGTTAAGATTTTGTAAAAAGGGGAGAGAAAAGGTCAATTAATTTTTCATTTGCATATAGGCTTATTCACATAATTTTATTTGTATGCATATATGTAGGGGAGTCATATATGTAGGGGGAGTATCATATAAAAAGGAAGCATTCAAATAGGGGGAGCAATTGAAATTATCAAATACATTTAATATATTCAAAATCTTAAATATATGTTTGTTATCATCAAAAGGGGGAGATTGTTGAATATGCGCTTTGCGCTATATGATTTTTGTTTGATGATAATAAACATATATACATTCACTTAAATGTATTTGTTAACGTACTATTTTAATTTTCACAGAATAAATAAATATTTGCTGAATAAAAATAAATAACACAGTTTTTGAATTTAAACGAATATTTTATTCAAACAAATATTTATTACAACTTTGATAGTACAATTTCAAGCTCTCACTATACATATACAATTTTGACTATAATTACATTTCATATTTACATATTCACCTCACTACATATCACTCACACTCGTATACTTATCTTTGACTGCATTCCAGTTTGAATCCAGCATCTGAGCAATCTGCAAAAATATTCACTAACGCAGTAAAATTGAAAATAAAATATTTTTGCAATATAAAATAAAAGATGGATTTTGAAAATATTATTTGCCTCAGTTATTTGGGTTGTTCGTCATCATTTAAATTTGAATTCATCACATACGAACAACTTGTGACATACACAGTGTATTACTGTATATGCCACAAGGCCGTGCACACCGATATATACACTTGATTGATTTACAGGGACAGGTGAGCACAGGTCAAACCCAAATATAAAGCCGGGTTCAACTCACGTGCAATAATATAAAAGTCACAATTCTCAGCACAAGGTCAAACCAGAGTTTTTGAAACTGGATTCAACTCAAGCGAAAGTTCAGAAATCAACATGAATGCAATGCAAAGACCACGGATACAACTGGGCATAGCAACTGAATAGCAATAGTCTCAAGGCAACAAGAATATAAACCAGCATAAAACAAGCCCAAGTGACACAGTGAACATAATGCAACAAGCAATGCTCAAGTAAAGGAAGAAATGCCAACAACAAAGACCACATGCATGTACAACATCACACAATGTCACAGCAAACATGGACTGCAACAAGTCGATGCAAGAACATGACAGCAACTACAAAATGCAACAAATTGAATGCTGCACAAACTGCAAAGGCTGAAGCCATCATGAAACAGTGGAATCAACAAGGCAACAGTGCAGTTGCAACATAAGTGAACAACAATGTCGAGCTCAATAAAATCAGTAGCATGAAGACTGCATCAAAATGCAAGCACAAAAGCCACAACTCAAATTCAAATACCAACTGCAAATATCCAATATGCAACATGGTGAACAAGACGCAGTGCAGTGCAAATCAAACTCAACTCAACAATGAAAGTGTGCAAGTGCACATATGTAAAGAATAGACCAACATCAAAAGCTAGTTCAATGTGGAATGAATCAAGTGATGAAGCACACTAACATGCAACAGTATGGCTATATGCATGCATATGAATACAAATGCAACACAGCAACTCAACACTACAATGACCAATGAAGACATGTGCAGCAACAATATTTGAAGCAATGACCAAGCTACAGTTTTGCAGTGATACAAGACCACAGCTCGACCAAACTACAAGTGTGACTTGAATGGATGAATGCAAGTTCATACAGCAACTCAATGATACAACTACACAAGTGCAAAATGCAATAATGAAGAATATGGAGCTACAACAGCAATGCACTAAGCAATTGAAGCAGTTAAAACATGGAAACAAGAAAACATGAAGCAACTCAACAATCAACATAACGACCAAATGGCCAACATGAAACTGCAAATACCCATGCCCAAACTCATATGCAACAGCAACTCAAAGTTCAGGACTACAGAATGAAGATGAACTCTACCATGTATACAAGTGCAACAGGCAGTGCAGAACAAGTCAAGTTACAAACTCAAGTGCATGCGACAGTAAAAAATATATACTGGAATCGAATCAACAAGTGTAGCATCTGTTACAGTAGAAAATCAACAAGCCGAAGTCTAGTTAAACAAGTCAAAGTTTTTCTTTTATCAAAGTCATGATTATCAAATTCAAAGCCAAGATGAACGAGTCAAGGCCGAAGTTGAACAGGTACAAAATTGAAGCCGTGGGACGCAAGCATACGATTATGAACCAGTCAGAGATCAATCTCAACATCAAAGTAAAATCGAACGGCCGAACAAATCATTGACAAATTCAAACTGATAATATACGAACGAGAATATAGGAAATCAAATCCTATAAAACCCTACATCATCATCGGCAAATAACATAGAGTTCGAATACGAAAATCGAAAGGCAACCGAACAAAAATTCTCACCTGAAGCACAAATCGAACTCCATCAATTCGAAGCAGCCGAAGTGAGCATCAATCAATCAAGGATACACGCAAGAGATCTTCGAATAAATTAACATACTGTCGGCGCTTTGAAAAGCCCTAAATTGTATCAAGGGACGAAGCCCTAAAATTGAAAGAGGAACGAACGTGAGGAACAGGCCGCCATTCTTTTTCACCGAGCCAAAGAAGAAGAGCAACGAAGAGAAATAGAACGGGTTGAAATAATAAAAGGGGGTCGGCTTAGTTAATTAAAAAAAGGGCTTTGTTTATAATTTTTTAAAAGGGGGCTTTAGTTATTAATTAGGGTTGTTTATTGTTGTTTAAATTGTTTTTACTTTTCAAAACGAAAACTGGTAAATCACCACCTAGGGTTTAGGTAGTGTCAGATTGTCTAGGTAGAATTAGTTCAATGAGCAGGGTGTGCGAGTTCGCAAAGCTGTATAGGCGGGAGCAGAGTTTGCAAGTGATCGAAGCTCTATAGGCGGGAGGCAAAGTTTGCGAGTGATCGAAGCTCTATAGGCGGAGCAGGGTGTGCGAGTCTAGTAGAGTGTTTGTGAGCGGGAGCAGATGTTTGCGAGCAGGGTGTGCGAGTCTAGTAGAGTGTTTGTGAGCGTGGAGCAGATGTCTGCGAGTCTAGTATAGTGTTTGTAAGCGTGATACTGTTTAATTCTAATAGAAATCTGTGAATGCAGCAGTAGGCAGGGTTTGCCGAAGCTGGGTAAATTTTGTGTGTGATTTACTTTTATTTGTGCAGTTTTTATTTCTGTGTTTAAAATCGAGAAAATTTGCTATAACCCTATTCACCCCCCCCTCTAGGGTTAATCTAGATCCTACATTATATTTGTTAGATCTATGCCAAAGACCCATGATTCATGTAAGTTAGATCTATGCTCATTTATTTACGAAATTGCCATTGTAATTATAAATGCCTATTTAGATCATGTTTGATTATTTGATTGTCTATTTAGATCTTGTTGAATGATTGATTGCTTGGATTAATGTTTGATTTGATTGATTCGTTGATCGATTACTTGACTTGGACAAGTATGGTTGATGGTGATTCAAAAGCCAAGTGGAAAGGCTCTTGAATAAGGAAAGCTGCCTGTAGCATATGAAGCGGATGTGGAAGCTCATATGGATGGATTCGATGATGTGGAACCTTGCCATAATGCGAGAAGGCAAAGCATGATATTTAGATGGGACTTTTCTATGATGTGATGGGGCAAGGCATATGTTGAGATGGGACGGGTCATGATGACGTTCCAAGCACGGGTCATGACGACGTGCGAAGTTATAACTCGGTGATGCGGTCCGAGTTGGGATGGATAATGGTTAGCTTGAGAGGCGCTTGAGCTAGTATGGAAAGAGTCGTCAAGGAGGATGACTAGGAGGCTAAGATCTCATCGTTATTGAAGGTTCTAGCATACTCAAAGCAAGGGTTCGTTGGAACGGGTCACGATGACGTTCCAAGCACGGGTCACGATGACGTGCTAGTACTCTGGGCTGATGCGTTCGGCTTAGGCACGGGTCATGATGACGTGCGGAGTTATGTCTAAAACCGGGGTTACCATTAGCCCTTGACGGATGGTCATTCAATTAACGGTGAAATCAAGGCAAGGATAACAGTGATAGCCAGAGTCATGGATGTTTGGATGTTTGGTTGTATCATCATTCGGTCTCAAGAGCGGGGTTTTCTGGGTGCTTATCTGATCTTGGTTTAGACCTTGGGGGTTTGTATTTGGAGAACGTCGACCTTGACTCGAGTGATTATTGCTTACCTTAATTGTTTGTTATGTTATGCCTGCTTCTCCTTAGTATGTGTCTGGGGGCTATCACTGTAGAAAGAGGTGGAGTGGGATGGTTTGGTTCCTATTCCTTTTATCCCTTATGCTCTTTTGGTATGTTTGGTAGTTAATTTACTGCTCACTAAGACTTTGTCTGACTCAAGGTTTTATGTCTCCTCTTATTACCTTGGGCTGTTCATCCATGTTGGGATGGGCAGACTAGGTAGCAGGTGACAGGTGCTGTTCTTAGAGATCTACGCTGATGATGACGAAGACGAGCAGGAGGCTTTGCATATTAGTTTTCTTACTATATGTACTGGGTGTTCCGCTGTTGTATCTGATTGAGTGTTATGTAGTGAGGCTTTGATGTATGACGATTCATATGTTTGTATAAAACTACTTTGATGCTTATATGATGACATTCTGTTATGGAGCTTCACTACATATTTCCCTATTGTATTTTATCCATGCGCTGTGAGTGGTACGATAGAGTTTGCTGTTTTATTTTACCCTGACTATCGTCCATGGCTACCTGGCACGCTTTCCAGCGCACTATTCCCTTATTTTGGTGCGGGAGTCATGGGCGGTCGTCACATTTGGTATCAGAGCTTTGGTTAATCGATTTTTAGCCAACGCTCGCTGACGTAACTGCGTATGAGAGACGTAATTGTATTTTGAAGGATGATTACTATATATAATATAGTAGTTTAAAAGGATTTGAACTCCTTATGCAGTTGTTTCTTAAGGTGTTCTAATCATTCTTATTACAGATGTTAAGGATGAGTCGAAGAGGGAGACCAGCTGCAAGGGAAGGACGTGCTGCTGAAGAAGCTGTTGATTATGGAACTATGTTCGAAGCGATGATGACTTCGATCATGAGAAGGATACCAGCTCCAGGGCCATCTGTAGATGTTGGGGTTCAAGTTCAAGCTCCAAGACTAGTGGATTTTGCTAAGCTTTGCAAGGACTATACTTCTCTTGGAGGAAAAGCTTTCTTGGGGACGGAATCGACCATTGAAGTGCAGAGATGGATTGATGCTTGTCGAAGGATTTTTGGTGATTTGGGAATTGAGGATGCAACCAAGAGGAAGCTTGCATCAAGACAACTTCAGGGAAGAGCTGCTGATTGGTGGAATTCCATCACCATCGATACTCCAGAGGAAGGGATCACTTGGGAGCAATTCCAAGTCAGATTTGAAGCCAAGTTCATCTCTACGGCTCAGAAATCTGTTTTGTTTAAGAGGTTTGTGGAGCTCAAGCAAGGTGGGAGACCAGTTCTTGAGTATATTTCTGAGTTTGAAGCTTTGTCCAAGTATGCCAGATCGTATATTGATTCTCCCTACCAGAAGAACGAGAAGTTTATGACCGGTTTGGACGCTTATCTTGGAAGGCAGTTAGTGGATCATTTGGACGATCCGTTTGAGAAGCTTGTGGAAAAAGCTCTTAGGCATGAGAGTTTGTTTCCCAGGGAAGGTTCTGTTGTTGCTGTAACCAAGGAAGGGTCTAAGCCACAGCAGGGTGGAAATAAGAAGAGGAAGCAGCAGCAACAGAAGGGAAAGGATGGCCAGAAGAAGTTGAAAGGCGAAGTGACTTGCTACAACTGCCGACAGAAGGGTCATCTCTCCCGGGATTGCAAGAATCCAAAGGTGCAGTTGAAGTGCCACAACTGTGATAAGCTGGGACATATCAAGAAGGACTGTCCATAACCGAGGAAAGATAGGCAGGTTGTGCAAGCTTATGCTTTGGGAGCTGTGCCGTCGTCTTCAAAAGCTCCTATTGCTGAAGAGAAGGGGAAGAGTGTGGTGGTTCAAGGTACTCTTTCTATTTGTGGTGTTCCAGTTAGAGTGTTGTTTGATACTGGAGCGTCGCATTCTTTTGTTTGTGATGATTTGGTAGGCCGGTTAGGTTTGAAACCGGATATTGTTGATAGGCCATTGGTTGTGACTAATCCAGTTGGGGGTTCGTCATGTTTGTGTGTGATATGCCGTGGCCTAGTTGTGTCGAGTCATGATTGCTCGTTCGTTTGTGATTGCTTTGTTCTGAACTTTACGGGGTTCGGAATTATTTTGGGTATGGACTGGCTTAGGAAGTATGCGGCAAGGATTGATTGTGAGAGGCTGGAGGTGACAGTCGGAAATGTGGAAGGGCGAAAGGTTGTGATACGATGTAAGCATGAGGAAGGCGTCTTCATGAGCTTCATGTATTCGCTGGTTGTTCCAGGGATGGACTTTCGTCGGTGCCTATTGTGAATGGATTTGAGGACGTCTTTGACGAGGTCAAAGGGTTACCGCCGCATAGGGAGATCGAGTTTCGTATCGATCTAGTTGAGGGAGCCAGACCTGTTCTGATGCCTCTTAGGCGGATGGCGCCTAGGGAGCAGCAAGAGTTGAGGGTGCAAGTTGATGACCTTTTACGGAAGGGATTCATTCGGCGTAGTGTGTCCGAATGGGGTGCACCAGTTGTGTTTGCAACCAAAGCGGATGGATCGTTGAGGTTGTGTGTGGATTATCGTGAGTTGAATAAGGTGACTAAGAAGAACAAGTATCCCTTGCCGAGAATAGATGACTTGTTTGATCAGCTCCACGAGGCTAAGGTGTTTTCTCAGATGGATTTGGCAACGGGATTTCACCAGTTGAGAGTGGCGAAAGATAGTTTGCCGAAAACTGCTTTCAGGACACCATCCGGGTTTTATGAGTGGCTGGTAATGCCGTTTGGATTGACCAATGCACCAGCATATTTTGTGGATCTTATGAATAGGGTGTTCAGAGATCAGTTGAATAAGTTCGTGCTTGTGTTCGTGGATGATATTCTGATTTATTCCAGAACTGAGGAAGAACACAAGACACACTTGAGAATTGTTTTGGAAATCTTACGGAAACATCAGCTGAAGGCTAAGTTTTCGAAGTGTCACTTCTGGAAGAGTGAAGTGAGGTTCTTAGGCCATGTTATCTCTGGAAATGGAATAGCGGTTGATCCCGCTAAAGTGGCAGCAATCCAGGATTGGGTTAGACCTAAGAATGCATCTGATATGAGAAGTTTTCTTGGATTAGCAGGATATTATCGTCGGTTTATCAAAGACTTTTCCAAGATAGCTGCACCATTAACAGGATTAACGAAGAAGAACCAAGTGTTCAGATGGGATGACAAGTGTGAGCAAGCTTTCATAATCCTAAAAGAGCGACTGACAAGTGCTCCTGTTTTGACTATTCCAAGTGGGAATGATGAGATGGTGGTTTACACCGATGCATGTGGTACTGGACTGGGAGCAGTGCTAATGCAGAAGGGTAAAGTTGTTGCATATGCAAGTCGACAACTGAAGCCGCATGAAAGGAATTATCCGACTCATGATTTGGAGTTAGCGGCAATTGTGTTTGCTTTGAAGATGTGGAGACATTATCTATTGGGAGTTCGATTCGAGTTGTTTACGGATCATAAGTCATTGAAGTATCTTTTCTCCCAAAAGGATTTGAATCTTCGACAGCAACGGTGGCTAGAGTTTCTAGCATCGTATGATTTTGGTATAGCCTATACTCCGGGAAAAGGTAACGCAGTGGCAGATGCGTTAAGTCGAAGACATGCAAGATTGGGAGCCATGTTTTCGGAATGGAAGAGTCTCGAGTATTTGGCTGGATTTGATTTCAGGCCCAGATGTGAATTGGAACCTGAAATGTTGGCAAACTTATCGATAAGACCTACTCTTGTGGAAAGGATTGGCGAGAGCCAAAAGTGAGACGATAAGCTTGTCAGGATTATCCGGGATTTGGAGTCTGGATTGGAACCAGAGAAGGATAAAGGATTCGAGGTCGATCGAGAGGGTTGGCTTCGAAAGCAAGGACGACTAGTTGTTCCCGATATAGATGGATTGAGAGATGAAGTTCTGAGGGAAAGTCATCACTCGAAGTTGACAATTCATCCAGGTGGAAATAAGATGTATCAGGATATGAAGAGAACTTACTACTGGGAAGGCATGAAGAAAGATGTTGGAAATTTTATTTGCAAGTGTATGAACTGCCAGTTGGTGAAAGCTGAGCAGAAGAAGCCCAGTGGATTACTTCAGCCATTAGAAGTTCCTACATGGAAGTGGGAGCAAGTATCGATGGATTTTATCGATGGTTTACCTAGAACCAGGACAGGGAAGGAAGGGATTTGGGTCATCGTAGATCGTCTGACTAAGAGTGCAAGATTCATTCCTGTTCGATCGACTAGGACTGCATCGAAGTTGGCTGAGCTTTATGTTAAGTGGATAGTTCGATTCCATGGTATTCCGAAGAGTATAGTGAGCGATCGAGACCCATTGTTCACTAGTGGATTTTGGAAGAGCTTCCAGGAAGTTTTGGGAACTGAGTTGTGTTTGAGTACAGCTTATCACCCGCAAACAGATGGTCAGACTGAAAGAGTCAATCGAGTTTTGGAAGATCTTCTTAGAGCTTGTGTTCTGGACTTCGGAGGATCATGGGAAGATCATCTTCATTTGGTAGAGTTTTCATATAATAACAGTTATCAGTCGAGCATTGGTATGGCACCATATGAGGCATTATATGGGAGACCGTGTAACTCTCCGACATGTTGGTTAGAAACTGGAGAAAAGCTGATACTTGGGCCAGAGATGATTCGACAGACTTCGGATTGTATAGAGATCATTCGGCAACGAATGAAAGCAGCCCAAGATCTTCAGAAAAGTTATGCCGATAATCGTCGTAAGGATTTGGAATTCGACGTAGGCGATATGGTTTTTGTGAAGATTTCTCCACTGAAGAATGTCATTAGATTCGGGAAGAAAGGAAAATTGACTCCGAGATTTGTTGGACCATTTCCGATTATTGAGCTAATTGGAAAGCTCGCTTATAGGTTGGAGTTACCGGAAAAGATGGCGGGTGTGCACAATGTTTTTCATGTATCTTATCTACGGAAGTATGTGCACGACTCGAATACTGTGGTTTCTGCTGATAGCTGTGAAGACTTGGAGGTTGATCCAGTTGTTTCGAGACCTCGTAAGCCATTTCGTGTTGTTGGAACCGACACGAAACAGCTTAGGAGGAAGACGATTGCGTTGCTCAAGGTACAATGGAGTGATGATGTTAACGACTGTACATGGGAGGAGGAAGAGAGGATGAAGGCAGCTCATCCCGAACTCTTCGAGCTATGGTCCTAAAGTGTCGTGACATCTCATGAATTTGTAGCTTGTTCTAAGTCTTAGAATTCTGCATGCTAGGTTAGAATTGGATGCATGGTTTGTTGATTGCTATGGATGGTAGGCATGCAGAATAGCTTTGATTTCTGTTGATTGTTTGGAATTTCGGGGGCAAAATTCCTAAGGGGGAGAGAATGTAACGACCCGTATTTTACATATTGTTATATCGTAGAATTATTAGGTCGATAGTGTTGTTTATGTTATCCCTAGCCTAAGTCGTTTGGGAGGTTAACTCGTGTAGGCAGCTTAAACTTAGGTCGTGATGGAGTTAGGTCGGTAGAGCGACCTAAGGTAGTTAGCGACCTAGGAAGTTAGGGTCGTGGGGAACGACCTAAGGAAGTTGACCGAGTTAAGGTAGTAACCGACCTATGGTATTGGGCGACCTATAGAATTTGACCGGCTTAAGAGGTTTGGGTCATTGGGTAGTTTAGGTCGGTGGCGACCTAGGGAGAAGAAGCGACTTAAGGGTTGCCGAGCTAGTGGAGTTAACGACCTAAGGGTTGTGAGCGACTTACGTTAGGTCGCAAGCAACTTAGTACAGTGAGTGGCCTATGGGGATAAGCGACCTAAAGGTTAGTGGCTTAGGTCGGCAGGACGAGTTAAGGATAGGTCGCGTGTGTTGTTAGGTCGGCCGTGTTTGTTAGGTCGCTAGGTGTGTTTGGTTGATAGGTCGTTAGGTCAGCAGTGCGTTAGGTCGCATAAGTGTTAGGTCGTGTGACCCTGTTTTTAGTTAAATCGTGTGGCCTGGGTTTGGTTAGTCGTGACTTTTGCTAAGTCGCGTACCAGTTAGGTCGTAGGTCGTTGAAGGCGGCTGTGTTTTTAGGTCGGCATGGTTTTAGGTCGTATGTTGTTGGGTCAAGCTGTGTTGAGTCGCGCATAGGTTTGGACGTGCGCGTATTAGGTCGAGGGATTGTATAGGTCGGCAGCGACCTAAGTTAGGTCGTATGTTTTTAGGTCGGCAACGACCTAAGTCTGGGCGACCTAAGGGTTTTTCAGCCTATAAATAGAGGGGTTTGGCTCACTTTTTGGCACCGGTTTTTGAAGCGACGAAGTGCTGCCATTTTGGAAACTCGACTACAACATTTCTTCATCTCCTTTTCTCCATTCCAATCTAGTTCTAACATCCATCCAAGATCGAAGATCGAAGAGCCAAAGTTGAAGATCTTCATCCGTTCGAGTGAGATTTCATCGATTGAAGCGAGATTTTGCTGGATCAAGCCTTGATCTTCGCTGTCCAGATCTGGAGTTGATTGTTTTTGAAGTGTTTGGGTGATTTGGTGAGTGGTAGTTATCTCTCACGCGGACCCAAAGGAGTATATTGGATTGGTGGTTTGTTGGAGTGTTGTAGATAGTGATTTTATGCATTTTTCCTTAGATCCAAGTGTAGATCCATTACTTATGAAGATGTTTACCTTTGCAAGTTCATTCATCTAGTTGTAGAGACAAAACCCATGATTTATATTTGTTAGATCTATGCCAAAGACCCATGATTCATGTAAGTTAGATCTATGCTCATTTATTTACGAAATTGCCATTGTAATTATAAATGCCTATTTAGATCATGTTTGATTATTTGATTGTCTATTTAGATCTTGTTGAATGATTGATTGCTTGGATTAATGTTTGATTTGATTGATTAGTTGATCGATTACTTGACTTGGACAAGTATGGTTGATGGTGATTCAAAAGCCAAGTGGAAAGGCTCTTGAATAAGGAAAGCTGCCTGTAGCATATGAAGCGGATGTGGAAGCTCATATGGATGGATTCGATGATGTGGAACCTTGCCATAATGCGAGAAGCCAAAGCATGATATTTAGATGGGACTTTGCTATGATGTGATGGGGCAAGGCATGTGTTGAGATGGGACGGGTCATGATGACGTTCCAAGCACGGGTCATGACGACGTGCGAAGTTATAACTCGGTGATGCGGTCCGAGTTGGGATGGATAATGGTTAGCTTGAGAGGCGCTTGAGCTAGTATGGAAAGAGTCGTCAAGGAGGATGACTAGGAGGCTAAGATCTCATCGTTATTGAAGGTTCTAGCATACTCAAAGCAAGGGTACGTTGGAACGGGTCACGATGACGTTCCAAGCACGGGTCACAATGACGTGCTAGTACTCTGGGCTGATGCGTTCGGCTTAGGCACGGGTCATGATGACGTGCGGAGTTATGTCTAAAACCAGGGTTACCATTAGCCCTTGACGGATGGTCATTCAATTAACGGTGAAATCAAGGCAAGGATAACAGTGATAGCCAGAGTCATGGATGTTTGGTTGTATCATCATTCGGTCTCAAGAGCGGTGTTTTCTGGGTGCTTATCTGATCTTGGTTCAGACCTTGGGGGTTTGTATTTGGAGAACATCGACCTTGACTCGAGTGATTATTGCTTACCTTAATTGTTTGTTATGTTATGCCTGCTTCTCCTTAGTATGTGTCTGGGGGCTATCACTGTAGAAAGAGGTGGAGTGGGATGGTTTGGTTCCTATTCCTTTTATCCCTTATGCTCTTTTGGTATGTTTGGTAGTTAATTTACTGCTCACTAAGACTTTGTCTGACTCAAGGTTTTATGTCTCCTCTTATTACCTTGGGCTGTTCATCCATGTTGGGATGGGCAGACTAGGTAGCAGGTGACAGGTGTTGTTCTTAGAGATCTACGCTGATGATGACGAAGACGAGCAGGAGGCTTTGCATATTAGTTTTCTTACTATATGTACTGGGTGTTCCGCTGTTGTATCTGATTGAGTGTTATGTAGTGAGGCTTTGATGTATGACGATTCATATGTTTGTATAAAACTACTTTGATGCTTATATGATGACATTCTGTTATGGAGCTTCACTACATATTTCCCTATTGTATTTTATCCATGCGCTGTGAGTGGTACGATAGAGTTTGCTGTTTTATTTTACCCTGACTATCGTCCATGGCTACCTGGCACGCTTTTCAACGCACTATTCCCTTGTTTTGGTGCGGGTGTCATGGGCGGTCGTCACAGGTTTTAATTATGGAAGTAATTTGGATTAAATTACATTGAAATAATCAATGGATTAATTGAGATAATAAATTAAGGAGTAATTTATTGATGAAGTAGTTAAGGGTAGTTAATTACTGGATGTTATTAATCGAGGGTGATTAATATATATGTGGTTTAATTGAAGATTAATTACTCAATGTAATTAATTTAAATAGAGAGATAAATGAATGATGTAAATTTAGAATTGATTAATTAAGGAATAATTAATAAATGAAGTAATTAATAAAGGATTAATGTAATTAATTTTAGTTAATTAATTGATTAAGTAATTACAAGTTAATTATTGTAAAGAGTTAAGTATAATTAACTTGTGTAATTAATTTAAAGGCTAATTACTTATTGTAATTAGAAAATTATTAATCAGTACTGATTAATTAAAATGAATAATTTAATGGTGATTATCTAATTGATTTGTAATCAATTAATGGTTAAGTAAGCAGGATTATAATGATGAAGTAATTAATTTAATTCATTTTAAATTAATTAGAAATGGAAGTAATTAATTTATTTTAAATTAATTATGGATGGTATGATCATTAAATCATTGCTTATGGATGAATGGATGATATTGGTTGCCTTGAATGGTTTGTAATCTCAGCTATGAGATGAGTAATGTTATATGATATGAATGCTTTGGTTGCATTGGAATGATAATATGGATTATCTTTTTATAATGATAATATAGGTTATCTGTTGGTGATGATAATGTTGATTATCTATTATGATGTTGAGAATTATCTATCTGTGTGTATATAGATAATGAAATTGAATTGTTTTAAACTCTAAAACAACTTGGCCTTAAAAGACACGTTTTGGATTTCGATGAGACCGGGATCAGGTTTCCATATTTGGATATCCGAAAACCACATCGATCCAAATTAACGATAGGTCATGAATCTCAAGTGAAGATGAAGATTCAGCGTGCAATGGTTATCGTCGATAACTCTGAGGGTGATTCCAAAATGAGTGTAACGAGATAATGCCTTTGGTTTCGTTTGAACCCGGAACGAACTTGTATGGATTGAATGCTTTCAGAGCATCGTTAGGTGGACGATGAGCATTCTAAGGATGTGTCCTATAAAGGTAATCGTAGCCTCAAGCCTCATCAACCGGGAATGGTAAAAAAGGGGTGGTGCAGCAAGGCTAAGTGGGTCATGCCCAAGTTGGACGAGATTTAACCCTGTCGAGATGTCCCTTTATTTCGGCTATGTGGTGCGGTTGCTGATCACAACTGTGGGGTGGTCTTGTTCGGAATTGTTCAGTAAGGAATGGTTCCGGTTTTGTGTTGCAGGGGATTGGGAGTGATCCTCGGTACAGTGATCTAGGCCACGTACTGTGACGGGTGGTACCCCGGTAGCCCTGCCACTGTATGGAATCCAAAATCCAATAAGTGCTGTACGTATTAGTTGTACCCAACTATGTTGGAACGTGAGATGTAAGCATTCCAACTATTTCTGTATTTTACTTGTAAACTCTAGACACTATCATAATATCATCGGATTTCCAATCAAATGTTTTGGTTAGCGTTAGGTAAATTTTTTTCCATGTTTATGTGTGGGATGTCTTACGTGATACATTTTGTTTTCAAAGGTTTTTCAAAGTTAAAAAAATTAACCTGTTACTCACACCAGACCCATGTCTGACCCGGAGTTTATTTCTGCTTTCTTAAACTCTTGGGTACTCAATTTTTTACGAGTAGCCATGTAACGACCCAGAATTTTTAGAAATTAAAAATTTGAATATTTAATTAATTTTAAATATTTATAAGTGAATTTTTAAGTCAAATAAATTTTTATTTGAATTTTTGGATTTAATTGAATAATTAAATCGATAATTTAATACGTTAAATTATGGAAATAATTGAAAATTGAGTTAAATATGATTGAAAATGATTTGTAAAATTTTATTTAATCATATTGAAGTTAGAACGATATTTTAGAACTTTTAAAATCGAATTAGAAGTTAATCTGTGAAAATTGAATATTTTAATATTTAATAATCGACTGTAAAATAGCCAATTTTTGAACAGTCTCAGAATTGAACGAAACCAGTTCCATTGGATCCGTAATAGTTAGTTATTACCGGATTTCAATTTTCGTGTCAATCGGAGCTATCGTTTGATCGTGGCAGCTCGAAACGCATCGAATTATTTTTAATTTAAATTTGGCGAGTCAAAATAGCCATTTTTCAAAAAGTCTCGGATTTCGACGAAACCAGTTTCATCGGATCCGTAATGTGATATTATTGTAAGGTTTCAAATTTCAAGTCAATTGGATTTACCGTTTGTCCGGTACAAATTAAAACGCCTAGAAATCGATTTAAATCGGTTGAATTTTAATTGAGCGTTTATAGCCATAACTCGCACATACTTCCGAATTAGCTTCCGAAACCTGTTCCATTGTGTCCGGAACGCGGGATAAACCCTAGGTACGCTGGTTACGGCGCGTAAATCGGAGTTCGGAATTCCCGGAATGAATAGTGTTTACGCTTGCTTTTTCTATAAATAGAAGTTAAAATCACAAAAAAAAAATAAAACACAAAACCCTAAACCTAAATATGCAGCCGCCACTTTCTATTTCTAGGGCCAGAATTCAATCTCCTTTTCCCCTCAATCTCTCCCAATCTACAAAGAATTAGAAGAAGTGTTCAACACGAAAAAGGTAGAGCATGAAGAGAGCTTGAAATCCATACAGATATGATCTTGGTTGGAGCAACAGGGAGTGAGCAAAACGTGGCCGTTCGTGGGCTGTTCACCACCGTGCGCGCGCGTCATAGGGGGGCCGAGCCTTGAGCTCTTCCTGGTGGAGATAGCTTGCATCGTGTGCTTCGCGTTGGCATTGGTGTGATCGAGTATCGTTGAGTGTGGTGGGTGCAAAAATTAACCCTAGTTGTTGCTTATGGGTTCATGTATGTCGGCCTCAACCTGGAGATGATAACGTGAGGGAGGGGATGAAGGGGAACGGCAAAGATTTGGGGGCCCAAGATCTAACGGCCCAGATTTGCTTTGGGTATAAATAATTAAGTTATGTGTGATTTAAGTTATATAAAACGTGTACAAACTTGTAAAATCAATAACTCTTTAATACGAGGTCGAAAAAATGCAAACTCAGTTGCGTTGGAATCGTATGGACGAGCACTACGCGATGGAGTTGGTTTGGAGTCGTTTGGAGTTAGTGAGAATTTCGGGTAAAATTAAACGCGCGTTTAATTTTATTCGAAATAAATCGCTAAAACGGAAATTTAAAACCAAGGTGAGAACTTCTCACTCAATCGAATAGGTTTCGATTTTATTTTAAATAGTTAGATTTAAAATATTTGAATGCATGTTTGAATGATGATTGATATCTATTGATTGTTAAAATAGACATTATACGCCGTTAGTAAGCGGATGTTATTTATTAAAAACATATACCGCGAATATTTCATAAACAGTGAAATTGGTATTATATATAATATCAATATATATATATATTGGCATATGTATATATTGCAGTTGTTGATTTCCCGCATTTTTGTTTAGCGGATGAGACCCTATTACGCCGTTATTAAGCGGATAATATTTATTAAGAACATATACCACGATAATTTCGTACTGGAGCGAAATTGGTATTGTGCTAATGTTTTTGGATGCAGGAAAACAGGTTGGAGGGATTCAACTGGATTCCTCAACAGTTTTTATTTAATTTAAGATATTTTGATATTTGATGGATTTTCATATTGATATATGATATCGTTGTAGTCGTGATTGACTATTTGGTGTGTAGCATCATTGGACCAAATTTCTGGTATTTTAAAAATGTTTTTAAAGTAATTTTTGAAAAGATAAAATATTTTGGAATTGATCCATTTTAAATAAATGAACGTTATAATTCTTAAAGTTATAAAAATTATAATTTTTGAGAAATACGGTTAAAAGCTGATTTTTGAGAAATAGGAATTAATGACTTTATAAAATAGTTTAAACTGGATTTTTGAATTTATTATCAAAAGTTTAAATATAGGATTTATAAAATTTGATTATTTTATAAATCAAAATGGTGAAATTATAAAGGAATTTAAAGACGTTTTAAAAGAATAATATAAATTGATTTATATTAAGAGATTTATAAATGGATATTTATAAATTGAAATATTGACATTATAAAACGAGTTTTTATAAGTGTTTGAATGAAGTGAAAATGAATTTCATAAATAAATGAAATTTATGGAATTATAAACTGTGAAGTTATAAAAGAAATTTATAAATAGTAAGATTTATAAATTTGGTGAAATTATTTGAAGAATAGATTGGTTAAATAGGAATCTTATAAGTTATAAGATTTATGATCTGGAAAGCTTTTAAAGGAACGATTTTGTAAAATAATCGTTTTATAAGGATTTAACTTATAATATGAACTTTTAGTTTATGATTAAGTTATAAACTGGAATAGGTTAATAAAGGAATTTATAAAAGGAAGTTGTTATAAAATAAATAAAATGGAATTTATAAACGTTGTTTTATAAATTCACAAACGACTTATTTTGATAAGAAAATTGTTGAAACCTATTAATGGAGTTATATTCACATTTTTGAATAGTGAAAAATCCTTTGAATTAAAATGAATAAAAGAATGAGATTTGTTAACGAAGTTTATTCACGTTTTTGAATAGTGAATAACACGTTAAAGAAAATGGTTTAGATTTGATGTTTTAAATTGAATTAAAACGATCTAACGATGTTTTAAATGTGTTGAGATTCGAAACCATAGATTTCAACATTTATTGTTGAAATAGACGTTTTCGAGAAATAGAAGGAAATGATGGACTATAACACTATTGTTATAGTAAATGATTTCCGAAGGGAAATGTTTTTGTATAGTATTGGGATTTATATATCTATTTTAATTCCGAATCCCTATACTAGTGATTTTGGGTTGTCGTAACGATGTTTTACGCAACATTCGTTTTGGCCCAAATAAATATGTTTAAGTAAATGATTTCCTTAAAGAATGAAATATATACTTAATTGGATTTAAGTATATTGAATATTTTCTCAGTGTTGAAAATAAAAAGATTTGTGAATTACTTATTTTTAATAAGTATGGAATTGTTTCCAATATGAAGTGAATAATTAGAATTTATCTTTTTGAAGATAAATTGAAAATGGATAATTGAAATCGTATATTCATGAATATTTTGAAATATAAATTCATTATGGAATTTATAAATGAAAAGAAGAATTTGTTTAAAAATAAATGTTGATTTATTTTTGAGGTATTGAAATTTAATATCTAGCGAAGATATTTTTGGAAAATAAATAATTTGGAAAATTATTTGGAATCTGGTGATGTGTGCATATCCAGTGATAGTTCAATAACCGACTATCAATATTTCCTTTGAATGGGAAATTGATGTGATTTGTTTGAATTTGAATGCCACACTTATTTTTGAATAAGCGCTCACTATTCGGGTTAACCGGGAAAGGACCATGGGGTCGTATAACCCATTCCGAATATGTTATACGTCGTTATGAATTGCATTTGAAGATCGGTGTTGAAGACCGAGTATTTGCGAAAGCGATAGGATGACCTATCGATTGTCTCTGCACTGGGTAGCTCCTGGTATAGAGATCTCCTAAGTGATGGGAAATTCGATCGGGATTGTGAATACCCGTATTTCAAGGGCTTCGTAAGAAGTGCCTTCGGTTTTGTCGAGCCCGGAACAGACTTGTATGGATTGTATGTCTGACATTACAAGTTGAGATATAAAGCCGATTTCTTTCAAATATATTTCTGTTGGTGGCGAAGAATTTATTCTTTTAGCTTAACACCCTTCTTTGAGACGTACGAGCTCAAAGGTTATATAGTTGAAGTTATCAGCGATATATTCCCAATTTGGTAATGTGACATGCTGAGTGATGCTGAAATGATCATTGTGTTGATTATTGTGATAGGATCATTTATTTGATCGTCTATCCTTGTGATCATTGTGTTGATCATTTGTTGACCCAAAGCATGGCTTTTGTATAAAGTATGTTTTTGTGGACGTGAATTTGTCGAGCCTCACACCCCGTGAATGGTCAAAACAGGAAAGAAGCAGCAAGGTTATGAGGGGTAGCGCCCTTTAGGATGTGTCCATTTCCTTCTGGAAAAGGGTGGTATCATGGTATGGAGCCCAGATACTTACTCATGTTGAAAACACTTTATGATTGTGTGAATTGATTACGAGCGCTCGGTTGATAAAGGTCCCAAAGGACCGGGGGATGGCATATTCGGTCAGTTGTTACTCAGTTAGGGGTAACCCGACCTTGTGTTGGTAGAGATCCGGTTTGGTTCTCGGGGATGTCCATCCAGAGGCATTCTCATGTGGCAATGGGAAGTTCCTTGGCCTGACCATTTGTTGGAAATCCAATTCTCAATACGAAACTTTTACGGTATTAGTTGTAGAACCTGCTATTCACTTATGGTGGTCACCACTGTTTGGATAGTAGCTATAGTAGGCATACGATAATGGTCGTATGTTGGCTAAGATTTATATTCTACTTTCGAAATGAATTTGTTATACACTATGCACTAATAATAATATCAAATGTTATTTTAAATGCGTATCAAGCATCTTTGACTATCATAAGGAGAAATCTCCTCCGATTCTGCGTTTGCATGTGTGTGTGTGCGGGAGGCCTTATGGTAGTCTCATTTTTAAAAGCATTGCGAATTGAGTTTAAAAATATTCCTCTATTTTGATTTTAAAGATAAATAAACTGTTTTGAGTTCTCACACCAGTCACATGACTGACTCGGAGTTTATTGTTTTCCTTCCTAAACTCTGGGTGCCCACCAATTTCCACACGGGCAGTTAAGAGTTAGGTTTATCAGGATATTCTGGATATTCTGGAGTTGCTGGAGGCAAGCTGGATGGCATGGCGTATTACTAGTTTATATAGTATTTCTTTTTCCGCTGCACTGTTTGTTGATGTATGTTGTTGTACACTCTGATGATATGATGTGATGTAATATGATGATAATGTAATAACTGATATAGTCCTTTGTTTAAAGATTATTCATTTATTATTATATGTTGTTCCGCTGCGAATTGTGAGATTCTGTTGTTGTTCTGTTGTTTCTGTTCGTCCCGTTCTATTTTTAAAATTTTCTATCTTCTGTTTTTCTAATTCTCTGTTTTCTAAAAAATTGTCTATCTTCTTTTCCCTCTATTTTTCTTTTTCTTTCTTCTTTTTCTCTCTTCTTTCTTTTCTTTTCTTTTTAAAACCCATAACATCTCGGTTTTCGGCCTTTGATTTCTCGGCAGTCGATAAAGGGAGTGTCGATGTCGGTTTTTCGAAGAACGAAAATTTCCGAAACGTTACATTTGGTATCAGAGCTGATGGTTAAGCGACAACCATGGTTCTGTAGGGTATTACTCATTAGAGATAGAGTCAGTAGTACTCTAGAATGAGTTTGAGTGTAATAATAGCCATGAGAGCGTATTTGATAGTGAATATATGAAATTGTTTTATATTGTGATGATTGGTTTATTGAGTGGCAAATGAACCTTCGTTAGCACGGTCAGTCAAACTATGCCGAAGGGGTTTCTAAACACTTGAATAGAACAATTCGGCACAGTATTGTTTTAATTGGGTAAATGAAATAATTTTGCCTTGATTATATTTTATATATAAAGAAATAATTTTTCAAAATTATTAAATTGTATATAAGTTGATTGTTAGGTTGTTTGAATAATCTAAATTAAAGAATAATTGTATAAGTAAAAGAATTATAAGAATTGAAGTATAATTAAAGTGATTTACAATTGTGAAATAAACTTATATATATAAGAAGTTAATATATTTATGAATATGAGTTGTAAATAATCAAATGGATTAAATAAAATAATGAATATAAGTGTTGATTCATTAAAATCTAATGTTATTAGAAGTTGAATAAAAAAATGAATGAATATAAGCAAAGGAATTTGGTTGAAATTAATATACTTTGGTTGTTATATGATTGTTGATTGGTTGTATAAAATTCATTAAGAGTTAATGAAATTGGAAGCTATGTAATTGAATTCAAATTAGAAGTAAATAAATTTGAATAGAATTGAATGTGAATTAGATTTAATTAGTGAATGCAAACTAATTAAAATTGAGAATGAATGTTAGTTGGATGATAATTGGTTGATGGTTGAATATATATTGCATTTGTTGTTTAGTTACATTTGCTATGTTGACATATATAGTTATTATGTTGCTATATGTTGTATATTGAGATTATTGTCTATGTACATGTTCTCATGTTGTTTGTTGAGTGTTTAGTAGGTGCGGATCGCGTTTGCTTCGCATTTGGAGCTCGTTTTAGCGCTATATTAGCCGTATATGCTTGCTAATAAAATATAAGGTACATATCTTGGATTAAATATCGTACTTTTACACTTTTTCCCTTCGGGATGCCTCATTACTTGATGAGATGTATATTTGTGATATATATACTGTCATTTTTTTTTCGGATCGAGCCGCGCAAAGGAGACTATGGCGAATTTTTCCGAAAATTTAAGGCGTTAGAAAATTTTGAGAAAATTGGAAAAATTTTGAAAACTTTAAACTTTGATTTTGAATTGAAAGTTAAATGATATAGATTGTTTTTGAAAGGATAACTAAGTATGATTTGAAAACTTAGTAAATATTTATAAGAAGTTTAATTATGAATTTTGGAAAGTTAATAAATTCTATAACTTTTCTTACTTGTAATTTCGAGGACGAAATTCTTTTAAGTGGGGAAGATTGTAACGACCCAGAATTTTTAGAAATTAAAAATTTGAATATTTAATTAATTTTAAATATTTATAAGTGAATTTTTAAGTCAAATAAATTTTTATTTGAATTTTTGGATTTAATTGAATAATTAAATCGATAATTTAATACGTTAAATTATGGAAATAATTGAAAATTGAGTTAAATATGATTGAAAATGATTTGTAAAATTTTATTTAATCATATTGAAGTTAGAACGATATTTTAGAACTTTTAAAATCGAATTAGAAGTTAATCTGTGAAAATTGAATATTTTAATATTTAATAATCGACTGTAAAATAGCCAATTTTTGAACAGTCTCAGAATTGAACGAAACCAGTTCCATTGGATCCGTAATAGTTAGTTATTACCGGATTTCAATTTTCGTGTCAATCGGAGCTATCGTTTGATCGTGGCAGCTCGAAACGCATCGAATTATTTTTAGTTTAAATTTGGCGAGTCAAAATAGCCATTTTTCAAAAAGTCTCGGATTTCGACGAAACCAGTTTCATCGGATCCGTAATGTGATATTATTGTAAGGTTTCAAATTTCAAGTCAATTGGATTTACCGTTTGTCCGGTACAAATTAAAACGCCTAGAAATCGATTTAAATCGGTTGAATTTTAATTGAGTGTTTATAGCCATAACTCGCACATACTTCCGAATTAGCTTCCGAAACCTGTTCCATTGTGTCCGGAACGCGGGATAAACCCTAGGTACGCTGGTTACGGCGCGTAAATCGGAGTTCGGAATTCCCGGAATGAATAGTGTTTACGCTTGCTTTTTCTATAAATAGAAGTTAAAATCACAAAAAAAATATAAAACACAAAACCCTAAACCTAAATATGCAGCCGCCACTTTCTATTTCTAAGGCCAGAATTCAATCTCCTTTTCCCCTCAATCTCTCCCAATCTACAAAGAATTAGAAGAAGTGTTCAACACGAAAAAGGTAGAGCATGAAGAGAGCTTGAAATCCATACGGATATGATCTTGGTTGGAGCAACAGGGAGTGAGCAAAACGTGGCCGTTCGTGGGCTGTTCACCACCGTGCGCGCGCGTCATAGGGGGGCCGAGCCTTGAGCTCTTCCTGGTGGAGATAGCTTGCGTCGTGTGCTTCGCGTTGGCATTGGTGTGATCGAGTATCGTTGAGTGTGGTGGGTGCAAAAATTAACCCTAGTTGTTGCTTATGGGTTCATGTATGTCGGCCTCAACCTGGAGATGATAACGTGAGGGAGGGGATGAAGGGGAACGGCAAAGATTTGGGGGCCCAAGATCTAACGGCCCAGATTTGCTTTGGGTATAAATAATTAAGTTATGTGTGATTTAAGTTATATAAAACGTGTACAAACTTGTAAAATCAATAACTCTTTAATACGAGGTCGAAAAAATGCAAACTCAGTTGCGTTGGAATCGTATGGACGAGCACTACGCGATGGAGTTGGTTTGGAGTCGTTTGGAGTTAGTGAGAATTTCGGGTAAAATTAAACGCGCGTTTAATTTTATTCGAAATAAATCGCTAAAACGGAAATTTAAAACCAAGGTGAGAACTTCTCACTCAATCGAATAGGTTTCGATTTTATTTTAAATAGTTAGATTTAAAATATTTGAATGCATGTTTGAATGATGATTGATATCTATTGATTGTTAAAATAGACATTATACGCCGTTAGTAAGCGGATGTTATTTATTAAAAACATATACCGCGAATATTTCATAAACAGTGAAATTGGTATTATATATAATATCAATATATATATATATTGGCATATGTATATATTGCAGTTGTTGATTTCCCGCATTTTTGTTTAGCGGATGAGACCATATTACGCCGTTATTAAGCGGATAATATTTATTAAGAACATATACCGCGATAATTTCGTACTGGAGCGAAATTGGTATTGTGCTAATGTTTTTGGATGCAGGAAAACAGGTTGGAGGGATCCAACTGGATTCCTCAACAGTTTTTATTTAATTTCAGATATTTTGATATTTGATGGATTTTCATATTGATATATGATATCGTTGTAGTCGTGATTGACTATTTGGTGTGTAGCATCATTGGACCAAATTTCTGGTATTTTAAAAATGTTTTTAAAGTAATTTTTGAAAAGATAAAATATTTTGGAATTGATCCATTTTAAATAAATGAACATTATAATTCTTAAAGTTATAAAAATTATAATTTTTGAGAAATACGGTTAAAAGCTGATTTTTGAGAAATAGGAATTAATGACTTTATAAAATAGTTTAAACTGGATTTTTGAATTTATTATCAAAAGTTTAAATATAGGATTTATAAAATTTGATTATTTTATAAATCAAAATGGTGAAATTATAAAGGAATTTAAAGACGTTTTAAAAGAATAATATAAATTGATTTATATTAAGAGATTTATAAATGGATATTTATAAATTGAAATATTGACATTATAAAACGAGTTTTTATAAGTGTTTGAATGAAGTGAAAATGAATTTCATAAATAAATGAAATTTATGGAATTATAAACTGTGAAGTTATAAAAGAAATTTATAAATAGTAAGATTTATAAATTTGGTGAAATTATTTGAAGAATAGATTGGTTAAATAGGAATCTTATAAGTTATAAGATTTATGATCTGGAAAGCTTTTAAAGGAACGATTTTGTAAAATAATCGTTTTATAAGGATTTAACTTATAATATGAACTTTTAGTTTATGATTAAGTTATAAACTGGAATAGGTTAATAAAGGAATTTATAAAAGGAAGTTGTTATAAAATAAATAAAATGGAATTTATAAACGTTGTTTTATAAATTCACAAACGACTTATTTTGATAAGAAAATTGTTGAAACCTATTAATGGAGTTATATTCACATTTTTGAATAGTGAAAAATCCTTTGAATTAAAATGAATAAAAGAATGAGATTTGTTAACGAAGTTTATTCACGTTTTTGAATAGTGAATAACACGTTAAAGAAAATGGTTTAGATTTGATGTTTTAAATTGAATTAAAACGATCTAACGATGTTTTAAATGTGTTGAGATTCGAAACCATAGATTTCAACATTTATTGTTGAAATAGACGTTTTCGAGAAATAGAAGGAAATGATGGACTATAACACTATTGTTATAGTAAATGATTTCCGAAGGGAAATGTTTTTGTATAGTATTGGGATTTATATATCTATTTTAATTCCGAATCCCTATACTAGTGATTTTGGGTTGTCGTAACGATGTTTTACGCAACATTCGTTTTGGCCCAAATAAATATGTTTAAGTAAATGATTTCCTTAAAGAATGAAATATATACTTAATTGGATTTAAGTATATTGAATATTTTCTCAGTGTTGAAAATAAAAAGATTTGTGAATTACTTATTTTTAATAAGTATGGAATTGTTTCCAATATGAAGTGAATAATTAGAATTTATCTTTTTGAAGATAAATTGAAAATGGATAATTGAAATCGTATATTCATGAATATTTTGAAATATAAATTCATTATGGAATTTATAAATGAAAAGAAGAATTTGTTTAAAAATAAATGTTGATTTATTTTTGAGGTATTGAAATTTAATATCTAGCGAAGATATTTTTGGAAAATAAATAATTTGGAAAATTATTTGGAATCTGGTGATGTGTGCATATCCAGTGATAGTTCAATAACCGACTATCAATATTTCCTTTGAATGTGAAATTGATGTGATTTGTTTGAATTTGAATGCCACACTTATTTTTGAATAAGCGCTCACTATTCGGGTTAACCGGGAAAGGACCATGGGGTCGTATAACCCATTCCGAATATGTGATACGTCGTTATGAATTGCATTTGAAGATCGGTGTTGAAGACCGAGTATTTGCGAAAGCGATAGGATGACCTATCGATTGTCTCTGCACTGGGTAGCTCCTGGTATAGAGATCTCCTAAGTGATGGGAAATTCGATCGGGATTGTGAATACCCGTATTTCAAGGGCTTCGTAAGAAGTGCCTTCGGTTTTGTTCGAGCCCGGAACAGACTTGTATGGATTGTATGTCTGACATTACAAGTTGAGATATAAAGCCGATTTCTTTCAAATATATTTCTGTTGGTGGCGAAGAATTTATTCTTTTAGCTTAACACCCTTCTTTGAGACGTACGAGCTCAAAGGTTATATAGTTGAAGTTATCAGCGATATATTCCCAATTTGGTAATGTGACATGCTGAGTGATGCTGAAATGATCATTGTGTTGATTATTGTGATAGGATCATTTATTTGATCGTCTATCCTTGTGATCATTGTGTTGATCATTTGTTGACCCAAAGCATGGCTTTTGTATAAAGTATGTTTTTGTGGACGCGAATTCGTCGAGCCTCACACCCCGTGAATGGTCAAAACAGGAAAGAAGCAGCAAGGTTATGAGGGGTAGCGCCCTTTAGGATGTGTCCATTTCCTTCTGGAAAAGGGTGGTATCATGGTATGGAGCCCAGATACTTACTCATGTTGAAAACACTTTATGATTGTGTGAATTGATTACGAGCGCTCGGTTGATAAAGGTCCCAAAGGACCGGGGGATGGCATATTCGGTCAGTTGTTACTCAGTTAGGGGTAACCCGGCCTTGTGTTGGTAGAGATCCGGTTTGGTTCTCGGGGATGTCCATCCAGAGGCATTCTCATGTGGCAATGGGAAGTTCCTTGGCCTGACCATTTGTTGGAAATCCAATTCTCAATACGAAACTTTTACGGTATTAGTTGTAGAACCTGCTATTCACTTATGGTGGTCACCACTGTTTGGATAGTAGCTATAGTAGGCATACGATAATGGTCGTATGTTGGCTAAGATTTATATTCTACTTTCGAAATGAATTTGTTATACACTATGCACTAATAATAATATCAAATGTTATTTTAAATGCGTATCAAGCATCTTTGACTATCATAAGGAGAAATCTCCTCCGATTCTGCGTTTGCATGTGTGTGTGTGCGGGAGGCCTTATGGTAGTCTCATTTTTAAAAGCATTGCGAATTGAGTTTAAAAATATTCCTCTATTTTGATTTTAAAGATAAATAAACTGTTTTGAGTTCTCACACCAGTCACATGACTGACTCGGAGTTTATTGTTTTCCTTCCTAAACTCTGGGTGCCCACCAATTTCCACACGGGCAGTTAAGAGTTAGGTTTATCAGGATATTCTGGATATTCTGGAGTTGCTGGAGGCAAGCTGGATGGCATGGCGTATTACTAGTTTATATAGTATTTCTTTTTCCGCTGCACTGTTTGTTGATGTATGTTGTTGTACACTCTGATGATATGATGTGATGTAATATGATGATAATGTAATAACTGATATAGTCCTTTGTTTAAAGATTATTCATTTATTATTATATGTTGTTCCGCTGCGAATTGTGAGATTCTGTTGTTGTTCTGTTGTTTCTGTTCGTCCCGTTCTATTTTTAAAATTTTCTATCTTCTGTTTTTCTAATTCTCTGTTTTCTAAAAAATTGTCTATCTTCTTTTCCCTCTATTTTTCTTTTTCTTTCTTCTTTTCTCTCTTTTTTCTTTTCTTTTCTTTTTAAAACCCATAACATCTCGGTTTTCGGCCTTTGATTTCTCGGCAGTCGATAAAGGGAGTGTCGATGTCGGTTTTTCGAAGAACGAAAATTTCCGAAACGTTACAAGCCAAGGGATTCAGGTTAGCTTTGATGAATTGTAGAGGAGAAATGGAGCAGGAGGCTTCTGCGTGTAGATATATATAGTGTTCCCCTGTGTTGGTATCTCTGAGTGTTTATCTGCATTATGTTTTGAGTTGTAATAACTAGACAGGTGTTTATAACTGTCTAGTATGTGATGTATTGTCTGTGTAACTCTGATATTTGTTGTGTACTATGTAATATTTATGTTATTAATATAATTTATTCATTCCGCTGTTGAGATTCTGTTGTTGTTTCTTCTTTCTCTTCTTTCTTTTCTCTTTTCCATCCCTTTCTTTCTTAAAGATGATGCGACTTTCTGTGGGGAAAAAATTGGGTTGTCATAGTTGGTATCAGAGCGCTAGGATGAGAGAATACCTAGACTCTGGAGTGGTTTCTATCTTGAGAGAGCGTATTTGTATTTTTAATATATATTTATATTTCTACCCATTTGTTGGGTTACCCGTATAGGTTTTCAATATAAGTTATAAAGGTAGATGAGGTAGTGGTGTGTGTAACACAACTACCATTGGTTGGAGTTTGAACGTGCGAGGTTGGAAGTGGATTTGACGAGACTGTAGACCTAATACCGTCTCGAGTGAGTTTATCTTGGAGTAAGGATTTCATCGATCTCTGAAGGACACCTGTTAAGGTTAGGAGTTCATCTTTGAAGTGCAGAGTTGGATGAGTTGAGTTTGGATTTGTCGGTTTGGTAGAAATAAGTGATGGTATCTTGATACCTCAGGAAGTAGTAGCTGCGTGATGAGATGCATTGACTATGGATGTTTCTGAAGATGTTTCATTGGAACAAGAGCAAGAAAGTGTGTCTGTTCTGGTGATGTGGCTGAGTACAGCAAGGTGTTTCTGTTTGCTTTAAGGTCCGAGTTTCTCGAAGAGCTTTGGATTGAGAATTCTTTAGCTTTGGTGTTAGCGGTGCAGCTCGGAGTGTTCTGTGTTGGCAGGAAGTTTTCTGGCTGGATAGTTTTTTCTGAGGTGGAGATCAGAAGTAGCAATGTAAATTCATTTCTTCTGTGAATTGGCTAGGCCAGCGTAAGCTGTTCTGTTTAATAAAGAGAGAGCAGTTTTCTTTGGATTAGGCTGAGTTGATCGCAAAAGTGACTTGCGATAATTGAGTATTCTCTTGGGGTGTTGGAGATTGTCTGGATGTCTTCAGGGAAGTCATAGGTTTGTCCGCATCTGGAAATCGAGTTTTCATATCGGCTAGGATTCCAGGATTTCTGGTGATTCAGTTAATAGAAGGATGGTTCCTTGAGATAGAGTTTGGTGAAGCAACTCAGGTTCCGGAGGAATTTTTTAGTTTTCTTATGGATCCGTTGAACCATATTTCTGAGATGTATTGACCAGTTTGTGCTCGAGTTTTTCATCAGCATTTCTTCTACTTCGGATCAGAGTTGTGCAGCGGAAGCAGTTTGGGGTGCATCTGTTTTTCTTTTCCGGATAAGGAGAAATTTGTTCTATCTTCTGTTGTTTGAGGAGTAGAGTTTGTGTTCTTGGTTTTGGATTGATCTTGAGGAGATCATGGTGTTGGGTTGTTTTGGTCCAATCTGTTTCTAGAGGCATTAGCTAGAGTTGAGCAGATTAGGAAGGATGTTAGTGGTCCAGGATCGTCCGAAGAATTTTATGGATAAGATGCGGAGGAATTTGGATTCTGGAGTTGGAGATCTGGTTATGGATAAGATTCTCCGATCGAAGGAGCTATTAAGTTTGGTATGTCTGGAAAGCTAGCTCCGAGGTGTTTTGGGCTTCTTCTGTGTTCTGGTAAGATAAGTGTTGGGTTTCTAGAGTTGAATTGCCAGTTTGGATAACTGGGATTCAGAGTGTTTCACGTATCTCTGAGGGAGTACGTGTTTGATATTCCTGGTTGTAGAATCAGCAGTTCAGGAGGGTTTGGTTGTTGAGTCAGACTCGTCTGTAGTTTGATATCCTGTTTGGAGTTGTAGATTTAGATGAATGGGAGCTCTATAGCTTAGTAGTATTGATTGTTTGGATTCTATAGAGCGAGTATCCCGATATTTACCGGGGAAACTCGTGGAAATTCTATTCATAATTTTTCTGGATAGTTAGATTTGTTCTGATTGTGTGAATTAGTTGTTTTGGTTGTCAGCATATGATTAATATATGCTGTATTTTAGAATTAAATCTTTAATTTGATTATTAAATTACCTTTGTTTTAAATTTCGAGGACGAAATTCTTTTAAGGGGGGAGGATTGTGATATCCCGGAATTTCTGGCAATATAAATTTAATAATACGTGTTTAAATTTAAATTGATTTGATAATTTCTATAAATAAATTTGAATTGATTTAATAATCTTCTTTAATAAATATTTAATTATTGAATTTATCTTCTAATAAGTTAATAAATTGTTTTTTATTTATAATGTGTATATATATTTATATATATTTTAAATAGATGAGTTTGGGTTTTAAATTTAATTGGTAAAGCAAATTTTCTAATATTTTAAAATTGGGAAATTATGATTTATTTAATTTAAGCTTTTCAAAACTATTTTATAAATAACTAAATGATTTTAAATATACAAGATAAATGTTTTATTTGTTTAAAACATATTTTGACTTAAGTTTGAATATTAAAATAAGGTTATAAAAATGTTTGTTTTATTTTCTTTTTAAAATATTGATTAATAATTATGATTTGTAAATTAGATATGAAGTTTAAAATACAATTTAAATATGAAACATTTATTCATTTAAATAAAAAGAAATTTATAACCTATTTTATAAATTTATTTTAAATGGTTAAAAATATTATTTTCAAATAATTGATTTGTATATTTTTTTTATTTATAATCATACTTGGTTTTGTTTTCTTTAAAATTATCTATACATAACTAAGTATTTAAAAACTAATTAATTAAGTTTAAGACTTTCATTAACACTTAATTAAAAAAACTAATTAATAAAAAGGACATGTGTAAACATCTTAGGATCTAATATTGTAAACTAATAATCATTTTAAAATGACAAATGTAAAATTTAAGCCAAGTGTCAAATTTTAATTTTAATTTTCTTTAATTTTTAATTTATCATAAATATTGTTATATAAACTTGCCTTCTTTCCTTTTCTATCTTTTTCTCATTTTTCAATTCATTAAACTAAGAAATTTTTCAGCTGAAAAACAATCCTCGTATCAAAATTCAAAGCATTTTCAAGTATGCAAACCTGTAATCATTCCTGTAACTCATTATCAAAATGCATAGCAAAGATCCTTGTAGTATTCTCAAAAACAAAAACATGCAAATCTGAAAATCACTCTTCATAATCATACCCTGCAACTCATCTTCAACATGCAAAACAAAAGAAAAACCTACAAGTTAAAATACCAGCATGCAACAATCTGTTTCCAAAGCCTGCATTTCCCTCTTCAAAAACTGGAAAATCGTGCAAACCTGCATGCATGAAATTTTTCAAAGCAGCAAGCATTTTAAAGCAAGTTTTAAAAGCATCAAACAACTCAAGTATTAAAGCATTCAAACAAGTTTTAAAGGATTCAAGGGTTATTCACAAATCTGTGCTCTACTCTGCACTTTTAAAATCAGGTGAGTAACTCCATTTTTATTTAAGTAGGTAAAAGTTTGAGTTGCATGCTGGTTTATCTGAGATGAAGTTTATATTGTGTTTATATATCTTTGAAAAGTTCCTGTGTATGTATGAATGGTTAAGTGATTTTGCTGTTGATATTTCTTTTTCCTGTTCTTAGTTAAAGTTAGATTCAAAAACAAAAGAATCCAATATCTTTTGATTTGGTTGTTGTTAAAATGTAGGATTTAAACAAGACATATATGTTGACTTTAAAGATTAAGATTTAAGATTTTATTCAAGTTAAAATTAAATAGGAATTTACTAGAAACAGAAAAGAAAACAAGGACATGATAGATTGAATTGATGGAAAATTCAATTATGAAAATTTAACAAATCAGTAATGTGAATTAAAACCCTATACCAAATCATGATTTTTAAGATCAAAATCACAATTTTTAAAAGAGAATGGAAGGTGCAGTTTTGAATTTCATTATTTGGGTTAATTTGAGAAAATCTGTTGATCTCTGGATTCTGGAAGGTTGGATTTTCTTCTGGAGGTAGAAGAGTGATCGGAGAGGCCAGGGAAATTATCAGTTCTAGGTGGATGTCATTTTGGTGATGGTGATTTTGATTTACAGCTTTGGAACCCTAGTTTTTTTGGGTTACAGTTTTTTCTTTGGTTCATCTTCCTCAGATGATCGAGTTCAAATATATTTTAGGTAATGGTGGCTAGGGCATGGACGAAGCTATGGCCGGAGCCTCTGGAGTTCTGGTGATCGGCAGTGGGAGGACGAGGGTCGTTGACGGGTCTGGGAGTAGAATTCTGCCTGTTGTTCCAGGTTTGGGGATTTTTGGTCACGATTTTGAATTCTTGCATGTGTCGATTTGATTTTTGTTTGGATGGCCTGAGGAGTTGAATGTCGACTGTGGGGAGGTCTCGTAGTTGGCCGGCGATGGCCGGAGGCGATGTACATGTGCATAGAGGGATGTGGTGATGCTGGTAAATGTTTGCTAGTTACAGATTGGATGGCATCGCGTTGGTCTCGGGGAAATCTAGTTTTAACTCGAATTATATAATTTTACTCGAAGTATATTTAGAGGAGACTCGAGTTAATGTGTTGTTGCAGGTTTTAATGGAAACAAAAACCTGTTTCAGTTTTAAAAAATTAGAAGTAAAGTTTAAATGCGAACTAAATTTTGAACTAAGTTTAAAACCTGAATTTAAATATGAATACAAATAGTTTAAATCTTGGTTTTTGAAATAATTTGAATTTTTGAAAATTTAAGTTTGGTTATAAATAATAAAAAAACAGAAACCTGTTTCAGTTTTGATTTTAAAAGTACAGTTAAATGTAAACTGAAATTTTAAAATAAGTTTAATACTGAATTTGAATCTGAATTCAAAAGAGTTGAATCTGAGTTTTTAATTAATTTAAATTTTGGAATTTAAATTGGGTTTTAAAACTTTTATAGTATAAAAGTATATGGGTTTGAATTTAAACTATAAGTTTTAAAATGGTAAATTTGAAATAAGTTTAAACTCAAGTTTTAAAATCTGGAAATTTGTGTTGAGTTTCAGTTTTTAAAATAAAATAGGTTTTTAAATTTAATTTGTTTTAACTATTTTAGAAATGGTTAAATAATTTGAATTTTAAAATGAAGATGTAGAATGTAAGTAAAGTTTTCAAAATTTAAGTTTAAATCTGGAATGAAGATTCAATCTGTATTTCAGATTTGAAATTAAAAGAAGTTTTTAAATTGAATTTGTTTTTAAAATAAACTTGGAATGTTTAAAGTATATTTTTAAACTAATTTGAATTTAAAGATAAATTTGGTTTAAATTCTTTTAAAAACTTCTTTCTAAAATGAATGTTTCTTTAACATATGAGATAAAAAGGTTTGAATTGTTTTTAAAACCTTGTTTCAATAAAATTGTAATTATTTTAAAATCTTAAAATTTTAAAATGAAATTTAAAGTGAAATTTAAAGTAAATTTGAAACAAAGTGTTTTTAAATACTTTAAATAAGTAAGAAATGTTTTCTTAAATTAAGTCAGAATTTAAGAATTTGGATTCATTTAATTATTAAGTTAATTAAAATGAATAATTAATTATTTAATTATTAATGATATGGATGATTAATTAAATAATTAAGAATTTTTAAATTTGATTAATTAAGTCTTAAGATTAATTAATTAAGGTTAATTAATCTATAATTAAGGGTTATTAATTAGATTTTAATTAATGATTAAGATTAATTAATCGAGTGATTAAGGATTAATTAAGTTAAAGTTAACCTAATTAATTTAATAATTATTAATTAATTAATTGGTAATTAAATATTAATTATTTTGTAATTAATGATGGTTAATCTAAGTTAAATTTCTTAATAATGTAATTAAAGAATAGTTAATGAAGGTCATTAACTTAAGATTATTTAACAATTAATTAATGTGATTAATTTTAATAATTAATTAGATTAATTAATAATAATCATTTGTGAAATTGTTTATGTTTAATTACTTAATGGAAGTAATTAATGAATTAATTACTTAATGTAATTAATTAAGTTTAATGTGATTAGTTTAGATTAATTAATTAAGTTTAATTAATTTAAAAACTTGATGATTAATGAATAATTACTTAATTTAATTAATGGGATTGTAATTACTTGGAGAAGTAATTAAGTGATAATTACTGGATGTAATTAAAGTGGTTTTATTTATGGAAGTAATTTGGATTAAATTACTTTGAAATTAATCAATGGATTAATTGAGATAATAAATTAATGAGTAATTTATTGATGAAGTAATTAAGGGTAGTTAATCACTAGATGTTATTAATCAAGGGTGATTAATATATATGTGGTTTAATTGAAGATTAATTACTCAATGTAATTAATTTAAATAGAGAGATAAATCAATGATGTAAATTTAGAATTGATTAGTTATGGAATAATTAATAAATGAAGTAATTAATAAAGGATTATTGTAATTAATTTTAGTTAATTAATTGATTACGTAATTATAAGTTAATTATTGCAAAGAGTTAAGTATAATTAACTTGTGTAATTAATTTAAAGTCTAATTACTTATTGTAATTAGAAAACAATTAATCAGTAATGATTAATTAAAATGAATAATGTAATGGTGATTATTTAATTGATTTGTAATCAATTAATGGTTAAGTAAGCAGGATTATAATAATGAAGTAACTAATTTAATTTATTTTAAATTAATTAGAAATGGAAGTAATTAATTTAATTCATTTTAAATTAATTATAGATGGTGTGATTATTAAATCATTGCTTATGTATGAATGGATGATATTGGTTGCCTTGAATGGTTTGTAATCTCAGCTATGAGATGAGTAATGTTATATGATATGGATGCTTTGGTTGCATTGGAATGATAATATGGATTATCTGTTTATAATGATAATATAGATTATCTGGTGGTGATGATAATGTTGATTGTCTATTGTGATGTTGAGAATTATATATCTATGTGTATATAGGTAATGAAATTGAATTGTTTTAAACTCTAAAACAACTTGGCCTTAAAAGACACGTTTTGGATTTCGATGAGACCGGGATCGGGTTTCCATATTTGGATATCCGAAAACCACATCGATCCAAATTAACGATAGGTCGTGAATCTCAAGTGAAGATGAAGATTTAGAGTGCAAGGGTTATCGTCGTTAACTCTGAGGGTGATTCCAAAATGAGTGTAACGAGATAATGCCTATGGTTTCGTTCGAACCCGGAACGAACTTGTATGGATTGAATGCTTTCAAAACATCGTTAGGCGGACGATGAGCATTCTAAGGTTGTGTCCTATAAAGGTAATTGTAGCCTCAAGCCTCATCAACCGGGAATGGCTAAAAAAGGGGAGGTGCAGCAAGGATAAATGGGTCATGCCCAAGTAGGACGAGATTTACCCCTGTCTAGATGTCTATTTATTTCGGCTATGTGGTGCGGTTGCTGATCACAACTACGGGGTGGTCTTGTTCGGAAATGTTCAGTAAGGAATGGTTCCGGCTTTGTGTTGCAGGGGATTGGGAGTGATCCTCGGCACAGTGATTTAGGCCACGTACTGTGACGGACGGCACCCCAGTAGCCCTGCCATTGTATGGAATCCAAAATTCAATAAGTGCCGTACTTATTAGTTGTGCCCAACTATGTTGGAACGTGAGATGTAAGCATTCCAGCTATTTTTGTATTTTACTTGAAAACCCTAGAAACTATCATAATATCATCGGATTTCCTATCAAAAGTTTTGGTTAGCGTAAGGTAAAAACTTCTCCTTATTTATGTGTGGGAAGTCTTACGTGATACCTTTTGTTTTCAAAGGTTTTTCAAAGTTAAACAACTTTAACCTGTTACTCACACCAGACCCATGTCTGACCCGGAGTTTATTTCTGTTTTCTTAAACTCTTGGGTACTCAAATTTTTACGAGTAGCCAAGGGATTCAGGTTAGCTTTGACGAATTGTGGATGAGCAATGGAGTATGAGGCTTCTGCGTGTAGATATATATAGTGTTCCGCTGTGTTAGTATCTCTGAGTGTTTATCTGTATTGTGTTTTGAGTTGTAATAACTAGACAGGTGTTTATAACTATCTAGTATGTGATGTATTGTCTGTGTAACTATGATATTTATTGTGTACTATGTAATATTTATATTATTAATATAATTTATTCGTTCCGCTATTGAGATTCTATTGTTATTTCTTCTTTCACTTCTTTCTTTTCTCTTTTCTATCCCTTTCTTTCTTAAAGATGATGCGACTTTCTGTGGAGAAAAAGTTGGGTCATCATAGAAGTTTTAAAGTGGTTTAAAAAGAATGTTTTTAGAAAGAAATTATTATTTAGTGTTTTAATTATTTTTTAAAAGTAAATATTTATTAAGTTAATTATATAAGTAAATTATTTTAAAGGTTTAACTAGTATTATGGTTTAAAAGATAAATATTTAATATTTATACCTTATAGAATAACTTCTATTTTAAAATTTGTTTTGGCTTAAGTTTTACACGAGAAGTTTTTATAAAATTTCATAACTAGTATATTTAAATAAAGTGTTTTAAGTAGTTTTTATTTTAAGGGCTTTGAAGTATATATTTTTGGATAAAGTGATTTAAATTATTTAAAAATCTAAAGTATTAAGACTTAGTGATTTTCAGTGGAAATAAATAATTGGGTGGGAATTTATTCCACAAGAGAAAATGTGATTTGAAAATTATTTTCAAAGGGTTGAAGCGTAGAAAAATATCTTGCGAAGATATTTTGAAAAATAAATAATTTGGAAAGTTATTTAGGCTGATGGTTGTTTATGGATGTTATATGATATTTAAATAACCGACTATCAATATTGGCCAATGCGCTGATCTTTTCGAAGAGACCGGGATCGGGATTAATTTTCCGAAAACCACTTCGATTCGGTTTGAAAGTTTTCATGAGGAAGACCAAAGATTTGAGTCGAAGATGGAGCAGTGAAGTGCAAGGGCTAATCACTACTAATCCTGAGGGTGATTCCAAAATGGATGTAGTAGGAGTAGTCCCTTCGGTTCCATTCGGACCAGAAATGGACTTGTATGGATGAATGCTTTCAAAACATCGTCAAGAGGACGATGAGCATTCTAAGAGTATGTGTTCTAAAAAGGTAACGCAGAGCCTCGAGCCCCATCAACCGGGAATGGCTAAAACAAGAGAGGTGCAGCAAGGCTAAGTGGCAAGTAACCAATTAGGGTAAGGTCATCCCTGTCCAGATGTCTCTTTTATTCGGCTGTGTGGACGGTCGCTGATCCCAACCGCGGGGTGATCCTATTCGAACTATCCAGTAAGGGGTAGCTCCGGTCTTGTGTAGCAGGGGATCAGAGGGGATCCTCGGTACGGTGATCTAGACCACATATGTGACTGGCGGTACCTCAGTGGCCCTGCCATTGATGGAAACCCAAACTCCAATAAGTGCCTTCGGACTTGTTTGTATACCTACTATGCCGGAATTTAATGAATGTGGCAATTTCGGCTATTTGAATAAGTATTTGTACTTAGACACTATTGTAATATCAGAGTATTTTGAAAGGAATGTTTTTGTTATCGTAAGGTAAAAACCCAACATGTTCATTTGTGACGTTATCTCACGAGATACCTTTGATTTCAAAGGATTTTGAAAACTTTAATAATACAATTGAATGGGTTTTCTCATGCTGCTTTTCTAGAATGACTCGGGTATTATTTCACTATAAAGCTCGGGTCAGACTGAGTATTATAGAGTACAGATTCTAGATGGACTGCTGTGGAGCTCAGGAGACGAGTTGGATGACGAGGCATATTCCCATAGATTTATATTCCGCTATGCAGTGCAAGCTGTATATTCATCTTTGGGAGGACAAGTTCTTATAACTGTCCTCAATTGTGTTGTTGATTTGTGTTATACTCTGATGTTGAAATGTAATAAACAGTTACAGATTCTTTTGTATAAAAATATGTTGACATCTATTATATGTTATTCCGCTGTATTTGTGAGATTCTGATGTTGTTTTCTAATTCTTCTTCTACCTCCTTCTTCTTTAACCTTAATAGTTCGTTTTTTCGGCATTCGATTGTTCGGCATTTGATACAGTGGACGTATTGATATCAATTTTTCGACCGTCAAAAATCAGTCGTTATAGAGTTTTCAAAGAATTTCATTAAAAATAATGTCTTTGAATTTACGTAGCAAATGGTTTGATTATCATAAGGTAAAAACCCACCCGTGTTTAGTGCGGTGTAGTCTTATGAGATATCCTTTGTTTTAAAAAATATCCATGTTTTGAGTTTTCTCACACCAGTCCCGTGAATGAACTGGAGTTTATTTTCTTTTCCCATAAACTCTAGGTGCCCTATTTTTTCGGGAACCAAGTAGTTCAGGTCTAGTTTGGAACATTTTGGAAGAGCCTGGAGTAGAAGTTGGAGTTTCCTCTATAGATGGTTATGCATTTCCATTTTCGCTACATTTATTTACCATTTGTATTCAACATTAGTAAGGGAAGAGATTTATAACTGTCTAGGCCGAGATTAGGATAGTCTTTAATGTATGTACTTAAAATTTCTACTATAAAGATATATATCGAAGTAGTATATGTTATACCATTCATGTTAAATTTTGTTCTGTCTTTAATTTTCTTTTTACCCTTGACCAATCTGTCTTTCCAGCACTTGGATATTCGGCACGTGAACACCATGTATGTATTAGTGTCGATTTCAAGGGGTCGAAAAGGTGGGTCTTCACAGAACTCTAGTTGATGCGCTTGGCCAACATTATCGATATGGATTTCAAATCATAGGGACGAGACATGTGAACATAACGTTTTATAAAGGTTTTAATATTTGGAAACGTTAAAATGTTTTGTAAGGATTTTAATGTTTTGGAAAGTATCAAATATGCTATATAAAATAAAAAACAATGTTTTGTTTGACAATATAATAGATTTGGGAAATGTTATCAATTTTGTTTGGAAAGGAAATCGGTGTTTTAAAGAGTAGTAGTAATATAATTTTGGAAAAGATGTGTTGAATATGAAGTTATGGTTAAAAGAAACAATATGAACTATGAATTGAAAAAAGAAATAAAATAATGTCTGGATAAATAATAAAATAGAAAATTTGATAAGAATATGTTGATTATAAGGAAAGTTAGAGGTTGGAAAGGTGTGCTATAAGTGATGATTATGACTAGTAAATCTTAGTAAATAATTATGATGTGGTAATATTTTATTAAAGAGGGTTAGTGAAATTTTTTATTAAGAAATTTATAAAGTTGTTCATGAGGAATGAATCATGATCAATTTTTTTGATGAAGATGAAATTTTTATGTAGATTTTTGTGATGAAGTATTTTGAAAATTGTAAAGTCTATGATATTTGAGATTTAATATAATGAATAGATGACATTTAATATAATGAGTAATTGAAAATGAAAGTTATGTGAAATGTTTATATAATTTATAAAATAAGAATTTTGGAGAAATGTTTAGAAGGGATTTATTTAAAATAAAGCTTTCTATAATTATGGAGAGTAATTTTCAAATTTGGTAAATATGTTTTTGAAGTAAAATAAGATTTGAGTTTTGTGATAAGCCACTTGTAAATAGGGTCTAATTATTGATTTTTTTGTTACTCTATTTGAAATTTATTGGGTTAATATAAATCAATGTACGTGCTTACTCGAAATAGTAAGGATAGAGTATTATGAATTTCTTTGATGATTGTTTTCTTTGTATTTAAATTTAAACTAGTAATATTATGGTTAAGTTTGGAATTAATAAATAGTTATGGATTATCCCTAATGAGGAATTGCGGTGACATAATGTTCTTAAGAAGGGAGTCAACAACAACCCGATAGTGAGCAGTATTTAATTTGAGTTAATAATAGCGGTTTAATTAATTAAAATGAATTTTTAATACTAAATATGAATGATTTTGGATTTATCCGGGAATATTGGAATTTAGTAATGATGAAATTGGTGATGTACTTAAATTGTTTTCAGGATTAAATGTTTTAAAAGTAGTAATTTACTAATAAATGGTGAAATTAGCATGTTAGTGTAATAGTTATGTTCATAAGTTTAAATGAATTTAATTATATAAAATGAATTTAACTATAATAAATTAATTGAATAATTTAGTAAAGATTAAAATTAGTTATGAATAAGATTAGAAATATATTTCATATGGGAGAAGGAGTTCATTTTATTTATTTTGAGAAAAATGTGCGACCCTCTTGAAAGAGGAGAGCATACATGCAAATATGTATATATCCCATAAGTCTAGGTGCTGCCAACATGCCTGGCAGATAGCTAATCAAAGTACAAAAACCAATAAAGTAACTCTAGTACCCCTATAATGAGCTCCGGCGAGGCCACCTCCCATTACACCCCAATATCGAACTCCGACAAGGCCACCGCCCGATATTAAGGTGTTAGAAGTACCTAGAAAACTATGAAGAATCTCAATGTCTATGATACTAGAAGCCAACATCATTTGAAAAGGACATACCACACTGTAGACTTGGAAGACATGGTAATGTGAAAGATCTGGAAGGGAAAGCTCCTCTTTGAAGCCTCGACAAAACCGGAGAGAATGCTTCGCTAAAAATGAATCATCCAGATAGTAGAACTCCATAATGAAGACAAAGAAGAACCAAGAAGAAGTCCTTATTGCAAGCCACAAACCAGCCATCGGTAATCCTGCTAACCTGCAACAAGAATCAAACACCACGACTGGCCAAAACCTGCATCTAAAAATAAAACTAAAAATTATGAGAATAATACACATATGTGTATATAAATGAAATTTAAATACATATATATGTATTTAAAATAAAGTAAAGATACAAAAGCTAAGATAATGGGACAGAATACAAAAGGTAAAAAATAGCAAAATATACAAAAAAGAATCCACGACCAATAGAAGTAAAAGATCTATAAACTGTAACAAAAGCAGACTAAAAAAAATAAAATAAGAAATACAAAAATAATAAATAAAAAACAAATTTAAACTCATTCTTATGGTCCTTTGATCATAAGGATATTAGGATAAACAGTGAAATTATCATTTAAGTTTGAAAAAACGTTAATACTATGATTATAATTGTAAAATATATTTTTTTATGTTTATATAACTTAATATTATTACTAAACTTATTAAGATATTCTTTAAAAAGATTATTTCTAGCTAATTTATATTTAGGATTGAGATCCAATTAAAACAAAATGAAGAAATTATAAAAATCAAATTATTAAAATTACTATTATTGTTATTAAAAATTCTCTAATTTCTTTCAAACCAAATATACCAACAAATTATAATGAATAAAGTGCCTAGTAAAAATATTTTTTCCTTTTAAACTTAAATCTAAAACGATTCCAATAGTAATCATAATCTGAAATTTTAGTTGTTAGACTATAGTTAAAGATTTTGAGGGTATTATTCAGAATGAAATAAGTATCCATGCAATCATAGTATACATGCTTAATATCTTCGAAATGCAGATTAGAAAAATAAATTTAATTATCAATTTGCATTTTTGTTTTGTTTTAAGAAGTCCTATAGTATTTATTTTTCCATGCATGATTAACCACATGTGAATTTTAGATATAGTAGGAGCATTTGTTTTCCAAACGAATTTAAATGAGTTATTAGCTACACCTGAGAAGTTAAGAAATCAATAAAAAGAGTTAGAAGTATATTTCTTAATCTTATCTCATTCCCAACTAGTATTATCATTATCATTATCAATATTATAGAAATTTAATCTAGCATAAAGTAAAGAAAGCTACTTAAGAGTTGAACCTACTAAAATTCTATTAAAACTAAAATTCCAAGGAGGGTTATTTTCAGGAGAAAAAACTTATATAATTAAAGAATTCTTAAAATTGCAGATTTCGTAAAGCTCTTTAAATTCTATCCTAAGAAGGATAACGGAAATCCAACGATTACGCCCAAGAAGTGCTATTACCTAAATGAACTATTGTATTAGTGCCTAGATTAAAGATCTCATGGCATTTTAAATTAGATTTCCAAAAATTAGATTGTTTACAAATGACTGTTAGAGTGATTTGATATAAATTATTGCTATCATTATAGTAATATTTAGAAATGATTTCCTTCCTAGTAGGATTATCATTAATATCCTTAAACTTCCATAACCATATACCTAACAAAGAGAAATTCATGTTACGCAAGTTAATGACTCCTAAACTACCATTTTTTTGGATTACAAACAGTTTCCCAATTTACTAAACATTTGATACCACCGTTAGAGTTTTCCCCACTCCAAAAGAAGTCCCTTCTTATTTTATCAATTTTATCATTCACCCAATCTGGAAAAAGACGCATAGACATCCACTAGGTCGGCAGGGCTGATAAAACTTAGTTTATATGAACTAATCCATCCGCTCTAGATAAAAATCTCTCTTTCCAATTAGAAATCCTACTTTTAATTTTATCAATGATAATAAACCAATCATCATGCTTAAGTATAGTTGGTCTAATCATAAAACCAAGATAATCAAATGGAAATTTCATAGTTTTAAATTTAAGCGTATTAGCAACTAAATTTTCAACCTTTTCCAAATCATTTAAAACTAAAACCAAACTTTTATCAAAATTTATCTTTAAACCTGATAGAAGTTCAAAAATATGTAAAATAAATTTAAGAGTAATAATATGCCTAGGCAAATGAGATGGAAAAAGTAAAGTATCATCCACAAATTGAAGGACATAAATACCATTACGTGAGATTTCATTACCAACATTCCCGAAGTAACCATTATCAACCGCTTTTTTAATCATCTTAGCAAAAACCTCTGTAGTAAGTTAAACAAAAGAGGCAATAAAGGTTTACCTTGCCTTAAACCTGGCTTAAATTGAATTTTATTATCTAAAATACCATTAACCACAATACTAGAGTTACCGGTTCTATGTAAATTCATGATCCAGCTAATCCATCTAAGACTGAAACCTCTAACATAAGACATATCTACCAGAAAATCTCAATCTATCGAATCAAAAGCTTTTGCAAAGTCCAATTTAAAATCGCACAGGTTATATTATTCTTACAACAATGATTATTGTATTCTTGAACAACAGCCACACCATCGGGGTATTTCTCCCCTTAATGAAAGTAGTTTGAGAACAGTCAATTAGATCGTTCATTCTTATACTACGTCTATTAGCGAAATTTTTTGAAATAATTTTAGCGGAACAATTAATTAAGGAAATAGGTCTGAAATCTTAAATTATTAGCACTTACTTTTTTGTGCAATAAAATAACATTTGCAAATTAAATCTTCTAATTGCAAATTTCCATTACAGAAATCGTTACACATGCTAATTAAGTTGAATTTTAAAATATCCCAAAATAATTTTAAAAGATAACAGGGAACCCATCCGGACCCTGGGATTTTTCAAGTGGCCTGTCACTAATAGCTTTCCAAATTTCCTCTTCGGTAAATGGATTATCTAAATAAGAAAGGTCAACATCAAAATTAGAAGGATAAAGATCATTCCATCTAGCATTAATTCTATTCTTGTTTTTATTCCCAAAAATATCTCTATAATAGTATCTAAAAGCCTTATTAAGATTTCTTGATTAACCAATTCTTCATTATTCACAAAAATAGAATTTATTGTATTACTATGTTTTCTACCATTATCCATATTATGGAAAAAAACTGTATTACTATCACCTTCATTTATCCATTGAATTCTAGATCTCTGTTTCCAAATAACCTCCTCTTTTTCTAAAATAGAATTAAGCTCTTCTTTTAGAGAAGCAAGAACATTACACTTACCTAGATTTAGTTGTTTAGTTTCTTCTATATTGTTTATGTTAAGCATTTCGGAAAGAATGTTTTCTTTTTTAATTTTATTATTACCAAAAACATTCTTGCTCCAATTTTTAAGAAAAAATCCAAGACCCATAAGTTATAAAATAAAATTTTTAGCAAAATTATCCTTATTCCTAATATTATAAAATATCATAGAAAACCATTTATTTTTAATTAAATCAAAAAATATGATTCTAATAACCACATTATTTCGAATTTAAAAGATCTCACTACAAGACACACAGTGTATTCCAACGGAGCCTTCCAACGGCCTCCAACGTCATTGACCAATGGCTTCCAACGTCTTCCAACGTCCGGTGTTTTATCGTATATTTTACTAGTTAAAAACTGTAGGACGTAGGTAGACGTTGGAATGTGGACGTTGGCGGCCATTGATAGACGTTAGAAAGTCGCGAGCAAAACTGAAACCCTTCTTCCTCTTAGTTTCATTCGGCTGAACCCATTCCCCCCCCCCCAAAAATTCCCAAGCTAGCTCCAATTCCGCCCCCCAAGCTGCTCCGACGGTCAACAGCTCCTCCGACGACTCCAAGCCTCCCTCTCGTCCTCTCTAACTCCCTAATCTCTCAAGAAAAGGTATAAACCCTAATTCCTATATTTAATTAAATTTGTTAAATTAGTGTATTAAATGTTTGTATTGCCTTATTGTATGTATAATCTAGTTTATTGAGGCACAATTTATGTTATTAACTTATGTATTGCAAGATTATATATGTTTAAGTTTGTGTTAACAATAGAATAATGTGCGCATACAATTAGTTTTAGGTTTGTTTGGAAACGTTAGTTGTTAGTGAGCATACAATTAGTTTATGTACTTTAGAAAATTTCGAAAACGATATTTTATATTCATGAAACCCTTAGAGTGTCTTTCGGCCCTGTCTGTTAATTATTGTATATGATCGTTATGTGGATATTCGTCTTTTAACAGAACGGACATCTATATTCATCGTAAACAATATTTTTTGGATTTGTCCCTCTATTGGACAAGTTACGAATACAATAACGTAATTAAATCTCGTAAAACATTTCATTTTAAATGGTTCATAGAATTTCGACAGCGCTTCATTTATGTTCCCTGTGCACATGCAAATGTTTACTGTTAAGGGAACTAAAGCGAAGTGCTGCCGAAATTTTGTTGAATCGTTTAAATTGAAATGATTTACGCGATTTAATTACGTTATTGTATTTGTAATGGGAGGTAGGATGACCCATCGACAAAGTGTCAATGATCTATTAATAATAAATTCACCAATAATATTGTTTTAGTAAAATGTCAATTTTTTAAATTTATATCGTACTTTTTAATTATATACGTAGGTAAATGGACAATTATTTTATTGATCGAAGCTGGATGTACAAAAAAAGAAGGGTCGAAAATGGAGGCTCAATAAGTGAACAGTTTAATAACGGTGTTCGCGTATTTATTGATTTCGCTTTAAGTAATAACAGAAACGACGAAGAAATCCGTTGTCCATGTACTAAATGCAAAATGTTAAAGCATTTGATACCAGAAATGGTTAGAATTCATTTGCGTCAATACGGTTTCATGCCGAACTATTTGGTTTGGGATCGTCATGGAGAATCGTTAGCATCTAATCATGTACAAGCTGAGGAGGTAGTGTGTACTAAAATTGATACGACGAATCTCGTAGAACATATGGTTGAAGATGCTGCACGGTCAATGTTTCTTGTTCCTCAGTTAATTGATGACGATGGTAATGCTGAAGAAGAACCAAATATTGGGGCAAAAAATATATATGATTTATTAGATGCCGCAAAGAAACCCCTTTGGGAAGGCTACACAAGCAGAACCCAATTATCAGTAACTACTGAATATATTGCGATGAAATCTAAATACAACTTCACAGAAGCTGGATTTACAGCTGTTGTACAAGCTGCGAAACGGCATATGCCTCCCAATAATTTAATGTGCGAAAATCATTATGAAGTAAAAAAAAATGATGTCAGCTTTTGGTTTACCGTATCATAAAACAGATACATGTCTAAACAGTTGCATGCTGTTTTGGAAAGAAGATATCAACCTTAGAAATTGTAAAATATGTAATCAGGAAAGGTACAAATCAAGAAAGAAAAAAGGAAAGGAAGTCCCTATAAATGTATGCATTATTTACCAATTACTCCTAGACTTCAAAGGTTATATGCATCTTCAGTAACCGCGCAACATATGAGATGGCATAGTGTTAGAACACGGGAAGAAGGTACGTTAACACACCCAGCTGATGGGGAAGCATGGAAGCATTTTGACCACAAATATCCTGATTTTGCATCTGAGAGTCGTAATGTTCGACTTGGTTTATGTACAGATGGATTTTCACCATTTTCTCAGTTTGGTTCTAAATATTCGTCATGGCCTATTATTGTCACACCTTATAATTTACCTCCATGGATGTGTATGAAAACTCCATATATGTTTCTCACAGTTGTCGTCCCTGGTCCTAATGATCTGACACAAGGAATTGATGTTTATTTACAACCTTTGATTGAAGAATTAAAAACATTGTGGTACGAAGGAGTAGAAACATACGATATTTCCAAAAAAAACTTTCGCATGTATGCATCTTTGATGTGGACAATCTGCGATTTTCCTGCTTATGCAATGCTTTCAGGTTAGAGTATGGCTGGTCGTCTAGCTTGTCCGTACTGCATGGAAGATACACGAGCATTTTCTTTACCTCATGGAAAGATAATTTTATGGTTTGACTGTCATCGATGTTTTCTTCATATTAATCATCCTTTTAGAAGAGATAAGAAAAACTTTACAGCTAATAGACATGAAACATTGAGACCACCTACGGTTTGGTCAAGCGAAGATATTTATGAACTTGTAAAGGATTATCCAAAGATACATGAAATCGGAGAACAAATTGAAATTCAAGGTAAATCATCGATTCTTAACTGGTGCAAACAAAGCATATTTTGGGAGTTGCCTTATTGGAAAAATCTCCTGATTCGTCATAATATTGACGTGATGCATAATGAGAAAAATGTGTTTGATAATGTTTTTAATACACTTTTGAATGTCAAGGGGAAGACGAAAGATGATTTGAAATCAAGACGTGATATCGAAGCAATATGTAATCGTCCCGAGCTTCATATAAAGCCAAATGACACAAAAAAGCCAAAAGCTTTCTATGAGCTAGAAAATAATCAAGTTAAAGTACTTTTAAAATGGGTGGAAGGACTAAGATTCCCGGATGGTATATCTTCTAATATTCGTATATGTGTCGACTATAAGAACAATAAACTTAGCGGGATGAAAAGTCATGATTGTCATGTTATGATGGAAAATTTATTACCCGTCGCTTTTAAAGAACTATTGCCCGTAAAAGTTTGGACTGTTGTAACAAAACTTAGTCTTTTTTATAAAGAGATTTGTTATATTACATTAAAAGTTGATCGTCTACGTAAACTTGAGGAAGAAATCCCGATATTGCTCTACAAAATGGAAAAAGTATTTCCTCCAGGTTTTTTCAATGTTATGGAACATTTACCTATTCATCTTCCATTAGAAGCACGTCTTCGAGGGCCCGTGCAATATGGATGGATGTATCCATTTGAAAGGTATTTAAATCATCTAAAAAAAGTGAGATAGAAAGCTCGAGTTGAAGGTTCGATTTGCAAATCATACATCGAAGAAGAAGCTTCGTTTTTTTCTCTCATTATTTTAGCAAACATGTGAACATATCATTTGAAAGTGCTATGCGTAATGATGAAGGCATTGATCAAGATGATTGTCAAATGACCTTATCAATTTTTAAATAACAAGGTCGGCCTGCTGGTGCTTGTGTGGAAGTATGGTTGGATGATAGAGATTATCATGTTGCACACACATTTGTTCTTCTCAACTGTGCCGAAGTTGCACCATTTGTTAGGTAAATTTACTTATATATATATATATATATATATATATATATATATATCATCAACACGTGTGTATACACAAATATATGCACACACATGTATCTTAATCATAATGCAACATTTGTTATGTAATTGCTGTATTTACGAATCACAACATCCTAACGGCGATATCGGCAAAAAATTCGCTTCTTGGTTTTCTAAGTACGTTTTTGATACAACAAATTGTGTTGTAGACGAAGGATTGAAACATTTAGCTATGGGACCAAAAAGGAAAGCGAAGACCTATCCAATATTTTTTTCAATGGATATAAATTTAATATCAAGGAATACGGTGCCGAAAAATTAACTAACAATACTGGTGTATTTGTTAAAGGTAGTGATGATCCAAATAATCATGTACATGATTTTTATGGCGTGCTAACCCAGGTTTTGCAATTGACGTATTTCACACGACCTGCAGAAGAAGTATTTTTTTTAAAATGCAACTGGTTCAGCAACGTACAAGGTTCTGGAATCAACGTGCACCCAAAATATAATCTTATAGAAATAAAACATACTTCGCGTTATTATAAATACGATCCTTTCGTACTTGCCAAACAAGCTCTTCAAGTTTATTATGCTTCTTACCCATCTGTAAGAAGAGATAAAATAGATTGGTCGGCTGTTTTTAAAACAAAGGCAAGTTTTACATTTGATGGATGGAATATTCCCGAAGAACAAGCTTACCAAGCAGATATCGAGGAAAATAGAGGAATAATAATAACCGAAGATCAAACTGATTTTGGACCTCTAAACGATGAATCAAATGCATTAATTGAAGCATTTGAGAGTACAGAGGAACAAAATATAGAGTGCGAAACAGAGTCTGAATCCGAAAATGACGAGGACTGATCAACTATCTACGTTTTGAGAAGGTAAATTTATATTTTTTTTAAACATTATCATGTTTTCATTAAAAATGAAATGGTATGCTAATATATGATATGTATCACATCTCGTTTCTACGTTACACCATACTGTATGTTTTACATATAGTCATTTTATTTTCTGTTATAATGTTTGTTTGCAACATGTATTATATAGGTATGTCGTCACGTAGACGTACTGGTGGACATTCTGGGTCTCCCTCTTCCTCACAGAGAGGGCATGCTCGTCCGGACAGTGGTGATGGCGGTGGTCCATCACAGGAGCTACGGTGTCCTGTGGTGTGGCTAAAGCCAAAGGCAGATTAAAGGTAAGTATTAAATTTCAGAATAAAATTTCATTTTCGTACAATCTATTCTGAAAATAATAGTAGTCATGAAATATTAATTGTTTTTTCTCTGTTTAGGCTTCTCTTTGGAGCCGACTCAAGTAGTTCTATCTATATCTCGACGGGCGTACATGGGTCGTATGACCAAATGTTGGCCTAAGTGGACATCGATTCCAGATAATGTTAAAGAGACTATTTGGCATGATTTTTTGGTATGTCACTTTATATATTAGGAACATGATAAACAATTCATGTTTACATTATTTATAAAAGCTGTATAACTCTTATTTTGTCAAACGTGCAGGCGGAAGTGGACCTTCAAGATTCTGATATTTCAGTCGTATATCGCCACTGGTGCAGCAAAGTCGCAAAGAACTACCGGAAAATAGTAAACAACTTAAAAACAGTAGGAAAGAAGCCTCGGTGGATGAGCGTAGCTGTGTGGGATGATTTTGTGAAATGGTGGGGAAACGAGGAGTTTTAGGTAAATTTATCACATGTTTAATTTACATTCTTCTATGCAAATACTAACCAGAAATGTTAAACAATTTTTGTTTATAAATTAAATTTACAGAGGCAGTCGGAGAGGAACGCAGCCAATAGGAGCAAGAACCCTGTCACACATCGTGGTGGTTCCAAGTCATTTCAGCATCACAGAGAGGACTTGGTATATTTATTAATTACGATAATAATTTAAAGATTTTAAGTTCTAAGTTGTAGATAATGTAACAATTTATATATATAATATATATGTATATGGACATATATATTTCAGGAGAGACAGCGTGGTGGTGCTTCTGTGAGTTAGTGGGATGTTTTTGCGCATACTCATGCGTTGAGCCAAGTCGATGAAGAAGGCAACGTTTCATACTCCTGGGATCATGATGCCAAAGCGCAGTCCGCATATGTAAGTACATAATGACTTAACACTTATATAAGTTAATTATAATAATGTTATCTAAATTAAACTTATTTTTCATAACAGCATAAGTTTCAGCAAGCACGGACTTCCATTCTCGAGGGCTGTGGGCACGACGAGTTGACTGCCGATGAGGAGGACGTAATTTTTGAGTTTGTCATGGATCCAGCGGCACATGGAAGACGCTATGGTTTTGGGAATCAATCGGTAATAACTTTAACTTAAATTTTAAAATAATTATTCTGAACCAACTGTTGCACATTGTGATGGATTATAGTTAACACGAATTACAATTATTAAACACTGATAATTTAAATTTTATTTACAGGCTAAGATGACTCAGATTGAGTATCAGAGGGCTCAAGATAAGAAGGAGATTGCACAGCTCAGAGCCCAGGTCGCCGCGCTCGAGGAACGCAATATCCGCACCGAAGCCAAGACGGAGGAGCTGAACAGGCGTCTTACGGAGCTTATGGAGCAATACGGCCGGTTTCCGTCTTCTGGTGGTTCTGGAGGAGAGTGATTTCAGGTATGATTTGATTTTGTTTTGCTATGGACATGTATATTTGGAGAGTGTGAGGATTTGATACATTCTGATGTTTTGGATGTTGGTTTGGATGTGATTTTTGAGATGTTGACGTAGTAGTTTGGATATTGTTGGATGTTGATGTTTTGTTGGATGTTGATGTTGGATTGGACGTTTTGTTGGATGTTGATGTTGGATGGTTTATGTTGTTTATGTTGATTTGTATTGTATATATTGATCAGTATATATGCTTATTACTTATATTTACTATTATGATTGATTATATGTGAGATATGCTGTTGTAAATGTGCTTGAAATTGAGCTTTTATGAGTTATATGGTGTTGGAGGTGGCTGGAAGCATGCATTGTTGGTTCTGTAAGAAAAACACCCAGATTTCCTACGTCCTCCAATGTCCACCAACAGCTTACTGGCACAATTATTCCAACGTCTACCAACGTCCTCCATCGGATTTTCCAACGTCTTCCAACGTCTCTCCAACGTCCAATTTGGTCAACATCTTCTTCCACGTGGACAACCTGAACGTTGGAAGACGTTGGTATAAGCGCGTTGTTTCCGTTGGAGGATGTTGAAATGTATACCAACAGCGTTTCCAACGTCTACCAACGGATTTCCAATGGCTTCCAATGTCTGGCCGCTGTTGGAATACACTGTGTTTCTTGCTGTGTCTATTAATAAATCTATGTTGTTCACATGTGAGGATAATAGGACAATGATCAGAATAAGTTTAAGGCAATCCAGCAACTCTACAAATAGGAAATTTATCCTCAATTTCATCACTAACGAAAAACCTATCAAGAAGAACCATAGATGTGGATCCTTAGTATTACTCCATGTAAATTCTCTATTAGAAAGAGGAATTTCAATCAAATTAGAATTAATAATAAATTGGTAAAATTCTTCTGTAGCAGAGAAATCACACTCCCGTGGTGAACGCTCTCCTATAAAACACGTAACATTGAAATCACCCCCCAAAATCAAAGAACGCGGAGCTAAGGATCTAAATTCTAGACATTCATTCCATAGAATCCGACGACCCATTTTTGAGTTTGGCCCATAAACATTAGAATATTTAAAAAATAATTATCTCTAAGGCTAGTGAGAATAATATGTAGAGAGTGTTGTTTGGATATACATTGAAGCAGTTTAAAATAATTACCCACCACCCAATAAGAAGACCCCCAGAAATACCAACAAAAGGTATATAAGCTCATTTTCTAAAATGATAACCATAATATTCTATAAAAATGAATATCGGAACATTCAATTTTAGTTTCCTATAAGAGTGCAATGTCAATAGAATAGTCGTTAAAAAAAGCTCTAACTTTGTCACACTTATTTAAATCGTGCAATCCTATGATATTCCAACTAATGATCCTCATAAACCAACAGATCTAGCCTTAAGATTCCCTACTTCTAATATGCTCTAAATCTAACTCAACATCAATACAAACATAAGCGGTATTTGTAGCTAACTTACAAAACTCAGAAGAAAATAAACTACCTAAAGCATATAATGAATACAAACCACCCAAATCGAAAATAATACCTGAGCTTGAAATCGTAGCACCACTCGTGGCACCCGAATCAGGAAACTCATCCATAGATTGGGACTGACTACCACGTATTCTGGCACTACGATGAACCAATCCACTTATAGCTACAGACATTCTACATCTACCTCTCCTCAAAGAAGAAGAACAAGATGCAGATTTGTTGCCGATATCACTAGCATGACTATTAGCTAAACTACAAGACTACCACATCGTAGAATAATCCAAAATATTGTTCATTTTATTTTAATGAGGAATTTTGGAATTATTTAATAAATGGATTTTAAAATGAATGAAATGAAGAAAATAAATGATTAGTAATATATAGATAAACTCAATCCCAAATCTAAGTTACAAGCCCAAACTCCTAAACCCTGATTTTTATAATGTTTGGATTATTCTATGTATATATATATATTATGAATGATTGTATGGTTGTGTATTGATGTGGAGGAATACGAGGAAGAGGATGGATTAGAGGAAACAAAACACTTGGATTTTGCTTCAGATTGTGCACGATCGGTTGGGCGACTGGTCGATTAGTTGTGTTACTAATTTTTAAGAAAAAAATAAAAGAAAAATAAATAAATAAATTGTTATCCCGCTTTTTGGAAAAGCCGTGATACCAAAAGACTGATCAAAAATAAAAGACAGTTTGTCTCAAAGATTGGTTGTACGTTGCTTCACCATGGATATCGATGAATTTTGTCCAAGCTTGGATCAGGCTACAATTGATAGGACATGAAAAGAATGATCACAGAAGTCCGCATCTCAAATTTCAAGTCAATCCGAGTTCACACGCTCAAGTTATGATTGCTTCAAGTTGGAGGAAATCAGTCGAAGTTCGAATCCATCAGGAGAGCATGAGTTCGAATCCATCAAGTCACCTCTTCCTTCGAATCCATCCCAATGGCCAAGCTTCGAATCCATCCCAATGGCCTTCTTTCGAATCCCTCAAGGCGAGATACCTCGAATCCATGGGACTACTCCACTTCGTATCCATCAGGTTGAAATCCTTCGAGTCTATGAAGTCACTCCACTTTGCCTCCATCAGAGCATATGAGTTCGTATCCATCAGATGGCCTCGCCTCGAATCCATCGAGCAAGTCTCGGTTCGAATGCACGAGACATAATCTCGCTTCGAATCCATCAAGGAGGAGACATTCGAATCCATGCAGTTGATTCACTTCGAATCCATCGTTGAAACACATGATCGAATCCATCATATTCCCCCTGCCTCGACTCCACAAATGCTACCTCGAATCCACTAAGTCAAGGCGGCTAAAATGGTGGATTCGACCCTATGGATTCGACCCTAAGGAATCGATTCGAAACAAGCTTGTTGACCGAAAGCGCAATCTTGAATCGATCATAACTTGAGATCTACAAGTCCAAATGCTATGAAATTTTTACAGGAGCTTGCATGTACATAGAAGAATGTCCACGCCAAGTTTCATCATGATTGGACACTTTTTTGATCAATTCGAACCAAGGGTCGAATCGATCCCAAAGTGTGCCCGGATCTCCAGAATTCGGCCATGTGGGCCCCCTACACGTGCCAGAAGTGGTCTCCCCGAATTTGAGGCGAAATATCAGCCTCCAGCACTTATAAATAGAGCCCCTGGTCATTCAGAAAAGGGATGGGAGAATTTTGAGAATAAGAGAATGCCCGAGCGCTGCCAGAATTGCTTAAGAGCACCACTGCTGCATTTGATTTTGAATTTTGGCTTACTACTTTCTGTACTTTGACATTAAAAAGTTGTATTCTCCGAATATCAAGCAATAAAGTAACAAAACTTCATAGTGGACGTAGGCAAAACGTCGAACCACTCTAAATCGTTGTCACTTGTGCAATTTACTTCCTATTATTTGGAGTTTTTGTTAGATAATCCACGTTTTAATTTACTTTCTTCATTTATTATCTCTTCAAAAACTTTCGACGAGTGTTGTGCCCAATTTTGACACAAACACTTTGGTGCTTTCACCGAGAAAAAAAAACCCAGTTTTTTCTCCTGCTCCTTGGATCTATCTTCGATACCGGATTGCATAATTCTAAGAGAGAGATCCATACCTCATATTCAGATTCCTTCCGTTCTATTCAGATTTGTTAAAAGTCTAGGAAAGGATTCAACGCTTCAAGATGGTGAGTACAAGAACCACTTCTAACGTTGGTGATCAAGAAGGTCGAGATAGGCAAAATCCCACACAGCTACAGTCTACCAATCAAGATGCTGCTGGGCATACGGATCAGTCAGGTCCGGTCACAAGACAAGAGTTCGAGGCGCTACTCCAGGAACTAACCCAAAGCCGACAACAGCTAACTGAGCAGTTGCATGCTAATGCTGAGTTGACCACTCAACTAAATCGCCAAAAGCGAAGAAGATCCAGAAGGGATCAAGCTCCTCATTCTTCCACCGAAAGCTCTGCTTCATCTGACTACAATAACAGATCTATCCATCCCAGGCTAGACGGAAACCATGCGCATGCTGCTGACTATCAACAGGCGTTAACCATTGGGCAAATAAGAGTTGGCCCATCTACCAGCTTCCATACTGGACCCTCCTCCCGAGGAGGCACTATTCCACAATACACTGCAGATGATCGAGCTGCCACAGCCGCTGCAGTTGATACCCGAGATCACTCCAATCAAAATTATCATCAGCAGGGACATGCTCCAGAGCCATATGTCCCGGAAGACGTTGAGCCAAGGAGGCGAGATACGGATCGTCGACAGCGCCCGATCCCACCTCGCACTGTGGAACCCGACCACACTTTGGCTCACCACACACAGAATGTTCCAATACCAGACTTCTCAGCCATGGTACGAAAAATGATTCACGAGAGTCAAGGCCTAACAAATGACGATTGGGGAATCTCCCAAAGTCATACCCCGTTTACTGATGATATATTGTATGCTGAACCTCCTCGGCGATTCAGAATGCCAACCCTGCCCATGTATGAAGGAAATTCCGACCCAAACCAACATATTTTGAAATATGAATGGTCGATGACTGCTGCGAGAGCTGATAACGCAGTAAAGTGCCGCAGTTTTCCCATTTCCTTAGGGGGAATTGCGACGATGTGGTTTACACGATTACCGCCACGGTCTATTTCTTCATTTGATCAGTTAGCTACCAAATTTGTTGAGCAATTTCGCACGCATATTGCCCGACCTAAAGATGTTAATACCTTATCAAGTGTCACTCAAGCTCCCGGAGAAACACTTAGACGATATTTGGAGAGATTCAATGCTGCATGCGCAGAGATCACCAACCCCAATGATAATTCTATTTTAATGGCTTTGACTAAAGGAATCGACCCTGATTCCGAGTTTGGAAATTGGTTAGCTGGAAAGCCTCCCGCATCGTTGGACCGTTTCTATTCCAAACCCGCTCAATTCTTGAGGCGAGAGGATGCGAAACAGTCTAGGAAGCAGGATGATGCAAGGCCCAGCAGTGAAGGGATTCAGAGTAATGTTGCGGTTAAACAATCCGGAGAAAGTTCAGGAAAAGTCGAGTTGAATATTCAAAATAAACAGACTCAACGATCGAGAAACGGTGATAGCCGAAGCAAGAAGCAAGACCAAAATCGTGGTCCGAGACGTAGGGCAATGTTCGACAGTTATACACCGCTTAACACGTCGTTAGAAAATGTATACCTACAGACTTGTAATACTATGCAATACAAGAAGCCTGCTCCGAAGCCTTCGTCGGAAAGGCAGATTCAAACAGGAAAATTCTATAGGTTTCATGAAAGTTATGGGCATAATACCAATGAGTGTAGGCATTTGCAAGACCTCATTGAAAAGTTGATCAGAGAGAGAAAGTTGGACCAGTTTGTTCGGGCGCCGCAGTCTGGTGGAGCGGGCCCATCTAATCAAAATTGATCGCAGAATCAGGAGAGACAAGGTGAACCCGCTCGTACGGGCGGAAGGTTGGTTATAAATACAATAAGTGGTGGTCCCCATCCAGTAGACAGAAGCTGGAGAGAAATGGAGTCATATGCTAGCTCGATCAGGCACGTGGACTTTGAATGCTATCGTAACTCTGAAGACGGAACACCGGCTAAACTACAAAAGACGATGGCTGATGAAATCGTATTTAGAAACCGAGATGCTGATAAAGTCGAAGCCCCCACAATTGACCCGTTGGTCATATCCACTCAAGTTGGTCCTGCATGGATGAAGAGGATCTTGGTAGACAGTGGGAGTTCCGTGAACATACTGTTTAAAAGAGCATACGATTTAATGAAGATGGAAGCTAAAGACTTAAAACCTTGTCAATCACGAGTCCATGGCTTCAACGGAAGTGCAACAATACCAACCGGAATGGTTGAATTGCCAATGGAGTTGGGAGTGGGAGAATGCCGAAGAGTTCGGATGTTGCAATTTGTTGTCTTGGATATTCCTTCTCCGTACAATGCCTTTTTGCGCCGACCGGCCCTTGCTGAATTTAGGGCTGCTATTGCCCCATGGTGTTTAACTCTGAAGTTCCCTACTGACCACGGGATAGGAGTTGTACAAGGAGATCAGGCTGCTGGAAGAGCCTGTTATGTTACCGAGCTACGGGAGGCGCAGCGAAAAGAAAAAGGAAAGGGCGTAGAGGAATCTCTCTGCGTCCTTTTCACTGACGATTGACAATTAGCGCCTGGGCCTCGGCCTGGGCACCACAACCAATTCCAAAAGGATCTTGATTCAAGGGACAATGATAATAAAGAAGAATCTCCGGAAAGTCAGGCTTCCCCAGTTGAGCTAACCATCGATGTCCCGATTGACGATGATCAAAATGACTCGAGAATGTTGAAGATTGGGTCTCAGCTTAACCAAGAGGCACAACAGGAATTGCTTGATTTTCTCCGGGAAAATCTCGACGTGTTCGCCTGGATGCACTCTGATATGTGTGGAATCTCGCCAGACATCGCGAGCCACACTTTGAACATTGATCCGCGGTATATCCCGGTCAAGCAGAAAAGACGTGGTATGGATCCAGAGAGATCTGCCGCCCTTAAGGAAGAGGTCGACAAATTAAAGACGAATGGGTTCATTAGAGACGCTTTATACCCAGAATGGGTGTCCAATCCCGTACTTGTCCGGAAACCAAACGGGAAATGGAGAACGTGTATCGATTACTCTGACCTGAATAAAGCCTGCCCAAAAGACAGCTTCCCGCTTTCCCGAATCGATCAACTGGTAGATTCAACCGCTGGACATAAATTATTATCCTTCATGGATGCTTATTCAGGTTACAATCATATACCCATGCATGTAACAGACTAAGAACACACAAGCTTCGTAACCGACATGGGATTATAGTGCTACAAGGTCATGCCATTTGGATTGAAGAATGCTGGCGCAACTTATCAACGCTTAGTCAACCGAATGTTTGTCGGTCCGATTGGAAGACTATGGAGGTCTATGTAGATGACATGTTGGTAAAATCACGACACTCCAATGATCATGTCAAAGACTTGGAGTCAATGTTCAATATCCTCCGGAAATACGGGATGAACCTTAATCCACTAAAGTGTCATTTCGGAGTCGCATCCAGAAAATTCCTTGGGTTCATTGTCGATGCCCGAGGAATAGAGGCCAACCCGAGAAGATCTGGGCTATCAGAAATCTTCAAACTCCAAGAACCATAAAGAAAGTTCAGAGTCTTAATGGGAAAGTTGCAGCACTAAGTAGGTTTATCTCAAAGTCGACCGATAAATGCATTCCCTTCTTCGATTTGATTCGAAAAGGGAAACGAAACTTCGAATGGACTACAGAATGTGAGGGCGCATTTCAATCGCTAATCCAACATCTTTCCGTACAACCAATCCTTTCAAAGCCTGTAGATCATGAACAGTTATATCTCTACCTGGCGGTATCTAAAAATGCAATCAGTGCTGCATTAATTCGGGAGGAAGACCGAGTGCAAAAATCGGTGTACTACGTAAGTAAACGATTGACCGGAGCCGAGAGAAATTATCCAAAGCTTGAAAAGTTGGCATATTGCTTAGTCATAGCCTCGAGGAAGCTCCGTCCATATTTCCAGGCTCATCCTATTACTGTGTACACCAACCAGCCGTTACGACAGGTCCTCACGCGGCCTGAGACGTCTGGTAGGTTACTAAAATGGAACATCGAACTGAGTCAATTCGACATCACTTATGCACCAAGAAGAGCCATTCACGGCCAAGTCCTAGCAGATTTTATAGCCGAATTCACTATTCCTAAAGACTTGCCTGAGACCAGCAAATCTCCTAAATACATATGGAAGCTGTACACCGACGGTGAGTCCAACGATCGGTGCTCAGGAGCTAGGGTAGTGCTTGAAACCCCAAGGGAAACCCCCGAGGGACGATCCATATGTTATGCTTTAAAGTTCGAGTTCCGTGCAACCAACAACGAAGCCGAGTACGAAGCTCTACTTACCGAACTAAAGCTTGCCCGTGATCTGAAAATCATCGCTGTAGAGATCTACTGTGATTCCCAATTGATAGTATGTCAAGTTCGAGGAGAATATCAGGCTAAAGACCGAAGATTAGCCGCTTATCTAACTCAAGTTCTGGATATGCTTGATCAATTCGATTACTATGCCATTTTCTACATACCCCGAGAGCACAATCAGAAAGCTGATTCTTTGGCAAAGTTAGCAAGTACGGGTGAGGCTCAGCAGTTGGGAGTTGTTCCGGTTGAAACCCTATCCTCTCCGAGCATTGATCGAAGGGAGACCGATTTTACATTTGAAGCTACCTCCAACAGGGAGTCGTGGATGACTCCTTATCGAGATTATATCGAACATGGCATATTACCCGAGCGTCGAAGCGAGAAAAGACAAGTTCTACGAAAGGCCTCACGTTTTGTTATTCAGAATGGAGTCATGTACCGAAGAGGATACTCTATTCCTCTCCTCCGGTGTATCGCGCATGATGAAGTCAAACGAGTGTTACACGATGTACATGAAGGAGAATGTAGCGATCACACTGGGGGCAAGCACTTGCAAAGAAAATACTTCGATATGGGTATTATTGGCCTACTGTTAATCGCGATGCTGCAGACTATGCTAGAAAATGTGACAAATGCCAGAAACACGCTAGAATTCCTAGAGCCCCGCCTACTGAGATAACCCAAATGGTCAGTCCTTGGCCATTTGCGGTATGGGGAATAGATATCATTGGCACATTGCCTCTGGCCAAAGGTGGCGCGAAGTAAGCCATTGTCGCAGTTGATTATTTCACCAAATGGGCTGAAGCTGAACCCCTTGCGACAATTACGACAAAGAAAGTAATCAACTTTGTAGTACGTAACATCATCTGCCGTTTTGGTCTCCCACATACTATCATCACCGATAATGGAACCCAATTCGACAGTGCTGAATTCAAGAATTTCTGTCAATGATTCCACATCCATAAGAAATTCTCTGTAGTAGCACACCCTCAGGCAAATGGTCAAGTTGAAGCTGTTAATAAAGTTATCAAGTCCATTCTAAAGAAGCGACTAGAAAAAGCTAGGGGAAAATGGGTCGACGAACTTCCTTTGGCATTATGGGCTTATCGAACGACTCATAAAACTGCAACCGGTCATACCCCGTTTTCTCTATCTCATGGCTCTGAAGCCGTTATTCTAGTCGAAATGGATGTGCACTCTCATCGTGTAATGTATTATGATCCGAAAACAAATGCCATACTACTTGCTGAATCTTTGGATTTACTCGATGAGAAGAGCGAAGAGGCTGACTTGAGGGCAGCCGCATATCGAAGTCAAGTTGCCCGACTGTACAATGCCAAGGTCCGTCCGTGGACCTTCAAACTCGGCGATCTCGTACTCAAAAGGGTCTATCCGGTTCCTTCGCACATGAGGCCAAATTGGAAAGGGCCGTATGTGATCTCACAAAAGCTCGGAGATGGCATGTTCAAATTATCGACCATTGACGGTCTTACTTTGCCGAGAGCTTGGAATAGCGAAAGTCTTCGTCGCTACTACATATAAAAGACTTTACTTATTTATTTTCTGTCAATTTATCCTTTTGCATTTTATTCTAGAATTTCGAGATTTAAATTTGTAATAAGGCAACTGACTTTGCCATATTTTCTCGTTTCAGCAATAAAATGCCATTTCTTCGAGCCAAAGCTGTGATTTACTGAATATGACATACAATATCACGATGCACGGAGAGCTAAGTTCCATCACACGGTGGGATTTATTCAAATAGGGAGTGACTGTGATACGACCGGTCACTTGCTAAGTGAAACCCGAGCTCGGGGGCGGAACACTACATCAACATTCACAGGGATTGATACACGACAATCCCTCCTCTAACTCCAAATTCCCGGAGTGCGAATTGGAGTATAAACTTCAACTCTCGGTTCCCGGAGCGCGAACCGGAGTATAAATCCATCGCTCCCAGAGTGTGAGCTAACTCCAAATTCCCAGAGTGCAAATTGGAGTATAAACTTCAACTCTCGGTTCCCGAAGCGCGAATCGGAGTATAAATCCATCGCTCCCAGAGTGTGAGCTAACTCCAAATTGCCGGAGTGCGATTTGGAGTATAAACTTCAACTCTCGGTTCCCGGAGCGCGAACCGGAGTATAAATCCATCGCTCCCAGAGTGTGAGCTAACTCCAAATCCCCGGAGTGCGAGCCAGAATATAAAACTCTATCTCCAAATTCCCAAAGTGTGAATTGGAGCATAAACACCAACTCTTGGTTCCCGGAACGCGAACTGAAGTGTAAATCACCAACTTCAAATTCCCGATGTGTGAATTGGAGTATAAACGTCAATTACAGGTTCCCGGAGAGCGAACTAAATCATAAACATTGATAATTAATAAGTTCCCAGAATATGGATCGAATTGTTAATTGCAAATTGTGTTAAGTCCCCGAAGTGTGGACATGTATTCAAGGCTTATGACATATGTGAGCACGAGCTAATAAATGCAATACTTAAGCAAAAGAGAAAAGATTTGTTTTCCATTTTATCAACAAACAAAAAAGGAGTTTGATTACATGATAAAACAAAAAACAATCCATAAAGTGGGTGCCGAATCCACACTTATACACGGCCTAAAAAAGGAGAAGTAAAAAGAATTGCCATTTCACGACCGCATGATAAAACAAGAAGTTCACTCCTTCTTTTTCCGGGGTTTCTTCTTCGGAGTTGAGCCGCTAGACCCACTACCCGGCTTCCTGCGAGATTTTTTGTCCTTCTTTAAAGCATCCTCAGGATCTGGCATAATATCCAAGTCTTCCTCAGAGCTGGAAGGGATAGAGATCCTTTTGTGAGAACGAACCGGAGGCAGAGAAGCCGTAACAGGTGGTGGAGCCTTAGCACTGGAAGTTATAGCTGTGCCGGCAGGAGAGGTAACCGTTAAAGGAGTTAAGCTTGGTGGAGCAACTTCACTTCCGGAACCACCGACCGTCGTCACCGCAGCCATTTCAGCGCTTATCTCGGCAAGGATTTCTTCTTCTCGGGAAGATCGAGCACTGCTGGACACACTGACAGTCGGCATAAACGAGCTAAAAGTTGGAGTGACACTGCCCATTACAAAGGAAGAATAGGTAAAAGGTTCAGAGGGTTGCTTGAGAAGTTCCTCAATCATCTGAACATCAAACGACATTGAACTCCCCTCTCCCATCTCGCCGATTACGCGGTAGTTGTAATAGCCTCAGTAACAACAGCTCCTTGCATTGACTGCGAAGTTTGTGGTACTGGAAGTACTGGCGCATCACTTTCAGTCACTGGTCGAAAAGAAATGAGAATAATTAGTCAAACGGTCTGTTCCGAGTTCATCATCCTAAAACACTTAAGGAAATATTTGAAATACCTTCTTTGCCTCGGCTCGGCGTTGAGACGAGTTCGAAAACAGTAGTTGTACCAAGAGACAGTTCCGGTCGATCCAGGTTATAAGCAGGAACAACGTGTGAACCAACTGTAGTAGTAACCCCAGACGAGGTCGGGGCATCGACTGGAACATCCTCACTACCATGTACGGCTCCTGAACCCTCGCCAGTCTCCACATGGTGAAAACCGAGTCTCTCTTTCTCAGCAGAAATCATCGCTTCATAGAGAAGTTTCCTTTCCTCCTCGCTCAACAAGCGAGACTCAAGTTCAAATTCATCCATGGCACTTTCAGGGAGAGATGCTTTCTTGTTCGCCACCAACTTTCTCCAAGCATTGAGTAGAAGCGTAGAATAATCTCTGAGCCACGAGAGATTCCTGTGCTCAAGCACATTAGCATTGTAAGTGTCAAGAAGCTCATCAAACTCGGCTTCTACTCTGAATATCTCTACTTGAACTCTCCCTTCCACTTCTGCCTTCGCCGCTTCAACTTTAGCAACCACCGCGTTTCGCTCAGCTTGGAGAGACACGGCTTGCTCGCACGCTTCTTGTGCGGCCATGTTAGCATCATCTTTTTCCTTGTTCAAGTCGGAAAATTTAGCCTTTAACTCCTCAAGTTCTTTGACCGCCGCATCTCGCTCGGCCTCAACATTTTTGTACCGATGGCCCAAATCTTCAACTAACGTGCAATGCGCTTGTTGCATCTTCGCCATCTCAGCTAGTGTCTCATCGACCTTTTTTACCGACTCCATTTCGGCCTTACGAGAAGATTCTGTTTCAGATTGAAGTATGTCAACAATACGGTTCTTCTGAGCCAAGTCTGCTTCCAATTTCTCAATAACTTTGCCTCGATCAAAGGCTACTTTCGAAGCTTTAACAGCTGCCCTGTACCATTCTTTATACTAAGCATAAAAATCGTGGGTATAGCTGAGGGCGGTGTTCACAGCCTCTTCGGGAATTCTTTTGAGATTGGGTGGAAAGATATAAGCGTCGAAGCATATTTCTGGAAAATCTTTCTTCAGTTGAGCAATTCTTATAGCCCCTTCACCAGACGGTTCGAGAGGGGCCTCCTCCATAGTTACGGTCGTAGCCGTATCAATCCTTGAACGATGTGGACCGGGTTTTGAGATCTGTAAAGATGGCTGTTGTCGCGAAGGTTCGACTGCAGGTGCCTGGCCTCTGTGTGGCGGAGGAGAACGAGAGGGTGAACGGTACCTACTGTCCCTATCAGAACGCTCCTGGCTAGAATAATATCGGGAATGGTCCCTTTCACGATGCTCTTGCTCATAATGCCTCCGTTCACGGTCACGGTCAGAATCCCTACGGCGAAATTCGTAATAAGATGTGGAATGATGCACTCGCCGAAGTCTATCAAGTGTAGAAGGACGATCCGACATGGCACCTGTAAAAGAAGAAAAATTCAGTTAAGTACCGAGAAACAGCACTGCAATTCATGTGGAAGTCGTGAAGTGTTGTGAAAAGTGTATAAATGCGCAAACCCCTCGACCAACCAGAAGCGTCGATTACACTAACGGGTAAAGATTCGCTTATATCAAGCGCTTCCCGGAGCTCTTCCAACCCGGACCCGTGGTGGAGAGATACGTAGTCCGGAATGGGAATATCGTCCAGCCCTGTGAAAAGGTCTCCGAACTGGCGAGGAGAGGCGCCGGAAACAGTAACCCCAGATTTGGAACGGGTTACGACTACTGACTTCCATCTCTTAAACTTAGGTACAACAACCTTGCCTTTCTGACCCTCTTCTATTCGGGAAAGGTCGGCTACTATCTCAGTGTCCGTGGGCGTTCTTTCATCATCGCTCACTTCTCTTATCACAACGCCAGGTTTTCTTTTTGCCACTTTCTTCTTCTTCCTCGAGGCCGATTTTGCCGACCCTTCAATTACAATACTCTGTCTCATCCCAATCAAACCCAATGTCCTTAAGTTATCATCGGTCAACAGCAAGTCAATGTGCCTTGAGTCGCTTGGGACCCTTTGCAAGCTTTGAACGATGCTTCTATAATGCCCACCGGTAGGTCTCGAAATGATGGCTGTAAGAGTAACAGAGTATTAGTGTAAATATTAAAAGTGGCCATTCAAAGATGAATTATGATACTTACGTCTGAATAACCATCTTCTGGCAAACCCTGGGGGGCATCGAACAAAAAACCACTCGTTCTTGAAATAACTAAGCCTGGTCCAGGCCCCAGTCACAACCTGATAGTTCCTGACCGCCTCTAGAAAAGTGAAAAACGGGCTATCACCCCTACTATTGAAATTGAATATGTGCCTGATCTCGTTAGGCCTTGGCGGGAGAAAAAGGCAATCCATAAATATGACAAAGACGCTATTCAGTAATGCATGCCCGTTGGGATGGAGTTGTGAAGGAGCGATTCCTAAATAGGACAGCATCTCTCTGATGTATTGGTTAAAAGGAGGAAGAGATCCAGCCGCGCAGGCATGACGGTAAAAGGCAGTATATCCTTCAGGTGGGTTATGTGGTATGTCACTGGCACTAGGCAATAAAACATCGTCCAGGGATATGTTATTTTTCGAACATATCCGGCCCAATAGAGACTCCGAGATATTGGACTGGATAGAATCAACAGGATCTTCGATAAATATGGCCTCCGGCAACTCATCCGGAGCCGGATCTATGACTTCAGGAGGGATTTTCGAAATCTCAAGTGCTGGAGGAGGCAAGCTTTGTGCTTCTTGTTGTTGAGAACTCGAAGATTCCATAATTAACTAACTCACCAGAAAGCGGCGTTAAATACATAAAAAAGCCCATGCATTCCCCCGGTGTAAAGTGTATGAATATGTCGTGCAGTGCAAGTGCTATGCAAAACTTAAGCAGATTTTACAAGTTGAAACAAGATGTCCGAACGACGGAAATTTGGAATTTGAGAATGAAAATGACCGTCATCGCTGACCGTCACTTTCACGCCACCCAGATGCTACTGACCAATTCAAGTGTAAATTCGTTATATTTTGGTTGAGTCATGGGGCCATCGACGAGCTCCAAAAGAGAGGTCAAGTCAAATTCGATTATGCAAGGCCGAAGCTCGCCAGAGTCAAGTATGCTAAAGTTCAGTGAGTTCGTTAAAGTTCAACTTGAAATTGGTCGTAGTTCAGATTTTGGAGCAAATCAGAAGAGTGGGAGTCCCAGAGGCAAGAATGTTCGAATCGATCGACTCGAATCGACACGAGTCGAATCGATGAACTTCGAATCGATACGCCCCGACTCCATGTAGTTCGACTCGATGAGACCTTGGGACAGAGAAGCAATTCGAATCCATGAAGCCCTATATGACTTCGAATCGATCAAAGTTGAGCTCCTTCGACTCGATCAACGTATCGTTACTTCAAATCGATCAATATTGAGCTCCTTCGAATCGATCAGAATATCGTTATTTCGAATCGATCGCCACGAGCCTTTTTTATCTTTTCTTTTATTTTTCTTTTATAACCATCGATTCGAAGCTATGCATTCAAAATCAATTCGAATCTCCCATTCTTGGATCGATGCGAAGCAATGAAAGACGACACTCTGATCGATACGACTCGAATGGTTTCATTCCTCAGTTCCATCGAGTCAACCCACTTCGTTCAGATCTCACCACTCCTCAAAATTTTCAGAAGAAATGATTGAGTCGATGCCAAAAAAAAGTTCTAAGTTCTATCATTCTCATCTCGAATCAATCCCTTGATTACCTGAGTTGATATGGTTACGAATGGAAGCGTGAAAGGGTTCGTCGATTCAAGAAAAGCACGTTTGTCTTGGCCCTGGAGAGATCGATTCGAAGAGGAGGCTATAGCAACAGTGAAAAGTAAAAAGTGAAAGTGACACCGGCTTCACATATTTATATGGGTCTCACATAGGAAACGGGACGATTCGTCTCCCGGTCAAAATGACCGACCACAACCGGTCACGCGCCGATCAATTCGAACAAGCCATGTTCGAATCCATCATGTTCGAACCCATCACGTTCGAACCCATCGCATTCGAATCCATCAATACTCCGAATCCATCCATGCAATGTCGATGCGAGGCATCATCGATTCGAAGGAACAACCGAACAGAGGCTGGATTGAGAATCTTATCGACTCGAAGCACAAGGTCCATCGGGCCATCGATTCGAAAGCCATCGATTTGAACAAACATAGATTCGAATCCATCAAAGACCACCGATGAAAATGGACGAAATCGTTTCAATGTGAAAAAGTACTTATCTACCTTTTATACCGATTCAGGAGAGGATCGATACAGGAGGATAATCATAGACAACCATAAAAACAATGCTTTGACTTGAATCAAAAATCAATTCAGGAGGGGATCGATACAGAATTCAATAACCAAACTGATAATAACTTGCAAACAAGCAACATTAACCAAAGTCAAGGTAATACATATATATGCACATATGTCTGGCTAATATTTGGTCTTTAATATTCATAGGGATCAAGGGTTCGTCTCATCGTGATTTCATCGACAAATAGCCGATCACAATCTTACAAAGGTTAATTACAGCAATATAAAGTACAACTTTCAGCAAATCATGTCATAGTTGTCCAACGTGAAACTGCAGCTTTTCAAAGCACGTCATGTTTACACAAGACGTACTTTGGGGGGCAAGTGTTATCCCGCTTTTTGGCAAAGCCGTGATACCAAAAGACTGATCAAAAATAAAAGACAGTTCGTCTCAAAGATTGATTGTACGTTGCTTCACCATGGATATCGATGAATTTTGTCCAAGCCCGGATCAGGCTACAATTGATAGGACATGACAAGAATGATCACAGAAGTCCGCATCTCAAATTTCAAGTCAATCCGAGTTCACACACTCAAGTTATGATTGCTTCAAGTTGGAGGAAATCAGCCAAAGTTCGAATCCATCAGGAGAGCATGAGTTCGAATCCATCAAGTCACCTCTTCCTTCGAATCCATCCCAATGGCCAAGCTTTGAATCCATCCCAATGGCCTTCTTTCGAATCCCTCAAGGCGAGATACCTCGAATCCATGGGACTACTCCACTTCGTATCCATCAGGTTGAAATCCTTCGAGTCTATGAAGTCACTCCACTTCGCCTCCATCAGAGCATATGAGTTCGTATCCATCAGATGGCCTCGCCTCGAATCCATCAAGCAAGTCTCGGTTCGAATGCACGAGACATAATCTCGCTTCGAATCCATCAAGGAGGAGACATTCGAATCCATGCAGTTGATTCACTTCGAATCCATCGTTGAAACACATGATCGAATCCATCATATTCCCCCTGCCTCGACTCCACAAATGCTACCTCGAATCCACTAAGTCAAGGCGGCTAAAATGGTGGATTCGACCCTATGGATTCGACCCTAAGGAATCGATTCGAACCAAGCTTGTTGACCGAAAGTGCAATCTTGAATCGATCATAACTTGAAATCTACAAGTCCAAATGCTATGAAATTTTTACAGGAGCTTGCATGTACATAGAAGAATGTCCACGCCAAGTTTCATCATGATTGGACACATTTTTGATCGATTTGAACCAAGGGTCGAATCGATCCTAAAGTGGGCCCGGATCTCCAGAATTCGGCCATGTGGGCCCCCCACACGTGCCAGAAGTGGTCTCCCCGAATTTTAGGCGAAATATCAGCCTCCAGCACTTATAAATAGAGTCCCTGGTCATTCAGAAAAGGGAAAGGAGAATTTTGAGAATAAGAGAACGCCCGAGCGCTGCCAAAATTGCTTCAGAGCACCACTGCTGCCTTTGATTTCGAATTTTGGCTTACTACTTGCTGTACTTTGACATTAAAAAGTTGTACTCTCCGAATATCAAGCAATAAAGTAACACAACTTCATAGTGGACGTAGGCAAAACGCCGAACCACTCTAAATCGTTGTTTCTTGTGCAATTTACTTCCTGCTATTTGGAGTTTTTGTTAGATAATCCACGTTTTAATTTACTTTCTTCATTTATTATCTCTTCAAAAACTTTCGACGAGTGTTGTGCCCAATTTTGACACAAACATAAATGTTATATTTTCATGGAAAATATAAATGGGAAATGGTGTATTATGGATATATTATTATGAATTTTTTATCTAAAATAAAATATTTAAAATATATTTAAAGTCATTTTATCGAAAGAATATTCATATTCGGGCTTTAATAATTATTTCATAGATGATATAAATTCTAAAAATAAGAAATAATTTTCTAATTTATAATTCAACTATTTTAAAAGTAATATATACATATATATAATTAATTAATAAGCCAAAATAATAATATTTCTATATATATGATTTACGAGAATTTATTCTATTTTTCTGATTTCACATCGCTTCTACATCGATTTGGATGATATAAATGATTCACTGTTGTTGATTAGTGGTTTCAATATGACATGGTGACGACATTCTTTCTATATGATTTTAATATTTAATTCTATGTGATGAGAAACCTGAATAAACAGAGTTATAATACCGTCTGGTATAATTCTTTCGATAATATTTCTCTTGTTATTCGTTGGACTTGTTGCACATGTAATGGTGCTAATAGAGTGTGGTTTATAAGCATTGAAAACAATTGAGTATCACGTGGTGGTATGGGATGCCATTATGATATTTATTCGGTTGTTCATTGTAAGTAGATGTCACTGATATGATAGGATCAACGATACTCAGATAGTACTTACATGAGGTAATGCTCATAGGTTTGAGATAGAGATACCTATATGCAACACCCCACCTCAAAATAGGCCTAATTTTTGACCCAATAAAAGCCCATCAAACAATACGTCCGTTCCAAAGTTTAATGTTGGTTGGTAAAGTTGATACAATGAACAATACACATGGCTATCTATCTTTGCTATCGGAATCTCATAGCAGAAAGGATAAAATATAATATCAGAAATAAGTACCAATTTTATAAAAATTCAAATTAAAAAAATATAGCATATCTTCTCAAATTTTCATACATAATATCCCTGAATAACAACTTATTTGAAACTAGGCACATCAAAATATATCAAAACATAAATAGATAGATAAACTGCAATAAGACTTGCCTCCGCTTTCATCTTTCCAATCAGCATCATCTCCCCTGACCTATGTATTGTAATATGGATGGGGCCAGAGCAACAATGTGTGGTGAATGAAAATCTCAAGTCTAACCATAATGGTATTTGGGTAGTGTCATTTAGACAAAAAATATGTCTTGCACATTCAATACCATACCCTTTATATAGTATCTCCAATTGTAAGCCTATAGGCTTTACAAGTCCAACTCCATAATATACCTTCGACTATAGGCCACAAACCCTTTGCTGTCCAACCCAACTATCGTCAATAATATCCACAACAACGTGGAAGAAAATATTCGGGACACTTTATACCTCTTTAATGGAATTAGATAGAATCAGACAATTTTAACAGTTATAACCTAGTCAGATCCCTATCATTTAATAACTAACCCAAGGCGGTCCCTTCTATGGTACTCCATAACTGACATTGCATGAAATCCCATCAGGCCACTTAATATTTCTTTATGGAGAAGGCGGACTCTGCAATAGCCACTTAATACCTCGAAGCATACCCCTTTCGAGATTCCCTACTACCGCACCTAAACGATAATCATGACCATTTAATGCTTCTTAAGTAGAAAGGAGGAGGGCTCTACAACAACCACTCAATACCCCCAACTAAGAAGTAGGTCTACGTATTATGACTTGCAACCCACACTGCAATGTCTCACACTAGTCTGACTATTTGTAGGGGCTAGTCAACCAATCTAGGGGCTCCCATTTTAGATACCTTGCATCCATCCTCCTCTTGATCCAGTCTTCCTGATCAAACTCCCAAAATATACGTTCACAGTCGTTAATACAAGCCTCGTTTCCACAAAACCTTCAGCTCCTATATACACTCTTCCTCCCATATTTTAGAAGTCTTTACACAATTTAGGGAAGCCTAGTAGGCGAGGTGCTGCTTCAGTAGGCGGAGCACTAGGTGTCGTTGGTGCAATTTGTTGAGGAATGGAAACTTGCCCTATAAGTCTCGGGTATTGCTTAAACCATTCTGGCATTTCTAGAATTATGGGTATTTCTTGGGTTGAGAAGTTCCTAGCCCTAGAGGAATGATTTTCAACTATAGTCAACTATCTGTAGGTCTAAACTTTTAGTTACAACTTCCTAAGATAATATTATTTACTAAAAATAGATTTGCCTAGTGTGTTTGTGTATGTTTATAAAAGTGTGAATATATATATATATATATATATATATATATATATATATATATATATATATATATATTTGTATACAATAAGGTTTTGAAAAATGCTTTCAAAAATATCATATATGCACTATCACATGTACCTATCCCTGTATAGATCAGGTAACCTAAGCTCCAATACCAAATATAGAAACCTACCTTGAAACAGGCCTAATTTTCGACCCAATAAAAGCCCATCAAACCTTCGGCCAATTCCAAAACTGGCTGTTGGTGGGTAAAGTTGATACAATGAATGATATATAGAGCCATCTGTCTATGTTATCAAAATCTCACAGCAGAAAGGATAAAATAAAATATGAGAAATAAGTATCCATTTTGTAAATATTCAAATTTTAGAAATATAACATATCATCTTAAGTATCCAAAATACAATAACCCAATATAACAACATATTTGAAGTTGGGTATATCAAAATATACAAAAAACATAAATAGATTGATAAAGTGCCACAAGACTTTGCCTCCGCCTTCATCTTCCCAATCAGCATCGTCTCCTCTAACTTATGTGTTGTAATGAGGAGGGGGTCAGAACAACAATGTCTAGTGAATAAAAATCTCAAATCTTACCATTATATTATTTAGGCGGCGTCATTTAGATAAGAGACATGTCTTACACGTTCTATACCATATCCTACATATAATATCTCCAATTATAATCCTGTAGGCTTTTCTAGTCCAACTCCATAATGTACCTTCAATAGTAGGCCATAGACACTTACTAATCCAACTCAACTAAATTCAATCATGTCCTAACAATATGAGAGAAAGTACCCGAGCCACTTAATACCTCTTCAATGGAAATCAGGCAGATTCTAACCATTTAATACCTAAAACCTAGGCAGATCCCTGTCATTTAATACCTAATCCAGGGCAAACAACTCTCTGGTACTCCCTAACTAACATTGCATGAAATCTCATCATACCACTTAATACTTCTTTATGGGAAGAGGCGGACCCTACAATAGTCACTTAATATCTCAATCCTCAAGCGGACCCCTCCCAAGATTCCCCACTACCGCACCTACATGATAACCTTGACCATTTAATACTTCTTAAATAGGAAGGAGGCGGACCTTAAAACAGCCATCCCTAAAGCATAAGTAAGTCCTACGTATTATGACCCGCGACCCACACTATGACGTCTTACAATAGTTCGACTATTCGTAGATGTTGGTATTCAGATTAGCTAGGAAGACTTATCATACATAATTGGGACTAACCTCTAATCGAACATGGGTACTTAATATAGGTGATGTCTCAAATCAGTCTCAAAGTCACACAACTGGCAGCCTGATTAGCTGGGTAGGCTTTTGTGTGCTTTTGACTGACCTCGCATCCCTGTAACTTAGTCATAATTCAACTCCCCTAACGTACTACCATATACATACCTCACCACATTTCACATTAAGGCCATATATGGAAAAATCCTTGTTCTTCCTTTAATTATGGATTAATTTCCATATTTATCCTTACTTGCTGCCTATTGGATTTAATGTTAATTACTAACATATTTATACTACACGATTAATATGTTATTAATTATATACTGATAATATGTTATATGCTAATATAATTATACATACGTAATATAGGCTAATAAATACTCCTACGCTTGTGAAGATTCTTTAGTCATATACTAATCATTTTAAATGTCAAAACTTCCAATTCATACAAGTCTAAGTCCATGCAATATCTTACAAATTAATTAATATCCTTAGCCAAATAATAAACTGCATAAAAATTCAAATGCCAAACTTATTTTATAGTAATGTAGTAGAACCAGCCCCTATAAAACTTACAATTTAAACCCTTTATATTCTATTCAACCTTTACATGTATAATGAAAAAGGAGTTCATGAAATAGGTAGTGTAAACTATGAATAGTAGAATTCGTACTTTATACATTATTTCTTAACTTATTTTATTTTTAGGACCCTTTATCAAAGCAAAAGAGAAAATTTGGAAGTGGAGTAGAATATAAAATATTCAAATTTCAATAACAAAACAAGTTCTACTAATTTAATATAACACAATTGAGATTCCAATAAATATAAGAATTAACATTTCATTTTGGAGGAATTTTTTGGTTTTGGTTTTAGGGTATTTGTGAACAAAATTCTCCAAGCCATACAACAAATCCAAACTTCTACTATACAAATACTAAAATGTGAAAAACTAAGATTTCTACTTACAAATAATTTTCCTGCTTTCCTTTGGATTTAATTCATGTTCACTCCTAGTTCCTCCTTCAAATTTCTTCTTTTATGAATATATACGATGGTTCAATTTGTATTGATTAAATTAAGAATCATAATTAGGGACTAATAGAATTGGAAAATGTATTTATAAATATCTAAAATCCCTTAATTCCAATTGATTCTGAACCGTAGTTGAAGAAGAAAACCGACAAATTCTCGCTAGAGTCCAAATATTTTTATGAATAAAGTAAGGGGCTAGCTTCCTATTTATAGTGGTTAGAAGGTATTCGGACCGTTGGATTAAGTTAGTTTGAAATAATTAAATCCGGGCCCTTTGCGCCTTAGAAAACCCTAGCGTTCACTTACCACCGGTCGATCAGTACTCCCTGGGTGATCGACCGGTCTATTATAAATGTCATATATTAATTGTTTCCATTTTTTAATTAATTTCTTTTCTGTTTTAATAATTAACGTTAACATTTATTTTAATGTTTTCCTAAACCGTAAGATTCTCATCAACGTTAAAATATTCATTAGTGTTTTTCAAATTCTAACATTAATTAAAAATTTAAATTTAAATTCACTTTGAATTGTTTTAAATTCAAAAAATTTAAACTTAAATAAGTTTTCCTTTTGAGCTTTGATTACAAAATTTTCATATATTATGTAGGATATGGTGTAACTTTCATAACCTTATTATTAATCAATTTCTTATTAATTTTTACGGAGTGTTACATTCTCCCCGCTTTAAAAAGGATTTATCCCCAAATTACCTTGGGCACCGATAGTCGAACATGCACTCAACATCCATGTTATACAATCAAGTTATCTATTCAACCAATTACTCAGCCAAAAATGCAATATGATTAGTATGCAACATACTATAGGTGAGCTCAGTCCTAGCGTGAATGCAAGATCATGACATGCAGGCATGTATGCAAGCCTCCAAAATGTGCATAAAATCTACATGAATGCAAAATAATAATAATAAAATTTGGAAACCATTCCTAAACATCCAATCTTGCAACCATGATGTAACCAAAAATCTAAATTTTGAAGAGACAAAGTTTACCAAGAGAAAAGCACATAATGAGAAGCCTTCATCATCTCTTCAGTTTCCTATGTGCTTTTTGCCGAATCATCTCCCTATTGTACTTGGACCAGCCTAATTTCTTTATTGCAGAGCTTCCTAGTTAAATGCTACACCATACTTGCGGTGGCACGAGGTGATATTGGCTCTATATCAATATCAAACAACTAACCAGGCTCTACTATGGTGGTAGTGTCGTGAAGGCATTTTCTTAAGTGCGAAACATGAAAAACGTCATGGACTCCCACTAACTTATCCAGAAGCTTTACTCGATATGTAAGTTTCCCTATTCTTTTCAAAATAGTGAAAGGCCCAACAAACCTTGGTGCTAACTTCCCTAATGTACAAAACCTCATAACCTTCCTAAGAGGGGAAACTTTAACAAAAACTATGTATCCTACATCAAATTCCAATTCCGTCCTTCGCTTATCAACATAGGACTTCTGACGATCCTGTGCGGCCTTCATTCGTTGCCTAATCGTTGCTATCTTTTTCAAGGTCTCGATAATCAAATTCGATCCAAGTAGAATTTCTTAGTGGGTTCCCACCAATAATCAGGCAGTTTGCATGGCCACGTATGTAATGCTTCAAAAGGTGCTGTGGCAATTGCCGCTTGGTAACTAATATTGTGCACAAGCTCTACTAATTGTAAGTACTGCTCCCAGCATCCTTCGAAATCAATGATGAAAGCTATCAACAAATCCTCTAAAATCTTGTTTACCCTTTTAATCTAACCGTCAGTCTGTAGGTGGTATGCAATGCTAAGATTCAAAATCATTCCTAAAGCTGACTATAAACATCTTCAAAATTTGCTACTGAATAAGGGATCCTTATCACTAACAATGCTAACTGGAAAACCATACAGTCGTATTACTTCCTTGATATAAATTTGTGCTAAAATGCTGCAATCCTATTACTCCTAATGGGAATAAAGTGGATGCTTTTAGTGAGTCTATCCACTATAACCCAAATAGCTTCATTGCTCTTTGATTCCTAGACAATCGATTTATAAAGTCCATCGATATATGCTCCCACATTGAAATTGGTACTTCTAGGGGTAGTAATAATCCTTTGAGCTTCTCTTATTCGACCTTTATCTCTGGGCATGTGAAACACCTAGAGACAAATTTTTCTACCCACCTCTTCATCTCCAGTCAATAGAAAATTAGCATCATATCCTTATACATTTTATCCCTATCGGGGTAAATGGTCGAGAATGGTGATACTCTGCCAAAACATCTTCCAACACATCCTATAAAATTGGAATACAAAGGCATTCATCTGTTCTCAAACATCCTTTTTCGTCTACTGCATACCTACCGCTATAGGGGAAATGCTCTCCTCCATTTAACTTGTCCGAAATGCCTACAATCGTTGCATCTTTCTTTTGCTCTTGCCCAGTATGGTCAATTAATGATGGTCTAACTTCCATGGCTACTATATAACCTAGAGTAGGTTTCGTTAGCAGTTAAGAATTGAAATTCGAAAGGAACTCCAACTACCTCCATTCATAAATAGCATATAGAGTAGCATGCCTCTGACTAAGGCCATCGGCGATGATATTCCCTTTTCCAGTGGTATACTATGTCTCCAATTCATATGATGCAATAAACTCCATCCACCTCTACTGCTAAGATTCAAATACTTTTATGAAAATAGGTATTTAAGGGACTTGTGGTCGGTGAATAGCTCTAACATTTCTCTCAAAAGAAAGTTCCTTCACATCTTCAAAGCACAGACAATAGCTGTTAGCTCTAAGTCATGAGGTGGGTACTTCTTCTCGTTGTCCTTTAATTGCGTACTTACCTAGGCTATCACCCTACTTTCTTGTGTAAGAATAGCTTCTAATCCCATACCACATGTGTTAGTGTAAAAATGAAAGGCTTCGTCCCATCGGGAATAGTAAGTACGGACATACTAGTCAATTGCTCCTTAAGCTTCTCAAATGCTTCTGTGCACTTCTCATCCTAGGTAAAAAGTATTTTTTCTTGGTTAAGCAGTTAGTGGGACTGCTATCTTTGCAAATTCTTTAATGAATTTTCCATAGTAACCCAACCATCCAAGAAAACTCCTAACTTTCATGGTATTCTTCGAAATCATCCAGTTTTGAATAGCTTCTTCCTTCGTAGGTCCATGGACAATCCCTTCTCGATGACAATATGAAAGAGAAATGTTACCTCCTTCTTTCAAAAGTGAAAACTTGGTAATTTGGCTTTTAGTCAGTGCCTTCTTAAGATCCTTAGTACGTCCCTTAAGTGATTTTCATGCTCACCTTCACTTTTGGAAAACATAAAATGTCATCCAAAAATACCACGATGAATTTATTTAGCTGACCCTAAAGACTCTATTAATCAAATCTTCAAAGTATGCAAAGGCATTCATCAACCCAAAAGGCATCACTTCCCATTCATACAACCCGTTCGGATGTGAAAATGGTCTTTTGCTTTCTATCCTTAGAAATACTAGATTGATGGAATCTTGTGGCTAGGTCCAATTGGGAAAAGATTTTGGTTCCAACAAGTGGATCAAAAAAACATCTATTCTAAGTAAGGGATATCAATTCTTCCTAATTAACTTGTTGGGTTCTCTATAGTCAACACATAGCCTTAAAAAGCCATTTGCCTTAGTGCGAAGACAACTGGTGCTCCCCATTCAAAAGAACTGCAGCGAACAAACCCCTTCTACAATAGCTTCAAAATCTGCTTGTCCAATTCTAATATTTCATAGGGATCCATACGTCTTAGCGGTAGAGCGATAGGTCTAGTGCCCTATTGAAAATCAAACCTAGAATCGATCTCCCTTCTGAATGAGAGACTCGAGAATTCTTCAAAAATGTCAGGAAATTCTCGAACTACAGGCACACATGGGAGCTCATCTCATTATAGGCTTAGTGAATATAAATAGCTTAACTCGATTGGGTTTTTGGGATGTACAACGAACATCTATATCTCGACCCTTACAACTTCTTAACAACATAATCCTCCTATCACAATCTAAGACCGCCCCATAGTGAGATAACCAATCCATCGCTAGAATAAGTCCATACCCCTTAAAACGAAGAACATATGCGTTACATGAAAATTTGGTATTACATATATCCACAACTAGGTCTTTACAAATTAAGGAAAGATGTGTTGATCGCCCAGTAGGATTTGCACGACTATTGGGTTAGCGACTACTTGGGTTTTTAGAATTAAGGAGATAACTACATTTCATGCTATGAATGAATGTGATATTCTCAAGTCAAATAAGATATGAACAGTATTCCCAAAAAAATCTGTTATACCTTCCATTACAGCTTTTCCTTGATCTCTAAGAGGGTGTCTACTCGAGATAGGTACAACCTTAATGGCATAAGCATGTCCACTTTGTCCCTCCTTTGCTAGCCTTGGACATTGATTCTTGTAGTGCCCATCCTCATGGCAGTTGTAAAATCTTCCTTTGAACTCCTTTCTTTTCAAGCTCACCTTGCAGTCCTTAGCAATATGTCCTTTCTTCTAACATCTATGACATGTAACGCTTCCCCTTTTGATTTTCCTCTTTGCCTTCTTATCTGCCCATGCTACCTTAATTTTGCGCCAGCCCCACCTTCTCCTTCTCTCTAGTACCAGCAGTCTATAGCAGGACCAATTCATCTATCACCTCATAACTGGCACCCACGGGTACTTGGGTCAAAAGCAACTTCCTAAATGGGAATTTTGGGCCTTTAATGAACTTCATAGCCTTCTTTATGGGGGTATCGGTCAAACCTAATCTAACTCCATGAACTTACTGACATACTCCCTCAACGTGGAGTCTCGCTGTTCCAATTGCAAACTCATTTCCGCTCTGGATATGAATCTCGACTCAAAGCGAGATCTGAATTCGATTCAAATGATTCCTTACTCAACATTCTCCTTCGTCACTATAGTTGACCAACCTACGGGCTCCCATTTTAGATACCATGCATCCATCCTCCTTTTGATCTAGTTTTCCTAACAAGAATGCTAAAATATTTGTTCACGGTCATTAATCCAGGCCATTGTTTCCAAAAAACCTTTGACTCCTTTATATACTCGTCCTCCCAAATTCTAGAAACCATTACACAATTTGGGGAAGTCTAGTAGGCAAAGTGCTGCTTTAGTAGGCGGAGTAGTAGGTGACGCTAGTGCAGATTGTTGAGGAATGGGAACTTTCCCTACTTGCCTCAGGTATTACTTGAACCATTTGTTAGTTTCTATAAACAAGATCGAAGATGGCCAATAATAATAAACAATGCAAATGCAGCGCAATAGTATAATAGATAAAACGGTTGATTTTACACTGGTTCGGAATTCCCGTCCTATGTCCAGTCCTGAAGCTCTTATTTGGTATTTCACTATCAACACCCTCACTTCACCTAGAGGAACAGATTTACAGACTCCCCCTAAACAACATAATAGGTCTTCAAAAACAATTACAAGCAATGTAACAAATGTTACTTTCTGACATGGTGTATCTTGATATATATAATATCACTTTGACGTACAATAACTCCTATAACTAGATCAAACTATATTGAGTGGAGGTATAGAGGCTAAGGAGCTTATTCAACTAGAATATGGGATGTGAAAATGAAGCATACTAGTCGAAATCTCCGTATCATATGAATTTCTTAGAATTTGGAGTACTGCTTAGGAATTAAGAGTTTGAGGCTTAGAATTCAAAGCATAGAGTTGTGTTTCAATATATATTGATTCAGGAATGGTTAGGGGATCATAAAGTTGTGTAGGGATGCCAATCTAGGGGTGCAACCTTCCAAATTCGCCATTAGTGAAGAGAACTGGCTGCAGGAGCGAAGATATGCAACTTCTAGAGCAAAGAGACACGAAGACACCAATTCAAAAAATAGCCTTTTTTGTGCTATCTCGGCCGACTAAGAACTAAATTTAGTCAGCCGAAAGTGGCCAATTTTGGTCCAGAACTTTGGGCTTGATTAAGCAGGTTATTTTTGATAAGTTGGTCAACTTAGGCTAGTTCAGTCGATTAAGCAAGAGTTTTAGTCGAGTGAATTTCCAAAGCTTGCTTAGTTTAGTGGTAAAAGCATGTGCTCATCTCTCAGCCTACCTGGGTTCGAGTCCCAGTTTCGTATATTTATGTCCAATTTATTTTTCATCTTTTTCATTATCGTCTTGACCTGAAATAACTTCATAAACATGTTAATAGCAATGCTATATTGTTTTTGTCATCAAAACACCATATATGGTTCTTCCATTCTCCCATTTTTTGATGATGACAACCACACAACCTTATAATATAAAATAATAGCTTTCCTTAAATATATTTTATGTATAATAAGTTTATTTCCCTCAACTTTATATGGATGGCAATAAAAAAATATGTAAAGCACACGTTCTTCTCCCCCTTTGTCATCAACAAAAAGGAATAAATGCATAAGCATATTATATTGTGAAACCCCCCCTAAATATGATATTTCCTCTTAAGAAATGATTCTATGTACTTTTCCTATAAATGTGCATAATTTTTCTCCCCCTTTACCAAAAGACATAGGAAATATCATAGATAAATTAAATAATTTATTATTAATGCATAGTGATGAGTATCTAATATGTATGTCAAATGTAAGCAAAACGGTACTCATTTAAAAAAAAATATAGGGTTTATGACTTAGGAAACCAATCCAGTCGGATGTGGTTAATCCCTTAAAGATATAATTTTCATTATTAATTTAAGTGTCATAATAATTGCTAATGTGTGATTGCCTATCATAGTCGGTTAGATTAGCAAGAACCCATACTTCAATATTAATTGTCATTGATTTAGTATTCAAAGGATTTTTTTATTTCTAAGCATAATACTATCATGACATGGGTTGGTTTTAGAACTATCTCAACTTTTAGTGCTAGGATTGAAACATTTATATAGAAATGCATATCTAGTACTTTTTCTACAATTATCTTGTTTATATTCTAAACCAGTTCTATTATTGTGAACTTTGCTATTAGTAGTTAGGGAAGATAAATCATCTTTTTCTCTATTAAAAAATGGGATTTTCTCATTTAATTTATCAAAAACATCATTGGAATCATAAATTATTTTTTCAACATTATATTATTATCTTTTAAAAATTCACATTATTTAATTAATTCTAGATTTTTATCATTAAAAGATCTATTCTCCTTTTCAAGAGATAAAAGTTTAGAATTTGAATCATTTAAATAATTTTCCAAAAATATTTTGCAAAACTTTGATTTCCTTTAAAAGATCGGTATTTTTATCGTTTAAGTGCTCATTATCTTTTATAGAAAATCTTTTTGTACAATAAGTTCTTCCAATTTATTTTCAAATTTTTAGTTTTTTTACTAAGAACTTATTGTCTTCCGTTAAAATACTAATTTACGCTCACAATCATCTAATTTAGCTAAAGCAATAGAATTGACCATTTGTGAAGCTATAAAATATTTTAGTAACTTCTCATGCGTTTGTAAAAGATCACTATATATAGAATCTAAGCATACCGATTTTAATCTGAGATTAGCTATACAGCACATGTACCTTGATTCTATAGATAGTTGCTCACTTTTAGAAATTTGCTTTTTCTTGATTGTATTTGTGCTTTGATTGGATCTTCTCTTTGTGGCCATTATTCTATGATATTGTGACGATCGATAGAATTCCAGGATCTGATACCACTTGTTAGTTGCTATGAATAGGATCGAAGATGCCAACAAGAATAAACAATGCAAATGCACTGGAATAGTATAACAGATGACACAGTGAATTTTATATTGGTTCGGACATCCCATCCTATGTCCAGTCCCGAAGCTCTTCTTCAGTATTTCACTATCAACACCCTCACTTCACCCGGACGAACAGGTTTACAGACTCCGCCTGAATAATCGAACAAGACTTCAAAAACAATTACAAGTAGTGTAACAAATACCGCTTTCTGACACAGCGTATCTTGATATACAAAATTTCACTTTGACGTACAATAACTCCTATAACCAAACCAAACAATATTGAGTGGAGGTGTAGAGGCTAAGGAGTTTGTTGGACTAGAATATGAGTTGTGGAAATGTAGCACACTTGTCGAAATCTTCGAATCACATAAATTTCTTGGAATTCAGAGTATTGCTTGGGAATTGAGAGTTTGCAGCCTAGAACTCAAAGCATAGAATTGTGTTTCAGTGTATATTGATTTAGGAATGGTTAGGGGATTATATAGTTGTTGTAGGAATGCCGGTAGGGGTGCAACATTCCTAGTTCTCCATTGATGAGGAGAAGTGGCTGCACGAGAAAAGAGATGCAACTTCTAGGGAGAAGAGACATGAAGGCACCAATTCAAAACGGTAGCCATTTTTTTACTATCTCAGACGACTGAGGACTAAATTCAGTAGGCAATTTTGGTCCAGAACTTCAAGCTTGATTCAGTAGGCTCTTTTTGATAAGTTGGTCAACTTAGGCTAGTTCAGTCGAATGAGCAAGAGTTTCAATCGACTAAATGAGCATAATTTCCAAAAGCTTGCTTAGTTCAGTGTAAAACCATGTGCTCATCTCTAAGCCCACCAGGGTTCGAGACCTAGCTTCGCATATTTTTAGCCAATTTATTTTTCATCTTTTCCATCATCGTTTTGACCTAAAATAACTTAATAAACATATTAGTAGCATTGTTGTATAGTTGTTATCATCAAAACACCATATATGGTTCTTTCACCATTCTAGCATTTCTTCAATTATGGGTATTTCTTTGGTCGAGGGGTTCCCAACTGTAACGACCTGCCGCTCTAACCGCCTCTAGTCGGTAATTAAACCAACTAGAAACGTTCAAAATGACGGATTGTTATTTAGTTTATGTAATTTAAACAGAATCAGTCACAGAATCACAGAACAATCATATATTTCTCATAAATAATTTTTCTTTTATATACAAATATCACAGTTTTATACAATGGATCAGATTTTAATACAGCGGAACAATTATCTATATATATATATATCTTTTAAAGTACAAAAGAAATCCTGAAAAAGCTTTAGTGATGCGGTAATCCCCCTCTCTCTCTAACTTCGCTGCTTAAAAATCTTCAAGCTGTAAAAATACTCGGTCTGACCCGAGTATTATATTCAAAAGAAAATAATACACAGGTCAGTCTAATTCAAACTCAGTTATTAGTGCATAAAGGCAGTAATAATCAATTGACAATTAGACGATAGTCAAATATGAATTCACCTATCCGACCCTTTAACAAGAAATCGGATAACGGTAAATGTAACACTTAACAGTGTTATACAATAATCAATAGATTCAAATTTTAATGAAGATGAATGAAAGAATTTTTTTTTCCTTTTTAAAAAAAATAACATAGAAAAAAAAACATCAAAATTTGCCTAAACGGCAATTTAAACCAAAATCATCAATTTAAATCAAATCAATTTAAATAATTGAAAAGTTACTTAAAAAAAATAAAAACTGATTGGCTACCGTACACGCACGCGTGCACGGCCTCGCCAATACAGTGACGAAATACATAAGAACTCAGTGCATCAAATTGCAATACAAGGTCAAATCCGAAGATTCAACACAGTGCAAGTGTGCATGGGGTGTTCAATGCAATATGGAGCAATCAGGACATGAATGCAGTAGTTCACCAGTCAGTGCAAACTACTCTATCAACAAGTATGATTGGGATGCATACCTGAAAAATGAAATCAAGTTATAGCATAGCAAGTGCAGACTCAAGACAATGGCAACATCACTACAGGTACTAGACCAGGGGAGCAACAGAGGCAATAAAACAAGTAGTATATGCTACTATTTACTAAAGAAAAATTTGTATTTAGCTCCAACAAAATGTGTTCAGTTTCACTTCATTTAAAAGCAATTAAAATAAAACGTAGACTGACAAAGGATGCATACTATTAATGGAAAAGCAAGGGATGTGATATATTTCAAGGTACAGGGGACGAACAGCAGCATGGAATGAACGAAACAAAGCAAGTAGATTTAAGTACCTTACATGTACGAATTTAAAGATCAAAAAGGCAGTTTAATTTACAGTGAGCGGTTTAACAGAGAATTGGACCTAAGTTTGCAACCATAGAACACAAAATCATTATTTTAAATCACAATTATCCAACATAAAATTGCTAAGCATGCAATTAAACACCAAGATAGGTTTTTTTTTCTTTTACTGTAAACCAGAAAGCTAAGGAAACAGGGAAGGGAAAAATCATTTCCAGGCATGCATTCTTGGGAAAATCATTTAGTCTGTACTTAACAGAAATAAATACACACAGGCATGCGTTTTCAACATTTTGTATGCAGGCATCTGAACACTAATACCAACACTTCAAACATTATCAAAACATCACAACATATTTAAATAAGGATGAGTGGTTTGTTCACTTTTCCTTGAAACAGAATTTAACATGCTATTTTTCAAACATTGAATCAAAAGCATACTAATCAATGCTCACCCCAGAGGACAAAACAAAATAAATAAATATCAACAGTGTTTATGATCTTAAAACGAATGTCATACCAAATTTCTAGTTGATAGATTATCTAGATTCATCTGTTTGAGAAACAATGTCCTTTGCTGGCTTACAATTAAAACAAAATAAATAAAATCAACAACGACTATGATCGTAAAACAAATATCATACATGATACTGTAACCATATGGATGTATGCGAATTAGTACATCTCAATTGCAAACTAAAGTACAAGTTCAACTCACCACAAATATGCACGGGAACAATATATGATCAGAGAATAACTACAATGCAACAACTCAGGTCAGTGAGTACTTCATTAATGCAGACCATATCAGAGTGACAATGCATACAAGCTCGACCAAGTCAAAATGAACATTTCAGTGCTGGACAGAACTATCTGATGAAAACGTGAATTCTAACAAGTATAATGACAACTTGAACTTTTCAATGTTTGCAAAAACAATTACCCAAGCATGCAGCTAAGAAGTAAAGAATTTCAATAATGCAAAGTGCTTATTCACGTGTGTAGCAGGAAGGAAACTCTTCAACTTTTATGAAATAACAAAACTACCACAGCCAGTGATACTGAGTACCCATATGAAAGTCCAAGCATCTATACTTGAAGCCAGAAACCATACAAATGCAGACTCAAGTGATACAAGAAGTAAATATGCATACACAGTGCCATCGTGATATTCAAACTACAGGTCAAAGATGTAATGGCCGATGGGATTAATATAACAACATGGCCACCATGAAATGCAACTGTGTACAAGTGGAATCCAGTGCAAACAACTTAATTTCAAGAATAACAGTGATTGAGCATCAGGAAAAAAAAAACAGTGAAAGAGTCATAGTAGTTTCAAAACAAAGAATCGAGCAAGTTCACATGTCAACAAAAATCATAGTGACCGAAATCAACAAAAACAGCAAATTCACAAAATCGTGATGACCAAGAAAACATCGCCAAAGCATTTTAACAAATCAATCGGCCAAGATAAATCGTCAACATCAGAATATACTTGACTGGCCGAGACGACAACTCTCAATCGAGCACAAATTTTTGAAATTCGAATTTTTCCTTTACAAAAACAGTAGATTGAGACAAGTTAGTAACCAAAATCGTCACAGCATAAACAGGGCCGTGGAAACCAAGAAATCGAACCAAGAAAAAAAAATCAAATCCGTGAATATCAAGCATCAAATTATACTAAATTGGCAAAGTAATAGAAATCATCAATCTACGAAACATAATCGAACGCAAAGCTTACTACTATGTCGAATTAGATGTGAGTGGCGTAAAGATCACTCACCTTGTTTAACGCATCGCAAGGAGGAGGGGTCGCGAGCTACTGAAGTCGAGGCCTTCGATTTTGAAATGCCCTAGCTTGGAAAAGAGGAATCGAGCAGCCAAAAATTCGTGAAGCCCTAATTGGCGAAAAGAGGGACGAACGATCGTGGACGAAGAGGAAGTGACGCCATTTTTTTTATTTCTTCGGTTTAATTTGTTTAGGGTTTTGAATGAGAAAGGTAAAGGGGGTATCGGTATACTTTGAAGTGAAGGGTGCGTGAGTCATGGCATGATGAAAGACGTGTTTGTAGCTGATGGAAGTAAGGCGATGTACTCTTTATATTATATTATACTATTATTATTATTATTATTATTATTATTATTATTATTTCAATTTAAATTCAAATTTGTTTTGTGAATTATTTTCTTTAGTAAATATAGAAACGTTTTGAAGTTCAACTATCAACATCAATTTATAAATAAAAATCATTCGTAAATCCAAACTATTTTTTTTTAAGTCATTAGTTCAAATTTCAATTACAAATTAAATATTCAATTTTAACTTCAAAGTCGAATTCAAATTTTGTTCAACTTAAATAAATTAAATTCTAAAATTTAGTCGCCAATTCATAGTTATATTGGGAATTCAATTTAAATTCTCATTCAAATATTTAAAATTAATTAAATATTTTCATTTTTAAATTGTTCAAAATTCTGGGTTGTTACAATCTTCCCTCCTTAAAAGAATTTCGTCCCGAAATTATAGGTTAGGAAAAACGATTGCTAAATCTCACCGATATTTATACCTTACACAATTTTACCAAGTTTCAAACTCATAAATAAATATAGGATTCATTCCATTTATTTTATCTCAGCAGTTTTGTTCATCGATTTCAATAATCAAGACACAAAAGTCTTTTACCAATTTTTTTTGACTTACAAAACTCAGATTTTTAAACTTCAAATCTTTCATGCTAAATATTTGCATATTACATCTTTTCCAAAGTTGTGTGCTTTCAAGATATTTTAAAGATCTTCTTCCTTAATTCATTAAGTTAGAATTATGTAATTCTAATTTCAGATTATTGATTTGCCATCTAAAGTTCGAAAATACTTGCTAACTCGAAATTTAACAAGTCTATTGTCGTTCTTACAGACATTTGGCATACGCTGGCCAGACGCAAGTCTAAAAATCTCCAAGTACTAAATATACTTGTTTCAACTCCCAGTGAAAATACCTTTTAAAAATTGTTTTAAAAATGGATATGGAAAGCACGTTCCCCCATGGATCACAGTTTACCCGGCGGTTGCGCTACTATCCCAGTAGAATCGCTTGTAACTGTAGATTTCACATCTCTCTTGAATTTCGCCATGGTTGTTGCCATAGACTGCGGTTCACACGGCGGTTACGCTACTATCCCAGTAGAATCGCTCGTGACCGTAGGCATCTCGCCCCTCAAATTACGCTTCGGCCTCTAGATCGCAGTTTACACGGCGGTTGCGCCACTATCCCAGTGGAATCGCTTGTAACTGTAGGCATCACACCCCACGAATTACGCCAGCATCAATTCACATAATCCCAACACGATGATCCATCGTGGGGGATTCCAGTCAGTCCCAATGGACATTCCACTAATGGAAATTCAACGTAGCTACGATTTCCAATGGACACTCCACCGAGTTCCAATCACCTTCACAAATAATAAATGGAAGGTACATTTCCGTATCCTCAGTTTTTAGAAAACATATGTCATATACATATAGTACTTCATTTCACATTTCATACATATCATACCTATGTAAACTTGCATAGGACTTTTCATAATAATGACTTTCCAAACTGATGGTTTTCGAATCGTTATATTCACATATGTAAGTTACGAAAACTCAATTCACATTCATAACAAATAGAGGATTCCAAAATTTTCCATTTCATTTAAAATTTTCCTCTAAATCGGTTTGAAAATTTAAGGTTATCTCAAACCTAATTCACATTCATAATCCAATTCATTATCGATTTCACATTCGATTTGGATTTCACGTTACATCGTCAATTCTCAACACATAATTGGTGTCTATCGATATATAACCTCTAAGCTCGTACGTCTCAGAGAAGGGTGTTAAGCTAAAAGAATAAATTCTCCGCCACCAACAGATATATATTTAATAGAGATCAATTGCTATGTCATCAATTCACCATGTTAGACATACAATCCAAATCGACTATCCAAAATTCAAAACTCAACTTATATTGTTTTTGGTGTCGAAGTTAAACTTAATTTAACTCAAAATTCAATCTTTTTTTTTGAAAAATTTCCAAGTTGAACTAATTGTTCACATTTCTCAAAAATATCTTTACAAGATATATATATAATTTTCCAACTTAACCATTTGGAACCAATTTCAAGTATTCATTTTTCAATTTATCTTTAAAAGATAAAATTTCAAACCTTTCATTTCATATTGGAAAACATTTTCATACTTATTTAATAAGTAATTCACAAGTTCATTTATTTTCAACACGGAAAATATTCAATATATTTGAATCAAAATTAAGTATATATTCCATTCTTTAAGGAAAGCATTCTTTTAAACACATTTATTTGAGTCAAAACGAATGTTGCGTAAAACATTATTACAACAACTCAAAAATCACTAGTATAGGGATTCAAATTTAAGATAGATATAAAAATCCCAATACTATAAACAACATTTCCTTTCGGAAACCATTTACTATAACAACAGTGTTATAGTCTACTATTTCCTTATTTTTCGAAAACGCCTATTTCAACAATGAATGTTGAAATCTATGTATTCGATAGTTGATGCATTTTAAAACATCTTTAAAACCATTAACTTTTTCAATTTCAACTTCAACTTAATTCATAGTTTGAATTCCTCATACTTTTTATAATATTAGTTTTAAACCAATTTCAAACTTTTCAATATTAAGTTTTTCACTTAATTTAATTTTCCGCACGTTTAAATTCAAATTCATCACTGAATTTATTAAACCTATAATGGATTATCATGTTGACAACTTCAAATTGGAAATCTAAATCTCATTTGAACTTTGCATTTGCTTTCTATTTCAAAAAATAATCAATTTCTTCTTTAGTAAGTCATTCATCGACTTAGTTCCATTAAATTTATATTTCCACATTAACCTCATTTCATAATATCACTTCCCTAAAACATATCTGTTTTAGTTAATAATATATTCACTGTCCAAAATCGTGAATATACTTATCTATTCAATTCAGTGTTTCTACACTTTTTATTTAAAAGATTATCCACTGTCCAAAATCGTGGATAAAATTCCCAACCAACATTTACTATCACAATATTTAACTTAAAGGATAATTCGCTGTCCGAAATCACGAATATATCTCCTTTAATAAATATCTTCTATGTTTCATTTATCAAATTCAATTGGTTTCGAAATTATAAACAATCTTTACAAATTCCTTTTCTGTTTATAAAACTTCGATTTATAATCTTTTTATTAATTCAATTCAATTCAATTTATATAACTCAGTTATATACCAAAAGTTCATATTATAAGTTAAATACTTATAATCCATTTATTTACTAAATCATTCTTCAAAACATTTGAAATCAATTTTCAAAAGAATTCAGAATCAAATTCCCAAGTTATAGTTTAATTATCCTCTTGGTTATACTAAATTGACATGTTATTTTATTTCCCAATTATTTCTTTGGAGATATTCAAAATATTCGATTTAAACCAATTCATTAATTCACTTCACTTATATTTTATTTTTCATAAGTCTCAATAATTCGATAATGGATTTTCGAATGAGAAACTATCGCAATCCTAAATTTAGAGAGGGGAATTTTCGAAAAAGTTTGAATTTTCAAAGTACCTTTTATTTTTCAAAGAAAACAATTTCATACTTATTTTAAATTTGAAAAACATTTTTCTTTAAAGTGATCCTAGTAACTATTCATATTAAACATCATAAACTGAGCTTTATGTAAACCAAAGCTCTGATACCACTTTTTGTAACGACCCGCCGCTCTAACCGCCTCTAGTCGGTAATTAAACCAACTAGAAACGTTCAAAATGACGGACTGTTATTTAGTTTATGTAATTTAAACAGAATCAGTCACAGAATCACAGAACAATCATATATTTCTCATAAATAATTTTTCTTTTACATACAAATATCAGAGTTTTATACAATGAATCAGATTTTAATACAGCGGAACAATTATCTATATATATATCTTTTAAAGTACAAAAGAAATCCTGAAAAAGCTTTAGTGATGCGGTAATCCCCCTCTCTCTCTAACTTCGCTGCCTAAAAATCTTCAAGCTATAAAAATACTCGGTCTGACCCGAGTATTACATTCAAAAGAAAATAATACACAGGTCAGTCTAATTCAAACTCAGTTATTAGTGCATAAAGGCAGTAATAATCAATTGAAAATTAGACGACAGTCAAATATGAATTCACCTATCTGACCCTTTAACAAGAAATCGGATAACGGTAAATATAACACTTAACAGTGTTATACAATAATCAATAGATTCAAATTTTAATGAAGATGAATGAAAGAAATTTTTTTTCCTTTTTAAAAAAAATAACTTAGAAAAAAAAACATCAAAATTTGCCTAAACGGCAATTTAAACCAAAATCATCAATTTAAATCAAATCAATTTAAATAATTGAAAAGTTACTTAAAAAAAATCAAAACTGATTGGCTGCCATACACGCACGCGTTCATGGCCTCGCCAATACAGTGACGAAATACATAAGAGCTCAGTGCATCAAAATGCAATACAAGGTCAAATCCGAAGATTCAACACAGTGCAAGTGTGCATGGGGTGTTCAATGCAATATGGAGCAATCAGGACATGAATGCAGTAGTGCACCAGTCAGTGCAAACTACTCTGTCAACAAGTATGATTGGGATGCATACCTGAAAAATGAAATCAAGTTATAGCATAGCAAGTGCAGACTCAAGACAATGGCAACATCACTACAGGTACTAGACCAGGGGAGCAACAGAGGCAATAAAACAAGTAGTATATGCTACTATTTACTAAAGAAAAATTTGTATTTAGCTCCAACAAAATGTGTTCAGTTTCACTTCATTTAAAAGCAATTAAAATAAAACATAGACTGACAAAGGATGCATATTATTAATGGAAAAGCAAGGGATGTGATATATTTCAAGGTACAGGGGACGAACAGCAGCATGGAATGAACGAAACAAAGCAACTAGATTTAAGTACCTTACATGTACGAATGTAAAGATCAAAAAGGCAGTTTAATTTACAGTGAGCAGTTTAACAGAGAATTGGACCTAAGTTTGCAACCATAGAACACAAAATCATTATTTTAAATCACAATTATCCAACATAAAATTGCTGAGCATGCAATTAAACACCAAGATAGGTTTTTTTTTCTTTTACTGTAAACCAGAAAGCTAAGGAAACAGGGAAGGGAAAAATCATTTCCAGGCATGCATTCTTGGGAAAATCATTTAGTCTGTACTTAACAGAAACAAATACACACAGGCATGCGTTTTCAACATTTTGTATGCAGGCATCTTAACACTAATACCAACACTTCATACATTATCAAAACATCACAACATATTTAAATAAGGATGAGTGGTTTGTTCACTTTTCCTTGAAATAGAATTTAACATGCTATTTTTCAAACATTGAATCAAAAGCATACTAATCAATGCTCACCCCAGAGGACAAAACAAAATAAATAAATATCAACAGTGTTTATGATCTTAAAACGAATGTCATACCAAATTTCTAGTTGATAGATTATCTAGATTCATCTGTTTGAGAAATAATGTCCTTTGCTGGCTTACAATTAAAAATAAATAAATAAAATCAACAGCGATTATGATCGTAAAACAAATATCATACATGATACTGTAACCATATGGATGTATGCGAATTAGTACATCTCAATTGCAAACTGAAGTACTCAAGTTCAACTCACCACAAATGTGCATGGGAACAATATATGATCAAAGAATAACTACAATGCAACAACTCAGGTCAGTGAGTACTTCATTAATGCAGACCATATCAGAGTGACAATGCATACAAGCTCGACCAAGTCAAAATGAACATTTCAGTGCTGGACAGAACTATCTGATGAAAACATGAATTCTAACAAGTATAATGACAACTTGAACTTTTCAATGTTTGCAAAAACAATTACCCAAGCATGCAGCTAAGAAGTAAAGAATTTCAATAATGCAAAGTGCTTATTCACGTGTGTAGCAGGAAGGAAACTCTTCAACTTTTATGAAATAACAAAACTACCACAGCCAGTGATACTGAGTACCCATATGAAAGTCCAAGCATCTATACTTGAAGCCAGAAACCATACAAATGCAGACTCAAGTGATACAAGAAGCAAATATGCATACACAGTGCCATCGTGATATTCAAACTACAGGTCAAAGATCTAATGGATGATGGGATTAATATAACAACATGGCCACCATGAAATGCAACTGTATACAAGTGGAATCCAGTGCAAACAACTGAATTTCAAGAATAACAGTGATTGAGAATCAGGAAAAAAAAACAGTGAAAGAGTCATAGTAGTTTCAAAACAAAAAATCGAGCAAGTTCACATGTCAACAAAAATCATAGTGACCGAAATCAACAAAAACAGAAAATTCACAAAATCGTGATGACCAAGAAAACATCGCCAAAGCATTTTAACAAAATCAATCGGCCAAGATAAATCGTCAACATCAGAATATACTTGACTGGCCGAGACGACAACTCTCAATCGAGCACAAATTTTTGAAATTCGAATTTTTCCTTTACAAAAACAGTAGATTGAGACAAGTTAGTAACCAAAATCGTCACAGCATAAACAGGGCCGTGGAAACCAAGAAATCGAACCAAGAAAAAAAATCAAATCCGTGAATATCGAGCATCAAATTATACCAAATTGGCGAAGTAATAGAAATCATCAATCTACGAAACATAATCGAACGCAAAGCTTACTACTATGTCGAATTAGATGTGAGTGACGTAAAGATCACTCACCTTGTTTAACGCATCGCAAGGAGGTGGGGTCGCGAGCTACTGAAGTCGAGGCCTTCGATTTTGAAATGCCCTAGCTTGGAAAAGAGGAATCGAGCAGCCAAAAATTCATGAAGCCCTAATTGGCGAAAAGAGGGACGAACGATCGTGGACGAAGAGGAAGTGGCGCCATTTTTTTTATTTCTTCGGTTTAATTTGTTTAGGGTTTTGAATGAGAAAGGTAAAGGGGGGTATCGGTATACTTTGAAGTTAAGGGTGCGTGAGTCATGGCGTGATGAAAGGCGTGTTTGTAGCTGATGGAAGTAAGGCGTTGTACTCTTTATATTATATTATACTATTATTATTATTATTATTATTATTATTATTATTATTTTTTCAATTTAAATTCAATTTTGTTTTGTGAATTATTTTCTTTAGTAAATATAGAAACGTTTTGAAGTTCAACTATCAACATCAATTTATAAATAAAAATAATTTGTAAATCCAAACTATTTTTTTTAAGTCATTAGTTCAAATTTCAATTACAAATTAAATATTCAATTTTAACTTCAAAGTCGAATTCAAATTTTATTCAACTTAAATAAATTAAATTCTAAAATTTAATCGCCAATTCATAGTTATATTGGGAATTCAATTTAAATCCTCATTCAAATATTTAAAATTAATTAAATATTTTCACTTCTAAATTGTTCAAAATTCTGGGTTGTTACACCAACCTTAGAGGAATGATTTTCAACCATAATCAACCATTTGTAGGTTCAAACTTTTAATTACAACAACCTAATACATTATTATTTGCTAAAAAAGATTTTCCTAGTGTGTTTGCATATATTCGTAAAAGTTAAATATATGTACACTTTTCCTAGTAATATTTTGAAAAGTACTTTCAAAAATATCAAATATGCATTATTACATGTACCTATCCCTATAGATTGGGTAAACTAAACTCTAATACCAAATATAACAACCCACCTTGAAACGGGCCTTATTTTCAACCTAATAAAATCCCATCAAACCTATGGCCAATTCAAAAGCTAGCTGTTGGTTGGTAAAGTTGATATAATGAATAATATACAAAGCTATCTATTTACGTTATCGAAATCTAATAGCAGAAAGAATAAAATATAATATCAGAAATAAGCATCCATTTTGCAAAAATTAAAATCATAAGATATAACATATCACCTTAAATATCCAAAATAAAATATCCCAAAATAACATGTCTGAAACTGGGTATATCAAAATATTAAAAAAAATAGATCGATAAAGTGCCACAAGACTTCACCTCTGTCTTCATCTTCCCAATCAGCATCGTCTCCCTAAACCTGTGTGCTGTAATAAGGAGAGGATTAGAACAACAATGTTTGGTGAATGAAAATCTCAAGTCTTACCATAGTAGTATTTTGACAGTATCAATTATATAAGAAATATAACTTACATATTGTATACCATATCCTACATGGAATATCTCCAACCGTAAGCCCGTAGGATTTTCTAATCCTACTCCATAATGAACCTTCAACTGTAGACTACAAGACCTTCCCAATCCAATGCAACTACAGTCAATCATGTCCTAACAATGTGAAAGTACCCAAGCCACTTAATACCTCTTTAATGGGAATTAGGTAGATTCTGACTATTTATTACCTATTGCCTAGGAAAATCGCTGTTGTTTAATACGTAACCTTAGGCGGACATTTCTCTGCGACTCCCTAACTAACATTGCACGAAGTCCGATTGGGTGACTTAATACTTCTTTATGAGAAGAGGCGGACCTTACAATATCCACTAAATATCTCGACCCTGAAGAGGATCCCTTTCAAGTTTCCCTACTACCGCAACTAAACAATAATCTTGACCATTTAATACTTCTAAAGTAGGACGGAGGCGGACCCTAAAATTGCCAATCAATACCCCCATCCAGAAGTTGGTACTATGTATTATGACCCGCAACCCACACTGTGACGTCTTACATTAGTCCGACATTCGTAGATACTGGTAGCCATATTAGCTAGGAAGACTTACCATATAGAATGGGACTAACTTCATATCCACCATGGGTACTTATTATATGCGGTGTCTCAAATCTATCTCAAAGTCACATTTAGTAGCCAGATTAGCTAGACAAACTTTTTTGTGCTTTTGACTGACCTCGCGTCCCTATAACTTAGTCATAATTCCACTCTGCTAACATACTACCATATCCATACATCATCACATTTCGCATTAAGGCCATATGAGGGAAACTCCTTTTTCCGCCTTCAATTATGGGTTAATTTCCTTAACCATCCTTACTTGTTGCCTATTGGATTTAATACTAATTACTAACATATTTATACTTTGTGATTAATATGTTATTACTTATACATTGATAATATATTTATATGCTAATATAATTATACATACGTAATATAGGCTAACTAAATACTCCTTAGCGTGAAAAGATTATTTTGTCCTACACAAATCATTTTAAATGTCAAAACTTTCAATTCATACAAGTCTAACTCCATATGATATCTTACAAATTAATTAATATCCTTAGCCAAATAATAGATCTGCATAAAAAAAATCAAATACCAAAGTTATTTTATTTTAATGTAGTAGAATCAACTCCTATAAAACTTACAATTTAAACCCTTTATATTCTATTCAACCTTTACATGTACAATGAAAAAGTAGTTTGTAACGCTGCACCTTTATGCCCTCATTAACAAAGGATATTAATAAGTAATATTGTCTACTAATGAGGAGAATAAGGCTGTTTTGGAGTGACCATCCGTAATACTACTTTAAACGAGTGTCGAATACGTTGAATATACAAATTTATTCTTTTTTGTAAGAAGAAATTCAACGAATACAATCAAAGTGCAAAAAAATAAAATAGTGGCTTGTTTATGATTCAGAACAATATAAAACTCAAATACGTAGAATCATAGATCGTATCGATAAATATAATAAAGGACATATCATATAACATAAGTTAGCTAATAAAGAAGTGAATCCGACTCACAAAATGCATACATTAGGAATAAGGTACATCACCAGGTACAAAATGAGTCTACATCTCAAACAAGATGCATATTTGCAGAAGATAACATCTCAAAGTGGGCTAATGACATAGATAGTTAACTAGCATAAAATTCTGCCCAAGCTAGCCCACGTCCAAAGCCAAAAGTCCCTACACCTGTCAAGTCTCAGTCCGAGCCAAGCATTAAAATAACACCTGAGTCAGACTATGTCCAATTATCATAAATAGTGAGTCCATAATAATAATGATAATGATAATAATAATGATGAACATGGATAAACATTAAGGATAAGAGTTCATAGATTATACTTCACTAATCCATTAACACTTCATCTAAAACATCTTGTATTAAGGTTAAGTTATGCTAATTAAAACAAAACATCAAAGTAATATCAACCATTAATTAGAACATACCATAAATGCAATCAAACGACAAGCACTTCGTAAGTCAATATTATCATGGTTCTCTATGCACGTTATTAAATAAGCACTTCGCCAGTTGACTATAAGACAGGCGCATCTGAAGTCAATATCAGATAAGTGCATATCGCTCATCATAATTAATAGCTAGCCTAATAGGCAAGTCCATCACAAGTCAACCCAAGATACAAGCACATCGCAAGTCATAACTCATTCATAAATGAGTAACACCAAATGGGCCTAAATCCCATAAAATCCTCATAAACAAATCACCCGAGGATGAGTCAAAACTCGACGAATAAGTGTTATATACTTTCTATAAGTAATAATTCAAGTAACAACTACATGTCCCGTAACCACTCGGGTTTACTCAAATGTTTAGTACAAGTTAGTAAACACCACTCGATAAGTGTGATTTACTAACAACTAGTAACTAGATAAGTATCGTGCAATGTCCGAAACAGTTCAGCATTATTTAATTATTTACTAAGTGATTATAAAATACCACTCGTGCAAAATAAACGTTCGCTTGAACGAATCCAAGGATCAATCGGTAAATCAAACGCGAGCGTTTCATACAGCTCATTTTATTAAACCGTTTAAATCGGTTCCTCATTCAATCGATGTTATATAATTTTATAAAATAATTTACTTGAAATCTTAATAAAAATATATTTGTGATAACCCGGATTTGTGGACATCTGTTAATTGACAAATAACTGGGTAATTAATAGGAATACTGATTTATAGATTGAACAAATAAATCTAATAATAAATATTTATATCTGGATAAATATTTATTTGATAATCTCCTAATATAATTATTTAAAATTGAAAATTATTCTTTTAAAACAAATAATAATGGTGGTTTATTTATATGGATATAAGTAGATTTTAAATAGAAAATTATTATTTTCAAACAAATTAAATATGTGTTTGTTAAATGTATATATGCGTTTGAGTAGATTTTAAATTGAATTTGAATTTGAATTGGAAATTCAAAAGATAATTATCTTAAAATAAATTTGGTTTTAAAATATACTATATATGATTTTCATTAGTATATGATTTGTTTTATATTATTTTCTTTAAAGGATTTTCTAAATATAAATTAAGATAATGTATTTACTTAATAAAAAATATATATAAGACTTATAAAAATCATTTAAAATTTTATTAATTCATGGAAACTACGCATGTAAGTTAAATGTTTACAATTTAGCAAATGTAAGATGATTAACTATGCAAATGACAAATGTTAGTAAATTAAATAAGTGTCAATCCTTTCTTTTTAATTTTCTTTTACTTTAAAAATCATAAAATTAAGCTATAATTATATCTCTCCCTTCCTCTATTTCATTTTATTTCCTATATTCTCATTTCATAAGCAAAGAAATCAAAAGCTTGCACAATAATAAACCTAAGAAAATCAAAACAAAAGCCTGTATACAACTCAAACCAGAAAATGCATAAGCAATAAACTACCTTATTCAAGAGCAAATAAAGATTCAAATTCAATAGCTAGTTCAAGTTCGAGATCAAAATTCAAGCAACGTTCAAAAAACCATTTCCAATTACAGATCAAAAAGCCCGTAGTAGAGAGAATGTTAGCAACTTTTAAATCTAGGGATTTTTCTATGTTCAACACAATATGAGGTGAGTAAACTAATGCTTAAACAGTTTAAAACTTGGTGCATGTAGTAAACTCTCGAAGTAAGATTGTGATAAACGTTTGCATAAATGATTGCATGATTGTTTTAAGATGAATGCATGTGTATATGTATATAGATATTTGTGTGCATGTCTATGCATCAGTGTTTTTTCTCTGTTCTTCATTTCCAGGTTACCAATAGAATTAAAAAAGTAACTTCTCTTCGTCTGATTCTCTTTAGACTTCAAGAAACAAACAAAATTTGTTTGTTATAACAAGATATAAATTTTAAAAATATTTTCAAGATCCAATCTGAAGTTAGTTTTAAAATAAAAGAAGAAAAACAGTGAAACTTAAATTATAATAAATCTCGATATAAAAATTGGATGATTCATGAATATAATCAGTTGTCTTATCAAAATCTATGATTTTTAGAAAAAGAATCATGATTTTTAAGCGTTTAAATCAAGAGAAATTGAGAGTTGAACGTGAATTGGGTTTCAGCATTTTTTTGATGATCGACGGGGTTCGGGATCTCGGAATCATGCTTGAAGGTGGCCGAAGTGTTGTGGGTCGTGGGAAAATTGGGTTGGGATTTTTTTTGATGGCCGGAGTTGCTGGGCTAAAGCGAACTAGGGTTCGATGGTCAAATATGAACGATGATGTTGTCGAGGATCGATCAACGTGGATGGTGACGGCGTGAGTCCCGGAGGTCGGGGGTGATGGCCAGAGGAGGATTTTCGATGGGATGGGTTCCAGATTTTGGATCGTTGAGCTCGATTTTGATTTTCTGTCGATTTCGTTGTTCTGGGCGGTCGTGTTGTTCGCCGAGGTCATCGGCAGTTTGGTGAGGACTGGAGAGATAGTCGGAGTCGCATAGTTGGCCGTGCACGTGCATGGGGAAGCCTGGATGTCAGATTTTTGGGAGAAGGTGGTTGTCTCAAAGAGGAACTCGGTTGAAGTAAGGTTTGGCTCAGGTTCGTCTTCATGTAGGAACGTGAGCATTTTCATGTTTTCAGATTTTAGTTCTAACAAGTTTTAAACTTAAACTAAAACTAATTTTTAAAAAGAAAAGTGGATTTGTCTCGAGTTTGAACTCGAGTGTTTTCGGGTTGAACCCGAAGCAAAATTTTAAACAGTTTTTAAGTTTAAATAAGAGCAAGTTTTTAATTTTAAAATAAATCAAGTTAAACCTTTTCTTAAATAAATTTTTTTTATATATAATAAATGTTTTATTTAACATTTGATTTAAGAAGTGATATGATTTGTTTAAGTTAAATTTGTAAGTTATTTTAAACTTAATTTAGAAACGGAATCAAGTGTTAATTAAAAAGATAAAATGTTTAAAATTTATATGTAATTTATAATTAAGTAAGTAATAAGATAAATGGTTTATCATAAAAGTTAATTAAGGTTTTGATGATTTAAGATTAATTAAGTTAATAAAGTAATTAAAGAGTAATTAATTAATTTAATTAATTAATGATTAAGGATTAATAAATTAATTAATTAGAGATTAATTGGTAATTAGAGATTAATTAATGTAAGTAATTAGAGATTAATTACTTAAATGATAATTACTTAATGTAAGTAATTAAAGGATTAATTTATTAAAGGTTAATTAATTTAATTTGTAACTGAGGATAATTAATTAATAATTAATGGTTAATTAATTTGAAGATAATTAACCAATGGGATAATTACTTAATGGAAGCAATTATGTATAAGTAAAGGATTAATTAATTAAGGAAATTGATTAAAGGGTTAATTAATTTACATATTAATTAAAGGTTAATTAATTGAGGATAATTAACCAATGGGATAATTACTTAATGGAAGTAATTATGGATAATTAAAGGATTGGTTGATTAAGGAAATTGATTAAAGGGTTGTTTAATGAATTTGATTGATTAATTAATCAAAGTAAGTGATTATAGAATAATTAATTAATGTAATTAATTTAAGGTCAATGTAATTAATTATAGTTAATTAATTAATGAGAGTAGTTAAGGTAAATTAATGTGAATGGTTAAAGAAATTCATTTATAAAGGCTAACTAATTATGATGGATAATTAAGGGATAATTAATTAATTGGTTTGTAATTAATTAATGTTAAGTAAACAAGTTTTGAAAGTGAATGAAGTAATTAATTTAATTTATTTCAATTAATTAGAAATGGTGTGACTAATTAATATTTCTTATAGATTACTAAGATATATGGAATGACTTAGATTATTTGATATCTCTGATATGTGATTTGTGATGCTTTGTGATATGACATGTTTGGATTGAAATGGGATAATATGGATTGTCTTTCTATGATGAATTGCTATGTAAATATGTAATTCTGGATATTAATGGAATTGTTTAAAACTTAAACAGCTTCGTTTTTAAGATGATACTGGATTCGAAGAGACCGGGGTCGGGTATTAGCAAATACCCAAAACCACTTCAATTAGTAATTTTCAGTAATTCATTAAATTTTTTATGTGAAATCAGTAGGCTGGAATATAATAATTTAAGTAAACTAGACCATTGAAACTAAATAGTGGTAATTAGGAATGGATTTGTGAAATGAGTAATTAACTATAACAAGTTATGATCTTGCAGTGAGATACGAGTTATCCCATGTTTTAAATAAGTTTATGCATTAGACTTTCATGTTAGATGGGTTTACTCACGCTGGTTTCCAGTTTGACCCGGGTGTTACTTAATGTAATGCTCGGGTAGACCGAGTATTACAGCTTTTCAGGTTAGGACGTTCTGGAGCTCAGGAGGCGAGCTGGATGGCAAGGACCTATGGAGTGTATTCCATTATGTATTTGGGATTGTTGTGATATTAGTCCGGGACAGATTAATATAACTGTCCAGTCTATTTGTAAATGCTTGTAACTCTGATGTATTGTTATAAAATTGACAATTACAACTTTCTTTGTATAAATGCTATTATGTGATATTATATTTTGATCTGCTGCGAAATATGAGATTCTATGTTTTGTTTTCTGTTTCTTCTTCTACCTCATCCGTCTTTACCCTAACAATATGAGATTTCTGGCGTTCGATTGCTCGACGCTTCTACAGTGAACGTATTAGTGTCGAATTTTTGAGGTTGAAAATTTTGGATCGTTACATTTGGTATCAAAGTTGAAGGTTAAGGAGAAACTTGGCTGTGGGGGGGGCTTACTCATTTAGGATAGGGTCAGTAGTACCCTAGAATGAGATGAGAGTAATATATGTGTGTGTGTATATATAAGGACGTATTTTTTATTTTCTTATATAAAGATTTTAAAATAATTTTAAAAGTAATTATTAAACAAGGTCATATTTTTATATATAAAGCAATAGTTTTTCTAATATATTAAGGTAATTGGTTGTTGTATTATTTGAATTAAAAGGTAATAATAAGAATTTAAGAGGTAATAGAAATACAACCAAATGGGAATTGGATAATATGAACTATATAAATAAGATAAGCTAGAAATGGATTCAAACTAGAAAATAAAATCCTAAATTTGTAGAAGTGTTTTCAGGAAGTTGAATTAAGTGACTCTGGTTTTATTATCCAATAAATTATGAGATAATATACAGCGAATTGGTTTCCAGATATGATAATCTTGGTTATTATCATAAATGATTTTTTTATCTTTATAAGGGGATGTTTATTTTTAAGACAAACAATGATAAAGCAAAATGAAATGTTTTAAGGAAGTAAACATTTTAGATAAATATGACTTGTGAATTGGTAGGGACTTAAATTGTGAATTTTTAAATCTAAGTCCAAAAAATAGAAATTGTTTCAAAAATGTTAAAAGATATAATAAATAATATCTTTATATGTGGGAATCTTATCTTAAAACAAGAATTGTTTTAAAATTAAAAAAGGGAATTTTGTTTTGAAACTAAAAACCAAGAATGGTTTAAAATTTAATGTATGACTCGAAGTGCTAAAGAAATGGATATGTATATACATAATAACAATTGATTAGGAGTAAAAACTAAGTGTTGAGTTTTGAATTTTCCCTGAAATGTGATAAGTTTTTGAACTTATAAATGGGAAGATTTTTAATAAGAATTTTAAAATTTGAAATAGGAATTCAAATTTGGTAAAGTTGACTGGATTATATGAATTGAATTGAATATAACTTGGAGAAGTTAAATGAGTTTAAAATGAATAGCCTGGATTGGAAATTTCAAGATGAAATTGAGATTTAACTTAGGAAGTTAAATGGGTTGGTTTGAAATGGGAGTTATGTGTGATCTCAAAATGGGTTTGAGATCTGGAAAGGGGTAATGGATGTTATGGATAGATGTTTTAAAATAATTAGGATGTTTATCTATTTTGACTTATCCTTATATCATCCTGTTGTTATTAATAATCTATGAAACTGTGAATTAGATTGTTTAAATAATTTAGAAATAGATTGAGATAAAATATATTCCATTACTGGAATGTAATGGAATTAAACTTTAATTTAAAATTGTTTAATGGTTTTGATTATTAAAGATAAAGATTGAACGTATTGAGAATAAAATCACTTTGAACTTAAGATTCAAATGAACTTGCAAACTAACATTGTTAAGAATCGGTTTCAAAGTTTGAAGTTGAAATTCGATAATACATCGGATTCTGAAGATAAAATTGTTTTTGAACTCTTATTTGAACTTTGAAATAAGTTAAGTAAAGGTAATTTAAAACGGATATTTGAATTTGGACGTGGAGTTAAATTGTTTAAAGATTTAGGTTGTTGATTTAAAAGTAAAGGTTAATTTGATTTAAGGGATTAATTGAACATTTAAAATTTAACTTGAATTTATATAATTCAAGATGGTTTAAGGTTGAGATGGGAAGTGAAATTAGTTCAAACTAAATTTGATTGGAAGTGAGGTTGAAGCTGAGTAAGTGTCACGAACCATCTTTCATCTACCAGAAAGATGCATCATGATTAAGAAAGAAAGAGATAGAGAAGTGAAAAGATAGAGAAGAAAGAAAGAAACAACATCAGAATCTCAACAGCGGAAAGAATAAATTATATTAATCACATAGATATTACATAATATACAACATATATCAGAGATTACACAGCTTATACAATACATACTAGATAGTTATAATCACCTGTCTAGTTATTACAACTCAAAATACAATTCAAACAACGACTCAGAGATCAACACAGCGGAACACTTTATATCTACAAATGCTGAAGCCTCATGCTCCATATCTCCTCCAGAATTCGTCAAAAGCTAACCTGAATCCCTTGACTACTCACACATAATATGAGTACCCAGGAGTTTAGTAAAACAGAAAATAAACACTTGGGTCATACATGGGTCTGGTGTGAATAAACGGTTTAAAGTTTCTCAACTTTAGAAAATCCTTTGAAAAGAAAAGGTATCACGTAAGACTCCCCACACATAAACATGGGTAAGTTTTTACCTTACGATAACCAAAACATTTGATAGGAAATCCAGTGATATTATAATAGGGTCTAGGGTTTTCAAGTAAATAAGAAATAGCCGAAATTATTACATTCATTAAATTTTAGCATACTAGCCACAAAGTGGGTAATACAATCAAAACCGAAAAGGGCACGTAGGAAGAATGGGTTTCCATTAATGGCAGGGCTACTGGAGTACCGCCTGTCATAGTACGGGGCCTAGATCACTGTACCGAGGATTACTCCCAATCCCCTGCAACACAAGGCGGGAACCATCCCTTAATGGACAGTACCGAATAAGATAACTCCACGGTTGTGGCTAACCACCTACACAGCCGAATAAAAAGGAACTCTAGACAGTGGTAAATCTTATTCTACTTGGGTACTACCCACTTAGCCTTGCTGCATCTCCCCTGTTTTAGCGATTCTCGGTTGATGAGGCTTGAGGCTACGATTACCTTTATAGAACACATCTATCTTAGAATGCTCATCGACCACCCGGCGAAGTTTTGAAAGCATTCAATCCTTACAAGTTCGTTCCGGGTTCAACGAAACCAAGATATTATCTCGTTACACTCATTTTGGAATCACCCTCAGAGTTAACAACAATAACCCTTGCACTTTGAATCTTCATCTTCACTTGATATTCACGACCTACCGTTAATTTGGGTCGATGTGGTTTTCGGATATCCAAATCTGGAAACCCGATCCCGGTCTCATCGAAATCCAAAATGCCATCTTTTAGGTCCAAGTTGTTTTAAAGTTAAAACAATTTGATTTATTATCTATATATACACAGATAGATAATTTACATCATTGCACAAGTAGATAATCCTTATTATCACCACAAATGGATAACTCACATTATCATCACACTTCAACCAAAGCATCCATACCACACAACATCACTTATCTCATATCTGAGGTCTCAAACCATTCAAGGCAATTAATATCATCCATCCATATATAAGCAAGGATTAATTAATCACACATCTCTAGTTAATTTAAAATGAATTAAATTAAATACTTGCATCCCTAATGAATTTAAAATATATTAAATTAATTACTTACATCACATAAATCTTGCTTACATAACCATTAATTAATTACAAATCAATTAATTAATCACCATCTAATTAATCATCTTAATTAATCATCCTTGATTAATTATACTCTAATTACAATAAGTAATTAGCCTTTAATTAATTACACATATTAATTATCCTTAACCGTTTACAGTAATTAGCCCTTAAGTATTTCATTAATTAATTAACTATAATTAATTACATTAATCCTTAATTAATTATATTAATTAATTACTCCATAATTATTTATTGTTGATTAATTAATCTAAATTGTTCAACCTTAATTACATCATTAATTAAATTAATTAATGATCCCTCAATTACTTCTTAATTAGTTATTAATCATATTTAATAATTAATCTTTAATCAATCTTTATTCATTAATCAACCTTGATTAATAACAATCAATAATTAATTATCCTTGATTAATTACATCACTTAGTTAACTTTAAATAACTTTATTAACCAATTCTCAAATTAATTACACTAAGTAATTAATTATTAATTAAATTCACTAAGTAATTATCCTTCCTTATTAATTACACTAAGTAAATAATTATTAATTGCTTTCACTAAGTAATTATCCTTTTCATTAATTACACTAAATAATTAAACCCAAAACTACTATCATTCTTCAATTAATTACATCCTATAATTATCCTCTAATTACTTCACTAAGTAATTATACTTTATAAATTACACTAAGTAATTATACTTAACCCATCATCCAATGATTATTTTAAATTAGTTAAACTAATAAATTAACTTAAACTAATTAATTTAATTAATTACACCAAGTAATTAATCAATTTAATTACTTATATTAAGTAATTATACTTAAACAATCCCATTAATGATTATCCTTAATTAATTAATCTAACTAATTATCAAAATTAATCACATTAATTAATTATTTAATAATTCCTAGTTAATGATCTTATTAACTATTAAAAATTATTTAATTTCTTCCTTAAGCAATTATTCTTTAATTAATCATCATTAATTAGAAATTAATTAATTATTAATCACAAATTAATTAATCTATAATTACTTAATAAATTAAGTGCTTTACTGAAACTTAATTAATCTTTAATTACTTGATTAATTAATTTAATAATCATTAAAAATCTTCACTTATCTAATTAATGATTCTCAATTACAATTAATTAACCTTAATTAACTTTTAACCTTAATTAATTTAAGATAAGTTCTTTTATCTTAATTTAAATACTTAATTTACATCATTATATTTTATTAGAAAACACTTTTGAAATCAATTTTATAATTGAAAGTGTATAACTTCTTTAAAACAAAACAATTTAAACATTTAATTTTAATATTTAAAACCTTTCAAACTTATCTAAATAAAATTTTGATAAATAGGTATTCTTGAAAGTTATTTACCATATCTTTTAGAACCCTTTTGAATATAAAATTTTTGTTAAACAATTATCCTTGAAACTAATTAAAACATTAAAACGTTAAACTTATTTAACACGTTGCATTTAAAACTTGTTTGTAAATTTCCTTTTGAAAATCATTCATTTTATTTCTATGAAAACAAATTTATTTTGATTCACCCCTTTTTATCTCATTTTAGTTAATTTCAAAACCTGTATTACTATGATTTCCTTTGCCAAAAGAAAATCTGTGTCCTGCTTACCTGAACTAATAACCAGGACAACAAGATCGGACCGAAGTCTAACACCAGATTAACGAGACAATTCACGAGCTACTCTTCGTCTTCAATTGCTTCGAGACATCACAGCAAAATACGCGAGCACGTCCCGAGACAAGACCTTCTTACCAAAACATCCTTCAAAGCCTAATACTCTAACGTGCACGGTACCGATGCACCAACCTCCTCCGACCAATTTTCTGGTGTCCGACAAGTCGATAACGACCTCGACATCATCCACGACCATCTAGATATCATGATTCCATCTCGACTCGAAATTGAGTCTTCAGATCAAAAATGGAATCAACCTCTCTGGCTAAAACCACTCATCGGCGACAACCTCGCCCACCGGAGTTCACACCCCTCCGATCCAAGCAGTGACACTAGCCCACGCAACCATCCAACCACTCGAACGCTTTCTGTAACGACCCGTATTTTTACGGGTCGAAGGATCGCAGAATTGTTGTTATTAGGTCGTTAGTGTTGTTAAGTCGTTTAAAATTTAAGTCGTTTGGAGCTTAAGTCGTCCAGAGATGAGTCGTCCAGGGTTGGGTAGAGTTGTAGCATGAGTCGGTGGAGCGACTTAGAGGATGGAGCGACTTAAGGAAGGTGACCGACTTAAAGAGTAAGCGACTTAAGAGATTGGCTGGTTTAAAATAGTTAACGACCTATAGGATTTGACCGACTTAAGGGTTAACATCTTAAGGTAGTTAGCGACTTAAGGGGCTAAGCGACCTAAGAGAACTAGCGGCAACGACCTAGGAGATTGAACGGGTTACGACCTAAGAGGGAGATAGGTTGGTTGGACGGCTTTAGGAAAATGGATTAGGTCGTGAACGAGTTAAGGTTAGGTCGGTTATGCCGTGTTATAGTTAGGTTGTTCGAGCGACTTAAGACAATAGGCTTAAGTCGTAGGTCGCTAAGCCGTGTGTGTTGTTAGGTCGGTAGGTCGTCCTCTGTGTTGAGTCGTTGAGTCGTCCCCCGTGTTGAGTGTTGAGTCGTTGAGTCGTCCAAACGACTTAGGGAGAAATGCGGCAGTGTGTTAGGTCGTAAGTCGTATGGGCTTGAGTCGTTAGGTCGTGTCTAAGTTAAGTCGCGCGCATGTGTTAAGTCGCGCGTATGCTTGAGTCGTAAGTCGTGGGCTTTGATGAGTCGTGAACGACTCATAGGGGCGAACGACTTAAGGATTTCAGCCTATAAATAGAAGTGCTTATCTCACTTTTTGGGATCCGGATTTTGAAGCGACGAGGTTCTGCCATTTTGAGGGCTCGTCTTCAACACTTCTTCACTTCTTTTCTCTACTCTAATCTAGTGCTTCCTTCCATCCAAGATCGAAGATCTAAGAGCCAAAGTTGAAGATCTCCATCCATTGAAGAGGGATTTCATCGTTTGAAGGGAAATCTTGTCGGGTCAAGCTAGATCCTTTGCTGTCCAGATCTGAAGTTAGTTGCTTTTGAAGTGTTTAGGTGATTCGGTGAGTGGTGGTTATCTCTCACACGGACCCAAAGGAGTATATTGGATCGGTGGTTTGTTTGTGTGTTAAAGATAGTGATTTCATGCATTTTCCTTAAGTTTGCATGTAGAACCATCGTTCATAAAGTTTTGATATCCACTTTACTACATGTTAACCTATGCAAGTTTATTCATCAAGATAATACTTAGAATTCATACTTGTTAGATTTGGACTCTTTATTTACTGTTAGCACCAAAATTGGTCACTAACACCCTTGAGTAGATGTATGTAGAGAGATTAATGAAGAGAGTGAGTTAGAACTGAAAAATAGTGTAATTCAATGCAAAAAGAACAATAAAAACGAGAACACAAGATTTATAGTGGTTCAGCGTAATTGCCTACATCCACTTTGAGTTTAATCCTTATTGCTTTCTCAATTACTTGGATACGGATACAATCCGTAAATCAATCACTTGAATACAAGTTTGGAAAAAAAGAGGAGAGTAAAGAAAATGGCAAAGTCTCCCCAGTGTTCCCTGAAGAAGGGGTCCATTTCACTGTGCCCCTGCCCCTCTATTTATAGACGAAGGTGGGTTGGACTTTCCTGGTGGGCCTGGTAGCTGAATAGCTTGGTCCAAATAGAGTAAACGGCCCAAAGGGAGTAAGCTCTGTGTACCGAACCAGGGAGGCCGAACGGTAAAATGCCAAGCCGAGGCAATGGCATCGAACGATGCTCTCATGCCGAACGAAGCGGGAGTGCCGAGCGATCCAAGGTTGCCGAACCAAGCTGGATGTCGAACAATCGAGGTTCGCCGAACGTACCCTTTATCCGAACGATACCCTTTAGCCGAAGGATGTTCCTAGGTCGAACGAAGCTGGAATGCCGAGCGATCCAAGGTTGCCGAACCAAGCTGGACGCCGAACAATCGAGGTTCGCCGAACGTACCCTTTAGCCAAACGATACCCTTTAGCCGAAGGATGTTCGTAGGTCGAACGACGCTGGAATGCGAACGTTCTTCTGAGGCCGAGCATTCTTCTGATGCCGAGCAAAGCTTGACGAGCGACGTGCGCCGAACCTTTCTTGCCGAACCATGCCTAAATGCCAAACATGTTGTCCTCATCAAACCCGTATGCCTCCAGGCTCTTCGTGGTCATAATCTTGTCTAGTGCTGATAATAGTGTCTTCAACTGTCGTTTTGTAACCGGGCCAAGATGCCGGTTAACATTTGCCCCCCAAAGTGTGTCGTGTGAAGCAACACAACACGCTTTGAATCAGCAAGTATTCCTTGTCTTCCGAAAGAAATCCATCATGTTTCTTGAATAGTCATTATCCTTCGACTTTATCCTCCCAAGCTGTCATATCCTTCTTTGGCCGTCTTGACGCTTGGTTGATTCCCAATATTATAAATCCAGGGTTGTAGTTCATCAGTGACCAGCCGTGTCTGATTCTACAGAGCTAGCAAGCTTTGGCTATCCGATCTAGTCTTTTCTTAATAACCCTTAGTGAGAATTCAATTTCTGTTGATTTCAAGAAGTCGGACTTGTTCGGATGTACACATGCACGTTTGGGTACATGTTATTTCCATTGGCTCTCGAATGCGTTTTATATGCGCATAAGTCGTCGCCAACTCCGTCCAGTTTAATTGCAATTCAATTGCGATTACTTGATTATATTTTCTGTGAAATAAGGGTTGCAATCAGCCACTTGAGGAGTTTTTCGAACCCCTCTTCAGTAAAAACTCTATGATTTTGTTCACAACTTCAACCTGCCCATTCGGTGAAGTAATCAATTACTATGATGGTGCATTTCGTTCTATCTTTAGGATTGGTAAGAAGAGGACGTCAATGCCCCCAAGTGGGAAACGGCTGTGGACTAGCCATTTGAGTAATTTCCATCGGTGGGGTTCCTTGATTTTTGCAAATATCTTGCACTTTTCGCATTTTCTAGCATGATCGACCGTATCTAGATTGATAGTTGGCCAATAATACCTGTAGCAGAGTATCTTCTTTATCAAGGTTTTCCCCCTAATGCTATTACCGCATTCTTCTTCATAGAATTTGGTCAACATATCATCATGGGCGATGCGCCGAAGCATGGGGATGGATAAACTCCTTTTGACACACGACTTATTCTTAGATGATTTGGCATGAAGATTTGAGGAGGATCTGTCGTTTTCCATTCCTCCGTTCAGTAAGAATTCCTCATTGTAGATAGTCTTCGACAGGAATCAACCATGACACCTTTTCATTTTGTTCGCTGAGTACGTGTGTAATGATGTAATACGTGAAGTGGTTAGTGTCTCTTGAGCTTGGCTGAGATAAGGAGCAAGACAATGCCCCCTAGCAAGATGAACTTCCTTAAATTTGTATACAACCAATCAAGAATCACAAAAGATATGTAAAGTTTTCACTTCAAATCCTCTAGCAAGCTTGAGGCTGGCAGTCAAGGCTTCGTACTAAGCAGCGTTGTTTGTTATAAGTAAATCGAGTTTCAGGACGTAGCAGATTGATCGTTCCTCAAAAGTCATTATCATGACTCGAGTCATTATCATGACTCCTATGCCATAATATTGATAATTAGATGCTCCATCCGCATACATTTTCCATCTTATGGTTGGTTCTCTACTACTCTTCAAGTAGTCATCTGAGGTAGTGAATTTGGGTGTGAGGTCTGCTAATTTCCGTCCTTGGATAGCCCTTCGAGGGAAATAAGTGGTATCGAATTAGCTTAGTTCAATATTCTATTTAAGTAGTCTTTCAGACGTCTCAAGTCATTGTATGCCCTGTCGCAACGGCTGGTAAGCATAGATGCTGATGGAGTGAGCCTAAAAGTAAGAGTGGAACTTTCATGATGAAATCAATAGATATTGTGCTAGCTTTTGTAGCTTCGGGTTGATATTCAATGCATGGCTCACGATTGTTAATGAAATCACATATGCATGCCAGAATGGGTCCAAAGGAGCATATCATCATTTATTCAGAAAAATCCAACTAATTCTTCTATCATCACTACACTGAGCTGTGATCCGATATTTAGCACCTGGGATAGGGTCACCATAGCTGGCTGTAATGTCGACCGTCAGCTTAGCAGGTGCCATCCCAGATTCTTTGAGTACAGATGTAACTATTTTGCATAACATTCAATGTGAAATATGGTTGGGACGGCCAATGTTGACGGTTACTCTAGTCGAATCCTAGATTCCTGTCATGAGTTATTAAGTCTAATAGTGAAGGACTCTGAATGCTCTAATAGATTATCAGCGAATGGCCAAAGATCAGGCTTAAAAGCGCAACGAAGGAAATGTCGGTGGGGGTCAGCCTCGAGTGGCGTGCAACTGTATAGCTGGATCTTGCTATGAGTTTGAATTTGCTTGTATATTCGAGTAATGCACTTTCTATTTAATGCATTCGCGATCCTTTACCCGTCCTTCGAGTTGGAGTGAAAGTCAATTGCCCATGAGCTAAGGTATCGATTTAATGATTCTATCTCTAGGCATCCTTTCGGTCATTGCCTTGAGTAGCTGTAAGCACTATATATAAGTTTTAATACTGAGCTATCGTAGCCAGTCTTTAGACGACCATGCATCTTCCCCCAGTCTCGGGTTGATAAATGTTCTGCATGGACGGTTGAATAGCCGTTCTAGCCATGTCTCACCTAAATTCCAAAGACATAGAGGTGATCGGTGAATAGTCGGTTCACATTCATCCTGCTTCTCGCTCGTGCCCCCAGGTCTGGGCATACACAGATAAGTAGGAAGGCCAGCCATGACCACTTTAGCTTTACTCTCTTTCCCGTTGAATCGTGGGATCATGTCAATCGATGGGAGACTAGGTCTCGCCTATCTTGGATTCTATTGTGTCTTTTCATTCCAAGGGGAATACTTCGATACCACGTCAGTTTTAGGGCGTAATTTGGACAGTGGACGATCATTTACGTCCACTTTGGTTCATGCTCTTTAATCAGGTCTCGGGGTAACGTTGGCTACAAATGCAATCAAGTTATGCTCATCCAGTTTCGTACTCCTTCTGACGAATCGAATGAGGGTGCTGGAGAATTTTTGACCGAGTATTCGTGGTTTACCCTCCTTTCCACACTCTGGGGGTCATAGTCTTCCAAGAAACATCCGAATCACATTCGTATATGCTTGGTGCGGATCGGTATTGACCCTCGACCTGAGGTATGATATAGTCGATTGCTCGTAGCTTTGGATGCCATTTCGATTGGTTCTGTATTGAGGCCTCCCTGCAGTCGTTGCTTCAAGTTATAAAGAACGCCACGCTAGAGCTATAGTAAGCTGTTGTATTCAGCTTTTAGCGATTCGTACCCATGCTCCCGGCATTGATTTGGCCAGGCCACTAGTTGGATGGTCGAACTCCATCCTTAGCGGGTTAATAATCCTTCGGTCGATTCCATGCCGAAGTTTGCGCAATAGAGAATGGTCGGAATCCATTCGTCTATTTATCGATGTTTATACACCACTCTGCATTCTGGTGACTTAGTGTTATTCTCCCTCCGGTTGATTCGCGCCCAATTTGTATTCATGCTTCGGTTCATGCTCCAGGGACTTAGAGATTTGTCAAACGGTTTATGCTTTAGTCTACATTTCAAGACACAGAGATTTTTGTCAACTCGTTTATACTCCAGTTCGCATTCTGGGAACTTAGAGTAATCTAGTCCGCTTCTGGGATTTAGAGATTCTTCTCAAGTCTTCTATAATCTAGTCCGTGCTCTGGGGACTGAGAGTACCGTAGTCCGCACTCTGGGGATGTATAGGTTCTTAGGTCGTTTATACTCTAGTCCGCACTCTGGGGACTTAGAGTACTCTCGTCCACGCTCAGGTGATTGGAGCGCTTGATGAAGACAAGTCAGGAACCTCCTTCCATGCCGACGGGGGTTATGAAGTAGAAATTACAGGCGCCTCTGATCACACATCCAAATTGAGCATGAAAGAGTGGCTCGAGAAAGAGAAGGTCAAGGTCGAGCCCCGAGTTGTGGACTTGGAAGATCCTTTGAACAAGTCGTTGAAGGTCATCCTTCCTGGCGGGTCCAAGCCTATGGAAGTTCTCCATACTTCTTCAGTTGCTACCCCTCTATCAAAGGAGAGTACCAAGAGTAAATGCTATGGAGAGGATCCGTCTAGAAAGGAGTTGAAAGAAGAACAAGAAGTGATTACTATCCTCGTTCAACGAGAGTTAGTTTAAGTCATGTAATTATTTTCATCTATTTCCTTTAGTCCTTGTAAATAGAATGTCGACTCCGAACTTTGGAGGGGTTGTAATAGGAACTCGTTTCTGAATAAAGTTTAGTTCCTTTTTCCTTCTTATAAAAGATTCTTATTGTTCAGTTTTCTTTGTGATTGTGATGTCGATCCCAGCAGTTGTGAGTAACATAGACTTCTCGGTCCATCTTCATATAACTCGAAAACACTTCGGGAGTTGTTGAACTTCCATTCTGTGCTTCGAGCACTTAGAATACTTTCTAGCCCGTATGTCAGGGATTTGACAAATTCAAGTCATCTGTGTCATAGTTCATATTTAGGAAACTTAGAGATCCGAACCGCTTATATTCGAGTTCGCGCTTTGGGGACTTAGAGGTTTAAGTCATGTAGAATCTAGTCCACGCTCTGGGGACTTAGAGTGCTCCAGTCCGCGCTATGGGGACTTGGAGGTTTAAGTCATGTAGACTCTAGTCCACGCTCTGGGGACTTAGAGTACGCCAGTCCGCGCTCTGGGGACTTAGAGGTTTAAGTCAATTATGCTCTAGTCCGCACTCTGTGGGCTTAGAATACTCTAGTCCACGCTCTGGGGACTTGGAGGTTTAAGTCATGTAGACTCTAGTCCACACTCTGGGGACTTAGAGTACTCCAGTCCGCGCTCTGGGGACTTGGAGGTTTAAGTCATTTATACTCTAGTCCACGCTCCGGGGACTTAGAGTACTCCAGTCCACGCTCTGGGGACTTGGAGGTTTAAGTCATTTATACTCTAGTCCGCGCTCCGGGGACTTAGAGTACTCCAGTTCACGCTCTGGGACTTGGAGGTTTAAGTCATGTAGACTCTAGTCCACGCTCCGGGGACTTAGAGTACTCCAGTCCGCGCTCTGGGGACTTGGAGGTTTAAGTCAATTATGCTCTAGTCCGCGCTCTGGGGACTTAGAGTACTCCAGTCCACGCTCTGGGGACTTGGAGGTTTAAGTCATGTAGACTCTAGTCCACACTCTGGGGACTTAGAGTACTCCAGTCCGCGCTCTGGGGACTTGGAGGTTTAAGTCATTTATACTCTAGTCCGCGCTCCGGGGACTTAGAGTACTCCTGTCCACGATTTGGGGACTTGGAGGTTTAAGTCATGTAGAATCTAGTCCACGCTCTGGGGACTTAGAGTGCTCCAGTCCGCGCTCTGGGGACTTGGAGGTTTAAGTCATGTAGACTCTAGTCCACGCTCTGGGGACTTAGAGTACTCCAGTCCGCGCTGTGAGGACTTGGAGGTTTAAGTCAATTATGCTCTAGTCCGCGCTCTGGGGACTTAGAGTACTCCAGTCCACGCTCTGGGGACTTGGAGGTTTAAGTCATGTAGACTCTAGTCCACACTCTGGGGACTTAGAGTACTCCAGTCCGCGCTTTGGGGACTTGGAGGTTTAAGTCATTTATACTCTAGTCCGCGCTCCGGGGACTTAGAGTACTCCAGTCCACGCTCTGGGGACTTGGAGGTTTAAGTCATGTAGAATCTAGTCCACGCTCTGGGGACTTAGAGTGCTCCAGTCCGTGCTCTGGGAACTTGGAGGTTTAAGTCATGTAGACTCTAGTCCACGCTTTGGGGACTTAGAGTACTCCAGTCCGCGCTCTGGGCACTTGGAGGTTTAAGTCATTTATACTCTAGTCCGCGCTACGGGGACTTAGAGTACTCCAGTCCACGCTTTGAGGACTTGGAGGTTTAAGTCATGTAGAATCTAGTCCACGCTCTGCGGACTTAGAGTGCTCCAGTCCGCGCTCTGGGGACTTGGAGGTTTAAGTCATGTAGACTCTAGTCCACGCTCTGGGGACTTAGAGTACTCCAATCCGCGCTCTAGGGACTTGGAGGTTTAAGTCATTTATACTCTAGTCCGCGCTCCGGGGACTTAGAGTACTCTAGTCCACGCTCTGGGGACTTCGAGGTTTAAGTCATGTAGAATCTAGTCCACGCTCTGGGGACTTAGAGTGCTCCAGTCCGCGCTCTGGGGACTTGGAGGTTTAAGTCATGTAGACTCTAGTCCACGCTCTGCGGACTTAGAGTACTCCAGTCCGTGCTCTAGGGACTTGGAGGTTTAAGTCATTTATACTCTAGTCCGCGCTCCGGGGACGTAGAGTACTCCAGTCCACGCTCTGGGGACTTGGAGTGCTCCAGTCCGCGCTCTGAGGACTTGGAGGTTTAAGTCATGTAGACTCTAGTCCACGCTCTGGGGACTTGGAGTACTCCAGTCCGCGCTCTGGGGACTTGGAGGTTTAAGTTGAGAGCAGTCGTATTTCCTCTCTTTAATTTGTATTCATCTACCGTATCGAGGCTGATGCTGTTGAATGAACAGTCGAACCACGTTTGCTCATGGAATGGGACTTTGCCCCCAACTAGAGGGACCGAATTTGAAAAATGGACGATCGATCCTCGCCCTCTTGGTAATTATCGCTCTTCCAATCGAGTCAAGGAAGGAGGTATATGACAGATAGTTTGATCACATCCGTGTTGGGTTAGATAGCCGAATCTCTTACAATTTGCTCTGTATCTCCTTCTTTTGCGTTGAAGGTAGGATTTGATGTATAGATGATCAAATTACGTCCACTCTAGATAGATCTTGGCGTCGCTGAGCTTCAGAAGAGGCCTCTGTATTTTGTCAAACTTTGTTCTATGACTTGATTTGAGTGGATGATCGAGCCATACTCATTCCAAGACTTGTTCAGGTCTCCAAGTCAAACGTGGAGGTCAATCAATGGATGGTCAGTCATGTTGACTTTGTATTTGGACTCTAATCGTGATGAGCTTTTCAATCTCTAGTTCTTGGCCCCAAATAAAAGGCACATGATTGATGATGAACGATTGAATTATGCTCGTCTAGATGTAACTCCATACGTCCGATCATGGTCTGCGTGGATTGGTTGGCGACCAAATCTGAGTACCTGGTCACCTGCATCATTTTCAAAGTAGTTTAGTTCAAGTTAGTCATAGTTCACAGAACAATTGAAATAGAAATAGAAATGGAAATAATTCAAAGAAGATCATGATTAATCTCATTGATAAGTGAAGCAGCGTCGTGTGCTCGCTATTCGACTTTGCCCCTGGCTCCTTTCAAAGAGATGTCAGCCATCAGCCGTCCAATTGATAATCACAGCCCTTTATTAATAGGCATCGGATGTTTGCTGCCCGCCATTCTGCAGGACTTGAACATATTATTAAAGCTTTCCTTTCCAGATCATCTTTTCGATCACACCTCGAAGGTGTTTGTAATCGCTCGTGTTAGGATCAGTGAGCATCTTGGAATATACAACATTCCCCTTATTTTCTTTAGACTTTTGGTGTACTCTCTCGAGGTTGGTTTCCAGTACCACTCCGAGTCGTGAGTCTTCAAGTAGAGGTTGTCAATTGAATCTTTCAAAGTGCATATGAGCCAAATTTTGAGGTCTTGTTTCGGCTACTAGGATCTACATCCTTAGTCAACGGGCCTTCATTGTTATTTTCCTTAGTCTGTTCTGCTCCTCCACACTTTGATTTAGATTCATTATTGTCATAGAGACGATCCATGGTCGTTGGAGGCTCTCCAGCTAACCGGCTGCTAAAATATATATGGAGGTCGATTATCCTCAAGTGATCAATATAATATCCCTTTGAGAGTATCGTTCGAGTAGCAGTTGTTTGTCCGCTCCCTTGTTGTCGTTCAGAAGCTGTCGCTAGATCCTCTATGCCCCGGTCGATCAGGGGATGTAAGGGAAGTAGATAGAATGTTCCTTTATTAAGTTGAGTTTTGAATTCACTATAGGGGTCGTATAAGAGACCGGTGTAACTTAAGTTTGGAACGGTCTGGATGCCGCTCGGCATATACAATACCGTTCGGCATTATAGAGGTGGTCGGCATAGAGGTATGTTCGTCCTGGAAGAGCATTCGGCCTAGAGGTATGCTAGGCCTGGAGGAGCTTTCGGCTTAGAGGATCGGCCAGGAGTGTTCGGCCAAGATGGTTCGGCCAGGAGTGTTCGGCCAAGATGGTTCGGCCAGGAGTGTTCGGCCAAGAAGGATCGGCCAGGAGTGTTCGGTCAAGATGGATCGGCCACGAGTGTTCGACCAAGATGGATCGGCCACGAGTGTTCTGCCAAGATGGATCGGCCACGAGTGTTCGGCCAAGATGGTTCGGCCAGGAGTGTTCGGCCAAGATGGATCGGCCAGGAGTGTTCGGCCAAGATGGATCGGCCACGAGTGTTCGGCCAAGATGGATCGGCCACGAGTGTTCGGCCAAGATGGATCGGCCACGAGTGTTCGGCCATGATGGATCGGCCACGAGTGTTCGGCCAAGATGGATCGGCCACGAGTGTTCGGCCAAGATGGATCGGCCACGAGTGTTCGGCCAAGATGGATCGGCCACGAGTGTTCGGCCAAGTGTAACTCGGCATACACCTTTTCTGCAACGATCGGCATAGACTTTTTCTGGGGCGATCGGTTGAATTGCCTTTAGAGGAGGGTTGGCCTTCATTCAACTTGAGTGCAAACTTTAACATCCAATCGCCAAATCTTGCGTACATCAGTGAATCCAATCTACGGCTATCAGCTTCCTTTAGATTTCTTTCAAATCTGAGTAGAATAGGAAGTTTTCTATTGGACAACTGTATCTATCTCGCGAATATGGAAATCCAATAGTAGATGATGAGATCCAATCAAGCTGAGAATTCAATTCTCAGTGAAAGCACCAAAATGTTAGCACCAAAATTGGTCACTAACACCCTTGAGTAGATGTATGTAGAGAGATTAATGAAGAGAGTGAGTTAGAACTGAAAAATAGTGTAATTCAATGCAAAAAGAACAATAAAAACGAGAACACCAGATTTACAGTGGTTCAGCGTAATTGCCTGCATCCACTTTGGGTTTAATCTTTATTGCTTTCTCAATTACTTGGATACAGATACAATCTGTAAATCAATCACTTGAATACAAGTTTGGAAAAAAAAGAGGAGAGTAAAGAAAATGGCAGAGTCTCCCCAGTGTTCCCTGAAGAAGGGGTCCATTTCACTGTGCCCCTGCCCCTCTATTTATAGACGAAAGTGGGTTGGACTTTCCTGGTGGGCCTGGTAGCTGAATAGCTCGGTCCAAATAGAGTAAACGGCCTAAAGGGAGTAAGCTCTGTGTATCGAACCAGGGAGGCCGAACAGTAAGATGCCGAGCCGAGGCAATGGCGTCGAACGATGCTCTCATGCCGAACGAAGCGGGAGTGCCGAGCGATCCAAGGTTGCCGAACCAAGCTGGATGCCGAACAATCGAGGTTCGCCGAACGTACCCTTTAGCCGAACGATACCCTTTAGCCGAAGGATGTTCCTAGGTCGAACGAAGCTGGAATGCCGAGCGATCCAAGGTTGCCGAACCAAGCTGGACGCCGAACAATCGAGGTTCGCCGAACGTACCCTTTAGCCGAATGACACCCTTTAGTCGAAGGATGTTCCTAGGTCGAACGAAGCTGGAATTCGAACGTTCTTCTGAGGCCGAGCATTCTTCTGATGACGAGCGAAGCTTGTCGACTGACGTGCGCCGAACCGTTCTTGCCGAACCATGCCTAAATGCCAAACATGTTGTCCTCATCAAACCCGTATGCCTCCGGGATCTTCATGGTCATAATCTTGTCTAGTGCTGATAATAGTGTCTTCAACTATCGTTTTGTAACCGGGCCAAGATGCCGGTTAACATTTACGAAATTTTCATTATTGTTATAACTGTTAATTTAGATCTTATTTGAATGATTGATTACTTGGATTAATGATTGATTTGATTGATTGATGGAAGTTAGTTGATTGATGATTTGATTTGGACAAGTTGGTCGAAGATGATCCAAAAGCTAAGTGGAAAGGCTCTTGAATAAGGAAAGTTGCCCGTGGCATATGAAGCGGATGAAAAAGCTCATATGGATAGATTTGATGATGATGTTGAGATGAGACTTTGCTATGATGCGATGAGGCAAAGCATGATGTTGAGATGGGACTTTGCTATGATGCGATGAAGCAAAGCATGATATGAGATAGCCTTGGTTTAATCCAGACGGGATCATCCCAAGCATGTTGATAACTCGGTGATATGGTTCGAGTTTGTGGATAAAGGTTGGCTCGAGAGGCGCTTGAGCTAGTATGAGAATAGTCGTCGAGGAGGATGACTAGAAGGCTGAGATTTCACCGTTGTTGAAGGTTCTAGCATGCTCAAAGCAAGAGTACGCTGGGCAGATTCGATAGTCCCAAGACGAATAGTTGATGGTCTAGTACTCTGGGCAAATTCGATAGTCCTAGGCACGGGTCACGATGACGTGCGGAGTTATGTCTAGAACCGGGGTTACCATTAGCCCTTGACGGATGGATGAAAGAATGAGCCGGTCATTCAATTAACGGTGATATCGAGGCAATGATAACGGTGATAGTCAGAGTCATGGATGTTTAGATGCTTTGGATGTATCGTCACTCGGTCTCAAGAGCGATGTTTTGTGGGTGCTTATCTGATCTTGGTTTAGGCCTTGGTGGTTTGTGCTTGGAAAACATCGACCTTGACTCGAGTGATAAATGTTTTACTTTAATTGTCTCCTTTGCTATGTTTGCTTCTGCTTAGTGGGTAGGGGGGCTATCACTGTAGAAAGAGGTGGAGTGGGATGGTTGGGTTCCTATTCCTTTTTACCCTTTATGCTCTTTTGGTATGTTTGATAGTTGATTTACCGCTCACTAGGACTTTTGTCTAACTCAAGGTTTTATGTTCAACTCCTATTACCTCGGGCTGTTCATCCGTTTTGGAATGGGCAGACTAGGTAGCAGGTGACAGGTGTTGTTCTTACTGACTAACGTTGTCGATGACGAAGACGAGCTGGAGGCTTTTGCGTATTATTTTTCTTACTATATGTACTGGATATTCCGCTGTTTGTATGATTCTCTGAGTGATATGTAGTGAGGCTTGCTGTATTGACTTTTCAGATTGTTGTACCAAACTATTATGAGTTTATATGATGAGATTTTGTTCTATGGAGCTTCACTATGTATACTTTTCTATTGTATTTTATCCATGCGCTGTGAGTAATACGATAGACTCCGCTGTTTTTATTTTACCCTGATGATCGTCCATGGCGGTCTGGCACACTTTTCAGTGCATTATTCCCTTGTTTGATGCAGGAGTCATGGGCGGTCATCACATTTGGTATCAGAGCTTTGGTTAATCGATTTTAGCCAACGCTCGCTGACGTAACTACGTATGAGAGACGTAATTGTATTTTGATGGATGATTACTATATATAATATAGTAGTTTAGAAGGATTTGAACCCTTTATGCAGTTGTTCTTAAGGTGTATTAATCATTTCTTTTAGATATTAGGAATGAGTCGAAGAGGGAGACCAGCTGCTAGGGAAGGCCGTGACTCTGAGGGGGCTGCTGATTATGCTTCTATGTTCGAGGCTATGATGACTTCGATCATGAGAAGAATACCAGCTCCAGGGCCATCGGTAGATGTTGGAGTTCAAGTTCAAGCCCCAAAACTAATGGATTTTGCTAAGTTGTGCAAAGACTATACTACTCTTGGAGGAAAGGTTTTCTTGGGGACAGAGTCAACCATTGAAGTTCAAAGGTGGATAGATACTTGTAGAAGGATCTTTGGTGACTTGGGAATTGAGGATGCAACTAAGAGGAAGCTTGCATCAAGACAGCTTCAAGGAAGAGCTTCTGATTGGTGGAATTCTATCACCATTGATACTCCAGAGGAAGAGATCACTTGGGAGCAATTCCAAGCTAGATTTGAGGCTAAGTTCATTTCTACAGCTCAGAAATCTGTTCTGTTCAAGAAGTTTGTGGAACTCAAGCAAGATGGAAGACCAGTTCTTGAGTATGTTTTTGAGTTTGAAGCTTTGTACAAGTATGCTCGGTCGTATATTGAATCCCCATATCAGAAGAACGAGAAGTTTGTGACAGGCTTGGACAGTTATCTTGGGAGACAGTTGGTGGATCATTTGGACGATCCGTTTGAGAAGCTTGTGGAGAAAGCTCTCAGGCATGAGAATTTGTTTCCTAAGGAAGGATCTGTTGTTGCTGTAACCAAGGAAGGGTCTAAACCACAGCAGGGTGGAAACAAGAAGAGGAAGCAGCAACAACAGAAGGGTAAGGATGGCCAGAAGAAGCCGAAGGGTGAAGTGACCTGCTACAATTGTCAGCAGAAGGGCCACAGTCTAGAGATTGTAAGAATCCGAGAGTGGCGGTGAAGTGCCACAACTGTGACAAGCTGGGGCATATTAGGAAGAATTGTCCAGAACCGAGGAAGGACAAACAGATTGTGCAAGCTTATGTTTTGGGGGCTGTGTCATCGTCTTCGAAAGCTCCTATGGCGGAAGAGAAAGGAAAGAGTGTGGTGGTTCAAGGTACTCTTTCCATTTGTGGTGTTCTAGTTAGAGTGTTATTTGATACTGGGTCGTCGCATTCTTTTATTTGTAATGAACTTGTAGGCCGGTTCGGTTTGGAACCGGATATTGTTGATAGACCATTGGTTGTGACTAATCAGTTGGGGGTTCGTCTTGTTTGTGTATGATATGTCATGGTCTGGTTGTATCGAGTCATGATTGCTCTTTTGTTTGTGATTGTTTTGTTCTGAACTTTGCGGGGTTCGGAATTATTTTGGGTATGGACTGGCTTAGGAAGTATGCGGAAAGGGTTGATTGTAAGAGGCTGGAGGTGACAGTCGAGAATGTGGAGGGGTGACAGGTTGTGATACGATGTAAGCATGAGGAAGGTGTCTTCATGAGCTTCATGTATTCGCTAGTTGTTCCACGGGATGGACTGTCATTGATGCCTATTGTGAATGGATTTGAGGATGTCTTTGACGAGGTCAAAGGGTTACCGCCGCATAGAGAGTTCGAGTTTCATATCGATCTAGTTGAAGGAGCCAGACCTGTTGTGATGCCTCTTAGGCGAATGGCGCCTAGGGAACAGCAAGAGTTGAAGGTGCAAGTTGATGACCTTTTTCAGAAAGGATTCATTCGGCGTAGTATGTCCGAATGGGGTGCACCAGTTGTGTTTGCAACCAAAGCGGATGGATCGTTGAGGTTGTGTGTGGATTATCGTGAGCTGAATAAAGTGACTAAGAAAAACAAGTATCCATTGCCGAGAATAGATGACTTGTTTGATCAGCTTCACGAAGCTAAGGTGTTTTCTCAGATGGATTCGGCAACGGGATTTCACCAGTTGAGAGTGGCAAAGGATAGTGTGCCAAAGACTGCTTTCAGGACACCTTCCGGTTTCTATGAGTGGCTGGTAATGCCGTTTGGATTAACCAATGCACCAGCGTATTCTGTGGATCTTATGAATAGAGTGTTCAGAGATCAGGTGAACAAGTTCGTACTTGTGTTCGTGGATGATATTTCGATTTATTCCAGAACTGAAGAAGAGCACAAGACGCACTTGCGGATTGTTTTGGAAATCTTGCGGAAATAACAGCTGAGGGCTAGGTTTTCGAAATGTCACTTCTGGAAGAGCGAAGTGAGGTTCTTAGGCCATATTATCTCTGGAAATGGAATAGCGGTTGATCCCGCCAAAGTGGCAGCCATCCAGGATTGGGTTAGACCTAAGAATGCATCTGATGTGAGAAGTTTCCTTGGATTAGCAGGATATTATCGTTGGTTTATCAAAGACTTTTCCAAGATAGCTGCACCATTAATAGGATTGACGAAGAAGAACCAAGTGTTCAGGTGGAATGCTAAGTGTGAACAAGCTTTCGGAATCCTGAAAGAGCGACTGACAAGTGCTCCTGCTTTGACTATTCCAAGTGGAAATGATGAGATGGTGGTTTACACCGATTCATGTGGTACTGGACTTGGAGCAGTGCTAATGCAGAAGGATAAAGTTATTGCATATGCAAGTCGACAACTGAAGCCGCATGAAAGGAATTATCCGACTCATGATTTGGAGTTAGCGGCGATTGTATTTGCTCTGAAGATGTGGAGACATTACCTATTGGGAGTTCGATTCGAGTTGTTTATAGATCATAAGTCATTGAAGTATCTTTTCTCCCAAAAGGATTTGAATCTTCGACAGCAACGATGGATAGATTTTTAGCATCATATGAATTTGGTATAGCCTATACTCCAGGAAAAGTTAACGCAGTGGCAGATGCGTTAAGTCGAAGACATGCAGGATTGGGAGCCATGTTTTCAGAATCGAAGAGTCTCGAGTTTTTGGCTGGATTTGATTTCAGGCCCAGATATGAATTGGAACCTGAAATGTTGGCAAACTTATCGATAAGACCTACTCTTGTGGAAAGAATTGGCGAGAGCCAAAATCGAGATGATAAGCTTGTCAAGATTATCCGTGATTTGGAATCTGGATTGGATCCAGAGAAGGATAAAGGATTCGAAATCGATCGAGAGGGTTGGCTTCGGAAACAAGGACAACTAGTTGTTCCCGATATAGATGAATTGAGAGATGAATTTCTGAAGGAGAGTCATCACTCGAAGCTGACAATTCATCCAGTGGAAATAAGATGTATCGGGATATGAAGAGAACTTATTACTGGGAAGGTATGAAGAGGGATGTTGGAAATTTTATTTCCAATTTCATGAACTGCCAGATGGTAAAAGCCGAGCAGAAGAAGCCCAGTGGATTGCTTCATCCATTAGAAGTTCCTACATGGAAGTGGGAGCAAATATCGATGGATTTTATCGATGGACTACCTAGAACCAGGGCGGGAAATGAAGGGATGTGGGTCATCGTAGATCGATTGACTAAGAGTGCAAGATTCATTCCTGTTCGATCAACTAGGACTGCATCGAAATTGGCTGAGCTATATGTGAAGTGGATAGTTCGATTCCATGGTATTCCGAAGAGTATAGTGAGCGATCGAGACCCATTGTTCACTAGTGGATTTTGGAAGAGATTCTAGGAAGTTTTGGGAACCGAGTTGTGTTTGAGTATAGCTTATCACCCTCAAACAGATGGTCAGACCGAGAGAGTCAACCGAGTTTTGAAAGATCTCCTCAGAGCATGTGTTTTGGACTTCGGAGGATCATGGGAAGATTATCTTCATTTGGTGGAATTTGCATACAATAACAGTTACCAGTCGAGTATTGGTATGGCACCATATGAGGCATTGTATGGGAGACCGTGTAACTCTCCGACATGTTGGATAGAAACGGGAGAAAAGTTGATACTTGGGCCAGAAATGATTCAACAAAGTACGGATTGTATAAAGATCATTCAGCGACGAATGAAGGCAGCCCAAGACAGTCAGAAAAGTTATGCCGATAAGCATCGTAAGGATTTGGAATTCGACGTAGGAGATATAGTTTTTGTGAAGATTTCTCCACTGAAGAATGCTATTTGATTCGAGAAGAAAGGGAAATTGACTCCGAGATTTGTTGGACCATTCCTGATCATCAAGCGAATTGGAAAGCTCGCGTATAAATTGGAGTTACCGGAAAAGATGTCGGGTGTGCACAATGTTTTTCATGTATCGTATCCACGGAAGTATGTGCACGACTCGAATACAGTGGTTTCTGCTGATAGCTATGAAGATTTAGAAGTTGATCCAGTCGTTGAGAGACCTCGTAAGCCGCTTCGTGTTGTGGGAACTGACACGAAACAACTTAGGAGGAAGGTAGTCAGGTTGCTCAAGGTACAATGGAGTGATGATGTTAACGACTGTACATGGGAGGAGGAAGAGAGGATGAAGGCAGCTCATCCTGAACTCTTCGTGGTATGGCCCTAAGGTGTCGTGACATCTCATGAATTTGTAACTTGTTCTAGTCTTAGAATTCTACATGCTAGGCTAGTAATTGGATGCATGGTTTGTTGATTGCTATGGATGGTAGGCATGCAGAATAGATTTGGTTGCTCTTGTTTGTTTGGAAATTTCGGGGGCGAAATTCCTAAGGGGGAGAGAATGTAACGACCCGTATTTTTACGGATCGAAGGATCGCAGAATTGTTGTTATTAGGTCATTAGCGTTGTTAAGTCGTTTAAAATTTAAGTCGTTTGGAGCTTAAGTCGTCCAGAGATGAGTCGTCCAGGGTTGGGTCGAGTTGTAGCATTAGTCGGTGGAGCGACTTAGAGGATGGAGCGACTTAAGGAAGGTGACCGACTTAAAGAGTAAACGACTTAAGAGATTGGCTGGTTTAAAATAGTGAACGAACTATAGGATTTGATCGACTTAAGGGTTAACGGCTTAAGGTAGTTAGCGACTTAAGGGGTTAAGCGACCTAAGAGAACTAGCGGCAACGACCTAGGAGATTAAACGGGTTACGACCTAAGAGGGAGATAGGTTGGTTGGACGGCTTTAGGAAAATGGCTTAGGTCGTGAACGAATTAAGGTTAGGTCGGTTATGCCGTGTTATAGTTAGGTTGTTCGAGCGACTTAAGACAATAGGCTTAAGTCGTAGGTCGCTAAGCCGTGTGTGTTGTTAGGTCGGTAGGTCGTCCTCTGTGTTAAGTCGTTGAGTCGTCCCCTGTGTTGAGTGTTGAGTCGTTGAGTCGTCCAAACGACTTAGGGAGAAATGCGGCAGTGTGTTAGGTCGTAAGTCGTATGGGCTTGAGTCGTTAAGTCGTGTCTAAGTAAAGTCGCACGCATGTGTTAAGTCGCGCATATGCTTGAGTCGTAAGTCGTGGGCTTTGATGAGTCGTGAACGACTCATAGGGGCGAACGACTTAAGGATTTCAGCCTATAAATAGAAGTGCTTATCTCACTTTTTGGGATCCGGATTTTGAAGCGACGAGGTTCTGCCATTTTGAGGGCTCGTCTTCAACACTTCTTCACTTCTTTTCTCTACTCTAATCTAGTGCTTCCTTCCATCCAAGATCGAAGATCTAAGAGCCAAAGTTGAAGATCTCCATCCATTGAAGAGGGATTTCATCGTTTGAAGGGAAATCTTGTCGGATCAAGCTAGATCCTTTGCTGTCCAGATCTGAAGTTAGTTGCTTTTGAAGTGTTTAGGTGATTCGGTGAGTGGTGGTTATCTCTCAAACGGACCCAAAGGAGTATATTGGATCGGTGGTTTGTTTGTGTGTTAAAGATAGTGATTTCATGCATTTTCCTTAAGTCTGCACGTAGAACCATCGTTCATAAAGTTTTGATATCCACTTTACTACATGTTAACCTATGCTAGTTTATTCATCAAGATATTACTTAGAATTCATACTTGTATGATTTGGACTTTTATTTATGAAATTGCCATTACTGTTATAACTGTTTATTTAGATCTTATTTGAATGATTGATTACTTGGATTAATGATTGATTTGATTGATTGATGGAAGTTAGTTGATTGATGATTTGATTTGGACATGTTGGTCGAAGATGATTCAAAAGCTAAGTGGAAAGGCTCTTGAATAAGGAAAGCTGCCCGTGGCATATGAAGCGGATGAAAAAGCTCATATGGATAGATTTGATGATGATGTTGAGATGGGACTTCGCTATGATGCGATGAGGCAAAGCATGATGTTGAGATGGGACTTTGCTATGATGCGATGAAGCAAAGCATGATATGAGATAGCCTTGGTTTAATCCAGACGGGATCATCCCAAGCATGTTGATAACTCAGTGATATGGTTCGAGTTTGTGGATAATGGTTGGCTCGAGAGGCGCTTGAGCTAGTATGAGAATAGTCGTCGAGGAGGATGACTAGAAGGCTGAGATTTCACTGTTGTTGAAGGTTCTAGCATGCTCAAAGCAAGAGTACGCTGGGCAGATTCGATAGTCCCAAGATGAATAGTTGATGGTCTAGTACTCTGGGCAGATTCGATAGTCCTAGGCACGGTTCACGATGACGTGCGGAGTTATGTCTAGAACCGGGGTTACCATTAGCCCTTGACGGACAGATGAAAGAATGAGCCGGTCATTCAATTAACGGTGATATCGAGGCAATGATAACAGTGATAGCCAGAGTCATGGATGTTTGGATGCTTTGGTTGTATCGTCACTCGGTCTCAAGAGCGATGTTTTGTGGGTGCTTATCTGATCTTGGTTTAGGCCTTGGGGGTTTGTGCTTGGAAAACATCGACCTTGACTCGAGTGATAAACGTTTTACTTTAATTGTCTGCTTTGCTATGTTTGCTTCTGCTTAGTGGGTCTGGGGGCTATCACTGTAGAAAGAGGTGGAGTGGGATGGTTGGGTTCCTATTCCTTTTTACCCTTTATGCTCTTTTGGCATGTTTGATAGTTGATTTACCGCTCACTAGGACTTTTGTCTGACTCAAGGTTTTATATTCAACTCTTATTACCTTGGGCTGTTCATCCGTTTTGGGATGGGCAGACTAGGTAGCAGGTGACAGGTGCTGTTCTTAGTGACTAACACCGTCGATGATGAAGACGAACTGGAGGCTTTTGCATATTGTTTTTCTTACTATATGTACTGGATATTCCGCTGTTTGTATGATTCTCTGAGTGATATGTAGTGTGGCTTGCTGTATTGACTTTTCAGATTGTTGTACCAAACTATTATGAGTTTATATGATGAGATTCTGTTCTATGGAGCTTCACTATGTATACTTTTCTATTGTATTTTATCCATGCGCTGTGAGTAATACGATAGACTCCGCTGTTCTTATTTTACCCTGATGATCGTCCATGGCGGCCTGGCACACTTTTCAGCGCACTATTCCCTTGTTTGGTGCGGGAGTCCTGGGCGGTCGTCACACCTTCGGTGCCTCCCAGACAACCCACGATATCGCGGAATCAATTCGCCCAATATTGGAAGTTGAACCCTAGTTTATCTTTGCCAAGCAACTCCGATCGCTAGAAAAATCTCAAACTAATTATTCCCGAGTTTCCCATGCCACCAACGTACTCCAGACGAAGACCCACCTGCCAAAGCTTTTTCGATCAACAACGGTCGACCAAAATCAAAATTCAAATCAACTCGACCTTACTCGATGAATATTAAGTTCAAGAATCATGATTGTTTTTCCTAAATTCATCATTTATATATTTCAGGTTATAAAATCAAAACTATAAACTATGAACATTAATTTTTATCTTGTATTTTGATCATTACTGTATTGCTTTATTTTTGAAATATTTCCTAAATATAAAATCTTGGAACCATTTTAAAAATTCATATTATCATGTTTCAATCCTTTTTCTTTTACAGATCTTAGTCTACCACTAATTGGTTTGGTAGATATATATTTAATATGGGTTAGGAAGTCTGTTAAACAGAGAGATCACTGAGCAATATTCACAGACATATGTACAAATATGCATTCACATTCAAACATTCCTGTAAACATAATACTATATTTCTTCAATATTCATCACAGGCGTCAACCAGATTTAAAGCTGTTTTTAAACGAAAGGTTTACTCAACTTGAAAAGATGAATAGAGGCTTTGCTTTTGAAACAGGAAAGCATGAAAACTGAATTGAACTTTGAAGACTTGAATGCTTTGATTTGAAAACTGGAAAGTTTGGATTTCTGAGATTATTTTAATACTTGATTTTCTTAAAACTGAAATACAGATCGCTGGATAGCTTGCTTGATAAATTATGCTTCAGGTTTTCTTTACTTGAACTTTTGAAAAATGTTGTTGCAGGCTTTTTGTTTGAGATGGTTGCAGACTTCAGATTTGCAAAAATGATTATAGGGTTTTAGTTTGAGAAGATCACAGGGTTTTGATAATCCAGGTTTGAAAATTGATTTATAGATTTGTATTTGGAATTTGTTTACAGGGTGAAGTTAAAAATGTTTACAGTTTTTTTCTTTCTTCTAGTTTGTTATTCATTACTGAAAAAAGAAAAGAAAACGAGAGATAAGAGTGATATATTTATATAAATTTAATTTAGGTTTTATTAGAAATAAAAGAAAAAGGAAATAAAGTGACACTTGTCCTCTACCTTATTTAATTTGTTAACACATGTAGTTAACATCACTTGATTTAATTACACTTGTATTTATTCAATTTTTTGTTATTTTAAAATGATTTTTAAAAGCTTTTTTATAAAAGATTTCCTAATTAATAAATGTCTTTCTAAATAAATAAATGCTTTTATAATTTTAAATAAATAAAACTTTTAAAACAAAATAAAATAAAAACCAATCATATTTTAAATTAAATCATCTATAGTATATCTAATCCATTTTAAATGTAAATATTAAACTTTTGTATTTATTTACTATTAAATGAATATTTTCTAAATTTATATAAATAAATTTCCTTTAAAGAAAATAATTTAAAAGAATCTTATTTTAAATAAAAACCTTATCCGTATTTTATATCTAAAATATTTATAAGATATGTATCTTTTAAATTCAAATTTAAATCCAAATTTCAAATTCAATTTAAAATCTAATTTAAAATCAATTCAAATAAATATAGATATCAATTTTAAACAAACACATTATTAAATTATAAATAATTATCCTATTTAAAATCAATTTAAATACTCATATATATACACATTTAAACAATAATTATTAAATTTGAAATAATAAGTCTATTTAAAATCTATTTATATCTATATTTAAAAACAACACATCATTAAATTGTTTGAAAATAACACCATTGCCAATTTTAATTAATTTATAAAAGAGATTGTCACATTATAAATTCCTTGAAATTCCGAGATATCACATTCCTCCCCACTTAAAAGAATTTCGTCCTTGAAATTTAAAACAAAAGATAATCCAAAAATTTTATTTTATTTCAACCAATTCAAGCATACATATCAGCCATACACAAACAACCAAACAAAAAATTTCATCCAAACAAACAATTTATTCTATCAAACAACTCTAGCTATTCAGACACAGATCCAGATAAGCTTCCTAAAATTATCCAGAGTTTCCTAGGTACAGATATTGGAATACTCGCTGTACTGATCCAAACTATCTACGCCACTAAGTTACTGAGCATCTACTTATCTAGATCTATAATCTACACAAGATATCAGACCACAGACAAGATTGACTCAACAATCAAATCCTTCTGATCTGCTGGTTCCATAACCAGTGATGGATCATACACGTACTCCCTCAGAGATACGTGAAATACATTAAATCCCAGTCTTCCAAACTGTCAATTCAACCCTATAAGCCAAAACACTTATCCTTACAAGAACACAGAAAGATGCAATATACTTCGGAGCTAACTTCCCAGTCTTACCCAATCTTATTGCTCCTTCGATCAGAGACGATCTCAACAAAAACAAAGTCTCCAACTTCGGATTCCAAATTCCTTCGTCTTTTAACCACAAAACTCTTCTTACGATCCTGGGCTGCCTACATCCTTTCTGATCAGTTCAACCTTCGCTGATGCTTCTCGAAACAAACAGGATCAAAAACAACCCAACAAAAATGATCTTCTCAAGATCTACCCAAATCAAGAGCACAAACTCTACTTTACAATCCTCAGTAGACTTCAACTTACTTATCCTATCCAGAAAAGATAAAACAAGTGCACATGCCAATCTAGCCTTAAGATCCTGAAAATTACCTATAGAAACCCTCTAATCCAAAACACTGCAACTTCTAGTTGATTCTACTCTAAAACAGCTGCCACCTTACTCTGCTGCACAACTTTGATCTGGAGTAGATGAGAATGTTGTCGATGAACATGAGCACAGACTAGAAATCACATCCCAGAAAACATGGTTTCTCAGATCCATAAAGAGCAAACTTAGAAGTTCCATGCAATCCTGAGCTGCTCTACCGAATACTTACTCTTCGAGACATCCATCTACCCAATTGAATAATTGGTAGCTCCATGAACCAAGTCAGTACAGAACTCAATCTCTAATGCAGACAAACTTCTGACTTCCCTGAAGACATTCGAAAAAATCTCTGACAACTTCTATAACTCAAGAGAACACTCAAACTATCGCAAGCCAATTTTGTGATCCTATCCAATCCAATATCCACAGATACTATTCTCTCTTTACAAATCAGAATAGCTTATCCTTGACCAATCCATCGAAGAAATGGGTCCACTCTGCTGCTTCTGCATTCCACCTCTAGGAAACTTCTAACCCAAAAGATCTTCCTGCTGGCACACAAAACACTCCGAGCTGCACTGCTGACACACATACCAAAGACTCCTTAACCAAAACTTCTTTGATCCTCAAAATCAGATCAACCAATCTCCCACAGAACCTTGAGATGGACAGACATCTCCTCAAGAAACTCGGGCCGCAAACCAAACACAAACATCCTTCTGAACCTAGTCTCATCACCGATGTAGACATACTTCCTTAAACTTGTACCAAAGAAACATCTTCGGAAACATCTATAGTCACTGCATCTCACCATGCAGGTGCTCCTTCTTGAAGTTGCCAAGATACCATCACTAGCTTCTGCACATTCGACAGATCCAAACTCTCGAAAATCCGCTCACACGAGTGCGATTATCTTACACTTCAATGATGGACTCCGAACCTTAACATGTTTCTTTCAGAGAATGGTGAAATCCTTACACCATATTGCAAAGCTCACTTGAGACGGTATTGGGTCTACAGTCTCGACAAATACTCTTCCAACCTCAATACTCGGACTTCTACCATTGGTAGTTGTGCCACACACACCATTAACCTATCTACCTCTAGAACTTATATTGGAAAACCCGAACAGGTAATCCAACAAATAGGTAGAAATATATATATATATATATATATATATATATATATATATATATATATATATATTACAAATACGCTCTCTCAAGAAAGACACCACTCAAGAGCCTAGGTGTTCGCTCAACCTACGCTCTGATACCAACTGTCACAACCCATCTTTCATCTACCAGAAAGACGCATCATGATTAGGAAAGAAAGGGATAGAGAAGAGAAAAGATAGAGAAGAAAGAAAGAAACGACATTAGAATCTCAACAGTGGAATGAATAAATTAAATTAATCATATAGATATTACATAATATACAACATCTATCAGAGATTACACAGCTTATACAACACATACTAGATAGCTATAATTACATGTCTAGTTATTACAACTCAAAATACAATTCAAACAATGACTCAGAGATCAACACAGCGAAATACTTTATATCTACAAATGCTGAAGCCTCCTGCTCCATATCTCCTCCAGAGTTCGTCAAAAGCTAACCTGAATCCCTTGACTACTCATACATAACATGAGTGCCCAAGAGGTTAATAAAACAGAAAATAAACACTTGGGTCAGACATGGGTCTCGTGTGAGTAAACGGTTTAAAGTTGCTTAACTTTAGAAAATCCTTTGAAAAGAAAAGGTATCACGTAAGACTCCTCACACATAAACATGGGTAAGTTTTTACCTTACGCTAACCAAAACATTTGATAGGAAATCCAGTGATATTATAATAGGGTCGAGGGTTTTCAAGTAAATAAGAAATAGCTGAAATTGCTACATTCATTAAATTCCAGCATACTAGCCACAAAGTGGGTAATACAATCAAAACCGTAAAGGGCACGTAGGAAGAATGGGTTTCCACCAATGGCAGGGATACTGGGGTACCGCCCGTCATAGTACGGGGCCTAGATCACCGTACCGAGGATTAATCCCAATCTCCTGCAACACAAGGTCGGAGCCATCCCTTACTGGACAGTCTCGAATAAGATAACCTCGCGATTGTAGCTAACAACCTCCCACACAGCCGAATAAAAAGGGACTCTCGACAGGGGTAAATCTTATCCTACTTGGGTGCTACCCACTTAGCCTTGCCGCACCTCCCCTATTTTATCCATTCCCGGTTGATGAGGCTTGAGGCTACGATTACTTTTATAGAAAACATCTATCTTAGAATGCTTATCCACCTGACGATGTTTTGAAAGCATTCAATCCATACGATTTTGTTCCGAGTTCGAACGAAACCGAATATATTATCTCGTTACACCCTTAGAGTTAACGACAATAACCCTTGCACTTTGAATCTTCATCTTCACTTGAGATTCACGACCTATCGTTAATTTGGATCGATGTGGTTTTCGGATATCCAAATCGAAAAGCCCGATCCCGGTCTCATCGAAATCCAAAACAACATCTTTTAGGTCCAAGTTGTTTTAAAGTTAAAACAATTTGATTTATTATCTATATATGCACAGATAGATAATTCACATCATCACACAAGTAAATAATCCATATTGTCATCACAAATAGATAATTCACATCATCACACAAGTAGATAATCCATATTGTCATCACAAATAGATAATTCACATTATCATCACACTTCAACTAAAGCATCCATATCACGCAGCATCACTTATCTCATATCTGAGATCTCAAACCATTCAAGGCAATTAATATCATACATCCATATATAAGTAAGGATTAATTAATCACAGTATCTCTAATTAATTTAAAATGAATTAAATTAATAATTTGCATCCCTAATTAATTTAAAATAAATTAAATTAATTACTTACATCATATAAATCTTGCTTACATAACCATTAATTAATTACAAATCAATTAATTAATCACCATCTATTCATTCATCTTAATTAATCATCCTTGATTAATTATACTTGTAACGATCCCAGTTTTATAGACGAATTTAAATTTATAATTTAATTGGATTTTAGATATAATTATGGATTTGGTTGAATTTTTCAAATTTAATAAGAAATTTATATTTATTTGTTTTTGGATTTGACTTGAAACTCAAAAATGAATATTTTTAGTTGAATTTAATTATAAATAAAGTGTTTAAAATAAAATAAAAATACATATCAATATTGAATATAAGTGATAAGTGTAAAATATAAATAAAATAAAATATACGTTATACATTTAATGTTTGAAAATTTTAAAGTTTAGATAGATAAAAATAACAACATTGAATTCATTCATATTGTAAAGCAATAAGACAAGGTAACATAAAAGATCAAGTAACATGTTAATAAAACAAATATGTACACTTAGAAACAATACTAGAAATATCTCAGTACATAAGCACAAGTTTTTAACATATACTTACAAAATAAATAGAGTGCAATATAAATGCAATGTGAATAAAATATGAAGGTAGCCCGTAAGTGGTTATGCAAGAACAAAGTGAAACAAGAAATAAAATAAATGGCTGAAGTAAACAAATACATTCATATCTATAAATAAGACAAATGATAATAAATGCTAGTACCTCTAGCATACAAAAGCAAGAGTACCATAGCCTACAAAACTTAGAAAATCTTTGATCAAAGGTAATAAATAATTTCTAGTATAAATATATATAGCACCACTATCTCAAAAACATGTACAGCCGAGTTAAAGTAATGCAAAGGAAAGATATTGTATTTATGTTATATCAGTGATATCATCTTTTATTTCCGCTGTGTATTTATCATTTAATGGTGTTGCAAGCTCCCGCGATACGAAATCGATGTTGAATATTTTTAGTATCGCGGGAGCTTGCAACACCATTAAATGATAAATACACAGCGGAAATAAAAGATGATATCACTGATATAACATAAATACAATATCTTTCCTTTGCATTACTTTAACTCGGCTGTACATGTTTTTGAGATAGTGGTGTTATATATATTTATACTAGAAATTATTTATTACCTTTGATCAAAGATTTTCTAAGTTTTGTAGGCTATGGTACTCTTGCTTTTGTATGCTAGAGGTACTAGCATTTATTATCATTTGTCTTATTTATAGATATGAATGTATTTGTTTACTTCAGCCATTTATTTTATTTCTTGTTTCACTTTGTTCTTGCATAACCACTTACAGGCTACCTTCATATTTTATTCACATTGCATTTATATTGCACTCTATTTATTTTGTAAGTATATGTTACAAACTTGTGCTTATGTACTGAGATATTTCTAGTATTGTTTTTAAGTGTACATATTTGTTTTATTAACATGTTACTTGATCTTTTATGTTACCTTGTCTTATTGCTTTACAATATGAATGAATTCAATGTTGTTATTTTTATCTATCTAAACTTTAAAATTTTCAAACATTAAATGTATAACGTATACTTTATTTTATTTATATTTTACACTTATCACTTATATTCAATATTGATACGTATTTTTATTTTATTTTAAACACTTTATTTATAATTCAATTCAACTAAAAATATTCATTTTTGAGTTTCAAGTCAAATCCAAAAACAAATAAATATAAATTTCTTATTAAATTTGAAATATTCAACCAAATCCATAATTAAATCTAAAATTCAATTAAATTATAAATTTAAATTCGTCTATAAAACTGGGATCGTTACAATACTCTAATTACAATAAGTAATCAGCCTTTAATTGATTACACAAATTAATTATCCTTAACCATTTACTGCATTTAACCCTTAATTATTTCATTAATTAATTAACTATAATTAATTACATTAATCCTTAATTAATTATATTAATTACTTACTCCATAATGATTTATTATTGATTAATTAATCTTAATTAATCAACCTTAATTACATCTTTAATTAAATTAATTAATGATCCTTTAATTGCTTCTTAATTAATTATTAATCATATTTAATAATTAATCTTTAATCAATCTTTATTCATTAATCGATCTTGATTAACCACAATCAATAATTAATTATCCTTAATTAATTACATCACTTGATTAACTTTAAATAACTTTATTAACCAATTCTTAAATTAATTACACTAAGTAATTAATTATTAATTACTTTCACTAAGTAATTATCCTTCCTTATTACTTACACAAAGTAATTAATTATTAATTGCTTTCACTAAGTAATTATCCTTCGTATTAATTACACGAAGTAATTAAACCCAAAACTACTATCATTCTTCAATTAATTACATCCTGTAATTATCCTCTAATTACTTCACTAAGTGATTATACTTTATAAATTAGACTAAGTAATTATACTTAACCCATCATCCAATGATTATTTTAAATTAATAAGCTAATTAATTAACTTAAACTAATTAATTTTTTTAGTTACCCCAAGTAATTAATCACTTTAATTGCTTATATTAAGTAATTATACTTAAACAATCCCACTAGTGATTATCCTTAATTAATTAATCTAATTAATTATTAAAATTATTCACATTAATTAATTATTTAATAATTCCTATTTAATGATCTTTATTAACTATTAAAAATTATTTAGTTACTTCCTTAAGTAATTATTCTTTAATTAATCATTATTAATTACAAATTGATTAATTATTAATCACAAATTAATTAATCTCTAATTACTTAATAAATTAAGTGCTTTACTGAAACTTAATTAATCTTTGGTTACTTGATTAATTAATTTACTAATCATTAAAAATCTTCACTTATCTAAATTCTTAATTACAATTAATTAACCTTAATTAACTTTCACACTTAATTAATTTAAGATAATTCTTCTATCTTAATTCATATACTTAATTTACATCATTATATTTTATTAGAAAACGCTTTTGAAATCAATTTTATAACTGAAAGTGTATAACTTCTTTAAAACAAAACAATTTAAACATTTAATTTTAATATTTAAAACCTTTCAAACTTATCTAATAAAATTTTGATAAATAGTTATTCTTGAAACGTATTTACCATATCTTTTAGAATCCTTTTAAATATAAAAATTAGTTAAATACAATTATCCTTGAAAATAATTAAAACTTTAAAACCTTAAACTCCGTTAACAAATTGCATTTAAAACTTGTTTGTAAATTTCCCTTTGAAAATCATTCATTTTATTTCTATGAAAACAAATTTATCTTGATTCATCCCTTTTTAAGTCATTTTAGTTAATTTCAAAACTTGCACTACTATGATTTCCTTTGCCAAAAGAAATCTGGGTCCTGCTTATCTAAACTAACAACCAGGACAACAAGATCGACCCGTAGTCTAACACCAGAATTAACGAGACAACTCACGAGCAACTCTTCGTCTTTAACTTCTTCGAGACATCACAGCAAAATACGCGAGCACGTCCCGAGACAAGACCTTCTTCCCAAAACATCCTTCAACACCTGATATTCAAACGTGCATGGTGCACGTGTATCGATTCACCACCCTCCTCCGGCCATTCTTCTGGTCTCCGACAAGTCGGTAATGACCTCGACATCATCCACGACCATCTAGATATCGTGATTCCATCTCGACTCAAAGTTAAGTCTTCGGATCAAAATCTGGAGTCAACCTCTCTAGCTAAAACCACTCACCGGCGACAACCTCGCCCACCAAGTTCACACCCCTCTGATCCAAGCAGCGTCACAAGCCTATGCAACCGACCGACCACTCGCGAACGTTTCCGGTGCCTCCCAGGCAACCCACGACATCGCGAAACCAAGTTGCCCAATACTGGAAGTCGAACCCTAGTCTAGCTTTGCCAGGAAACTCCGATCGCCAGAAAAATCTCGAACTATTATTCTCGAGTTTTCCATGCCACCAACGTCCTCCAGACCAAGCCCCACCTCCCAAAGCTTTTCCGATCATCGACAGTCGACCAAAATCCAAATTCAAATCAACTCGACCTTACTCGATGAATATTAAGTTAAATCATGATTGTTTTTCCTAAATTCATCATTTACAAATACATTTCAGGTTATAAAATCAAAACTATAAATTATGAAGATTAATTTTTATCTTGTATTTTGATCATTACTGTATTGCTTTATTTTCGAAATATTTCCTAAATACAAAATCTTGGAACTATTTTAAAAATTCATATTATCATGTTTCAATCCTTTTTCTTTTATAGATCTAAGTCTAATACTAATTGGTTCGATAGATATAAATTTTGACATGGGTTTTGAAATCTGTTAAACAGAGAGATCACAGACCAATATTCACAGACATATATACAAATACGTATTCACATCCAAACATTCCTGTAAACATAATACTATATTTCTACAATATTCATCACAAGCATCAACCAGATTTAAAGCTGTTTTTAAATGCAAGGTTTACTTACCTTAGAAAGATGAACAGAGGCTTTGCTTTTGAAATAGGAAAGCATGAAAACTGGATTGAACTTTGAAGACTTGACTGCTTTGATTTGAAAACTGGAAAGTTTGGATTGCTGAGATGATTTTAAGACTTTATTTTCTTAAAACTGAAATACAGATTGCTAGATAGCTTGCTCGATAAACTATGCTTCAAGTTTTCTTTGCTTGAACTTTCGAAAAATGTTGTTGCAATCTTTTTGTTTGAGATGGTTGTAGACTTTAGATTTGCAAAAATGATTACATGGTTTTAGTTTGAGAAGATCACAAGGTTTTGATAATCCATGTTTGAAAATGAATTTGCAGATTTGTATTTGGGAATTTGTTTATAGGGTGAAGACAAAAATGTTTACAGGTTTTTTCTTTCTTCTAGTTTGTTATTCTTTACTTAACAAAGAAAAGAAAAAGAGAGATAAGGAGAGATATATTTATATAAATTTAATTTAGGTTTTATTAAAAATAAAAGAAAAAGGAAATAAAGCGACACTTTTCCTCTACCTTATTTAATTTGTTAACACGTGTAATTAAGATCACTTGATTTAATTACACTTGTAATTATTCATTTTTATTTTATTTTAAAATGATTTTTAAAAGTATTTTATAAAATTATTCCTAATTAATAAATACCTTTCTAAATAAATAAATGCTTTTATAATATTAAATAAATAAAACTTTTAAAAGAAAATAAAATAAAAACCAGTCATATTTTAAATAAAATCATATATAGTATATCTAATCCATTTTAAATGTAAATCTTAAACTTTTGTATTTATTTACTATTAAATGTATATTTTCTCAATTTATATAAATAAATTTGTTTTAAAGAAAATAATTTAAAACAGTCTTATTTTCAATAAAAACCTTATCCATATTTTATATCCAAAATATTTTTAAGATATATATCTTTTAATTTCAAATTTAAATCCAAATTTCAAATTCAATTTAAAATCCAATTTAAAATCAATTCAAATAAATATAGATATCAATTTTAAACAAATACATTATTAATTGTAAATAATTATCCTATTTAAAATCAATTTAAATACATATATATATACATTTAAACAATACTTATCAAATTTGAAATAATAAGTCTATTTAAAATCTATTTATATCTATATTCAAAAACAACTCATTATTAAATTGTTTGAAAATAACACCTTTGCCAATTTTAACTAATTTATAAAAGAGATTATCACATTTAAATTCCTTGAAATTCCAGGATATCAAAATGAGTTTAAATTCAAATGGAAATTGATTTGAATTTTGAAAGGGAATCAAAGTTAAGTTAAATTGAATTGAAATTTAATTAATTTAATGAGATTGGAAATTGAAAGTTAATTGGAAATGGAGATTGGGAAATTGAACAGTTTGACTCTGAAAACTATTTTCAAATAGATTGTTTTGATAAAAACTGTTTTAAATCTATTTTCCTAGCCATTTACTACACAACCTTTCTTTTTAAAACTCAAACTATCCTATACTTATTTTACAATTATTTTGAACACTAATTACTATTTTACATCTGTTTTACAAACTAATCACTATTTTATAACTACTTTATAACTAATTACTATTTTGAAATTATCTAACTATTTTACAACTATGTTATAACTACTTAACTATTTTATCTCTATCTTACAACTAATAACTATTTTTTTCAACTACTTATCTATTTTAAACTATTTCAAGCTATTTTCTAATTTTAAGTTGGTTAGAGTGCAAACTGTTTATATTTAATAACCTAAATGGAAATGGAAGCAATTGTGAATAAGTGAATAGAATCAATGTGAAGGTTAATAGAAAGAATATTGATTTAGCTAATAATAAATAAAGATAAATACGTAGGATATACGTATATTAGTCTATTCTCATAATGATTTTATCCAGATTCGAGCATAGAATTTCAAGATAGTATATCGATCCGAGTTGGGATTTTTCACTCAATTTTCGACGGCCAACCGTGGATATGGATTTTTGATTGTTGTAACGACCCAAAATTTCCAATACTGAAAATTCCAGATAGTTATGAAAAAGAAGAAAGAGATAGAAGAAGAAGAAGATCAGAAACATTAACAACTCATATTCGCACCGAATAAAATATAATAATAAATAATAATAGTTTACAAAAGAATTCTGTACCTGTCAAAATACATTTATAATACATCAGAGTTACACCTTTATACAGATACTGGATATACACAATCATCATGTATCAGATATACAACAATATAAATACAGCGAAAATACTCTATACGTTCTTGCCATCCAGCTCGCCTCCTGAGCACCAGAATGTCCCTACCTGAAAATCTATAATGCTCGGTCTGACCCGACCATTACATCAAAGTAACACCCGAGTTAGGTTGGAAACCAGCGTGAGTAAACCCATCTAACATGGAATACAAAGCATAAAACTTATATATAACCCGGGGTAACTCGAATCAATCTACAAATTCACAATATGTTATAGACATCGCTTATTTCATATATAAGTTTTCTAATTACCGAATTTAGATTAAATAGTCCAATTCACCTAAATCATTTCATTCTAGCCTATAGATTTTACATACAATCTATAAAAATTCGAATTGGTTTCGGGTATCTTCTAGTACCCTACCCCGGTCTCTTCGAGTCTCATGTCATCGTATCCTAGTTATCCAAATGAAATACACAACATTTCATATCAGAGATATCAACTCATTCAAAGCATACAATACCATTCAATCAACCATAAGCAAAGCTTGATCGCTACTGAAGTTAATTTAATTAATTCTAATTGAATTTGTAGCCTCAATCACTTAGGTTTCTTCACTTGTCATTAATTAATTTCAAATCAATTAATCAATCATCCCTTCATTATTCATCTTAATTAATCACCCTGGATTAATTATCCTTCAATTACATTTAAGTAATTATCTTTAATTAATTACACAAATTAATTATTCTTAAACCAATTCAATAATTAATCTTTAATTAATTCACAAATTAATTAACTATATTAACTACGTTAATCCTTAATTACTTATATTAATCAATTTCTCATAAATCACTTATTACTGATTTATTTATCTTAATAAATCAAACTTTAATTACATCATTGATTATACAATTAATGACTTCTAATTACATTTTCAATTTATCCTAATCCAAATTAATTACATTAAATAATTAATCATTAATTAAACCATAAATACTAATCACTCTTGATTTATCTCATCGTGTGACCATCTACCTTTTTATTTACTCCATTAAATAAATTAATTACTCATTAATTAATTATCTTAATTAATCTCTTGATTAATTACACAAAGTAATTATATTTTATTAATTACATTAAGGAATTACTTATCAAACCACCCAATGATTTTTCTAAATCTATTAAACTTAATTAATTAACTTAAACCTTAATTAATCAATTCAAACCCTTAACTACTAAACTAATTAACCCAAATCATTAATTAATTAAACTAATTAATTATCCATTTTAATTACCCTACTAATTTGATGAATCAGACATCATTAAGCCCTTATCAACATTAAAATGAAAACATTTTCTAATTTATGACTTAAGTTTAAGACAATTTAAAACCCAAATACTTCGAGTCAAACCACAATTAACTCGAGAACCAACCAAAACCAAAGTCACATCATCATCAGTGCACATCCAATCAATTTAATCATTCAACCAGTTATTTAAATTTAACCATTAAATTTAAATAAAAATCCAACAGAGTGAGATTTACTCACCTTTGCCCCATAAATTGGCAAAACCACTACATCCTCGATTTGATTCCACAATTATTGACCTTGTATAAATATTTATACAATTTATAAATATTTGAATTGATCGAACTGTTAATTACTACGTACTTTTTTAATTTAAACGATTTGGTTTTAAACAAATAATTTAATCTCACAAATTAATCACCTAAATAAATTATTTGAAATAAACCAGTCAATGAAAAAATATATATATTTATTTTCTTTGAAACTACACCTATAAAAATAATCTATAGGGGTTAAAAATCTGATTTTTATATAACATTCAATAATTTAAAACCCTTTTTTTGTCAAATCTTATATAAGCTTTTCTGCTTTACTGCATACCCATATATCTATCTATATATATATATATATATTATTAAATTCTGAAATATATAAACTGTGCATATATATACTTTGTTGTAGTGTATTACTATGTTTTTTTTATAAACTTCTGCATATATAGGAATTGAGTTAAATTAAAATAGGGCAGAGAAAAAGAAAACAAAAACTCACCTTGTCGTCGAGTATCGCCGCCAACTACCCAACCAACATCGTCGAGTTCCATCATGCAAACCCTAAAGCCACAAAACTCCAGTCGCGACCACCCAGTCGCGCTTGCGTTCGCCGTCCCAAAGCCGTGAGCCAAATACTCGTAGTCGAACGCCAAACTCCTCACCATCGAAGCGCGCGTGTGAGTACGAACCTCATCGCCACGAACCTTAGCGACTTCAAAATTGCGAGCGCCATTGCCTCGAGCTCGAGTTCGAACCGAACTCGCGATGCCGAGCCCTTCCTCCACGCTTGAGCTCAAAATCCCTCTTTTTTTGTTAGAACGAATGATTTTGTTTTGATTTCAATAAGATGAAGAATAGGTATACGTGATATAAAATTGAGGGAACGGCGTATTAGAGAAGGCAAGGTCTTTTTTTAACAGATTAGAATATTACTTAATTATAAATATCTCACTTTACCCAGCTCAAAACTTCGAACACCCATCGAGGCATGCTGCTAGGCGATTATATGGTTTTACCCATGTTCCGAACACAATTGAACGTGTTTCGGAACTTAATTCAGTCATACGGAGAAAATAGTGTTTTGCATCCAGATATAACATTAAATTTTCGATATAGATTTAAGTGCGTTTATATATCGTATGCTCACACAACAACTCCAAATACTATGAAAATTGAAATCCTATAATAATGCAATATTACGGACCTAATGAAACTGGTTTCGTCGAATTCCGAGACTATGCCTCGGAAGGCAATTTTTAAATATCGATTTAGACGATATATTTTTGAAATTGAACAAAACACTTCCAAATTAAAATTTAACACTTTTACTATCTTCAGTTCTATCAATATAAATTTTACAAGCCTTTAAATTATTTTAAACAGGTTTAGAATTTCAGATTCAACAATTTACCCAATATCAGTTTATTAAATCTAATAACTTAATTTCTATATAATAATAATATTTGAATTCAAGTTAAAAATTAACTTTTAAATATTTTAGAATCAATTAATTATTCCAATTTAATTTGTTAAAAATTCCGGGTCGTCACATTCCTCCCCCTTAAAAGAATTTCGTCCTCGAAATTACTAGTTAGAAAGAATGGTCCAATACCCGTTTACTTTTCCCCCAAAACCAACAGTTATATCAACTTGCCATAACATATTTTTATTAATGACCCACTATTACTTCCATAGTTTCTAGAAACATTATTTACTCCACATACACAAATTTAAATTTAAAATTCTAATTTAAATTATCACAACTTTCTCAAAAAAATTCTAACTCTCTAAATTTTCGAATTTTTTTGCCAGCGTCTCCTTTACGCGGCTAGCTGGGTACAACTACAAAATGCCTCTACGGGCTCCCAAATTCCAAAAGAAAACAAAAGGCCAAATGGCTGGATCAAAAACCCAATCAAATTTCATACAAAAATTTAAATACATACCTTTTAGTCGGAGAATTCAAATTATCTCCTAAAATCAAAACCAATTTTTCTTTCCCTTAATAGTACCTGCACATCTTACTTAGGCATAATATCCAATCATAACTTTTCAAATCATTTTATACATTTCCTTACATAGGTTTCATATCTATTTCAAATTAGTTTTCTCAATTCCATATGATTTCAATTTATCTTCAATTTTGAATATTGAATTTTATCCTCCATTTATAATTGATTCACATCATTATTTTAAATTAGTTTCATTCATTAATTTATTTCAATTTCCAATTTGAAATCGTTTGTCGTTAACAAAAATTTCCCAAAAATTTTCTAACTCCCAAAAATTTCGAATTTTTTTGGAAGAGTCTCCTTTGTACGGAGGAGCTTTTGCAATTTGACAAGAGATATAAACATATATACATCGACCCACACGGTCGGAAAAACAAAAACAGTTCATATTTCCTATTTTTATTGCGTAGGCGTACCTTTATTTAGCATTTTTAAGCAAGCGGCTTATTATTTAAGCAATTAGCGCAATCCAAACCCAGCCAAACGGCTTCACGGTACCTGTACTTACTCAATTTAAACATGTAAGCACCAAAATCATGTAATTTAACACATTTAACATATTTAACTAGCAAACATACAAGTTTTTATAAGCAATGCTGCTTAAACTATATTTATAAGCAACTTATAGGGTTCCGACTTAAATTTTTAATTGTTTACAACACAATTTGTTACGTTCAATTCATTTTTAAGTAAAACAAACTCATATTCACTTCAATTGATCTTAAAATCAGTTTATTTGCTTCTATTAATTCATAGAATTTTAATTACTTTTGTTTTACGTCAAACGACAACTATTTTTATGAAAATTCGGCTATATTTGCTTAATAGAGTATCCATTTTAGTTTATAACTACCTCAAATTAATTTCAACTCATCCTGTATTTCACTCCGTTTTATTTCTAATTTATTCACCAACCATTCACTACATTTCATTTCATTTCCGCAACTGTTCCATTCAAAACAATTTATCAAGCTTGGCATATTCAATACTTATAAATTAATAACCATTTCCAAATTAATTTAACCCAGACTTTTACGTTCTTTCACTTTTGCTCGAAGCCAAACTTCTATTAATTTTAAACTTAAGTTAATTTACTTTCTTCAAATTATTTCAAATTCATAACTTAAGTCCATTCTGATAACCCAATTCCAATTAAAACTTTGATTAAGTTTTTATTCAATCAGACTTCATCCATTTATTATTTAATTCAATTAACCCATTTATTTACCCCATTTTAAACTTTTAATTCACCTACTTAATCCATTTTCGAATTTATTTTATTAATACAAAGCCATTCTTAATTTATTTCTACTTACTTGGGTTTTGTTTGCAATTCAAACCATTTCTACTATAATTCACTTCCATTTCATTCGACAGCACTTCCCTAATATCTAATTTATTTGCAAATTTCGTTAAATATTATTCAAATCACACTTGAATTTTATTTATAATTCAAACCATCACTATTTCGATCCAACTCTATTTTATTTTTATTTTCACAACATCTCTTCTTATTTAATTCATTATCGAATCCAAGTCGAATTCTATTCACAATTCCAATTCATTTCCAAATTCCATTATTAACTTACAATCCATTTTATTTAACCAAGTTAAATTTATTAACGTACTCAATCAAATAATTATTTAGCTAATTAGCTTACTTTCAATTTTTTTATATCAATATTCGATTTTATTTCAAAAATCTCTTCACTAAATTTTCCTGAGTTCAATTTTTTTTCATAAATCCAGTTTGGATTTGGATTTTCTTTCATTTTTCAAAATTACAACATTTTTATTTTAAAATTTTAGAAATGCTTTTAAATTCACATAATACTATTAAAATACCTTTTTATAATAAAAAAATACTTCTTATAACTCGATGTCTCAACCATTCCATCCTTGTTCTTACAGAAATTCGGTCATACGTTGATCAGGCGTAGGACTGAAAATCTATAAGTACTTGGTAAACCCATTTCAACATCCAGTGAAAATACTTCGAAAATAACTTTATTGAAAATATAGAAAACAGTTTTTTGAAAATAGAGGAAATATCTTTGTGGGAATGCTTTGAAAATCATCACTCCCATTCATGGTCGCAGTTACATTCCAGGGTTACATTGTCATCGTAGCAAAAGTCCATGTAACTGTACGCACTCCACGCCCCTCGATTATGCCATGGAAGCCACAACAGATTGCAGTTACATTACAGGGTTACGTTGCCATCGTAGCAAAATTCCATGTAACTGTAGGCATCAGCGCCCCTTGATTTTTACTGTCAGAATGAAACCTCTCCACTCCTACATAGGTCGTAGTCTACCGATATAAATTCAAACGCAGACTGTTGGCTCTCAGCGACACACACGACTTCGCTATGTTACCATAGGTCGTAGTCTACTAATATTAAATCAAACGTAGACCGTTGGCTCTCAGCGGCACACACGAATTTCACTATGGTACTGACTACTCATAATCCTCAGAAACTAGTTTTGTCCGGACTCCTCACAGGATCAACTTTAGAAACCCCCTTGGGGCTCGAGGCAGCACCACACGGTGGCACTCTTGAGAAGTTCATTCCAAGGGATCGCCTTTTTCCCCAGAGCCATCATCAAAACACTTTATACTATACACATAGTATCTTTCAAATCATACACCTTTTATGATCTCATACAAAGCTCCTTTACACAAAATCGATTATCCCAAAATCAATAATTCTCAAACTAGGCTTTTCAAATTTCAATATTGATTTTACCCAAAAATCAAAAGCCTTTCCAAATCCAAAGGTTCCCAAAACCTTTCTCCAAAATCCTCATAAGATCCTTTCTATATATATACATAGATATATATAATTTTTAAAACTTTGGATCATTTCAATCTTGTATAAAACCCTTTTTATACTTCAAATATTTTCAAAAACATTTTCTTCTGGCTATAGATTTAACCAGGGGAGTTTTATCTTATATAACAAAGATATACAGCTTCATTTATTCAAAATCAAATATTCAAATTTGATTACTCTTTCCAATATCAATTTCATTCAAATCTGTACGATGTACACTTATCATCCGTACGCTATACCAATCTGATCGCTCACTCGATCACACAATTTCACTTCTGAACTAGTATCGTCCACCCGACTTCCTAGTGCAGACACAGGTCTGGTTTCTTGATTAGAAATCGTCATTCTCCTTACATAGCTATAACTATAATAGAGAATATCCAGAACCAATCAACAATCCATATCCAGGTTCGCCGTCGGAAATCGAGTGAAAAATCTCAACTCGGATCGATAAACTATCTCAAAATTCTGTGCTCGAATCTGGATCAAATCATTATGCGAATAGAATAATATACGTACATCCTACGTAATTATCTTCATTGATTATTAACTAAATTAATTTCCTTTCTATTCACATTTCCTTTAATTCCTATCCACATATTAACAATTGCTTCAATTTCATTGAATTATCACTTCAATTCTTATCTCAGTTGGGTATTTAATCAATAACTGCTTGAACTCCGACCAGTTCATATTTAGAAAATAGCTTGAAATTTTTAAAAATAGATAAGTAGTTGAAAAGTAATTATTAGTTTACAAAATAGCTGTAAACTAGTTAACTAATTGTAAAATAGTTAGAAAATAGTTAAATAGTTTCAGAAATTTTAGATAATTACAAAATAGTTGCAAAATAGTAATTAATTTGTAGAATTGTTAGAAAATAGTAATTAGTTTATAAAACAGTTGAAAATTTGTTAAATAGTTCCAAAAATAATCGTAAAACAAATATAAAATAATTTGGCTTTAAAAAGAAAGGTTTTATGTATTAAATAGCTTGGAAAAATAAGTTTATATTGAAACAATTTATATCGAAAATAGTCCAGAGTCAAAACTGTTCACTTCCCATCAATCCCATTTAAATTTCGACTGCAATTTAATTGACTCAATTCCAATTTGAAGAACTTCAATTCCCATCGAAATTTATTTAACCCCAATTCATGTTAAATCAATCTTGATTTCTTTCCCAATCCAAATCAAATTCCATTTTATTTTAATTCTGTTCAACTTTAATTACAATTTCAAATTGTTCCAATCAATTTGGACTAATATCAATTGAACTCACTTCAATTTCAAATCATTTCAATTTTATCCAATCCAAATTTTGCATTTAAATTTTTAAACTTATACATCTTCAATCTTTAATTCAAATCAAATTCAATTTGAATGAATTCAATTCCAATTTCAAATTTTAAACCATCTCGAATTATATAAATTCGAGTTAAATTCTCAGAGGTTGGTTTAACTTTTTAAACCAAATTAACTTTGTTCATTTAAAGTTTTTAAACAATTTGATTTCTGAGTTCTAATTCTAGAATTTCATTTTCAATTAATTTAATTTTAATTTGGTTGTATTTTTGTTACTACTTAATTCAATTCCAGTTCAAGATTTCAGTTCGGTTGTATTATATTACTTCTTAATTTAATTCCAGTAATTTAGTCCAATAATTTAACAACCAATCACCTTAATATTTATTAGAAGGAAATATTGCTTTATTTATCAAAATATTTTTTTATATAAAATCATTTAAAACCTTTATATAAGAAAATAACAAGTACGCGCTCATACACACAAACACACACACACACTCAACTAATCCTAGAGTACAACGGACACTATTTAATGAGTAATTCCCACCAGATCCAAGGTTCTCTCTTAACCTTTCAGCTCTGATACCAACTGTAACGACCCAAAATTTCCAATCCCGAAAATTCCAGATAGTTATGAAAAAGAAGAAAGAGATAGAAGAAGAAGTCAGAAACATTAACATCTCACATTCGCAGCGGATAAAATATAATAATAAATAATACTAGTTTACAAAAGAATTCTGTACCTGTCAAAATACATTTATAATACATCAGAGTTACACATTTATACAGACACTGGATATACACAATCATCATGCCTCAGATATACAACAATATAAATATAGCGAAAATACTTTATATGTTCTTGCCATCCAGCTTGCCTCCTGAGCTCCAGAACGTCCCTACCTGAAAATCTATAATACTCGGTCTGACCCGAGCATTACATCTAAGTAACACCCGGGTCAGGCTGGAAACCAGCATGAGTAAACCCATCTAACATGGAATACAAAGCATACAACTTCTATATAACCCGCGGTAACTCGAATCAATTTACAAATTCACTGTATGTTATAGACATCACTTATTTCACATATAAGTTTTCTAATTACCGAATTTAGATTAAATAGTCCAATTCACTTAAATCATTTCATTCTAGCCTATAGATTTTACATATCAAACTATAAAAATTCGAAGTGGTTTCGGGTATCTTCTAGTACCCGACCTCGGTCTCTTCGAGTCTCATGTTATCCTAACCCAGTTGTCCAAATGAAATACACAACATTTCATATCAGAGATATCAACTCATTCAAAGCATTCAATACCATTCAATCAACCATAAGCAAAGCTTGATTGCTACCAAAGTTAATTTAATTAATTCTAATTAATTTCTAACCTCAATCACTTAGATTTCTTCACTTGTCATTAATTAATTTCAAGTCGGTTAATCAATCATCCCTTCATTATTCATCTTAATTAATCACCCTGGATTAATTATCCTTCAATTACATTCAAGTAATTATCTTTAATTAATTACACAAATTAATTATTCTTAAACCAATTCAATAATTAATCTTTAATTAATTCACAAATTAATTAACTATATTAATTACATTAATCCTTAATTAATTATATTAATCATTTTCTCATAAATCACTTATTACTGGTTTATTTATCTTAATAAATCAGACTTTAATTACATTATTGATTATACAATTAATGATTTCTAATTACATTTTCAATTTATCCTAATCTAAATTAATTACATTAAATATTTAAGCATTAATTAAACCATAAATATTAATCTCTCTTGATTTATCTCATCCTGTAATCATCTACCTTTTTATTTACTTCATTAAATAAATTAATTTCTCCTTAATTAATTATCTTAATTAATCTCTTTATTAATTACACAAAGTAATTATATTTTATTAATTACATTAAGTAATTACCTATCAAACCCCCCAATGATTTTTCTAAATCTATTAAACTTAATTAATTAACTTAAACCTTAATTAGTTAATTCAAACTCTTAACTACTAAATTAATTAACCCAAATCATTAATTAATCAAGTTAATTAATTTTCCATTTTAATTACCCTACTAATTTGATGAATCACAAATCATTAAGCCCTTATCAACATTAAAATGAAAACATTTTCTTATTTATGACTTAAGTTTAAGACAATTTAAAACCCAAATACTTCGAGTCAAACCACAATTAACTCGTGAACCAACCAAAACCAAAGTCACATCATCATCAGTGCACATCCAATCAATTTAATCATTCAACCAATTATTTAAATTTAACCATTAAATTTTAAAAAAATCCAACAGAGTGATATTTACTCACCTTTGCCTCATAAATTTGCAAATCCACTTCATCCTCGATTTGATTCCACGATTATTGACCTTGTATAAATATTTTTACAATTTATAAATATTTGAATTGTTCGAACATTTAATTACTACTTACTTATTTAATTTAACTATTAATTTGGTTTTAAACAAATAATTTAATTTAACAAATTAATCACCTAAATAAATTATTTGAAATAAACCAGTCAATGAAAAATATATATTTATTTATTTTCTTTGAAACTACACCTATAAAAATAATCTATAGGTGTTAAAAATGTGATTTTTATATAACTTTCAATATTTTAAAACCCTTTTTTTTCAAATCTTATATAAGCTTTTCTGCTTTACTACATACCCTTATATATATATATTATTATTAAATTCCGAAATATGTAAACCGTGTATATATATACTTTGCTGTAGTGTATTACTATGTTTTTTTATAAAGTTCTGCATATATAGTAATTGAGTTAAATTAAAATAGGGCAGAGAAAAAGAAAACAAAAACTCACCTCGTCGTCGAGTATCGCCGCCAACTACCCAACCAACATCGCCGAGTTCCATCATGCAAATCCTAAACCCACAAAACTCCAGTCGCGGCCACCCAGTTGTGCTCGCGTTGCCATCCCAAAGCCGTGAGCCAAACCATCATCGTCGAACGCCAAAGTCCTCACCATCGAAGCGCGCGCGCGAGTGCGAACCTCGTCGCCACGAATCCTAACGACTTCAAAATTGCGAGCGCCATTGCCTCGAGCTCGAGTTCGAACCGAACTTGCGATGCCGAGCCCTTTCCCCATTTTTTTCCAAATTGGCCTGAGCTCAAAATCCCTCTTTTTTTTGTTAGAACGAATGATTTTGTTTTGATTTCAATAAGAGGAAGAATAGGTATACGTGATATAAAGTTTAGGGTACGGCGTATTGGAGAAGGCAAGGTTTTGTTTTAACAGATTAAAATATTATTTAATTATACATATCTCACTTTGCCCAGCTCATAACTTCGAACCCACATCGATGTGTGTCGCTAGGCGATTATAAGGTTTTACCCGCGTTTTGAACACAATGGAACGTGTTTCGGAACCTCATTCAGTCATATGGAGAAAATAGCGTTTTGCATCCAGATATAACATTAAATTTTCGATATAGATTTAAGTGCGTTTATATATCATACGCTCACACAACAACTCCAAATACTATGAAAATTGAAATCCGATAATAATGCAATATTACGGACCTAATGGAACTGGTTTCGTGGAATTATGAGAATATGCCTCAGAAGGCTATTTTTAAATATCGATTTAGACGATATATTTTTGAAATTGAACAAAACACTTCCAAATTAAAATTTAACACTTTTACTATCTTCAGTTCTATCAATATAAATTTTACAAGCCTTTAAATTATTTTAAACAGGCTTATAATTTCAGATTCAACAATTTACCCAATTTCAGTTTATTAAATCCAATAGCTTAATTTCTATATAATAATAATATTTAAATTCAAGTTAAAAATTAACTTTTAAATATTTTAAAATCAATTAATTATTCCAATTTAATTTATTAAAAATTCTGGGTCGTCACAATTGTTTTGGAAATTCTCTATCATAGTTAGGCTATGCAAGGAGAATGACGGTTTCTAATTAAGAAACCAGATCTGAGTCCGCACTTGGAAGTAGGGTGGACGATAGTAGTTCGGAAGTGAAATTGTGTGATCGAGTGAGCAATCAGATTTGATATTGCGTACGGATGGTATATGTACATGTACGTGCTTAAACGTAATAGATATTGTAATTTTGAAAGAAATGAGAAATGGATTTGAAAGGAAAGGTATTTGAGAAATTTTTTGGATGATTAAAGTAGGAGTTGGATATCTCTATTATTGAAATTCAATTTAATGTTATAAAAGAAATCAAGTTTGAATATTTGACTTGGCATAAATAAAGTATGTATACACACACACACACAGACACACACACATACACACACACACACACACACACATATATATATATATATATATATATTTGTTATACACGATAAGCTCCCCCATGTTGAATCTAAAACCAGAAAAAAGGGTTTTTGAAAATATTTGAAGTATAAAAGGGGAATTTATACAAGTATGAAGCGATTCAAAGATTTTTCAAAGACTATATATATCTGTATATATTGATGGTTTTATGAGAATGATTTTGGAAAAAGGTTTTGAAACCTATGGATTTTGGAAAGGCTTTTTATTTTTGGGAAAAATCAATTTGGGAATTTGGGAATTTAGGAATTTGCAAAGCCAAGTTTGGAACTATCGATTTGAGATATCGATTTTGTGTAAAGGAGATTTTTATGTGAATCATAAAGGGTATGATTTGATGATACTATATGTGTATAGTATAAGATGTTTTGAGATTGGATCTGGGGAATAAAGCGCTCCCATTGAAATGAACTTCATAGGAGATCCACGATGTGGTTCTGCCTTAAGCCCTAAGGGTGAGGCTCTAAATTGAATCCTAGGAGGAAGTCCGGACAAACTGACGACAGTGTAACTCGATGTCACTGCGATCTACTGCGGACCATAGCGGAAGTCGTGTGTGCTGTGAGAGCCAACGGTCTACGTTTGATTTTTCTGTGAGGGCAATGTAACTTCGGCAGACTGTGATCTATGAAGACATAGCGAAAGTTGAGAGGCCGTGAGAGCCTAAGTCTACATTGGGACTCAACTGATGTTGTCTACGACCTATGTAGGAGTGGTGAAGTTTCATTTGGCAGCGAAAATCGAGGGCGCTGATGCCTATATTTACATGGATTTTTGCCGTGATGGCGACGTAACCGGGGATGTAGCTATGATCTATGAAGGGTTCCATGGCGTAATCGAGGGGCGTGGATTGACTACAGTTATCTACGGGTTTTGCCGGGATGGCAACGTAACCATCGGGTTAACTGCGAACATGGAGGGGGTGATGATTTCCAGAGCATTTTTACCCCAAAAAATGTTTCCTATATTCTCAAAAATTGTTTTCTATACTTTTACAAATTTTCAAAAATGTTTTCCCGAGTATTTTCAGTGGGTGCTGAAAACAGGTTTACCAAGTACTTATAGATTTTCGGTTCTACGCCTGATCAACATATGACCGAATTTTTATATGAACAGGGATGAACTTATGGAAACATCGAGTTATAAAAAGTATTTTTATAAAACTATTTTGGCAATATTATATAGATTTTAAAGTGTTTTTGAAATTTTAAATAAAGGATTTATAGTTGAAATGGTCAAAGAGCATTATAAACTGATAACAATTATTTTAAAAAAATTCTAGCTTCGTTCCTTTTCAAGGACGAAAAGATTTAAAGGGGGAGGAATGTGATAACCCGGATTTTTGGACAACTGTTAATTGATAATTAACTGGATTAATTAATAGGAATACTGATTTATAGATTGAACAAATAAATCTGATAATAAATATTTATGTCTGGATAAATATTTATTCGATAATCTCCTAATATAATTATTTAAAATTGACAAATTATTCTTTTAGAATAAATAATAATTATGGTTTATATATATATAGATATATGTAGATTTTAAATAGAAAAATTATTATTCTCAAACAAATTAAATGTGTGTTTGTTAAATGTGTATATATATGTGAGTAGATTTTAAATTGAATTTGAATTTGAATTAGAAATTCAAAAGATAATTATCTCAAAATAAATGTAGTTTTAAAAATATATTATATATGATTTTGTTAGTATATGATTTGTTTTATATTATTTTCTTTAAAGGATTTTATTAATATAATTTAAGATAATGTATTTACTTAATAGAAATATATATAAGTTTTATAAAAATAATTTAAAATTTATTAATTCATGGAAATTACACATGTAAGTTAAATGTTTACAATTTAACAAATGTAGATGATTAACATTTGCAAATGACAAATGTTAGTAAATTAAACAAGTGTCAATCCTTTCTTTTTATTTTTTCTTTTATTTTAAAAATCATAAAATTAAGCTATAAATATATCTCTCCCTTCCTCTATTTCATTTTCTTACCTATGTTCTCATTTCCTAAGCAAAGAAATCAAAAGCCTATACAATAACAAACCTAAGAAAATAAAAACAAAAGCCTGTATACAACTCAAACTAGAAATGCATAAGCAATCAACTACCTAATTCAAGAGCAAATAAAGATTCAAATTCAATAGCTAGTTCAAGTTCCAGATCAAAATTCAAGCAACATTCAAAAAAACATTTCCAGTTACAGATCAAAAAGTCAGTAGCAGAGGGATGTTAGCAACTTTTAAATATGGGGATTTTTCTCTGTTCAACACAAAATGAGGTGAATAAACCAAAGCTTTAAATAGTTTAAAATTGGTGCATGTAGTAAATTCTTGAAGTAAGATTGTGATAAATGTTTTCATAAATGATTTCATGATTGTTTTAAGATGAATGCATGTGTATATGTATATATATTTGTGTGCATGTCTGTGCTTCAGTATTTTTGCTCTGTTCTTCATTTTGAGGTTGCAAATGGAATTAAAAAATAACTGCACTTCATCTGATTCTCTTCAAACTTCAAGAAATAAACAAAATTTGTTCGTTATAACAAGATATAAATTTTAAAAATATTTTCAAGATTTAATCTGAAGTTAGTTTTGAAATAAAAGAAGAAAAATAGTGAAACTTAAATTATATCAAAATCTGGATAAAAATAATTGAATAATTTATGAATATAATCAGTTGTGGTTTCAAAATCTATGATTTTTAGAAAAAGAATCATGATTTTTAAGCTTTTAAATCAAGAGAAATCGAGAGTTGAACGTGAATTGGTTTCAGCATTTTCCTGATGATCGGCGGGGTTCGAGATCTCCAAATCATGCCTTGAGGTAGCCGGAGTGTCGTGGGTCATGGGAAAATTGGTTTGTGATTTTTTCTGATGGCCAGAGTTGCTGTGCTAAGGCATACTGGGGTTCGATGGTCAGATAGGAACGACGATGTTGTCGAGGCTCGATTAACGTGGATGGTGAACCGGACTCGATCTCATGAGAGGGAATAGGTTCGTCGTGTCGTGACGCAATTTTGGATTAGACAGCATGAGTCCCGGAGGTCGGCGGTGATGGTAAGAGGAGGTTTTCCGAGTGGATGGGTTCTAGATTTTGGATCGTTGAGCTTGATTTTGATTTGCTGTCGATTTTGTTGTTGTGGGTGGTCATGTTGTTTGTCGAGGTCGTCGGCAGTTTGGTGAGGACCAAAGAGATGGTCGGAGTCGTGTAGTTCGCCGTGCACGTGCACAACGAAGCCTGGATGTCAGAGTTTTGGGAGAAGGTGGTTGTCTCGAAGAGGAACTCTAGGGAAGTCAGGTTTGGCTTGGGTTCGTCTTCATGTAGGAACGTGAGTGTTTTCATGTTTTCAGATTTAGTTTTAAAAAAGTTTTAAACTTAAATTAAAACTATGTTTTAAAAAGAAAAGTGGATTTGTCTCGAGTCTGGGCTCGAGTGTGTTTAGGTTGAACCCGAAGCAAAATTTTAAACAGTTTTTAAGTTTAAATAAAAGCAAGTTTTTAATTTTAAAATAAATCTTGTTAAACCTTTTTCTTAAACAAATTTCTTTTATGTATAATAAATGTTTTATTTAACATTTGATTTAAAAAGTGATATGATTTGTTTAACTTAAATTTGTAAGTTACTTTAAACTTAATTTAGAAATGGAATCAAGTGTTAATTAAAAAGATAAAATGTTTAAAATTTATATATAATTGATAATTAAGTAAGTAACAAGATAAATGGTTTATCTTAAAAGTTAATTAAGGTTTTGATGATTTAAGATTAATTAAGTTAATTAAGTAATTAAAGAGTAATTAATTAATTTAATTAATTAATGATTAAGGATTAATTAATTAATTAGAGATTAATTTATTGGTAATTAGAGATTAATTAATGTAAGCAATTAGAGATTAATTACTTAAATGATAAATACTTAATGTAAGCAATTAAAGGATTAATTTATTAAAGGTTAATTAATTTAATTTTGTAATTGGAGGATAATTAATTAATAATTAATGGTTAATTAATTTGAAGATGATTAACCAATGGGATAATTATTTAATGGAAGTAATTATGGATAATTAAAGGATTGATTAATTAAGGAAATTGATTCAAGGGTTAATTAATTTACATATTAATTAAAGGTTAATTAATTGAGGATAATTAACCAATGGGATAATTACTTAATGGAAGTAATTATGGATAATTAAAGGATTGATTAATTAAGGAAATTGATTAAAGGGTTGGTTAGTGAATGTGATTAATTAAAAGATAATTAATCAAAGTAAGTGATTATAGAATAATTAATGTAATAAATTTAAGGTCAATGTAATTAATTATAGTTAATTAATTAATGAGAGTAGTTAGGGTAAATTAATGTGAATAGTTAAATAAATTAATTTATAAAGGCTAATTAATTATGATGGATAATTAAGGGATAATTAATTAATTGGTTTGTAATTAATTAATGTTAAGTAAGCAAGTTTTAAAAGTGAATGAAGTAATTAATTTAATTTATTTAAATTAATTAGAAATGGGGTGACTAATTAATCTTGCTTATATATGATTAAGATATATTGAATGCTTAGATTATTTGATATCTCTTATATGTGATTTGTAATGATTTGTGATATGATATGTTTGAATTGAACTGGGATAATACGGACTGTCTATCTATGATGAATTGCTATGTAAATCTGTAATTCTGGATATTAATAAAATTGTCTTAAACTTAAACAGCTTCGTTTTTAAGATGATATTGGATTCGAAGAGACCAGGGTCGGGTATGTGCAAATACCCAAAACTACTTCGATTGGTAATTTTCAGTAATTCATTAAATTTGTTATGTGAAATCAATAGGCTGGAATGGGATAATTTAAGTAAGCTGGACCATTGAAACTAAGTAGTGGTAATTAGGAATGGATTTGTGAAATATGTATTTGACTGTAACAAGTTATGATCTCGTAGTGAGATACGAGTTACCCCGAGTTTTAAATAAGTTTATGCATTAGAATTTCATGTTAGATGGGTTTACTCACGCTGGTTTCCAACCTGACTCGGGTATTACTTTGATGTAATGCTTGAGTCGGACCGAATATTACAGCTTTTTAGGTTAGGACGTTATGGAGCTCAAGAGGTGAGCTGGATGGTAAGGATGTATGGAGCATATTCCGTTATGTATTTGGGATTGTTGTAATATTAGTCTGGGACAGATTAATATAACTATCTAGTCTATTTGTAATTGCTTGTTACTCTGATGTATTGTTATAAAATCGACAATTACAGCTTTCTTTGTACAAATGCTATTATGTGATATTATATTTTGATCCGCTACGAAATGTGAGGTTCTGTGTTTTGTTTTCTGTTTCTTCTTCTACCTCTTTCTTCTTTACCCTAACAATCTGAGATTTCTGGCGTTCGATTGCTCGGGACGTCTACAGTGAACGTATGAAGGTCAAATTTTCAAGGTTGAAAATTTCGGGTCATTACAATATTCTTTTATACACCAGTATATACATATACATATACATATACATATACATATACATATACATATACATATACATATACATATACGTATACGTATACGTATACGTACACATACACATACACATACACATACACATACACATATACATACATAAATACATACATACGTACATACATATATATTAGAAAGCCTTTGTAAATTTACGCATTATTATTTATAAATACGATTTAAAAGCATTGGTTCAAACCCATTTAAAAGCATGATTAATAATTAAATATAGCAGGTACATATTTATAAATATGTTCCAAATACTCTTTTAAAAATATATATGCATACTTGAAATAATTTGGAAAACGTTTGGATTAGAAAATACCTTTTTAAAAGCACCGGCATAGAAATGAATAATAAAATGTGAGTGTGTCTTCATGAATACATAATTGTATTTCTTCGGTATTATATCATCAATGGAATTCATCGGTTTAATAATTTACACTTAAGAACATGCATCCAAATCATCACAAACTAGGCATTAGAAATAAAACACAAGACATCAAAGATCAAATAGGAAAACAGGTGGTCGAACCGGCATTCAGGAAGGACGAAACCATCACCAAAGGCTCTACCCAAGTGCGTAACCAATGCACCAGTTCACGAGAACTGATCCACTAGTTGCATCGCATGGACGAAGCCCAAGGTGAATTTTGTGCCTCCAGGTGGTCCGTCAATGGGGTTTTTCGACGGTGGATGCTTCTAACTCCTAAGGCACTATTTCTAGTGACATGCAAGCCTATATTCATCAACATATCATGATTCACATGATCATATGGCAAGGGTTTCATCAAAATAGCAGGTAGCATAACTGAAATATGTAATCATCTTGAGAATTAATGATCAATTCAATAATAATTCAATCAAACAATGAATTTGGCAAATAATTTCTGAATTAGAAATATTTGTGAGTATACATTCACCTTTCTTCTTGTATTTGTTAGTGAATAATAGTAGCAGGCTATTGTTTCAACCCAAACAATAGAAGTATTTCATTAAAATAGCAAATGAAACCAAATTCTACAATCTATAAATTGAAATAAATCTCTAATTAGAAGAGAATAGGGTTCCAAAGTTTTTACCTTAATTAATAGCTTCAAATCAATCTAATTTGCAAGAGTACTTGGTTGGATATGGATTCTAGGTTTTGAATGAGGAATAAGTGTTTTCTTTTTGTTTCTTGATTTTCGTTTATTGTAAACCAGAATAAGTATAAAAGCAGCGTACAGGAATCAGTATTTGAGAAATTCTTCTCAAATCAAAATAGCCTATTGGGTTTTGGGCAACACTAATTAATTTACAACCCAATAATTAAATAAATGATTATATATTCTTAAACTTGAATGGATTTACGATCGAATACTAAGTGTTTAAAACATAAATCAAAATAAATAAAAGTAAAATATGACTTCTTAAATATTTATAAAATGAAAAGTGTCTATGTATTATTAAAAGGGGTTTAATATTTTTTTAAAACATCTTTTATAAAAAAGATATAAAACAAATATATATTACATAATAAATGGATTTATTTATATATTAAATAAAAGATTCACTTCATATATTAATTCATCAATATTATCAAACTTTAGAATTTGCATTCTAAAGAATCCATTTATTATTTAACAAAATCAAATTTCTTATTTAAATTTACAATTTAAATCATTATTTTATTTTTTAATGAAACAACAAAAATACATGGTTGTTATAGACTCCCCCCTTGAATAAATTGTGACCCCACGATTTCATATTCAAGAAAGTCTATAACACATTTAAAGTTTAGTAATGCTTATTTACTAAAATTTTAAAGTTCAACCATCATACATCATACACAAATCATTCAGGTACATTCAACAACCATGTTATTCTTCTAAACACAGTGCATTGCTTTATCAAAATTTTGTTAATAATAGCCCAAATAGAGTGGAAAATATTTCTTAAACCTCTATCCGTTATTATTATATTTAAGAAAATAAAATGTATGCTTAACTATTATTAGTAAAATATAATATATCCCCAAACTGAAAACTCTTCTATTTTCTAAATCCTTTATACAAATCTATGTTTAACAAATAATAGAAAGCATAATCTAACAAAACTTATAATATAAAACTATTTCCTTACATTTATAGCTTCCTAAAAAGAAAAAGTTTATTGAAATCGGATCAACAAATCAAAAGTTATGATTAAAAGAAATATAGGTTTTAGCTAAGGAATTTTGACAAGACAGAGTTTATAGCTTTGTTTAAAACATGAATATGACCAACGAAATTGAAAAATATTGAAAAGTGATTAAAATAAAAATTATTCCTTATAGAATTATCTTTCTAGCCCAAAAATATTCATAAAAATTGGATTTACCTATCAAAAGATATGTCATTTTTATTTCAGCACCTTTTAAAGAAATTCTCAACAACAATTTATTTGGAACTTTTAATTTATTCCAATTTGAAATTTAAAACCACAAGTATTCTTAAGTAAAAATTCTTTAAGATATAAAATATACTTAGATTTTACTGTGTCTCAAAGTCTCGTTTAAGTATTTAGGAAATCTGCATCGATCCGTGTGCACCCACATCGACCAAGATTCTTAACCACTCAATGGATAATTCGATGCTTGAAATAAATTCTTAAGGCTATTCAATTATTTTATAAAATAATTTTCATAATTAACTTTCCTTCTTAAATCATATAGTTTCGTACATGAAATTATATATATTTTGAAATCACACATACACTTAGCTCGTCTATCATTAGCAACCAAAATACTTCATTTATTCATTTAATTGTTGGTATATGTTAAGTTACTTAAGTATATGTATTTTTTTTTCTTCTAATACCATTTAAATTATACTATACATATACTTTATTCATCATCCAAATAAAACCAATAATGTAAAATACACATTCATCATAAACAACCAACCAATCATTTATAGTGAAAGGCCATCTACTAATTTTTCACCATGCAACAAAATACTTACTGCTAGATCCTATGAAAAGGAGCTAACATCCAATCATCCAAAGAAATAGCACTAACATCTCTTTCAACATGGGTGAATAAAAATGCCTATGTTGATCGAACCTAAAGATAGGATCCTAAGAAGAAGAAATCCTAGGAATGGAAGAAAGAAAGAGAGGCCACCTAATTCTAGTCAGGACCTTCAACTTCTTTCATAGGTGCAAGTGGACAAGCAGAAATTAGATGACCTTCCTTCTTTCAATAACAATACATCTTATGTCTGGGGTAATTCTTGACGAAGTGATCCTTGGATTTGTAGTTGAAACACTCACCTAAAGCATGCGTTCTTTGCCTCTTTATTTGAAACCTCGGATTTTTACTTATCTTACGGTGCCCTCCTATTATAGTTGAATTCCTTCTTTGGTTGATGGCCTACATTGCTACTAACCTTCTCTATCTTTTTAAATCTAAGTGCGCTATCCACTAGCTTCTTAAATGAAACCTCAAGCCGAGTCAAGAGTGCCTTCCTCAAAGGCTTTCTTAATCTGTATACAAACTTCTGATTCTATTTAAGAGGTGTACCAATAAGTTCTAATCCATAATTAGATAATGACTTGAATGTAGGCACATACTCTAAAACTAAGGAGCTTCCTTGCTTCAGGTCAATGAATCTTTGAAGTAAGGTTGCCTTCTCTGCTTTTGGCATGAACTTCAACTCAAAAAATGATCTAAACTGCTCCAACGTCAACTTTGCCTCTTCTATCTCTACCACTGGTACGCCGTACCAATCTAAAGCCCTTTCCTATAGCTTATTCGATGCTACCTGAACTCCATGAGTGGCTAACAACTCTATATGAGTGAAGATATGCTTGCATGTCTTCAACAATGCCTGACCCCTATGATTACTTCAGCGCTAGTAAACTACTTCCCTCCAAGGTAAACAAAATCACTGCACATGTTGGGCGAAACTTGATTGGTGAATGGGAGGATGAGTGGTTGCTACACTTGAGGCCGAATAGTCTGGACTAACCCTAAAACCTACTGGGTAGTCATGAATACTCCATTCTATATGGGAATGCTGGACAGTCCCGAGTCAGAACGAGTATTCCTACCTCCAGCCATATCTCGCTCCTGCCACACATGAGATACAACATCATAAGTATAAGAGAAAAATAATACAAATATGTTCCTATAATATCCCTTTCTACTATACATTCTACTACTAGAAAGAGTAACATCTACCCTACACACCCAAGGGAGGGGACTCTAAGTCCATCTAGGCCAAGATTCGTGATTCTCGTATCCTATATTGTTTTGAACCTTACTCTGTTACCAACTACAAAGCCCCACCTTTATGCCATCATTAACAAAGGATATTAAAAAGTAATATCATCTGCTGATGTAGAGAATAAGGCTGTTTAGGAGTGAATATCCATAATATTGCATTGGGTGAGTACGAATGTAGTGAATATGTAAATTTGTTCTTTTTTGTAAAGAGAAATTCAACGAATACGATCTAGGCGCAAAATAATAATAGTGGCATGTTTATGATTTAGAACAATATGAAACATCATAGATACAAAATCATAGATTCCATTGATAAAGATAATAGAAGACATATCATATAACATAAGTGAGCCAACAAAGAAGTGAATCCAACTCACAAAATACATACACTATAACTAAGGTACATCATCAAGTACAACATGAGTATACATCTCAAACAAAATACATATATACATAAGATAATATCTCAAAATGGATTAATGACACATACTGATAACTAGCATAAACTTCTACCCAAGCTAGCGCATGTTCAAAGTCAAAAGTATTTGCACCTGTCTAGTCTCGGCCTGACCCAAGAATTGAAATAATACTCGGGTCAGACTATGTCTAATTATCATAAAAGGTGAGTCCTCAATAATAATAATGAACTTGGATAAACATCAGGCATAAAAGTTCATATATTACACATCACTAGTCAGCTAATACTTTATATAAAACTTCATGCCTTAAGGTTAAGTTATGCTCATTCAAATAAAAAATTATTAATTTGAACATAGAAATTCACAATCATAAATTCAAGAAAGCGAAAAGCACTTCGCAAGTCAATAATTGTCGTTGTACTCTTCAAATGTCAATAATTCGCGAGTCAATAATTCGCGAGTCGATAATTGTCGTCGCACTTCGCAAGTCAATAATTCGCGAGTCGATTATAAGACAAGTGCATTGCAAGTCAACATTAGATACGTGCACATCACTCATCGTAATTAATAGCTTGCCTAATGGACAAGTCTGAAAGTGACTACTGTGTGGCTAGTTACCACTTAGGATCGTGTAATATGGAATGAATTATAATCTAAATGCAGAAACAAATAATAATAGTGAAGTAAATAAGAGTAAGCACACCAGGAGTTTATATACTGGTTCCAACTTCCCATTCTACGTCTAGTCCTAGACTTCCCTCTAGAATTTCTCACAATATCCCTTCACTTAACCCGGAGGAATAAATATACAACACCTAAGCAACTGATCAGGATTTTTCCACCTCTAACAGCCGAAAGAGGACTTAACCCGCATGAACAACCGAATAGGACTTCAACAGTTTTAATAAAATTTCTTCGACACTTTGTGTTCTTGTTAACACAGATTTGTCTTTGATAGTACAACCTTCCTATAATCTTTTCCTCAAGTATATATGTGTGTGTAAAGATTTAGAAAGGAGAATATTGATTTGAATCGACGAATAAGTTAATTGATTTAGAGATTCAAGCAATATATGTAAATTGTGATTGCTTTTCAGAATGCAGAGATAGTAAAGAGTATGATCAGAAAAATAAAATGAAATTAGGTGATTTGTGAAGTGAATCTTATGAGTTTATATAGTAGATAAACAGCTGCAACCATTCACGAAGAGTTCCAACCAAAAGAAGCAACCATAACTCTTCAATTTAGATCGTATCTCTTGGCAAATGGAAGTGTCTGTTCAAAAAAATAGCTGTTGGAAAAGTTTAGTTGACTGACCTAAAACGACCAGTCAACTGAAAATTCAAAATTGGTGCAAAACTGAGTGTTCTTGTGCAACTGAGCAGGTTCATTCGACTGGTCATATATGTTCAGTCGACCGACCTGACTGTCAGTGCACAGTTCACATAAATTTTGACGAATTTGAAGCTTAAAACAACTTTGATTTGTATGGACTACTTGAGGATAGATTTTAACAATTCTAAGACTAAAAACTTTGACAAATAAACATACTATACTCAGTTTTGTAGTCTTGTCTCCTTTGTAGTTTTAACAGCATATTTCTTTCTCTTTTTGTCACTAGTCCATAGAGTATTATTCACTAATTTGTTCAAGCTCTTTGTCATGAATCAACACTTATGATTCAACATTCTCCCCCTTTTTGATTGATGACAACCTGTTACAGATGATACGATGTTTTGAGAAATATATAACGCGAGTTATATATATCTCCCCTTGAATATCTGGCGATATATTTAATCTTGCAAGAAATGGTTAGTCGTACAAATTTCTCCCCCTTTGTCATCAACAAAAAGGAAATAACAAGAATTCCATTATTGAACTAACAAAAAAATTACAATCACAGAAAAAATGTATCAATTTTTTTTGAGCTACATATACAAGCTCACAGAAATAAAATGTTTGGAACAAATAGATAACTTACTACTACCAAGAAACAATAATATCAATCAAAATCAGACTCTATTTCTTCTTCTTCCACTTGCATTGGAGCTTTGCCTTTGGAAGAACTTTCCACAAACTGTCTGCCACCTCCATTTCTGCTTGTGTCGCAACTTGCGTTCTTCTGATGTAGACCAAGTAAAGCGATGAGCTGGACGTTTACCCAGATCACGATGTGAAGTTTCAATAGCTGTGGAATAGGAACAAGATATCGCATCCCATAAAATCCCGAAGAAGCTTTTAATTTTGTCAATTTTCTTGTCGGGATTTTTTATGCGAGAATCCAAAATGACTTGATTTCGCACAATTAGATCAATGGATTCCTAAGTGCTTTAAGATGGGGTTGGTGTTCGAATGTCATCTCTTGGTTGTTGTTGCTGTGGAGTAGAAGTTTGTTGGCGATGTCATGATTGCTAGTCTTGAAAATACATGATAGATAGAGGTCTAGGAGGCAATTTCATTAGACTAACTGTGCGGCTATTTAGAGTTTTAGGAATTAAAGTATCGGATTCCGAAATGGGAACTTGGAGGTTCATAAGTAGCCGCATAATATATTCTCCATAATAAATGATTTTCATATGATCTTGGTTAAACGAAGAGAATTCATCTAGAATAAGCTTAGGCCAATTTATGTGGACTTCTCCCCAAATAGCATATAATGCCTAAAAATTGTTTGGATATACAAGCTCATAAGAGTCAATACGAGGAAGAACCGTGTGCATTAAGGCTCGATGCACAATTCTATATGTAGGATGTAAGGCGATAGATTTAAGTTCAGTCATGTCATCTTCCAAAAACCGATGACTTACTTCACCTTGTTCGCCTATAGCAACGTTTAATTCTTCCAATGGAATACCATCAGTTGGAGTATAGAGAATGTGACCAATTCTATCTAAAGACAAAAATACTTGTCGACCGCAAACTAAACTCCAAATGCAGTTATCACGATTACGTGGATTTTGATGGCTTAAATTCAAATTTGCATAATTTTTTTTACCAAAGTATGACTAATTTTGAGATTATTTAGATTATGGTTAGGAAGCGACTCTAGACGGCTTCTCCTTGCAAGCTCTTGAATTCTATATGGAGCAAAATCGGTAAACACAACAAAAGAAACTTCGAAAAGCGTGCTTCTTTCATTTTGTTCCATCTCTGGACGACTGTAGGATCACAGAGCCATTGAGCAATTTGGGAGCCAATTAGCTCAAAGGAGGAGGTAGAGGCATGTCTTGATCTTTTTGGTTGACGTGGATCCATTAAAAATAATAATAGAGTAAAGTAATTTGAAAATTTTTGGGAGCTAGGGTTTTAGAAAACTGAAGTGAGAAGGTAAAAGTGAAGAGTGAAAGAGGAGATAGTGGGTTAAAGGGTCTAAAAAGGTAGGTGGAATAGTTATTTTTTTTTTCAGATTGACTTTCAGTCAACTGGTCGCATATCGTCAGTCGACTGAGTCATATCCCGAAACTCTCTGTTTCAGATTCAGTCGACTGGCCATATTATTTTAGTCGACTGAATATAGGCTGAATGTTTCTTTTTTATGATTCAGTTGACAGGCCATATTCGTTCAGTCGACTGAATATAGTCTGAAAGTTCTCTGATTTTAGATTCAGTCGACTGGTTGAATATGTTCAGTCGACTGAATTATCTTCTTTGCAACATTTACAGTATATTTTATATAAAAAGAATATATTCAATATATATAAATAATGCATACAAAATAGGAATGAAATTAATTAAAAAAATATTGAAAGAAAATAAATTATTTGGATGAAGGAGCGGATAGAGACTTCGAGTTGTCTGGTTCATCCTTCGTCTTCTCTTCATATGTTTTCAATGGTGACTAGCAATTACCGTGCTCTCATGAGTCCAGAGAAACAGGTGGAGGTTGTGATGACTGATCCCATGGATTTCGAGAGGAAGAGGGTATAGGTTGATGAACCGCAGATGAAGATGACCCACAGAGTCTCCATCCTAGTTGCTCCAGAAAGCTAAGACATCTTGAATTCATCTTCTGTTCATAGTACATCTCACGTTGAATCACTACAGATTCCCTCTGGTAATGATGTAAATCATCAATTTTTGTTTTTGTTTGAGGAGAACCAAAGAACAGAAAACGTCATGCTTTCTTTTTTTCGGAAGTATGGCCAGTGTGATAATTTGATGGTCTGTCCGGTTCATGATTTGGGGTAGGTAAAGTTGATGAACCAGATTAAGGTGTTGAGAAGTCAATAGAAGAATATGCGGAGCCATTATATGAGTTTTCTTGTGAAGACATTGTAGTAGTAAGAAAATGATTATGATTGAAGAAAATATGATGGAAAGATAATAACAAAACTCTAGAGATATATATAAGAGAAAAAGTAGTTAAAGGATGATGGATTAACGTATAACTTGAAAATTAATTTGAGGATGAAAGCAAAACACAAATTTTGTGGCTGAGAATTGTTCAAAAGACATAAAAAAAGACAAGGAGAAAATTATAATAGAAGTAGTTATGAAATAGGAAACGGTCAAATTGCAGAGATAAAAGATTACCAAACTCAAGGTGCTGAGTTCGAGCACCAAAAAAGTATTTTTTTTTTTTAAATTACGTTAGAAAATTTACAATTATTTTGAAGAAATTATACCTAGTTCTCTTCTTAGTTTTATAAAACAATTTTCATTTAGTGGTAACTGATTTTTAGAATTTACAAATTCTAAATTTATTATATCCTTCTTAATATTATCATGAAGAAAATGATGACAAATGTCAACGTGTTTAGTTTGTGAGTGATTGACAGGATTTTTAGATAAATTTATTGCACTGGTGTTATCATAATATATTATAGATTTATTTAATTTTATATCAAAATCTTGTAATGTTTGTTGCATGTAGATTACTTGAGCACATTCTAAAGCTGTAGTGTGATAACCCAGATTTTTGGACAGCTGTTAATTTGTAATTAACCGGGTTTAATTTATTAAACAATGATTTATTAATTTGAAAAAATAAACCTGATAATATATATATATATTTGAATGTGTATCTAGATAAAGTAGAACTAATAAATGCTAAATTATAAATATTTGGATAAATATTCATTTGATAATCTCCCAATATAATTAATTAAAAGGGGCAAACTTATTATCTGCAAACATAACTATTATTTTCAAATTTAATAATGTGTTAGTTTAAAGCAATATATATGTTTAAGTAGATTTTAAATTGGGTTTTTGAATTTGAATTTGAATTTGGAATTCAATATTTGGATTTGAATTTGAAGGGTAATTATTTTCAAATAATTGGATATAAAAATATATGAATAAAGTTTTCATTGGGATATAATTTGTTCTATATTGTTTTTCCTTAAAAGAAATTTATTTATATAAATTATGAATGTATTTATTTAAATAGTAAATAAATACAAAAGTCCTGTATTTACATTTTTGAAGGGATTAAATACACTATGCATGATTTTATTTATGATATGATTGGTTTTATATTTAATTTTCTTTTAAAGGTTTATTTTTATAAATTTACAAAAGCACTTATTAATTAAGAAATGTATTAATTAATTAGGATATTTATATAAAAGCTTTTTTAATCAAATTTAATAAAATAAATAAAATTGTGTAATTACAAGTGTAATTAAATCAAGATATAAATAACATGTGTTAAGAAATTTAATAGGATGGAGGACAAGTGTCACTCCTTGTACTTTATTTTATTTTTTCTTAATTTTTGTAAAATCACAAATTAGTTTATATAAGCATACCTCTTACCTTTCTTTTTCTCTTTTGTCATTTCATTTCTAGAACAAAGGAAACAAAAAAATCTCAGATCTAAACTGGAAAAAAAATCAGTAAACACTTTCACAAATCAAAACACAAATCCCTGTGATACTATTTTTTCAAATCAAAAGACCCAGAAACCTGTAACTCGTTTTCTAAGCAAGCTTGTCAATAAATTTTCAAAGCAAGCCTGTAAACTAAAGATACAAGTTCCAAATGCAACCTGGATTATCATAAAATCAGCAACAAAATAAAGCTTCAACCAAGTTTTTCAAAGCTCTCTGCAATTCAAAGTTCCTATTTCAAAAATGCAACCCTCTGCTTTTTCAAGGTGAGCAAACAATCATCTGATTTAATTTGGTCTTGTGATTAAAAATGGTAGTTATGTTTGCATGGATAGATTAAGTGTTTGTGTGTATATATTGATAAGTTTTAATCATTGCATGCCAGTATAAATGAATATATAAGTCTCTGTTTGAATAACAGAAACATACACATTCAAACAATTCAATTCCTCCCCTATGCCCAATTTTAGGTTATGATCCTCTAAGTTGAATTGTTAGTAACAGCGAGAATTGATTTTTTAAGAACATTTTTAAGCTTAATTAACAAATAAGTTTAAGGAAGTCAATAAAATCGCTGTGGAAATCTTTTCCCATCAGAAAATCAAATGTCAAGATTTCAAGTTTTGATATGATATTTGGATTCGAGCTAGGAATTGATGAATTTTTGTGATAGAATTTAGATTTTTAAGTGGATATTTGGGAAAATATTTATAAATGATCGACATCCGATTCTGAGGCTTTCACTGGCGAAGTAATCATCAAATAGGGTTGGCCTTTGGTCAAGAGGTAGTTGCATAGTATGGGAGCTTAGGAAAAATCAGTGGTGATTTTTTAGATCATCGGGGTAATCTGTAGAGGAGAATTTAGGGTTTGGGGGATTTATCTTTTGTGGTGACTGTTTTCGGCAATCGCCAGCAAAGACGACAATCGGACTGGGCTGCGATGGTCCAGAGGAGTAGTGCAAGGTGTAGTGGTTGCATCAATGGGTGTGGAAACGTTCTAGTCAATGGAGGAGAGGGTATGAGTGATGTGGTGAGATCAGTAAGGATGCACAATTAGGGGATCAAATTGAGTTACCAGGTCGAATTCTTGATCGAGAAAGTGAGAGGCATGGTGGTGATGTAGTATGGAAAGGTAGTTAAGGTGGACTTGCGAGCATCATTGGTTAGTTGTTCGGCAATGAAGAAGCAGTGTGCACGTGCACACGATTCTTAGTGCATCAGTCATGAATAGGTTCCAGGAAGAAGAAGAAATTTAGGGAGAAAGTGAAGAGGTTTTCTTCGGGTTGATATAGGGAACGTTGCGTGATTGACTCGAAGGGTTGAAGAGAGGAGATGGATTCGCGATCATGCAGGAATAACTAGATGATTTTGGTTGTTTTGCCCGAGAATCTGTTAGACACGGTTATTGTTTGATAGTTTAGCTGTTTGTTTTAAAAAAAGGGGTAATGTAAAAATATGGAACAGATTTATAAGGCATAAGGTACAAAGTTTTAAAGCAAACAATAATAAGTGTCCTAAGCTTAAGTATTTATCAATTACTAAGTAAAATGTTTTAAAATTGTTGTTTAAAGGTAATTATTATAATAGGTAAAATTCCTATATGTTTCAAAGGTGATTTAAATGATGTATTAAAGATGGTTAATTAATTTAATTAGTTAAAGAATTAATTAATTAATTTAATTAATTAAAGGTAAATAAATTTGTGAAATAAATTTGAGAGATTGGTTTATTAATGTGATTTGTTAATTAAATTAGTAATTAAAGGATAAATTTGTTAAGGGTTAATTAATCGAGGATAATTAACCAATAGGATCGGGTTTGCTACATTACAGCATGATAGGGGGTTCTCGCTTTGCGTTAGGTGGCGAACGGGAATAAGGATTAATTACTTAGTGTAATTAATTAATGGATAAATCGATTAAAGAATTAATTAACTAAGGTTTAATTTGTTTAAGAAAATTAACCAAGGGTTAGCAAATTAAAGAGTGTGATTAATTAAAGAATAATTAATCAATGTAATTGTCGGATAATTAATTAAGATGGTAATTAAAGGTTAAGTGATGTGATGGGTTTAAGAATAATAAATTTGTGTAATTAATTTAAAGGCAAATTACTTAATGTAATTAAAGAATGATTAATCAAGATGAATAATTAAGGGATGATTAATTAATTGGATATAATTAATTAATATTAAATAAGCAAGATTTACAAGTAATAAGTAGCTAATTTAATTCATTGGTAGTTAATTAAATTAATTGGGAATGGTATGACTAATTTATCTTGCTTATGAATGATTGAAAGATATTTGAATGCCTTAGATTATTTTTTATCCCTGATATGTGATTGTGATGTTTTGTGAAATGGAATGTTTTGTAATATGATATGTTGGGTTGAACAAATAAAATGTGGTTATCTTTGATGAATTGCTGTGTAAAAGTGAAATCCAGTATTCAAAATTAAATCACTTGAATAACTTGGGATAAGACTGTATTGAATTCGAAGAGACCGGAGGCGGGTATTAGTAAATACCCGAAACCACTTCGATTTGTAATCTATAATAAATCTATATAGATTTGATATGTGAAATCAATAGGCTGGAATGATATGGTCCTTTGAAACTAAGTATGGGTACTTAAGTATTGATTTGTGAAAAAAGTGTTGACCATAACAAGTAATGAACTCATAGTGAAGTACGAGTTACCCAGGATTTTATTTATGGTTGAACTTAGTATTTCAAATAATATGGGTGTACTCACGTTGGTTTCCATCCTGACCCAGGTGTTACTTTGATGTAATGCTTAGGTCCGATCGAGTGTTGCAGATTTTCAGGTAAGGACGTTTTGGAGCTCAAGAGACGAGCTGGATGGCAGGAATGTATGGAGCGTTTCCGCTGTATTATATTATCATATATATCTAAAACATGTTGATGTATCTATCCAGTGTTTGTATATATGTTGTAACTCTGATGTAAAAAAGTGAAATTTGACAAGCACAGTTTTCCTTTGCATAACTGTTATTATTTGTTATTATATTTTATGCGCTACGAGTTGTGAGATGTTCGTGTTTCTGTTCTTCTTTTTCTTCTATCTCTTTCTAATTTTTCCTAACTATCTGGAATTTTGGGATCGAAATTTCTAGGTCATTACATGCAGATATATATTCTGCTTCACATGTCGATAGTGAAACGCAATTTTTTTTTCTTGCTAAACCAAGGTACTAAGGATTGTCCAATGAAATGACAAGTTCCACTTGTACTTTTTCTGTCTGTCCGACTTCCTCCAAAATCAGTATCATTATAAGATAATAATTCAAAAGGACATTCTTTTGGATAAAATAATCCTAAGTCATTGTTTTTGCTAAGATAACAAATTATACATTTTACCGCTCGCATATGTGATTCTTTAGGATTTGCTTGAAATCGATCATATAAACAAACACTCATCATAATGTCAGGTCAACTAGCAGTTAAGTAAAGTAATGATCTAACCATACTATGATATAGTTTTTGGTTGACGCTCTTACCATTTTCATCTCTTTCAAGATGTATATTTGTACTCATAGGAATTGGTTTGGCAGAAGTATTTTCCATACCAAAACGTTTAATTAGATTATTATAATACTAGATGAATTCTTGTCGTTTAACCAAGGTTGTATAAACAAGATTTATTATGGAGAATATATTATGCGGCTACTTATGAACCTCTAGGTTCCTATTCCGGAATCTGGTACTTCCATTCCCGAAACTCTAAATAGCCGCACAATAAGTGTAATGAAATTGCCTACTAGACCTCTATCTATCATGTCTTTTCAAGACTGGCAATCATGAGCTCGTCAACAAACTTCTACTCCATAGCAACAACAACAGCCCAGAGATGACATTTAACTACCAACCCCATCTCAAAGCACTTGGAAATCCATTGATCTAATTGTGCGAAATCAAGTCATTTTGGATTCTCGCATAAAAAATCTCGATAAGAAAATTGACAAGAAATTTGACAAAATAAAAGGCTTCTTCGGGATTTTATGGGATGCGATATCTTGTTCCTCTTCCACAATTACGGAAACTTCTCACCGTAATCCGGGTAAACGTCCAGCTCCTCGCTTTACTTGGTCTACATCAAAAGAATACACAAGTTCTGACACAAGCAGAAATGGAGGTAGAAGACAGTTTGTGGAAAGTTCTTCCAGAGGCAAAGCTCCAATGGAAGTGGAAGAAGAAGAAACATAGTCTGACTCTGATTGATATTGTTGTTTCTTGGTAGTAGTAAGTTATCTATTTATTCCAAACATTTTATTTCTATGAGCTTGTGTATGTAACTCAAAACAATTCGATGCATTTTTTATGTGATTGCAATTTTTTTGTTAGTTCAATAACGGAATTGTTTTTATTTCCTTTTTGTCGATGACAAAGGGGGAGAAATTTGTATGACTAATCATTTCTTGTAGGATTAAATATGTCTCCAGATAGTTAGGGAGAGATATACACATATATATATAACTCCTGTTATATATTTCTCAAAATGTAGTATCACCTGTAACAGGTTGTCATCAATAAAAAAGGGAGAGAATGTTGAATCATATGTCTTGAATCATGACAAAGAGCTTAAACAAATCAGTGAATGAGACTATATGGACACGTGACAAAAATAGAAAGAAATATGCTATTAAAACTACAAAGGAGACAAGACTACAAAACTGAGTATAATATGTTTATTTTCGAAGTTTTTAGTCTTAGAATTGCTAAAATCTATCCTCAAGTATTCCACATAAATTAAAGTTGTTTATGCTTCAAATTCTTTATAATTTATGTGAAGTGTGCACTAATAGTCAGGGCAGTCGACTGAACCTGCTCAATTGCACAAGAACACTCTATTTTGCACCAACTTTGAATTTTCAGTTGACTGGTCGTTTTCGGTCAATCGACTGAACTTTTCCAACGGCTATTTTTCTGAACAAACACTTCCATTTCCAAGAGATACGATCTAAATTAAAGAGTTATGGATGCTTCTTTTGGTCAGAACTCTTCGTGAATGGTTACAGCTATTTGTCTATTATATAAACACATAGGATTCACTTCACAAATCATCGAATTTCATTTTATTTTTCTAATCATACTCTCTACTATCTCTCCATTCTGAAAAGCAATCACCATTTTCATATGTTGCTTGAATCTCTGAATCAATTAACTTATTCTTTGATTCAAAGCTATATTCTCCTTTCTAAATCTTTATACACACATATATACTTGGGGAAAAGATTATAGGAAGGTTGTACTATCAAATACAAATTAGTGTTAACAAGAACACAAAGTGTCAAAGCAATTTTATTGAAACTGTTGAAGTCTTGTTCGGTTGTTCAGGCGGGTAAAGTCTTCTTTCGGTTGTTAGAGGCGGAAAAATCATGATCCGTTGCTCAAGTGTTGTATACCTATTCCTCCGGGTTAAGTGAGCGTTTATTGTGATAAATTTCAAAGGGAAGTCTGGGACTGGACGTAGAATGGGAAGTTTGAACAAGTATAAAAACTCCTGGTGTGCTTATTCTTATTTACTTTACTTTTATTATTTGTTTACACATTTAGATTATAGTATATTTCATATTACACGATCCTAAGTGATAACTTGCCACACAGCTGTCACTTTCATTACCAAATGATAGTCGCTATCTTTATATTATATTGCATTCCATATTACACAGTATATTACACGATCCTTGGATTTGAAGACTTAAAGACTTGGATCTAGAAAGCCATGGTTAGGCAATCAGCTAGAAGACAAAGGACTGAAAGAAGCTAGCACGAAGGAAGTCAGGAGGCTTCCTCAGGAGCGAGTCAAGCCTCAGTCTTCATCACCCGAGACGAGATGGAGATGATGAGGGAAGCTATGCAAAGGGGAATGCTGAAAATACAAGAAGAGATGATGCACATCAACAAGCTGGATAAGCTAGAATGCAGAATCAAGGAAACACTACGACATGAAATGCAAGAGATAGAGATCAGGAGCACGTGACAACCAGGATCCAGAATAATGCAGGACTGTTAGGTGCAGTGTGACAACCCCGAATTTTGGACATTTGAAATTGAAATATTTAATTGATTTTAAATATTTAAAAGGTTAATTTTAAGTTTAATTTCAAATATCTCCATTTATTGGATAATTAAATCATTGAATTTAATAAGTGGAGATTGGATAAAGTATTGAATCTTGAATTTAAAGCTTGTTAAAAATAGTTTGAAGGCTTGTAAAATTCATATTGATAATACCGAAGGTAATAGAACTGTTGAAATTGAATTTAAAAGTGGTTTGTTCAGTTTCAAAAATATATCATTTAAATTAACATTTAAGAATAGCCTTCGGAGGCACAGTCTCGGAATTCGACAAAACTAGTTCCATTGGATCCGTAATTGTATATTACTATCGAGTTCCAAATTTCATAATGTTTTGGGTTGTCATGTGGCCGTACAGTTTGTAAACGCTCTGAAATTTATATCGAAAATTCAATATAATAACTGGGTCCAAAAGCTATCTTCTTCATACGATCGAATTAGGACTCGAAACCTTTTCCATTGCGTTCGTAATAGGGGTATAACATTATAAACGTCTAGCGGCATGTCTCGAGTGGAGATCGAAATTTTAAGTTGCTTTATCGAGACGATACAATTTTAAATTTGAATTAAATTTGTTGACTGGTCAAATTCTTTTCACATTAAAACATTTTTCCTCTCCACTTCAGTTCATTGTAGCTTATTGATTCAAACACGTATCCTTCCTTTTCAAACACATACACTTGCTTGTCCCCTCTCTTGTTTTGTTACAACCGAGCTTCTCTTCAAAAAAAAAAAGAATGGCCGCCTTTTTTCCTAATTTAAATCAGATCATGATATATATTTCAAAAAAAAAGAAAAAAAGGGAGTCGAATCGATTCCCACTTAAGAACAGAAGAGGCTCACGTTCGAAGTGGGCACGAATCGAGTTCGGCTCAAGCATGTTTGGGTTTTAGGACGCACGAGGCATTAGGGAACAGGTGGAGGCGCACGCCTGTAGGAAGCGGCTCGACTGACTGGCGCCGCAACTTTGGGTCGGCGTTCGAATTTTATCAAAGCTGGGTCAACAACGGCGTAGCTGAGACCGAAGTCGAGCGATTCGATTCGAGCTAGTGGAAGGAGGAGAAGGATGAGGCTGGCATTGTGGCTTTGAGCTGGTGGTTTTTCCTGTAGCTGCCGCGATCGAAGCGCACGCGTGTATACAACAGGATTCGATCTGGAGTCGAAGTCGTTCGATGGTGCAGTAAGGTATAGGCCGTTTTTATTTAGATTTTATTTAATATATCTGGGTGTGTATAAATAGAGGTTATGAAGAAAAAATATAGAATTACAGTAGGTTTTAAATAGTTGATTTCAAAATAGTAGATTTTAAATGTAGATTTTGAAAACAGGAAACTTTTTATAACAGAGAAATAAATATATACCAAAAGAGGGAGAAAATTTATTAATGTAAGGAATAGCGGCAGTTTTACTTTTCGTTTTAATTTTATATATATATATATATATATAGGATTTTGAAAAATATAGGAATTTTTAAAGGTTGTAAGGTTTATATAAAAGAAATTAGACTTTTAAACTTGTATAATTATTTTTATGAGTATATATACATAGTTTCAAATGAAAAATAAATATACATATAAAACATTTTAAAATTTACATGGTTATTTCAAATATAGTTTATTAGGGAGATTAACTAAATTGATTAAATTTAATAAATGTAAATTGATCATTTGATTTGTTCAAATATTAATAAACCGTAAAATGTTTAAATAAGGTCTTAAATCGTGAGGAAACCAGTCGGGATGGATTGGATTGCAAAGCAAAAAAAAGATGAGTTAATCTCACTCATTTGGATTATCGTTTAAATTTAAATTGTTAAAATTTAAATTATTGGTTGATTGCTTGAATTGATGATATATTATCAATCTGATGTGACATTATATATAGTAGTTTATATATATAGTGGAGTGATTGATATTCCCGCATTATATAGCGGATGAGACCCTATGCGCCTAGCATAATAGCGGGTGACCCTTTATACCGCGATATCCCCCTTGAACTGGGATTGGTATTTTATACTATGCTAACATCTATGGATGCAGGGAAATAGGTTGGTGGGATCAAACTGGATTCCTCAAAACGTTGGGATTTGTTTTTATATTTGGTGATATGTTTTATTTGATAATCTATGATTGATTATATGAATTATATTGGGAATTGGAAATATTGAATGCTATGGTTTTATTGAATATATTTTGGGTATATTGAGATAAAAAAAATATAAAGATTGGATTTTTGAAAGAAATTAAAGAGAGGATATCTAAGTAAAATAATTATAGTGAATTGGGATAAATTAAAAGAATGAATTTGCAAAAGGATAAAAGTTGATTTAAAATCCTATCAAATAATTCCGAGTATGGGAAAAGATTTTTGAATAAATGTGCATAAATGAATTTTGAGAACTTAAGTTTTATTGTTTCAAAATTGAAGAATTTATTTTAAATTCATGATTAAAAATGGTTTGGTAGAAATAAAGGGAGAATTTTGAAATTAAGTACGAAATTAATATACCAGATTTAAATGGGATTAAAATCATAATAAGGAGTGAATATGGAATAAACGAATTTTGGATTAAATTGGATAAATCAAAATAAATTTTAAAAAGGAAGTTATTCAGGGAATCGATTAAGTGTTTTGAGAACTGTGATTTAAAGGGAAACGAGGTTATGGAAACTATAAACTAGGTTCGTAAATAATGTGAAATATTTATCAGTGGATAAATTTAAAAGTATAAATTCATGGTGGGAATTTATAAGGAGATGGTAATTTGTTTTAAAAATAAATGGTGGTTTTATTTTTTAAAGTGTGGAAAAGAAATTTAGGGGATGGGGACGTAAATTCAATTGTGATAAATCGAGCAAGATTTATAAATGATTAGATGGCCATATTTAAATGCAAAGTGTATTTCCCTGAAAAGCCAGGTATATTTTCAAAGAAAGATTTCCAAGTATAAGTTAGAGGTTTTAAAGTGGTTTTAAAAGAAAGTTTTAGAAAGAAATTATTATTTAGTGTTTTGAAATTTTTTAAAAGTAAATATTTATTAAGTTAATTATATAAGTAAATTATTTTAAAGTTTTAACTAGTATTATGATTTAAAAGATAATTATTTAATTTTTATCCCTTATAGAATAACTTTTATTTTAAAAATTAGTTTTGGCTTAAGTTTTACATGAGAAGTTATTATAAAATTTCAGAACTAGCATTTTAAATAAAGTGTTTTAAGTAGTTTTTATTTTAAGTGTTTTAAAGTATATATTTTTGGGTAAAGTGATTTAAATTATTTAAAAATCTATATTATTAAGACTTGATGATTTTCGATGGAAATAAAACAATTGGGCGGAAATTTATTCCGCGAGAGAAAAAGTGAGTTGAAAACTATTTTCAAATGGGTGAAGTGTAGAAACATATCTTGCGAAGATATTTTAAAATAAATAATTTTGGAAATTATTAAGGCCTGATGGTTGTTTGTAGATGTTATTTGATAGTTAAATAACCGACTATCAATATTGGCCAATGCGCTGATCGTTTTGAAGAGGCCGGGATCGGATTTAATTATCTGAAAACCACTTCGATCCGGTTTGAATGTTTGTGAATGAAGATCGTGAACATGATGAAGACGGTGATTCGGTTTTTCCAGACCCAGGGTAACTTATATGGATAAATGCTATAAGAACATCGTCAGGAGGACGGTGAGTGTTATAAGTGAATGTGTGCTAAAAAGGTAACACAGAGCCTCGAGCCTCATCAACCAGGAATGGCTAAAATAGGGTAGGTGTAGCAAGGCTAAGTGGCTAGCAACAAATTAGTGTAAGGTCATCCCTATCTAGATGTCCCTTTTTATTCGGCTGTGTGGGCGGTTGTTCATCCCAACTGCGCGGTGATCTTATTTGGACTATCCAGTAAGGGGTAGCTCCGGTCTTGTATTGTAGGGGATCGGGAGGGATCCTCGGTACGTTGATCTAGACCACGTACTGTGACGGCCGATACCCCAGTAGCCCTACCATTGATGGAAACCCAATCTCCAATAAGTGCCTATGGACTTGTTTGAATACCTATTATGCTGGAATTTAATGTAACAATTTTGGCTATTTGAATAAGTATTTGTATATAGACACTACTATAATATCAAAGGATTTGATAAGAAATGTTTTGGTTATCATAAGGTAAAAACCCGACATGTTTATTTGTGGTGTGGTCCTACGAGATACCTTTGATTTTTAATGGATTTTGAAAACTTTAATAATCCAATTGAGTGTGATTTTCTCACGCTGGTTTTCCAGACTAACTAGGGTGTTATTGTACTATAATGCTCGGATCAGACCGAGAATTATAGGACACATGATTGGATGCTATGAGACTCAGGAGACGAGCTAGATGGCGAGACAGCTCACATGTACTTGATGTATATTCTGATGTGCAGTGTAAGCTATATATTCAGCTTGGGAGGATAAGTTATTAGAACTGTCCTGAATAGTGTTGTTGGTTTGTGTGGTACTCTGATGATGTAATGTATAAACACTTATAGATTCTTTTGTATAAATATCTGTTGTTATCTACTATATATTGTTTCCGCTGCAATTATGAGATTCTGATATTGTTTTTATATTTCTTCTTCTACCGCTTTTCTTCTCTTACCCTAATGTTTCATATTTCCATCCGCTTTGAGTTGAATGGATGGAGAATGTTGTCGAATCAAAGGGGTACTGATTTGCAGGTCATTACAATTGGTATCAGAGCCGAAGGTTAAGCAAGAATCTTGGCTCCGGTGGGGATCACTCACTAAAGATAGGGTCGATAGCGCCCTAGAATGAGTTTGAGCGTATTAGTAGATATGAGCATGTATTTGTTAGTGAACATATAATTGTTTTATACTATGTTGACTGTTTTATTGAGTAGTTTGTGGATTCTGGTCAATACGAGTAATTAACGTTATTGATAGGGATATCTTAACACTCAAATAGAACAATTCGACACAGTGTGTATATATAGGGTAAATGAAATAATTTTTCCCAACTTATTTTTATAGATATAAAAGGAATAATTTTTCTGTAAATTATTATAGGTGTATATGGTTGCTTGTTTGTTAGAGAATGATAATATTAAATTATTATCATTGTTGTATGGAAATTGAAATAAGGAAATAATGGTATAACCAAAGTTAACAATTAATTCATATAATAGAATGGAATTTGTAATTGTGAATTATAAATGTGGTTTATAATTGGAAATGAAATGAAATTCTAGAGTAATATTTGAATATAAGTTGAAAGGATTTGGAATTTGAAAAATTAATTTCCTTTGAGTTTCAATATAATTTTTAAAGAATGTGGAGGAATAGTAGTGATATTATTTCGGAAATATTTTTGAACTGGATTTGGAATCTGGTGAGATTTGGAATTAGAAACATTTGGAAATGTTTGTAAGAGGTAAAAGCACTGAACTCACTCCGATCGTTGGAAAATAACTTCGGTGATGATTGCAGCATCATCAATGTTCATTTTCGAGTTTCCAAGGTAGGAATTGCTGCCAAAAATGTTTTAAATTGGAGTTGTTTGCAAAAACTGGGTTTGATTTTGAAATTCAAAGAAATAATTTGAGTTAGGTATATATGATTTCAAAAATGTTTTTGAATGTTTACGAGATTGCTTGAACTCTGGAATCTTATTTAAACTGTTATGGAATCAACTGGAAGAGATGGATGAATAAAATATTGGTAAATTTGAACTCCTAAAATCGAAATGTGTTAGAATAAAATCTAACTTGAAGAAGAGTTAAATTAAAACAAGTTTGAAAATGAAATAAGTTAGAAGGTAAGACAATTAAATGAAGTAAATTAAAGGAGATTAGTAAGTGGAATGTAAATAAGTTGGAAAACATATAGAAATTTAAAATTTGAATTGAATTGGAATGTAATTAAATCAAGTTAAATATAATTGAATTTGACGAAAAGGTCTAAGTAGACTAAATGGAATGGTTATTGAAACAAAAATAAGTAGATTAAATGGAATGGTTATTTAAATAAAAATTTATTAATCAGAAATAAATTTGTGAATGAACAAATGAAATTACATTTGTAGGTAAATGGAATTGAAACTGAATATTGAAATTAAATTTGAATTGTATTAAATAAAGTGAAATGAAAATTAGTCAGGTTGGACTAAACAAACAAAGGATTGAAAATAAAATTAGTAAGTAAACTAATTTATTTAAGTGGGTAAGTCAATGAATTAAATTTGAATATTGAAATTCAATTTGAATCGTGTTAAGTAAAGTGAAATTGGAAAAATTGGTTGAGTTAAGCTAAGTAAAACAAAAAGTTGGGAATAGATTTGATTGAGAAATGAGATAAATTAGTGAATCAAACATAAAATATATATTGAACTTAAGAAATAGGTGGTGGGATTCTTAAGTAAATTTGGTATTGGAAAAAAATATTCTAAGTTAATATTTGAATGAAAATTTAATGAGGATGTTTGAAATGATAATCGTGAATAAGTGAATGGAAATCAAAACGAATATGAATAAAAAGAAAAATTAACACAGCTAATAATCAATTGAGATAAATACGTAGGATGTATGTATATTATTTTATTCTTATAACGATTTGATCCAGATTCGAGCATAGAATTTCGAGATAGTTATATCGATTCGAGTTGGGATTTTTCACCCGATCTCGACGGCGAACCCTGGATACGGATTTTTGATTGATTCTGGAAATTCTCTATCATGCTACCGCTATGCAAGGAGGATGAAGGTTTTCGATAAAGAAACCAGATGTGTGTCCGCACTAGGAAGTCGGGTGACGATACCAGCCGGAAGTGAAATTGTGTGATTGAGTGAGCGATCGGATTTGATATTGCATACAGATGTATATGTGCATTGTACGGGCTTAAGTGAAGCTAATATTGAAATTTTATAAAAAAAATTAATAAAATGATTTTGAGTTCTATGTTTGGATATTATTGCTAAGTAGTATATAGGTATTTAAAAGCAAAAAGGAAATTGATGATTTTGATTTCAGAAGATAAAATTTTATGGCCCGACAAAAATGTATGTATTTAAATTGTCATATGAAATTTGATGGTTTTCTGATCTAGCCACTTGGCATTTTGTTTTATTCAGAAATTTGGGGGCCTATAGAGGCATTTTATAGTCGTACTGAGCTAGCTGCGCAAAGGAGGCCACGAAGAAATTTTTCTAAAATTTAGGGATTTAGAAAAATTTTGAGAAAATTTGATAATTTAAAATTTGGATTTTTAGTTCTAATTTGAACTGGTTGAGTTAATAATATTGTTTGGAAGTTATGGATGAGTTTAAAGAGTTAGTAAGAGTAATAATGTGTCTTTAATAAAAAGACTGTTTTGAGAAGTTGTTAAAACTGTTTGGTTTTGGGAAGTCGTTAAAAACTATTTGGATTGGGAAAATAGTTAACGGGTTATGGATTATTCTTCTTAACTAGTAATTTCGACGACGAAATTTTTTAATAGGGGAGGAATGTGATGACCCGGAATTTTGGACATTTGAAATCGGAATATTTAATTGATTTTAAATATTTAAAAGGTTAATTTTAACTTAAATTTCAAATATCTCCATTTATTGGATAATTAAATTATTGAATTTAATAAGTGGAGATTGGGTAAAGTATTGAACCCGGAATTTAAAGCTTGTTAAAAATAATTTGAACGCTTGTAAAATTCATATTGATAATATTGATGGCAATAGAACTTTTGAAATTGAATTTAAAAGTGGATTGTTCATTTTTAAATATGTATCATTTAAATTGACATTTAAGAATAGGCCTCCGAGTCACAGTCTCAGAATTCGACGAAACCAGTTCCATTGGATCCGTAATAGTATATTATTAGCGAGTTCTAAATTTTGTAATGTTTGGGGTTGTCGTGTGATCGTACAGTTTGTAATGCGATGAAATTTATATCGAAAATTCAATATAATAACTGGATCCAAAAGTTATCTTCTTCACATGATCGAATTAGGACTCAAAACCTTTTCCACTGCATTCATAATAAGGGTATAACATTATAAATGCCTAGCAGCATACCTCGAGTGGAGATCGAGATTTTAAGTTGCTTTGCCGAGATGATACAATTTTAAATTTGAATTAAATATGTTGACTGGTCAAATTCTTTTCACATCAAAACTTTTTTCCTCTCCACTTCAGTTCACTGTAGCTTGTTGATTCAAACATGTGTCTTGCCTGTTCAAACACGTACACTTTCTTGTCCCCTCTCTTCTTTTATTACAACTGAGCTTCTCTTCTCAAAAAAGAAGAATGGCTGCCTTTTTTTCCTAATTCAAATCAGATCACGATACATATTTCAAAAAGAAAAAGAAAAAAAGGGAGTCGAATCAATTCCCACTTAAGAATAAAAGAGGCTCACGTTCGAAGTGGGCATGAATCGAGTTCGGCTCTAGCATGTTTGGGTTTTAGGGCACGTGAGGCGCTAGGGAACAGGTGGAGGCACTCTCCTGTAGAAAGCAGCTCGACTGACTGGCTCGACTGACTAGCGCTGCGACTTTGGGTCGGCGTTCAAATTTTATCGTAGCTGGGTTCAACAGTGGTGTAGCTGAGACTGGAGTCGAGCGATTCGATTCGAGCTAGTGGAAGCAGGCGGAGGTCGAAGCCGATGCGGTGGCTTTGAGTTGGTGGTTTTTCTTGTAGCTGCCGCAATCGAAGCATGCGTGTGTATGCAGCAGGATTCGATCTAGAGTCGAAGTCGTTCGATGGTGCGGTAAGGTATAGGCTGTTTTTATTTAGATTTGATTTAATATATCCAGGTATGTATAAATATAGGTTAGAAAGAAAAAATATAGAATTACAGTAGGTTTTAAATTGTTAATTCCAAAATAGTAGATTTTAAATGTTGATTTTGAAATCAGGAAACTTTTTATGTCAGAGAAATATATATATACCGAAAGAGGGAGAAAATTTATTACAGTAAGGAATAGTGGTAGTTTTACTTTCCTTTTAATTTAATGTATATATAGGATTTCGAAAAATATAGGAATTTTTAAAGGTTGTAAGGTTTATATAAAAGAAATTAGATTTTTAAACTTGTATAGATTATTTATATGAGTATATATACATAGTTTCAAAAGAAAAATAAATATACCTATAAAACATTTTAAAGTTTACTTGGTTATTTCAAATATTGTGCATTAGGGATATTAAATTAACTAATTAAATTTAATAAATGGAAATTGATCATTTGATTAGTTCAAATATTAATAAACTGTAAAATGTTTATACAATGTCTAAAATCGTGAGGAAAACGGTCCAGATGGATCGAATTGCAAAGCAAAAAGAATGAGTTAATCTCACTCATTTGGATTACCATTTAAACTTAAATAGTTAAAATTTAAATTATTGGTTGATTGCTTGAATTAATGATATATTATCAGTCTGATGTGATACTATATATAGTAGTTTATATATATTGGAGTGATTGATATTCCCGCATTATATAGCGGATGAGACCCTATGCGCTCCACATAATAGCGGAATACCCTTTATATCGCGATATCCCCATCGAAGTGGGATTGATATTTTATATTGTGCTAACATCTATGGATGCAGGGAAACAGGTTGCAGGAATCCAACTAGATTCCTCAAAATGTTGGAATTTATTTTCCTGCTCGGCGATATGTTTTATTTGATAATTTATGACAGATAATTTGAATTATATTGGGATTAAAAATATTGAATGTTATGATTTGACTGAATATATTTTGGGTATATTGAGATATCAAAAATATAAAGATTGTATTTTTGAAGGAAATTAAAGAGAGGATTTCTAAGTAAAATATTTATAGTGAATTTGGATAAATTAAAAGAATGAATTTGGAAAAGGATAAAAATTGATTTAAAATCTTATCAAATAATTCCGAGTATAAGAAAAGATTTTTGAATAAATGAGGATGAATGAATTTTTAGAACTTAATTTTATTGTTTAAAAAATGAAGAATTCATTTTAAATTCAGGATTTAAAATGGTTTGGGAGAAATAAAGGGAGAATTTCGAAATTAAGTACGAAATTAATATTCCATATTTAAGTGGAATTAAAATCATAATAAGGAGTGAATATGGAATGAAGAGTTTTTGAAGTAAATTGGATAAATCGAAATAAATTTTAAAAAGGGAGTAATTCAGGTAATCGATTGGGGAATCGGTTATATGTTTTGAAAACTATGATTTAAAGGGAAATGAGGGTATGGAAATTATAAACTGGATTTGTAAATGAAGTGAAATATTTATCAATGGATAAATTTAAAAGTATAAATTCATGGTGGGAATTTATAAGGATATGGTAAAAAATTTTTAAAATAAAAGGTGGTTTTATTTTAAAAGCGTGGAAAAGAAATTTACAGGATGGGGATGTAAATTAAATTGTGATAAATTGAGCAGGATTTATAAATGATTAGATGGCTATATTTAAATGGAAAGTGTATTTCCTTTGAAAGACAAGTATATTTTCTGTAACGATCCCGGTTTTTGAGTCAAATTTTATTTGGTAATTAATATAAATTTTTGATTAAATTGTGAATTAATTTGGATTTTTCAAAAACAAATAAGATAAATGTTTGATTTTATATATATATATATATATATATATATATATATGAATAGATTGTAATTTGAAATTTGATTTGAATTCAATATATTTGGTAGTTATATTTAAATTCAATATAATACTTTTCATAGGTTATTCAAAGTTAATCATATATTTTCAAAAACATTTGAGATTAATATAATAATTTTCAAAAGGCTATTTTAAGTTAAATCCTTGTATATAAAATATATGTGATTACTTATCAATGTATAATTAGTTTTAAAATCATTTTCTTAAAGGTTATATAAATAGTTATAAAAGTAAATATATAGATAAATATTTTAATTAAAATAAGATTTAATAAAAATTTTATACACTTTCTTTTTGAAATTGCTTGAATCAAAATTGGCTTGTAAATATATAATGAGTTTAATAAAATGGTTTGTGTATATATGTGTGTGTGTGTATATATATATATAAGTACACAACATTTAAAACATAATAAGTATAAAAACACATTTATAAAAACATGATTCACAAATTTATTAACATAAGGGTCTAAAACATTATTTTTAAATTTATTTAAGTGGAGGATTTAAACATAAAAATGGATGTTAATAACGTTTGTTAAATAGGTATAACATGCATTTACAAGTGTAATTTATAAATCAACATGTGGCAAAACAATTTTTATCTTAAAATTTAAAATATGAAAATCATATAAACATATATTAGAGAATAGGAACCAGGCTTCTCAATCGTTTTCATCCATTTCTCAAAACTGAAAACTACAAAACATAGAAAAGAAGGAAAATCAAACAAATTTGAAAATCAAAAATAAAAAACCTAGAAAATCAAAACATCTTCAACCTGAAGATTAAATCTTCAAGATAAAGAAATGGTTCAACAATTTCAAACTGAATCCGACTAAAACCTGATCAACGCAAGCAATCAACCTTAGGTAAAAGCTTCAAACAAATGTAAGATCAACAACAACATCAAAGCACAGATCAAAACAATTCAAAGTTTCAGCTCAGATCAATTCAAAATATCAATGTCTAGAGAAAAAATTTAAAACCCAGGCCTCTCTGTTTTCAAACTTCCAAGTGAGCAAACTAACTTTTAATCTGCTATGATATCTTGATGCTATATATTTAAAATGGTTGTGAGAAAAGATTTTTGTATGAATGTTGATATGCGTACATGTCTGTGTGAATATATATATGTATGTATGTATGTATGTATATTATTGTATGCATGTCTGTTTACATGCATTTATATCTTTGTTAAACATTCACAGGCTAAAAACAGCATAAATAAATCTACCTCTCCCCAAATAAACATTATTAGGTTATGATTTCTGAATGAAAAGGGTTGTAATGGTGTAATATTATTTTTAAAAATAAAAACAAGTAGAAATATTTAGTAATTTATCTGGAGGATAGGAATTACAGTAAATTATGTTCAAACAGAAATATCAATTATCGCGAATTCAAGTTTGGATTCATAATTCGATTCGTAGTAGGAAATGATGATTTTAGGTAATAATTTCATGATCATTAAGTTTGGGAATGAAGAGACATTTTGAGTTGATTGATATTTGTATTTTTGTCAATTGCCGATGATCGGCGTGGAGATTATGGTCGGGGTTGAGGGCAGTGATGGCTGGAGCTCGGTTGGTCACAGGAAAACTAATCGCATGGTTTTCTAATCAATATAGTAGCGGCGCGATGAGGTTGTAGGGTTTAAGGACCTAGTTTGACCAATGTCGTTCCTCGAGCTTGTGTAACGTCATGGGTTGATCGGAGTCGTTCAAAGCTGAGGGATTTGATATGTTGTAGTGAAGTTGTGGAAGTGTTGGCGTAAGCTCAGGTGGTCGAGATGGACGAGATGTGGCGTTTTTAGGTGATCTGCTTTGTTTCAGTTTTAAATCGAGTTGTTCGGTTTTGATCAATGACAAGATTGAGGGATATGGGTGCTTAGGGGACTTAGGTGGGTCGTCGGTGACTTTTTGAAGGGATCGACGACGGTCGGAGATGATTGGTCGGGGTGTGCATGCGCACACGTAGACGTTTGTGTCAGGTTGAAATATGGTTGTGGTCTCGCGTTTTCTTCTGGGAAAGTGAAGGATTTGCTCGAGTCTTGTATCGAGTAGTTCGAGGGTTAAACTGTATAACAGAAAGTTTTTAAAAATAAAACAAAGTAAAATGAAAAGGAGGAGGGAATGGCTCGGGAAAAGGATCGGGTATTTTGGGTTTTACTCGAAGTTGGGTTCGGGTTTTCTGGGAGTCATCTCGGGTTTGTGTAGAAAACAATTTTAATTTCTAAAATTTAAAGAAGTTTTTAAATTTAAAATTTAATCAAGTTTAAAACACTTTCTTAATTAAATGTTTTATACCAGTTTTGTTAAATAGTTAAAGTTTTAAAATAATTATTTATAATCAATTAAGTTCAAGTTCAAAAGAATCCTTAAGTTTATTTTAAATTTTATAATTAAGTAATTAAAAGATAATAGTTTTAATTAACCGAATTATTTTAAGTTAATTCATATGTTAATGATAAATTATTTTAAGGGTTTATTAAAGATTTGAATAACAATTAAGTAATTAATCAAGATAAGGGGTTTATCTTAATTTATTAAGATTTTAATTAATTACAAACTTTTAATTGATGTGATAATTTAAATGTTAATTACTTAATGAAAGTAAATAAAGAATAATTAATAAAAGGACAATTAATTTATGTGATTAATTAATCAAGGTGATTAATTTGAAGATAATTAATTATTTAAAAGTTTAATTAATTAATGGGAATGATTAAAGGATAATTAGGTAATTAAAGGTAATTAATTACTTTAAGATAATTACTTAATTAAAAGTAATTAATTAATGGTTAAAGTTGATTAAGTGATTAGGGATAATCACTTATTATAATTAATTAAGGATAATTAATTAAATGGTAATTAACTAAGGTTTAATTAATTAATTAATGTAATTAAGGATAATTAATCAAAAGAATAATTAAACAATTAAGGTTAATTATTTAATGATTAAAGGCTTATTTATTTATTAATTAAGGTTGATTAATTAATGATTAAAGGTTGATTAATTTATTATTAAACGTTAATTAATAATGGTTAAAGCATAATTAATTAAAATTAGTTTGTAATTAATTAATATTAATAAACTAGAATTAGTAATTTATTCATAAGTAATTAATCTTTTCTAAATTAATTAGGTGATTGATTGATCTAACTTTATGTTTGGATTGGATTGAGTGCCCTGAATTATTTGATATCCATGATGTGTGATATGAATTGTTTTGGTTTAAGCTGTGATGAATGTAATTTATTATCTGTGATGAATTTATATTGTTTATCTGTGAATCTGTGAATGAAGATAAGCGTTATAGGATTATACCGCTTATCAATATTGTTGTGCTTGTATCTTAAATGATTGATGATATTGCACTATTGTGTAAAACCCCTGGACCACACTCACACACACAAATATGGAATTCAGAGGAAATTGGTTAAATCATAGGTTTTCAAAATAATAAAAAGATTTTGAAAATTGATTTTTGAATCCAAAATGGTTTTGGAAGTGTAATGAGATAAAAATGGGAAACTTTTGTAAAGGAAGTTTTGAAATTACTTTGAATATAATACGGTTTATTAAAGTCTGAATTTGAAATGATTTTAAAGTATTAAAGTTGAATTCTATATAAGTTCAAAGATTTGAAATATCTTCCAAACATTCTTATATATAGTTAAAATTGATTTCTGGAAATAATGAAATTTTAAAAGATGAATTGTTGAGAAATAAACAATACTTTGAAACTATTGTTTGAGCCAGCTCGATCTTATCTTTTAAAAGGGCTATAACTTGAGTTAATTTAATCGGATTATTCCGAAGGGAAAGAAATAAAAAACCATGGTTTTCAAAATGACAACAGTTTTTGTATAAAGAAAGGATTCCATTTTTTGTATAACGGTTTTCCAAGTTATGAATAAATCTTTGGAAATGGATTTGAAAACTATGAATTGAATCTTTGATTTAGAGATTGAATGAGTAAATCAAATTTTGAAAAGGGAATAGTTTTGAAAGCTATGAATAAATCTTTCTTAAAGATTTAGTAAATCTTGTTTTGAATAAAAGTGAATTTTAAAGGTGGATTTTTTAGGAAAATATAATGAATGAATCTTTGTTAAAGATTGATGAACCTTGTTTCAAATTGGAAAGGGTTTTAAAGGTGAATCTTTTGTGTAAATAATTAAAATGAAGAAATTGTTTAAACCATTGAAAGATTTTTGGAAATAAATCTTTTGTTCAAAGATTTAAAGTAGAAATTTGTTTGAACCATTCAAGGGAAAGGTTTTTGTGAAATATGTTGTGACTTAACTAAGATCCGAATGGATCCATATGTTTTTAAAGTTAATCGCTCATTATTCGGTTTAGCCGGGAGAGGACTTTATGTCATAAAACCAATTCCGAACAGTGATACGACAAAATGGAGAGCATTTGAAGACCGATGGTGACGACCGGGTATTTTCGAGAATGAAAGGATTACCCGTCGAATGACTCTGTACTGAGTAGCTATGGTATAGAGATCTCTATATATGATGGGGAGTCCGATCGGGATTGTGAATACCCGGATTGCAAGGGTTTCTTTGAAGTGCCTTCAGTTCCGTTCGACCCCGGAATGGACTTGTATGGATGTATGTCTGACATTACACTTTGAGATGTAAAGCTGGTTTCTATCAAATACGTTTCTGTTTGGTGGCGGAGAATTTATTCTCTTAGCTTAACACCCTTCTCTGAGACGTACGAGCTCAAAGGTGATGTACTTGATATTTTCTAGTGATACATTCCCAATTTGGTAATGTGGCATGCTGAGTGCTTCTGATCATTTGTTGATCAAAGCATGGCTATTGTGAAAAACGTAGCTTTGTGGGATGAGACTTCACCAGGACCTCACAACTTGGAATGGTCAAAAAAGGAAGTATGCAGCAAGGTTATTGAGGGTAGCACCCCTTAAGGTATGTCCATTTCCTTCTGGAAAATTGTGGTATCATGGTATGGAGCTTAGTACTTAACTTCTGTGGTGGCTATAAATTTATTACTTTGCGTTGTTGGTGTTCAGCGCTCGGATAAAGGTCGGTAACGACCGGGGGATGACATACTCATGTAGTAGTTACCTAGTTATAGAGGTAACCCGGCCTTGTGTTGGCAGAGATCTGGTTAGGTTCTTGGGGCATCCCTCCAGAGGCGTACCCATGCGGCATAGGAAGTTACTTAGCCTGACCATTGTTGGAAATCCAATCAAACAATACGAGCCCTTTACGATTGAAGTTGTATAACCTGCCGCCTCAGGTGGTAGATATGCAAGCATAATATAATGGTATGCTAGCTAAGATTAATATTATACTTTAGAAATGTTTTCCACTATGCACTAATAATAATATCAAAAGGATTTTTGCGTATCAAGCATGTTTGACTATCATAAGGAGAAATCTCCCCCAAGTGTGCGATTACATTGTGTGTGTGCCGAGAGGCCTTATGGTAGTTCCATTTTCCAAAAAGCATTGCGAATTTCTTTTAAATGCTTTGTCTGTTTTTGTTCAAATAAACTATTTTTGTTTGCTCACACCAGTCCCATGACTGACCTGGAGTTTATTATTCCCTTTCTAAACTCTGGGTGCCCACAATTTTCCACACGGGCAGCCTAGAGTCCGGTAGTCATATAATAGGTGTAGCTTTGGAAATCTTCGAAGTCTTTGGTTTGGCAATCGCGTTGTGGATCGAGTTTGCTTAGTTCAATTTGAAGGTGGTTCAAACTTTTGGATTGGAATCTTTGGAGCTTGGACATTTGAGAGATATCTTTCTGCTACTTATGTTATCTCTTCTTCTGACGTATTATATTTCCAATGTTGTGTATCTCTGATGTATATTGATATCATTTGTATCAATGTACTGTATCAAATATTGTATATCAATAAAAATTCATTTTCTTCCACTGTGTTGTTGTACATAATGTGTTATAAGCTTATAACACATTAAGTACAACAACACAATGGAAAACAAATAAATAATATTATTGATACACAACAGATACAACAATTTGATACAAATGAATTAACAATATCAAAGACAAGATACAGCGGAAAGTAGAGCAATGGAAAGATAATATCTCCAGAAGTTTTCAAGATAGATAGTCCAACTGACTGCAACACCATACCAAAGCTTCAAACCACTAGCTCGAACCATATCATGTTGTATTGTATCAAGGTCGGTCATGAATGCGACTGCCAAAATCCAAGGACTCTAAAGAATTCCAAACAGAAAGCTGAAGGCTACCGAATCTATATCTACAAGCTGATTATCTAAAAATCTGACTCTAGGCTGCCCGTGTGGAAATTATGGGCACCCCGAGTTTAGAAAGGGAATAATAAACTCCAGGTCGGTCATGGGACTGGTGTGAGCAAACAAAAACAGTTTATCTTGAACAAAAACAACAAAAAGAATTTAAAATTGAAATCCGCAATGCTTTTTGAAAAATGAAACTACCATAAGGACTCCCCACACACACACACACAATGCAAGCATACAATTGGAGTAGATCTCTCTTTATGATAGTCAAACATGCTTGATACACAAAAACCTTTTGATATTATTATTAGTGCATAGCGCAGAAAAACATTTCAAAAGTATAATATTAATCTTAGCCAGCATACACATTTCGTAGTATGCCTACTATAGCTACCATGTTCAATAGCAGGTTACCACCACATTCCATGGCAGGTTATACAACTAAAACCGTACAGGGCGCGTATTGTTTCTTTAGATTTTCAACAAATGGTCGGGCTAAGCAACTTCATGGGCCACATGGGTATGCCTTTGGAAGGACGCCCCAAGAATCTAACCGGATCTCTACCAACATAAGGCCGGGTTACATAGTAACTAAGTAACTGCTGACATGAGTATGCCATCCTCCAGTCGTTACCGACCTTTATCCCGTGATTTACCAACAAATTGCAATAACCACATAGGTTAAATATCTGAGCTCCATACCATGATACCACCTTTTATCCAGAAGGAAATGGATGTACACTAAGGGGCGCAACCCCCGATAGCCTTGCTGCATCCTCCCTGTTTCGACCATTTCCGGGTGTGAGGTCCTGATGAAGTCTCGTCCCACAAAGCTATGCTTTTCACAAAAGCCATGCTTTGATAAACAAATGATCAGCAGCACTTGGTATGCCACATTACCAAATTGGTAATATATCACTAGTAACCATCAACTACATAATCTCTGGGTACATGCGCGTACGTTTGTACACTGGGTAGTGTCGCGTACATGCACGTACGTTTGTACACTGATCAGCAACACTTGGTCAGTAGCACTTGGTGCACGTACACGTGTGTACGTTTGTACACTGGGTAGTGTTGCGTAATCAGGGGAAAAGAGGATACTCATGTTTATGCTCGAGTCCATTGCTGTTTGTCTTGAAGTAGAGTGGGAGAGTGAGAGTCACGGGGTAGCTTGGGGATCGTCTCAGGGAAGAATCAATGCGGGCTCGAGTTGTTTATTTAGGGAACCTTACTTTTGAAATTTTTAAGAAATCATGGTTTTAAAAGCAAGTAACTTAAATTAATTTAAGTTTTTTTAAAATGTATTAACTAAGTTTTTTAAACAAAGTTAATGTTGAACAAGTTTTCAAATGCCAAATGAAATAAATAAGTTTTCAAAGATAGTAAACTAGATTTTTTTTCAAAGTAAGATTATTTCGTAAGATTTTAAAACAAGTTTCAAAGTTTAAATGTTAAAATGAAATATTTTTAAGCTAAATTATTTCTAAGGTTCATTAAATATTTAAAAGATAATCAAGTAATTAATTTAAGTAGTGATTTAAGTAGTTAATAATTAATTAGAAGATAATTTGTAAGTAAAGGTTAATTACTTAACAATTAAAGGTTAGCTAATTAAAGTCAATTAATTATGGGTGAAATAAATTAAGGTGAGTAATTAAATAGATTATTACTTAATGTAATAAAGGCATAATTACTTTGTGTAATTACATTAAAGGATAATTAATTAATTAATGTAAGTAATTAGGGGTAATTAATTACTTAAACGTAAATTACTTAACGAAAGTAATTAACAAAAATTAATTATTGTAATTAATTAAGGATAATTAATTAAATGGTAATTAATTAAGGTAATTAATTTGAGGACAATTAATTGATTAAAGGTTAATTGATTAATGAAAATAATTAAGGGATGATTTATTAAATAAAGGTTAATTAATTAATATAATAAATTAGTAAAATAAATTAAATAATAATTAAATAATTAAAGGTTAATTATTTAATAATTGAAGGTTAATTGATGCTTAAAGGTTAATTAATTTATCATTAAAAGTTAATTAATAAATGATAAAAGGTTAATTAATTTATCATTAAAAGTTAATTAATAAATGATAAAAGGTTAATTAATTTATCATTAAAAGTTAATTAATAAATGAGTAAAGGTTAATTAATGATTAAGTTTGTAATTAATTAACATTAATTTACCAAGATTAGTAATTTATTCATAAGTAATTAATCTGATTTAAATTAATCAGATAATTAATTGATCTTACTTATGGATGTTTGGATTGTATTAAATGCTTTTAATTATTTGATATCTCTGATGTGTAACGCTCCGTTTTGATTTGAGCTATAATGAATGTAACTTATTTATCTATGATGAATTTATATTATTTAAATTTATATTATTTATCGATGAATCTGTGAATGAAGATAAGCGTTATAGGATTATACCTCTTATCTATATTGCTATGCTTGGATTATGATGATTGATAATGTTGCACTATTGTGTAAAACCCCTGTACTACACTATACACACACAAATATTGATTTCACGAGGAAAACAGTTAAGTCACAGATATTTTGTTTAAAAGTTGAATTTTGAATCAAAAATAATTTGGAAATGGAATTGGGTTTAGCATGAAAAGCTTTTGAGAATGGAGTTTTGAAGATAAAACTTATTTTGAATAACCTGTTAAAGATTTGAAATTTAGAAAGTTTGATACACTCTAACGACCCTCGAGTCTCGAGCCTCCTCCAGTCTCGGTCACGGCCACTGTCATCACGTCGTTCATCGATATTTGACGAACAACCAAATTTTGATCAACTCAGAATATCTCATCGTACATATACTTTAAAATCATGAAATTACTATCTAAATTCATCGTTTTCTAATACAAATCTAGTTCTATAATGAAATTCTGAAATTAAAATATTTGATTTTTAACTTATACTTAGATCATCACTGTATCTTTTTATTTTGAAATAAATTTCTAAATATAAAATCTTGAAACTATTTTTAAAATTAGTATAACATTGTTATAATCATTTTCTATTAAGAGGTTCATACCTAAATTCGAATGTATACAGAGAATTTGAATTTATTTTGGTGGATTTTTAAACCTGTGATATAACAGAGACTTCTCTATATTCATATACACAGACAATATCATCTACACATACAGGCATTTACACCCAGCAATCATTTAAACATATATACATCATCACAACACAGATCTATCACATGCATCAAAGTTTAATCATAGATTTTTAAAACCATTTTTAAAAGAAAGGTTTGCTTACCTGGAATTGAAGCAGAGAAAAAGATTTGAGCCTGGAACTTGATTTGTTCTGGGAACTTGATATTTGATTTTTGAAAACTGGAAACTTCTTTGATCTGGAATGACTTGTTTAATCTGAAGCTGAACTTTGTTAGCTTGCTTGATCTATTAAAGTTGAGCTATGATCTGACGATGTCTTCTTTGATTTTGGAGGTTAAATACCCAGGTTTGATTTTGAATTTCTTTCGGGCTTTTGAATTTTTGATTTTGAACTTTAAAATCTGCTTTGCTTTGAATTAATACTAGGTTGTTTTGATTTTCTTTGTCTCGGGTTTTCTTTGTTTTTAAACTTTGATATTATTTTTGAAACATATGAAAGAAAATGAAGAAAGGAGGAGATAGATGCATATATATATATATATTGTTTACTTATCTTTATTTATTAATTTCAAAATAAAAAGAAAATAAAACCAAGCATGACACTTGTAAATTTTGTTAACACTTGTAATTACAAATTATATGTGGGCAACACATGCTAATGCATGTGATCTCAACCTTACATTTTTTAAAATGAAAGTAATTTGTGTTTAAACCCTCACTTTAAATAAATTTAAAAATTATGTTTTAGATCCTTAATTTGAACCCTTATATTTCATTAAGTACTTTTGTATATATATAAATTTACCTTATACAAATTATACTTATGTATTATTTTCAATTTAGTTTAACATATGCATGCTTATGTTTATATAATTTTACAAATGTCATAACTCTTAAATTTAAGTATTTATGTTAACACATGTATTATATTCCAAATTTATAAATACACTAACTATATTTGTCATTTTTAAGAGAAAATGTATTTTAAATCTTTATATTAGATCTTATTTCAATTTTTAAACTTAAGTCACTATTCCTTTTAAATAAATAAATATCTATCTCAAATGTTTTTGAAAACATATGATTAACTTTGCATAACTTTTGAAAAGCATTATATTGAATTTAAAATATAACTTCCAAATATATGTATATATATACATATACATATATATTATATTAGAAAACAAATTCTTATTAACCTTAAAATAAAATGTTTCAAATCCAATTTATTTTTAAAAATATTTATCTTTGAATTTTAAAACCACAATTTAATTTAAAATCAATTTATATATATATAAATAAACAAATAAATATCTTATTTAATTGAAAATTTTAAATTAATTCACCAATTAATCTCCAAATTTTAAATTAATTATTAAATTAAATTTGACTAAAAACCGGGATCGTTACAGATTCCCCCCTTAAAGAAAATTTCGTCCCCGAAATTTGCTAGACTGGGAGTCAACAAAGAATAGATGAACACACAAGGATAGAAAAAAAGTTTTCCAGATCAAGCTGAATTATTTATTCTGAATTTAGCTTGCCAAATCAGAATATCATTAATAAATACGATAATGATCTCATATAAATCTTCATGAAATATTCGGGCCATTAGGTCTACGAAATATGCGAGGGCCTTGGTTAGTTCAAAGGGATAACTAACCATTCGTAGAATATATCAAGATTCAAAGAATAAACAAGCGGATATAATTTAATTTAACTTTATATCCGTTGATCAATTTATTTCAATTTGAAATTTGAAATTTATTAAGGTTAAAATGAAAATCTAAACGAAAACTGATGAATAGAATACGAAATAGGAATTAGAACATTTTCTACAACGATTCATAGGGCCACCACCACACTAAAGCCTCTTCTTGTAGTGGCCATGAAGCAAACAAAGAACTGAAAGAGAACGATGATCAAAGAGATTAACAAAGAAAGTAGTTTCCATGTTGATGCAGGGTATTGACCATTTGTAGTGGTACTCATTGTCCCCTACCTCGTCCTTTTCTTGCACTCATACTCACTATCAGTGAATAGTAAGAGAATTTACTAAGGCATATGGACGGATATCTTAGGGATATACTCATTCTAGGTATTTGTAACCCTATCTCTAATGAGTTGCCTAATGTGTTATACTCCTGAGCTAAAGTTCTTACTCAACCTTCAGCTCTAATACCACTGTAATGATCCTGACTCGACCTTTGAAAATTGACACTCGAATACATCATCCAGCTTGACCATTCCCCTCACGAATCAAAATTGAAGAGTTGACCTAAAACTACAAACAAGCAATTCAACAAAACTCCTTGCCAACGATGAACTCGACACGGAGCTCATGCTACCATGTCTAGAGCCGCATCATATCACCACGCTACGCTTCCAACCCTCGCGATCTAGTCCGATGATCCAATGATGAGGAAAATGTCTCGACTAACTCCTCGACCCAAACCAAGCTTCAAACCCTAGTACGACATCCCCTGACCACCACAGCGACCTAGAAATACTCCGATTATTTTTCCCACAACCCTCGAGTCTCGAGCCTCCTCTACCCTCCATCAGGGCCTCTATCATCACGCCGTTCATCGACAAATACCCAAATTCTGATCAACTCACAATATCTCAGCATACAATACTTTAAAATCATGAAATTACTATCTAAATTCATCGTTTTCTAATACAAACCTAGTTCTATAATCAAATTCTGGAATTAAGATATTTGATTTTTAACTTTTATTTAGGTCATCACTGTATTTTTTATTTTGAAATAAATTTATAAATATAAAACTTGAAATAATTTTTAAAATTAGTATTACACTGTTATGATTATTTTCTATTAAGAGGTCAAAACCTAAATTCGAATGTATACAGAGAATTTGAATTTATTTAGGTGATTTTTAAACCTGTGATATAACAAAGACTTCTCTATTCATCAGATAATATCATCTACAAATACATACATTTGTAGCCAGCATTCATGTAAATATATATACATCATCACAACACAGATCTATCACATGCATCAAAGTTTAATCATAGATTTTTTCAAATATTTTTAAAAGAAAGGTTTGCTCACCTAGAATTGAAGAAGAGAAAAAGATTTGAGCCTGGAACTTGATTTGTTCTGGGAACTCGATATTTGATTTTTGAAAATTGGAAACTTGTTTGATCTGGACTGACTTGTTTGATTTGAAGTTGAACTTCGTTAGCTTGCTTGATCTGTTGAAGTTGAGCTATGATTTGATGATGTTTGCTTTGATTTTGAAGGTTAAATCCCTAGGTTTGATTTTGAATTTCTTTTGGGATTTTGAAGTTTTGATTTTGAACTTTAAAATATGCTTTGCTTTGAATTAATACTGGGTTGTTTTTATGCTTTGTCTAAGGTTTTCTTTGTTTTAAACTTTTAATATTTTTTTGAAACATATGAAAGAAAACGAAGAAAGAAGGAGATAGATGCATATGTATATTGTTTACTTATATTTATTCATTAATTTCAAAAAAAAAAAAAAACTAGCATGACACTTGTAAATTTTATTAACACTTGTAATTACAAATTATATCTGGGCAACACATGCTAATGCATGTGATCTCAACCTTACATTTGTTAAAATGAAAGTAATTTGTGTTTAAACCCTCACTTTAAATAAATTTAAAAATTATGTTTTAGATCCTTAATTTAAACCCTTATATTTCATTAAGTACTTTTGCATATATTAATTTATGTTTATATCCTTATACAAATTATATTTATGTATTATTTTCAGTTTAGTTTAATATATGCATGCTTAGGTTTATATAATTTTACAAATGTCATAACTCTTAAATTTAAGTATTTATGTTAACACATGTATTATATTTCAAATTTGTAAATACACTAACAATGTTTGTTCATTTTTAAGAGAAAATGTATTTTAAATCTTTATATTAAATCTTATTTCAATTTTTAAACTCAAGTCACTGTTCCTTTTAAATAAATAAATATCTATCTCAAATGTTTTTGAAAATATATGATTAACTTTGAATAACTTTTGAAAAGCATTATATGAATTTAAAATATAACTTCCATATATATATATACACACACATAAACATTTATATTAATATTCAAAAACAAATTCTTATTAACCTTAAAAATAAATGTTTTCAAATCCAATTTATTTTTCAAAATATTTATCTTTGAATTTCAAGCCCACAATTTAATTTAAAATCAATTTATATACATATATATAAATAAATAAACAAAAAATATATTATTTATTTTGGAAATTTTAAATTAATTAACCAATTAATCTCGAAATTTTAAATTAATTATTAAATTAAATTTGACTAAAACCGGGATCGTTACAATTGGAATGGATTTTATGACACAAAGTCCTCTCTCGGCTAAACCGAATAACGAGCGCTTATTTTAAAAGCACATGGATATCATTTGAAGACCGGTGGTGAAGACCGGGTATTTTCAAAAGCGAAAGGATTACTTGTCGAATGTCTCTGCACCGTATGGTCCCGGTATAGAGATTTGATCACCTTTTGTGATGGGGATCCAGACATGATTAGGGATTATACGGATTGCAAAGGCTTTTTTTGAAGTGCCTTCAGTTCTGTTCGAACCCGGAACCGACATGTATGGATGTATGTCTGACATTACACTTTGAGATGTAAAGCCGGTTTCTTTCAAATATATTTCTGTTTGGTGGCGAAGAATTTATTCTCTTAGCTTAACACCCTTCTCTGAGACATGCAAGCTCAGAGGTTATGTAGTTGATGGTTACTAGTGATACATTCCCAATTTGGTAATGTGGCATGTTGAGTGCTGCTGATTATTTGTTGATCGAAGCATGGCTTTTGTGAAAGCGTAGCTTTATGGGACGAGACTTCATCAGGACCTCACAACCCGGAATAGTCGAAATAGGAAGGATGCAGCAAGGTTATTGGAGGTAGCGCCCCTTAGGGTATGTCCATTTCTTCTGGATAAAAAGTGGTATCATGGTATGGAGCCCAGATACTTATGTGGTTGCTGCAAATCTTTTTCTTTGTGGTTGTTAGTGTAGAAGTACCTCGCATAAAGGTCGGTGACGACTCGGAGAGGGCATACACGTGTAGTAGTTACCTAGTTACAGAGGTAACCTGGTCTTGCATTGGCAGAGATTCGGTTTAGGTTCTTGGGTCATCCCTCCAGAGGAGTACCCATGTGGCATAGGAAGTTCCTTAGCCTGACCATTGTTGCAAATCCAATCAGACAATACGAGCCCTTTACGATTGCAGTTGTATAACCTTCCACCTCAGGTAGTAACTATAGAAGGCATAATATAATGGTACCTATGCTGGCTAAGATTAATATTATACTTTCGAAATGTTTTCTGCACTATGCACTAATAATAATATCAAATGGTTTTCGTGTATCAAGCATGTTTGACTATCATAAGGAGAAATCTCCCCCAAGTGCGCGATAGCATTGTGTGTGTGCCAGGCGGCCTTATGGTAGTTTCATTTTCCAAAAAGAATTGAGAATTTCTTTTAAATGCATTTGTTTGTTTTGTTCAAATAAACTGTTTTTTTTTCTTACACCAGTCCCATGACTGACCTGGAGTCTATTTTTCCCTTTCTATACTCTGGGTGCCCACAATTTTCCAAAAAGAATTGCGAATTTGTTTTAAATGCTTTTGTTTGTTTTGTTCAAATAAACTGTTTTTGTTTTCTTATACCAGTCCCATGACTGACCGGGAGTCTATTGTTCCCTTTCTATACTCAGACTGTAGATGTAGATTTGATAGCCTTCAGCTTTCTATTTGGAAATCTTTGAAGCTTTTGGTTTTTGGCGATCACATTTGTTTCACTAGTTACCTAGTTTGCTATTTGGAAATCTTTGAAGCCTTTCGAAATGTGTTCTATTTGGAAATCTTTGAAGCCTTTGGTTTTAGCATGATGGTGGTTCGAGCTTGTGGTTTGGAGCATTGGAGATGGAGTTGCAACGTTGAATTCTTTCTTTCCCTCTCTCTTAATGATCATGTTGGAGTTATCTCTTCTGTTGTTATTCTTCCGCTATTATCTTGTATCTTTGATATTGATAATCATTTGTATCAATATGTTGTGTCATTGTTGTAATCGACTGTTGTGTATCAATGATATTATTCTTCTGTTTCCACTATGTTGTATTTATCCAATGTGTTATAAGCTCCACCGAACCATATTCAACGTTTGAATCTACGGCAATCGAATACGAGTGACGTATTTTTGTGTCGATTTTCGAAGGCCGAGTCAGGATCGTTAGAGGGAAATCTGAGCTCAGGGGTGCCACAATCATCTCCATCGTACAGATGATGGTGCAAGAAACCAATCTTACATAAGCAACTTCCTCATTGCTTCGACCATCTCCCAACCGCTTACGACCTCCCTGATAGTTCTGTCCACCCAATATCGTCTATTTAGCTTGAAATCGAAAGTTGAGCAAATCTGTGATATCCCAGAATTTCTAACCCAATTTAAATATGATATTCTTTATAATAAACTAATTTAAATTGATAAATTTGTTATTTTATTCAACAGCAATAAATGAATTGTAAATATACATTTATTCTAATTAAAACTAATACATATATAAGGGTAATGAATGTGTCAAAATTGTACTCTTATCAGATTTGATTTTGAGTTGAATTTAAAAACTTAAATTGAATTTGAATTGATAAATTAAAAGATTTAAATATGTTAATTTTTATTCTAAATTTTACAGTGAGTTTTATAGGATATTCTCATGATTTTATTTAAGATATAACATTTGTTTTATATTCATTCTTTAAGGAAAATTGATTTTTATAGGAATCAAAAATGAATTTAAAATAAGAAAAATCAATTAAGAAAACATTTTTAAAATTCTTTGTGCATGAAATTAACACTTGTTAAACATTTAAATCATACTAATAACATGTGTTAGAGAATTAGCTATATAGTGACAAGTGTCATAATTTAAGTTTATTTTCCTTAAATTTTATAAAACAAATTTTTATAGAAGATATTTCTTATGCTTCAAAATAAACTTTCTCATTTTTATTAAGCAAGAAATTTTTACACTCTTCATTTATAAATCTGAAATCTTCACTTCAATTATTAATCAAAACTCAAACTCCTTTCCAAAATCTAAACCTATAAAGAAATTCCTGAGATGAAAATCTGCATTTCAAATTACTTTTGAAACTGCAATATAGATTCCTGCAATCAACAAATTTATGAAACAAATCTCAGGTTTTCTATCACTTATTGATTCAAAATTTGAAGCATCATCAAAGTTAATCAAGCAATTTCAAGAAGCGGGAAGAAAAATGTGCAGTTCATTTATTTTTCCAAAAGCTTAAGTCTTAGCAGCATAACGAGGTGAGTAAATTTTAAATCAATATTTTAAGTGTAAGGATCTGTTGCATGTGAAAGTTAGTTATGAAGATGCTTGCATGTTATTTATTTTGTGAAATATTTGTTTACAGATTTAAATTTAACTGTGCATGTTTAAAATGCAACAGTTGTACTCTATATCTTCAAGATTCTGAAAATTTTAAACAAAAACTCAAATTTATATGAAATAAAACATTGTTAGGTTGGAAAATTCAATATAGAAGTTTGATTCAATATGAATTAAGTGTTAAAAATAATATGTAAATGGAAACAGTTAAAAATCTGCAGAAATTAAGAAATACAGTAAAAACAAATATTTATATCATGTAAATCATGTTCGAATTTTGATGAATTGAGTTTATATCCTAAATCTACTATGAATAACTTGAATTTTAAGATAGAAATCAAATTTTTTAACTGGATATTGAAGACGAATTTTGGGAATAACTGAAATTGGGGTTTTTGACAAATTCATGTGACTGGGTTGTTTATAAGCTTTGAAATTTGGATTATAGTTGTGTTAAATGTTGTTTAACACTAGCAAAAATAATAGATGAAATTTTCATGCAACCCAGAATTTAGAATTTTGATTTTTAGGGTTTTTGCTCTTTGTTTTTCGAGTTTGGGAAATTCGTTCGTGTGAAGCTTAGACATGATCGAGTTACGATAGGCTTGGGGTGGAGGTGTGTTAGGGTTGTGCGAGTGCATGGCCGGAGTTTGGAGGCGTATGGTAGTCGGCTTGCCGTGGACGGAGGGTTTTTCCCTGGCGACTGCAGTTGGGTTTGGGTTCGAGCAACCCATTTTGTGTTCGAGCTTGAGTAGGTGAGTTTTGGGGTTTGAATTTGGGTCATAGGCTGATTTGGGGTTTGCGCGAGATGTCGACGGCGGCGGTGGAGGCGTCGGAGCATCGTGCATGTGCACGGGGAATGGCCTGTGTCAGTGAGTTCGGTCCGATGCGAGTGGGTTTTGACTCGAAGTCGTGCTCGTGTTTTTGGTCGCGTGTCTCGTGTGTGCGCTCGGGTGAGTGGCTGTAGCTCAAGTGTTTTGTTGAGTTCTGGTATAAGATGAAGAAAGGTAGGGGAGAGATGGAGTATAGGGTTGAGATTAGCTTGGGTTTTGGTCAAGTTTAAAACAAAATAAATGAAGTCAAAGTTTTTAAACTTGTTTTAAATCTCAAATTTGTTTTAAGTTTAAACTTAACACTTTATATTCTCACTACTTTATAAAGTGTCAAATATTTTATTTCAAAAGTAATTCACAGTTTATTAGTTGAAGTTTTGAAATGATTTTACATCTTTAAATCTAACTCTTTAAAAAGGTTATTAGTTTTAATAAATTGAAATGTTTAAGTATGTAAGAGTTTTTAATAATGAATGAAATTGATTGGTTTTGAAAGTTAATTAAATTTTGAAATTAAAGTTTACTTTATTTAATTAGTAATTAAGGTTGGAACTAATTAATTAATTTAGGTTAATTAATTTGTTAAGATTTAATTAATTACTTATGGATTATTTAATGGATAATTAAGGATTAAATTAAATAACAATTAATAGATTATTAATTAATTTAAGATTAATTCATAAGTGATTAATAACTGATTAATTAAGTGATTAATGATTAATAGATTAGTGATTAGGAAGTTAATTAATTAATTGATTAAGTGTTAATTAATTAAGTAATTAAACATTAATTAATTTATAACTAATAGTAAATTAATTAATGGTTAAGATTTAATTAATTAAATAATTAAGATTAATTAATGAATAATCAATTAAGTAATTAAGATAAATTAATTTGTGATTAATTAAGAATTAATTAAGGTAATTAATTATAAATTAAGGGTGAATTAATAACCAATTAAGGAATGATTAATTTTAAATCAAATTTTAATTAATAAATAATTATAGTAATTAATTGATAATTAAATAAAGATTATTACTTAATTAAACATTAATTAATTAATAACGGAATAATTAAGAGGTGGTTAATTAATTAAAAGATTGTGATTAATTAACTAATGTTTGGTTAAGCAAGATTAAGTGATAAATTCTTAAGTAACTAATTTAAATTAAATTAATTAAATTAATTATAATATGAATAAAAGTAGCGCTTGCTTATGGATGATTGTTTGAATTGAATATCTGAATATGGTTGATATCTGTTGAATGATAGTTGAGATATATTCTGTGATAAGATATTGTATATCTGTGATAGATATTGGTTATTATCCGTGGATAATGCTGTGTGATGCTATGTTTAAATCTGAATTGAATCGTTTAAATCTTTAAGCAACTTGGCCTTTAAGACACGTTTGGATTTCGATGAGACAGGATCGGGAATCGAATTGATTTCCAAAAACCACATCGATCCAAGTTAAACGTTAGGTCGTGACATCTCAAGTGAGGATCGAGATGGAGTTTTAGAGTGCAAGGGTTATTGTCGTTAACTCTGAGGGTGATTCCAAAATGAGTGTAACGAAATAATGCCTTCGGTTTCGTTCGAACCCGAAACGAACTTGTATGGATTGAATGCTTTTAGAACATCGTCAGGTGGACGATGAGCATTCTAAGAGATGTGTTCTCTAAAGGTAATCATAACCTCAAGCCTCATCGACTGGGAATGGCTAAAACAGGAGAGGTGCAGCAAGGCTTCGTGGGTAGCCCCCACTTGAGAGTGAGATTTACCCCTGTCTAGAAGTCCCTTATTAATTCGGCTGTATGGGCAGTTGTTAGCCACAACTGCGGGGTTGTATTGTTCGGAACTGTCCAGTAAGGGATGGGTCCGGCCTTGTGTTGCAGGGGATCAAGAGTGGTCCTCGGTACGGTGATCTAGGCCCCGTACTGTGACGGGCGGTACCCCAGTAGCCCTGCCATTGTATGGAATCCAATCTCCAATAGACCCTAGACCCTATTATAATACCACTGGATTTCCTATCAAATGTTTTGGTTAGCATAAGGTAAAAACTTACCCATGTTTATTTGTGGGAAGTCTTACGTGATACCTTTTGTTTCAAAATGATTTTAAAGTTAAACAACTTTAACTGATTTACTCACACCAGACTCATGTCTGACCCGGAGTTTATTTTATTTTTCATAAACTCTTGGGTACTCAAATTTTTATGAGTAGCCAAGTGATTAGGTTTGGATTAGCATATGTTTTTGGAAGCTGGAGCTGGAGTCCAGACGTACCATCTATCTATATTCGCTGTAGTGGCATTTTGATGTTGTGTTTTGAGAAGTATGGTTTGGAAAACTCTTATGAATGTCAGATGTAATGGAGTAGGATTATTATTTTGTGTACTTTGATATGTAAACTTATGTAATGGATATGTGTAGTATTATATTTTGTTCGTTTTCGTTGTGAGATTCTGATTATTGTTATTTCTATTCTTTCTATCTTTCTATTTCTATCTCTTTCTTTTCTTATTGATGATACGTCTTTCTGGATATGTGAAAGATGGGTCGTCACAAAATCGATCAACCTTGAACCAGCCCAAAATGACAAACCACCTTGCCGAAGACGAATCTCGCCATCAGAACTCAAGTCGCTTCATCCGGAGCATCGCGACGAACCCAGACGACGATTCCCCTCCTCGCGATAACCTCCGGCCTCACCACGGCGACCCAATTGCCTCGCAGAACATTGGGTACTCCGATCAACTGAAAATCCTACTTCGCCCTTCCTTGGCCACCACTACCATAAATAAAACCTGTAACGACCCAGAATTTTTATTAATTAAAATTTGGATATTTAATTAATTTTAGATATTAATAAGTGAATTTATAAGTCAAATAAATTTTATTTTGAATTATTGGATTTAATTGGATAATTAAATCGATAATTTAATATGTTAAATTATGGAAATAATTGAAAATAGGGATTAAATATGATTTAAAATGATTTGTAAAATTTTATTTTATCATATTGAAGTTAGAACGATATTTTAGAACTTTTAAAATCGAATTTAAAGTTAATTTGTGAAAATTGAATATTTTAATATTAAAATCGACTAGTGAAAATAGTCAATTTTTGAACAGTCTCAGAATTGAACGAAACCAGTTCCATTGGATCCCTAATAGTTAGTTATTACCGGATTTCAAATTTCGTGTCAATCGGAGTTATCGTTTGATCGTGGCAGCTCGAAACGCATCGAATTATTTTTAATTTTAATTTGGCGAGTTAAAATAGCCATTTTTCAAAAAGTCTCGGATTTCGACGAAACCAGTTTCATCGGATCCGTAATGTGATATTATTGCAAGGTTTCAAATTTCAAGTCAATTGGATTTACCGTTTGTCCGGTACGAATTAAAACGCCTAGAAATCGATTTAAATCGGTTTAATTTAAATTGAGCGTTTGTAGCCATAACTCGCACATGCTTTTGAATTAGCTTCCGAAACCTGTTCCATTGTGTCCGGAACGCGGGATAAACCCTAGGAACGTTAGTTTCGGCGCGTAAATTGGAGTTTAGAAAACCCGGATGAATAGTGATTGAAAATTTTTCTATAAATAGGCCACAAAATCACAAGAAAATAAAATTTTTATAACCCTAACCCTAAAATGTCACAGCCGCCGTTCACCCCAATGGATGGCCGAAAGTTACTTATCTTCCCCCTCCAATTTCTCGAAATCCATGCATCGATTCAAGAAAGTTTCAACTAGAAACTCGTAGAGGATGGTGAGATCTTGGATGTCAACGGTGGAGATGTGATTTGGAGTGACGTGGTGGCCAGAAATCGAGCTAGAAGCCTGGCCGTTCATCCTCAAAGTGCGTGCAACCTAGGGGGCCGAGCTCTGTGCCTCTGGGGCCGAGTGTAGCTCTAGGCAAGGCGCGCGACGTGGAGTAGTTTGATCGAGTTGTAGTGCGACGTAGGCGATGCAATAATTAACCCTAATATCCATAGTTGGGTTCGGCCGTGTTTTTATCATCTGAAGGCAATACGCGTGAAGAGATGGAGAAAATAGGAATGGTCATGATGGATGCAGGTTGGATCTAAGGGCTGTGATGAAGTGGGTTTGTTAATTTTTAAAGTAAATGTTGTAATTAGAGTATAAAAATCGTGTACAATCTTATAAAAATTCATAACTTTTTCATACGAGGTCGAAAACGCGCGAAACCAGTTGCATTGGAATCGTATGGACGAGCACTACGCGATGGAGTTGGTTTGGAGTCGTTTGGAGTTAGTGAGAATTTTGGGTAAAATTAAACGCGCGTTTAATTTTATTCGAAATAAATCGCTAAAACGGAATTTAAAATCAAGGTGAGAATTTCTCACTCAATCGAATCAGTTTCGATTTTATTTTAAATAGTTAGATTTTAAAATATTTGAATGCATGTTTGAATGTTGATTGATATCTATTGATTGTTAAAATAGACATTATACGCCGTTAGTAAGCGGATGTTATTTAATAAAAACATATACCGCGAATATTTCATAAACAGTGAAATTGGTATTATATATAATATCAATATATATATATTGGCATATGTATATATTGGAGTTGATTGATTTCCCGCATTTTTTGTTTAGCGGATGAGACCCTATTGCGCCGTTATTAAGCGGATAATATTTAAATCCCATATACCGCGATAATTTCGTACTGGAGCGAAATTGGTATTGTGCTAATGTTTGTGGATGTAGGAAAACAGGTTGGAGGGATCCAACTGGATTCCTCAACAGTATTTATTTGATTTCAGATATTTTGATATTTGATGGATTATCATATTGATATATGATATCGTTGTTGTCGTGATTGACTATTTGGTGTGTAGCATCATTGGACCCAGATTTTGGAATTTAAAAATGATTTTAAAAGTGATTTTTGAAAATATACTATATTTTTGGAATTGACCCATTTTAAATAATTAAACGCTATAATTTTTAAAGTTATAAAATTATGGTTTTTGTGAAATATAGTTAAAAGATTGATTTTTGAAAATACGGGTTAATGATGTATAAAATAGTTTAAACTGGGATTTTTGAATTTATTGTGAAAAGTTTAAATATAGGATTTATGAAATTTAATTATTTTATAAATCAAAATGGTGAAATAATAAAGGAGATTAAAGATGTTTTAAAGAATAATATAAATTGATTCATATTAAGAGATTTATAAATGGATATTTATAAATTGAGATATAGACATTTAAAAACGAGTTTTTATAAGTGTTTGAATGAAGTGAAAATGAATTTCATAAATGAATGAAATTTATAGAATTATAAACTGTGAAGTTATAAATGGAATTTTATAAACAGTAGGTTTATAAAATTTGTAAAGTTATTAAAAGAATAGACTTGGGTAAATAATTGAATCTTATAAGTTATAAGATTTATAATTATGAAATTCTAAGGAACGATTTTTGTAAAATAATCGTTTTATAAGTATTTAACTTATAATATGAACCTTTGTTTTATAATTGAGTTATAAATCGAATAGGTTAATAAAGGAATTTATAAAAAGGAAGTTTTTATATATAAGTAGAAATGGAATTTATAAACGTTGTTTTATAAATTCGCAAATGACTTATTTTGATAAGAAAATTTGTTGAAACCTATTAAAGGAGTTATATTCACATTTTTGAATAGTGAATAATCCTTTGAATTAAAATGAATAAAAGGATGAGATTTGTTAACGAAGTTTATTCACATTTTTGAATAGTGAATAACACGTTAAAGAAAATGGTTTGGATTTGATGTTTTAAATAGAATTAAAACGATCTAACGATGTTTTAAATGTGTTATGATTCGAAACCATAGATTTCAACATTCATTGTTGAAATAGACGTTTTCGAGAAATAAAAGGAAATGGTGGACTATAACACTGTTGTTATAGTAAATGATTTCCGAAAGGAAATGTTTTGTATAGTATTGGGATTTATATATCTATTTTAAATTTCGAATCCCTATACTAGTGATTTTGGGTTGTCGTAACGATGTTTTACGTAACATTCGTTTTGGCCCAAATAAATATGTTTAAGAGAATGATTTCCTTAAAGAATGAGATATATACTTAATTCGATTTAAGTATATGGAATATTTTCCAAGGTTGAAAATAAAAAGATTAGTGAATTACTTATAATTAAATAAGTATGGAATTGTTTTTCCAATATGAAGTGAATAATTAGAATTTATCTTTTTGAAGATAAATTGAAATGAATAAATTGAAATCATATGCATGAATATTTTGAAATATAAATTCATTATGGAATTTATATGTGAAAGGGAATTTGTTTGAAAATAAATATTGATTTATTTTTGAAGTGTGAAATAATATATCTTGTAAAGATATTTTGGAAAATAAATAATTTGGAAAATTATTTGGAATCTAGTGATGTGTGCATATCAATTGATAGTTCAATAACCGACTATCAATATTTCCCTTTGAATGGGTAATTGATGTGATTTGTTTGAATGTGAATGCCACACTTATTTTTGAATAAGCGCTCACTATTCGGGTTAACCGGGAAAGGACCATGGGGTCGTATAACCCATTCTGAATATGTGATACGTCGTTGTGAATTGCATTGAAGATCGGTGTTGAAGACCGAGTATTTGTGAAAGCGATAGGATGACCTATCGATTGTCTCTGCACTGGGTAGCTCCTGGTATAGAGATTCCTTAAGTGATGGGAAATTCGATCGGGATTGTGAATACCCGGATTGCAAGGGCTTCGCAAGAAGTGCCTTCGGTTTTGTTCGAGCCCGGAACAGACTTGTATGGATTGTATGTCTGACATTACAAGTTGAGATATAAAGCCGATTTCTTTCAAATATATTTCTGTTGGTGGCGGAGAATTTATTCTTTTAGCTTAGCACCCTTCTCTGAGACGTACGAGCTCAGAGGTTATATAGTTGAATGTTATCAGCGATATATTCCCAATTTGGTAATGTGATATGCTGAGTGATGCTGAAATGATCATTGTGTTGATTATTTATGATAGGATCGTTTATTTGATCGTCTATCCTTGTGATCATTGTGTTGATCATTTGTTGACCCAAAGCATTGCTTTTGTATAAAGTATGTTTTTGTGGACGTGAATTCGTCGAGCCTCACATCCCGGAATGGTCAAAACAGGAAAGATGCGGCAAGGTTATGAGGGGTAGCTCCCTTTAGGGTATGTGCATTTCCTTCTGGAAAGGGTGGTATCATGGTATGGAGCCCAGATACTTACTCATGTTGATACACTATATTTATTACTGTGTGGTGTTGTTGGTGACGAGCGCTCGGTTAAAGGTCCAATGGGACCGGGGGATGTCATACTCGTGTAGTAGTTACCTAGTGATAAAGGTAACCCGGCCTTGTGTTGGCAGAGAGCTGGTTAAGTTCTCGGGGACGTCCAGCCAGAGGCGTTTCCATGTGGCAATGGGAAGTTCCTTGGCCTGACCATTTATTGGAAATCCAAAGAAACAATACGAAACTTGTACGGTTTTAGTTGTATAACCTGCTATGGAATGTGGCGGTAACCTGCTATTGAACATGGTAGCTATAGTAGGCATAAGTGCGGAATGTCTATGCTGGCTAAGATTTATATCTTTATTTTTGAAATGATTTTCCTATACTATGCACTAGTAATAATATCAAATGTTATTTTAAATGCGTATCAAGCATCTTTGGCTATCATAAGGAGAAATCTGCTCCGATTCTGCGTTTACATGTGTGTGTGTGTGGGAGGCCTTATGGTAGTCTCATTTTTAAAAGCATTGCGAATTGAATTTAAAATATTCTTCTATTTTGATTATAAAGTAAATAAACTGTTTTGAGTTCTCACACCAGTCACATGACTGACTCGGTGTTTATTGTTTTCCTTCCTAAACTCTGGGTGCCCACCAATTTTCACACGGGCAGTCGAGAGTTAGGTTTATCAGGATATTCTGGATATTCAGGAGTTGCTGGAGGCAAGCTGGATGGCATGGCGTATTATTAGTATATAGTATCTCTTTTTCCGCTGTGGTAATTGTTTGTTGTTGTTGTTGTACACTCTGATGATATGATGTAATGTAATAAAATGTGATGTGATGTAATAACTGATATAGTTCTTTGTTTAAAGATTATTCATTTATTATTATATGTTGTTCCGCTGCGAATTGTGAGATTCTGATGTTGTTCTGTTGTTTTCTGTCCCGTTCTATTCTATTTTCTTCTATTTTCTTTCGGTTCTATGTTCTATCCTCTTTTCCTTCTATTTTAAAATAAAATTTTCTATTTTTCTGTTCCCTCTGTTTTCAAATTCTCTATTTTCTTTTGTCTTTTCTCTCTTTTAAAATTTTCCCTATTTTCTATCTTAGTATCTACTCTTCTCTCTTTTCCTTTTCTTAAATTCTTTTTAAAACCCATAACATTTCGGTTTTTCAGCAACGAAAAACCGCGGACGTTACATTTGGTATCAGAGCATATGGTTAAGCGACAACCATGGTTCTGTTGGGTATTACTCATTAGAGATAAAGTCAGTAGTACTCTAGAATGAGTTTGAGTGTAATAATAGCTATGAGAGCGTATTTGTTAGTGAATATATAAATTTGTTTTATATTGTGATGATTGGTTTATTGAGTGGCATATGAACCTTCGTCAGCACGGTATGTACAACTATGCCGAAGGGGTTTCTAAACACTTGAATAGAACAATTCGACACAATATTGTTTTAAAAATGGGTAAATGAAATAATTTTACTTGATTATATTTTATATATAAAGGAATAATTTTTCAGAATTATTAAAGTGTATATAAGTTGATTGTTTAGTTGTTTGAATAATCTAAATAAAGGAATTGTATAAACAAAAAGAATTATAAGAATTGAATTATAATTAAAGTGATTTACAATTGTGAAATAAACTTATATATATAAGAAGTGAAACTATATGAATATATTTATGAATATGAGTAGTAAATAAAAAAAATGAATTTAAAGTTAAATGGAAGTATAACTTAAGTGATAAATGTGAACTTGAGTTTTATAAATGAAATTCAACTTTAGTAATTGAATATGAATTAAATAAATTGAATTAAATTAATGAATTGAATGTTAATCAATTGAATGTGAATTAAATTGATATTGAATAATGAATATAAGTGTTAATTCATTAAAATCTAATGTTATTGGAAGTTGAATAAATTGAATGGAAGTCAATTTAATTAAAGGTGTAAAACCAAATATAAGCAAAGGAATTTGGTTGTAATTAATATACATTGGTTGTTATATGATTGTTAGTTGATTGTATATAATTCATTAAAAGTTAATGAAATTGGAAGCTATGAAATTGAATTAAAATTGAAAGTAAATAAATCTGAATAGAATTGAATGTGAATTGGATTTAAATTAGTAAATGATAACTAATTGAATTGAGAATGAATGTTGATAAAAATCCAATGTAAATGAATCAAATATGATTTAAATTGAAAACCATTTTATTGAATATTAATGAGAATATGAATGAATATATATTGGTTATGAATTTGTTGAATGCTAGTTGGTTGATGTTTGAATATATTGCTTTTACTACATTTGCTATGTTGGCATGTATAGTTAGTATGTTGCTATATGTTGTATATCGATACTATTGTCTATATGCATGATTCTCATGTTGTTTGTTGAGTGTTTAGTAGGTGCGGATCGCGTTTGCTTCGCATTTGGAGCTCGCTTTTGCGCTATATTAGCTGTATATGCTTGCTAATAAAATATAAGGTACATATCTCGGATTAAATATCGTACTTTTACACTTTTTTCCCTTCGGGATGCCTCATTACTTGATGAGATGTATATTTGTGATATATATACTGTCATTTTTTTTCGGATCGAGCCGCGCAAAGGAGACTATGGCGAATTTTTCCGAAAATTTAAGGCGTTAGAAAAATTTGAGAAAATTGGGAAAATTTTTGAAAACTTTAACTTTGATTTGGAGTTGAAAGTTAAATGATATAGTTTTTTTTTTGAAAAGATAACTAAGTATGATTTGAAAACTTAGTAAGTATTGTAAGAAGTTTAACTATGAATTATGGAAAATTAATAAATTCTATAACTTTTCTTACTTAATAATTTCGAGGACGAAATTCTTTTAAGGGGGAAAGATTGTAACGACCCAGAATTTTTATTAATTAAAATTTGGATATTTAATTAATTTTAGATATTAATAAGTGAATTTATAAGTCAAATAAATTTTATTTTGAATTATTGGATTTAATTGGATAATTAAATCGATAATTTAATATGTTAAATTATGGAAATAATTGAAAATAGGGATTAAATATGATTTAAAACGATTTTTAAAATTTTATTTTATCATATTGAAGTTAGAACGATATTTTAGAACTTTTAAAATCAAATTTAAAGTTAATTTGTGAAAATTGAATATTTTAATATTAAAATCGACTAGTGAAAATAGTCAATTTTTGAACAGTCTCAGAATTGAACGAAACTAGTTCCATTGGATCCGTAATAGTTAGTTATTATCGGATTTCAAATTTCGTGTCAATCGGAGTTATCGTTTGATCGTGGCAACTCGAAACGCATCGAATTATTTTTAATTTTAATTTGGCGAGTTAAAATAGCCATTTTTCAAAAAGTCTCGGATTTCGACGAAACCAGTTTCATCGGATCCGTAATGTGATATTATTGCAAGGTTTCAAATTTCAAGTCAATTGGATTTACCGTTTGTCCGGTACGAATTAAAACGCCTAGAAATCGATTTAATTTAAATTGAGCGTTTGTAGCCATAACTTGCACATACTTTCGAATTAGCTTCTGAAACCTGTTCCATTGTGTCCGGAACGCGGGATAAACCCTAGGAACGTTAGTTTCGGCGCGTAAATTGGAGTTTAGAAAACCCGGATGAATAGTGATTGAAAATTTTTCTATAAATAAGCAAAAAATCACAAGAAAATAAAATTTTTATAACCCTAACCCTAAAATGTCACAGCCGCCGTTCACCCCAATGGATGGCCGAAAGTTACTTATCTTCCCCCTCCAATTTCTCGAAATCCATGCATCGATTCAAGAAAGTTTCAACTAGAAACTCGTAGAGGATGGTGAGATCTTGGATGTCAACGGTGGAGATGTGATTTGGAGTGACGTGGTGGCCAGAAATCGAGCTAGAAGCCTGGCCGTTCGTCCTCAAAGTGCGTGCAACCTAGGGGGCCGAGCTCTGTGCCTCTGGGGCCGAGTGTAGCTCTAGGCAAGGCGCGCGACGTGGAGTAGTTTGATCGAGTTGTAGTGCGACGTAGGCGATGCAATAATTAACCCTAATATCCATAGTTGGGTTCGGCCGTGGTTTTATCATCTGGAGGCAATACGCGTGAAGAGAAGGAGAAGATAGGAACGGTCATGATGGATGCAGGTTGGATCTAAGGGCTGTGATGAAGTGGGTTTGTTAATTTTTAAAGTAAATGTTGTAATTAGAGTATAAAAATCGTGTACAATCTTATAAAAATTCATAACTTTTTCATACGAGGTCGAAAACGCGCGAAACCAGTTGCGTTGGAATCGTATGGACGAGCACTACGCGATGGAGTTGGTTTGGAGTCGTTTGGAGTTAGTGAGAATTTTGGGTAAAATTAAACGCGCGTTTAATTTTATTCGAAATAAATCGCTAAAACGGAATTTAAAATCAAGGTGAGAATTTCTCACTCAATCGAATCAGTTTCGATTTTATTTAAATAGTTAGATTTTAAAATATTTGAATGCATGTTTGAATGTTGATTGATATCTATTGATTGTTAAAATAGACATTATACGCCGTTAGTAAGCGGACGTTATCTAATAAAAACATATACCGCGAATATTTCATAAACAGTGAAATTGGTATTATATATAATATCATTATATATATATATTGGCATATGTATATATTGGAGTTGATTGATTTCCCGCATTTTTTGTTTAGCGGATGAGACCCTATTGCGCCGTTATTAAGCGGATAATATTTAAATCCCATATGCCGCGATAATTTCGTACTGGAACGAAATTGGTATTGTGCTAATGTTTCTGGATGCAGGAAAACAGGTTGGAGGGATCCAACTGGATTCCTCAACAGTATTTATTTGATTTCAGATATTTTGATATTTGATGGATTATCATATTGATATATGATATCGTTGTTGTCGTGATTGACTATTTGGTGTGTAGCATCATTGGACCCAGATTTTGGAATTTAAAAATGATTTTAAAAGTGATTTTTGAAAATATACTATATTTTTGGAATTGACCCATTTTAAATAATTAAACGCTATAATTTTTAAAGTTATAAAATTATGGTTTTTGTGAAATATAGTTAAAAGATTGATTTTTGAAAATACGGGTTAATGATGTATAAAATAGTTTAAACTGGGAATTTTGAATTTATTGTGAAAAGTTTAAATATAGGATTTATGAAATTTAATTATTTTATAAATCAAAATGGTGAAATAATAAAGGAGATTAAAGATGTTTTAAAGAATAATATAAATTGATTTATATTAAGAGATTTATAAATGGATATTTATAAATTGAGATATAGACATTTTAAAACGAGTTTTTATAAGTGTTTGAATGAAGTGAAAATGAATTTCATAAATGAATGAAATTTATAGAATTATAAACTGTGAAGTTATAAATGGAATTTTATAAACAGTAGGTTTATAAAATTTGTAAAGTTATTAAAAGAATAGACTTGGGTAAATAATTGAATCTTATAAGTTATAAGATTTATAATTATGAAATTCTAAGGAACGATTTTTGTAAAATAATCGTTTTATAAGTATTTAACTTATAATATGAACCTTTGTTTTATAATTGAGTTATAAATCGAATAGGTTAATAAAGGAATTTATAAAAAGGAAGTTTTTATATATAAATAGAAATGGAATTTATAAACGTTGTTTTATAAATTCGCAAATGACTTATTTTGATAAGAAAATTTGTTGAAACCTATTAAAGGAGTTATATTCACATTTTTGAATAGTGAATAATCCTTTGAATTAAAATGAATAAAAGGATGAGATTTGTTAACGAAGTTTATTCACATTTTTGAATAGTGAATAATACGTTAAAGAAAATGGTTTGGATTTGATGTTTTAAATAGAATTAAAACGATCTAACGATGTTTTAAATGTGTTATGATTCGAAACCATAGATTTCAACATTCATTGTTGAAATAGACGTTTTCGAGAAATAAAAGGAAATGGTGGACTATAACACTGTTGTTATAGTAAATGATTTCCGAAAGGAAATGTTTTGTATAGTATTGGGATTTATATATCTATTTTAAATTTCGAATCCCTATACTAGTGATTTTGGATTGTCGTAACGATGTTTTACGTAACATTCGTTTTGGCCCAAATAAATATGTTTAAGAGAATGATTTCCTTAAAGAATGAGACATATACTTAATTCGATTTAAGTATATGGAATATTTTCCAAGGTTGAAAATAAAAAGATTAGTGAATTACTTATAATTAAATAAGTATGGAATTGTTTTTCCAATATGAAGTGAATAATTAGAATTTATCTTTTTGAAGATAAATTGAAATGAATAAATAGAAATCATATGCATGAATATTTTGAAATATAAATTCATTATGGAATTTATATGTGAAAGGGAATTTGTTTGAAAATAAATATTGATTTATTTTTGAAGTGTGAAATAATATATCTTGTAAAGATATTTTGGAAAATAAATAATTTGGAAAATTATTTGGAATCTAGTGATGTGTGCATATCAATTGATAGTTCAATAACCGACTATCAATATTTCCCTTTGAATGGGTAATTGATGTGATTTGTTTGAATGTGAATGCCACACTTATTTTTGAATAAGCGCTCACTATTCGGGTTAACCGGGAAAGGACCATGGGGTCGTATAACCCATTCCGAATATGTGATACGTCGTTGTGAATTGCATTGAAGATCGGTGTTGAACACCGAGTATTTGTGAAAGCGATAGGATGACCTATCGATTGTCTCTGCACTGGGTAGCTCCTGGTATAGAGATTCCTTAAGTGATGGGAAATTCGATCGGGATTGTGAATACCCGGATTGCAAGGGCTTCGTAAGAAGTGCCTTCGGTTTTGTTCGAGCCCGGAACAGACTTGTATGGATTGTATGTCTGACATTACAAGTTGAGATATAAAGCCGATTTCTTTCAAATATATTTCTGTTGGTGGCGGAGAATTTATTCTTTTAGCTTAACACCCTTCTCTGAGACGTACGAGCTCAGAGGTTATATAGTTGAATGTTATCAGCGATATATTCCCAATTTGGTAATGTGATATGCTGAGTGATGCTGAAATGATCATTGTGTTGATTATTTGTGACAGGATCGTTTATTTGATCGTCTATCCTTGTGATCATTGTGTTGATCATTTGTTGACCCAAAGCATTTCTTTTGTATAAAGTGTGTTTTTGTGGACGTGAATTCGTCGAGCCTCACATCCCGGAATGGTCAAAACAGGAAAGATGCGGCAAGGTTATGAGGGGTAGCTCCCTTTAGGGTATGTGCATTTCCTTCTGGAAAGGGTGGTATCATGGTATGGAGCCCAGATACTTACTCATGTTGATACACTATATTTATTACTGTGTGGTGTTGTTGGTGACGAGCGCTCGGTTAAAGGTCCAATGGGACCGGGGGATGTCATACTCGTGTAGTAGTTACCTAGTGATAAAGGTAACCCGGCCTTGTGTTGGCAGAGAGCTGGTTAAGTTCTCGGGGACGTCCAGCCAGAGGCGTTTCCATGTGGCAATGGGAAGTTCCTTGGCCTGACCATTTATTGGAAATCCAAAGTAACAATACGAAACTTGTACGGTTTTAGTTGTATAACCTGCTATGGAATGTGGCGGTAACCTGCTATTGAACATGGTAGCTATAGTAGGCATAAGTGCGGAATGTCTATGCTGGCTAAGATTTATATCTTTATTTTTGAAATGATTTTCCTATACTATGCACTAGTAATAATATCAAATATTATTTTAAATGCGTATCAAGCATCTTTGGCTATCATAAGGAGAAATCTCCTCCGATTCTGCGTTTACATGTGTGTGTGTGTGTGTGGGAGGCCTTATGGTAGTCTCATTTTTAAAAGCATTGCGAATTGAATTTAAAATATTCTTCTATTTTGATTTTAAAGTAAATAAACTGTTTTGAGTTCTCACACCAGTCACATGACTGACTCGGAGTTTATTGTTTTCCTTCCTAAACTCTGGGTGCCCACCAATTTTCACACGGGCAGTCGAGAGTTAGGTTTATCAGGATATTCTGGATATTCAGGAGTTGCTGGAGGCAAGCTGGATGGCATGGCGTATTATTAGTATATAGTATCTCTTTTTCCGCTGTGGTAATTGTTTGTTGTTGTTGTTGTACACTCTGATGATATGATGTAATGTAATAAAATGTGATGTGATGTAATAAATGATATAGTTCTTTGTTTAAAGATTATTCATTTATTATTATATGTTGTTCCGCTGCGAATTGTGAGATTCTGATGTTGTTCTGTTGTTTTCTGTCCCGTTCTATTCTATTTTCTTCTATTTTCTTTCGGTTCTATGTTCTATCCTCTTTTCCTTCTATTTTAAAATAAAATTTTCTATTTTTCTGTTCCCTCTGTTTTCAAATTCTCTATTTTCTTTTGTCTTTTCTCTCTTTTAAAATTTTCCCTATTTTCTATCTTAGTATCTACTCTTCTCTCTTTTCCTTTTCTTAAATTCTTTTTAAAACCCATAACATTTCGGTTTTTCGGCAACGAAAAACCGCGGACATTATAAAACCTACACTATTTTTCCTGCAACCACTAGACTACCCGCAACCTCCAATATAAATCTCGACACACCTATGTGGCCAAGGATGTTCCTTAGCCTGACCATTGTTGGAAATCCAATCATCCAATACGCGCCTTGTATGGTTTTAGTTGCATAACCTGTAATGGAATATGGAGGAAAATTTATTCTCTTAGCTTAACCCAACAGAAATGTATTTGATAGAAACCAGCTTTATATCTCAAAGTGTAATGTCAGACATACATCCATACAAGTCTGTTTAGGGTTCGAACAGAAGCGAAGGCACTTAACAAGAAGCCCTTGCAAATCCGGATAATCCCTAATCACGTCTGGACTCCCTATCACAAAGGGTGATCAAATCTCTATACCGGGGCCATTCGATGCAGAGACATTTGATTGGTAATCCTTTCGCTTTCGAAAATACCCGGTCTTCACCATCGGTCTTCAAATGCTATCCATTTCGTCGTATCATTATTTGGAATAGGTTTTATGACACAAAGTCCTCTTTCAACTAAACCGAATAATGAGCGCTTAATTTTAAAACCATATGGACATAGTGGGATCTTAGTTAAGTCACAACTTAAAGCCCAAAAACCTATCCTTTTGAATGGCTTAATCAAAAATTCCATTTTCAGTCTTTTTAAAATAAAGATTCACCTTAAAAATCCTTTTCAATTTCAAACAAGGTTCACAAAATTTAACAAGATTCATTCATAATATTTTCACAAAAGATCCATCTTTAGAATTTGCTTTAAATCAAAACAAGATTTACTAAATCTTTAAAAAATATTTATTCATAGTTTCAAAACAAATTCCTTTCAAAATTGGATTTACTAATCCAATCTTTAAATCAAAGACTTAATTTATAGCTTCCAAAACCATTTTCAAAGATTCATTCATAACTTGGAAAACGTTTTCAAAAAAACCGGAATCCTTTCTTTATACAGAACTACTATTATTTGAAAACCAAGGTTTTTTCCTTCAGAACCATCTGATTAATTTGACCCAAGTTATAACCCTTTTTAAAAGATAAAATCGAGTTGCCTCAAACCATAGTTCCAAAGTATTTTTTATTTCTCAACAATTCATCTTCTAAAATTTCATTATTTCCAGAATTCAATTTCATCTATATATAAGAATGTTTGGAAGATATTTCAAATATTTAAACTTATATAAAATTGAACTTCAATACTTTGAAATCATTTTAATTTCAGACTTTAATAAACCATATTATATTCAAATTAATTTCAAACTTCCTGTATAAACGTTTTCCATTTTTATCTCATTGCACTTCCAAAACATTTTGGATTCAAGATTCAATTTTTCAAAATAATTCCCCCATTGAGAAAATTTTGTCCTCGAAATTTTCTGGACAGGGAGACAAACAAAAAATAGATGAACACATAGATTTCCTTTCAAAAGCTTTTCATATTCAACCCAACTCCATTTCCAAGTTATCAATCTTATCCATCATCATAGATATAGATAAATACAGAAAACTGGGTTTGAAAATGGAGTTTACTCACACAAGTCCCATGACTGACCTAGAGTTTATTGTTCCCTTTTTCAACTCTAGATGCCCACAATTTTCCATACGGGCAGCCTAGAGTCAGGTAGTTAGATAATAGGAGTAGCTTGGGAAATCTTCTTAGTCTTTGGCTTGGCATTCGCATTGTGGATCGAGTTTGCTTAGTTCAGTTTGATGGTGGTTTGAGCTTTTGGATTGGAATCTTTGGAGATTGGGCATTTGAGAGATATCTTTCGGCTACTGATGTTATCGCTTCTTCTGGCGCTATTATATTTCCGCTGTTGTGTATCTCTGATGTATATTGATATCATTTGCATCAATGTGTTGTATCAAATATTGTATATCAATAAAAAATCATTTTCTTCCGCTGTGTTGTTGTATTTAATGTGTTATAAGCTGCATCGAACCAGATTCGACGTTTGAATCTGCGGCATTCGAATACGTGTGAGGTATTTGGTGCCGATTTTCAAAGGTCGAGTCAGGATCATTACATTTTCAAAGAAAGATTTCCAAGTATAAGTTAGATATTCTAAAGTGGTTTTAAAAGAATATTTTAGAAAGAAATTATTAATTAGTGGTTTTAAATTTTTTAAAAGTAAATATTTGTTAAGTTAATTACATAAGTAAATTATTTTAAAGGTTTAACTAGTATTATGATTTAAAAGATAATTATTTAATATTTTTACCTTACAGAACAACTTTTATTTTAAAAATATTTTTGGCTTAAGTTTTAGATGAGAAGTTATTATAAAATTTCATAACTAATATTTTAAATGAAGTGTTATAAGTAGTTTTTATTTTAAGTGCTTTAAAGTATATATTTTTGGATAAAGTGATTTAAATTATTTATAAATCTAAATTATTAAGACTTGGTGATTTTCAGTGGAAATAAAATGATTGGGGGGAAATTTATTCCGCGAGAGAAATAGTGATTTGAAAAATATTTTCAAAGGGGTGAAGTGTAGAAAAGTATCTTGTGAAGATATTTTGAAATAAATAATTTGGAAAATTATTAAGGCCCGATGGTTGTTTGTAGATGTTATTTGATAGTTAAATAACGGACTATCAATATTGGCCAATGCGCTGATCGTTTCGAAGAGGCCAGGATTGGATTTAATTATCCAAAAACCACTTCGTTCTGGTTTGAATGTTTGTGAACGAAGAACATGAAGATGATGAAGATGGTGATTCGTTTTGTCCAGACCTAGGGAAACTTGTATGGATAAATGCTATCAGAACATTGTCAGGAGGACGGTGAGTATTCTAAGTGAATGTGTGCTAAAAAGGTAACGCATAGCCTCGAGCCTCATCAAACGGGAATGGCTAAAACAAGGGAGGTGCAGCAAAGCTAAGTGGCTAGCAACCAATTAGGGTAAGGTCATCCCTGTTTAGATGTCCCTTTTTATTCGTCTGTGTGGGCGGTTGCTGATCCCAACCGTGGGGTGATCTTATTCGGACTATCTTGTAAGGGTTTGCTCTGGTCTTGTGTTGCAGGGGATCGGGAGGGATTCTCGGTACAATGATCTAGACCACGTACTGTGACGGGCGGTATCCCAGTAGCCTTGCCATCGATGGAAACCCAATCACCAATAAGTGCCTACGGACTTGTTTGTATACCTATTATGCTGGAATTTAATAAATGTAACAATTTTAGCTATTTGAATAAGCATTTGTATATAGACCCTACTATAATATCAGAGGATTTGATTAGAAATTTTTTGGTTATCGTAAGGTAAAACCCGACATGTTTATTTGTGGCGTGGTCTAACGAGATACCTTTGATTTTTAAAGGATTTTGGAAACTTTATTAATCAAATTGAGTGCGTTTTTCTCATGCTGGTTTTCCAGACTTACTTAGGTGTTACTTTACTACAATGCTTGGGTCAGACCAAGTATTGTAGGATACATAATAGGATGCTATGAGACTTGGGAGACGAGCTGGATGGCAAGACATATCACACGTACTTGATGTATATTCCGCTGTGCAGTGTAAGTTGTATATTCAGCTTGGGAGGACAAGTTATTAGAACTACACTGAATAGTGTTGTTGGTTTGTGTTGTACTCTGATGATGTAATGTATAAACAGTTACAGATTCTTTTGTATAAATATCTATTGTTATCTATTTTATATTGTTTCCGCTGTGATTGTGAGATTCTGATATTGTTTTTCTATTTCATCTTCTACCTCTTTTCTTCTTTTACCCTAATGTTTCGTATTTCCATCCGCTTTGATTTGAACTGATGGGGAATGTTGTCAACTTAAAGGGGTATGGATTTGTGGTCATTACAAGCAGCCCATGAGTTTGGAGGCACTCCGCAAGAGCATGTTGATCCAACCTTAGGCAGGATACCAAGCATAGCTGTTCAATATGGCATTAATAGAGGAACATATGCTTATCTAGAAAAGTAGGTTCTAGGATTCCCTTACGAACTCGGGGGGCAGATTGGAGGCAATGGACAAGGTCTATAGCTTGACAACAATGATAGATTGGTGGAGATGGTTAGACAAGCCATGAGAGGCGGATTGGTGAATAAAAACTTAGACGATGCTTACAGGAGCGCCTTCGCTTCCGCAATTAGATAGGCCAGGAATCCACCAGAAGTCAGGCTACCAACATTGGAGGCATATGATGGAAGGTAAGATCCAGTTGTTCATTTGACGAGATATATGAGACATATGGAAATACTAGGTCATTAGAGGAAGTCATGGCCCGGTGTTTCCCATTATATCTGACAGTGAAAGACATAACAGCATTATGGTTCAAGCAATTGGAAAGCGGCTCCGTTAGAACATAGACCGAGCCGACTGAGAAGTTCATGAGGAAGTTCAGAGTTCACATCTCGGGGCCCAAGAATGTGATGAGTCTAGCGGCACTGAAGCAAATGACTGGAGAGTCTTTAAGGAACTTCTTAACACGATTTAATGCAGCAACAACATTGGTGGATCATCAGGATCCACCCATGGTCTCAATGGCAGCCGTATCTGGCATAGCTGATGGAACAGAGTTCCTAAATTCACTGACAGTGGATCTACCTATGGATCTAGGAAAATTTTATCACGAGGCCGAAGGATTTCTATGATTAGAGGATGCAAATGTTGAAAGAGAGGAAAGAAAGGGAGCAGAAGTTTATGTAGTCAAGGGCGGAAATCCTCCCAAAAAAGATTCATGCAAGGACAAAGGGAAACAGAAATCCAAGGATAACGGCGATGGACTAATGCGACCATGAAAGTAAGCAAGATTCACCTCTTATACAGAGTTTAATGAGACTTTGGAGAAAATCCACAAGGATAATAGGGGGCATATTCCTTATCGAAAGCCAATGAGAAGGGATCCGACTAGCAATGAAAGAAGATCTAACAAGTAATGCTTATTCCATGAGCTGAGTGGTCATAGCACTTATGATTGCAGGCACTTGAAGGATGAGGTTGAAAGGCATATCCGGAATGGTCTTTTATCGTAGTATGTGAAAAGGGGAGCAACAACGGTGGAACGAGCGTGGCCACCATTTGCACCAACCAGGGACGGCTCAGGATCGAGGCGACAGCTGGTCATCAACTGATTGAAATAATGACGAATAAGTGGAAAACTGCACACCAACATGATTAAGTCATTTACACATGTACAGGACCACGAACCATCCTCAGGCATGCTCTGATACAACTACTAATCGCATCGGTGTAGGTGTTTGCACTTTGACGTCTCTGTATTTCTTTTGCTCTCTATTTCTCATGTTTGGATTTGGTTTTGTTGCACATTATTTTTGAAAGACTCATTTTGAATGTAAATCTACTATTTGTGATTTCATAACGGCTAAGCCACTTACATATGTACGGGATTGCGAACGATCCTCAGGCATGCTTTGAGAAGGCGATAAACCGCCATAACAAACAAGTCAGAAATTCACTCGAACAAGAAATCTGACATTAATAATACTAAGTCCCCCCAGGCATGCACAACTCACCTTGAACGGCACCCAACCGTGAATGGTCGCAATTCTCGTCGAACGGAACCCGACCGCGAACGGTTACAATTCGTCGCAAACGGCACCCGATCCCGATTGATCAAAATTCGCCTCGAACGGCACCCAATTACGAACGACAAAGTTCGCCTCGAACGGATACTTCACCTCGAATGGCATCTGATCGTGAACGGACATAATTCGCCTCGAACGGCATTCGACCGCAAATGGTCACAATTCGCCTCGAATGGCATCAGACCTCGAACGGTCACATACCACCCCGAACAGCACACGATCGCGAACGATCACTATTTACAATAAGATAAGGTTTCAATTTCTTTGCAGGTCATTAACAGGATACGAACATCCAGCCTATCGAACTACAAAACACACCTTTCTATCGCAAGGCATGTTTTCGAAGGCAAGTGTTATCCCGCCTTTGGGCAAGGCCATGACACCAAGAAATTGAGTGGAAATCAACTACAATTTGTCCCAAAGATCGATTATACGTAGGCTCACTATGGATATCGATGAATTTTATCCAAGTCTAGATCGAGCTATAATTGACAAGACGTGACAAGCACATCCGTGGAAGCCAACGTTTCAAATTTCAAGTCAATCCAAGTTCGTATGCTCAAGTTATGATTGATGGAAACTTGGAAATCAATTCATTCGTATCCATCATTTCACCCACTTCGCATTGGTTCCGTTCGCATCCATCCGGAACTACACTCTTCGTATCCATCCAAAGGCGGCCTCCTTCATATCATCCTTATTCGTGTCCATCAGATGTACATGGTGTCGTATCGATCAATCATCTCCGACTTGTTCGTATCGGTCGATATCCATCCTTAACTGTCTACTTCGTATCCATCGGTAAGTAATGCAGAAGTCTATTTCGTATTGATCTAGTTTCACATAGTTCGTACGATCTGCCACAGGTCGATGCGAAATCACCTATCGATACGAAAGTGACTACTTTGTGATGGATATGAAGAAGTCATCCATCTATCGATACAAATAAGTGGCAGTGGATCAATACGAACAAGGCCAAGCTGTATCGATAAAAACGATGCGCATCCATAGGAAAGACTCGATCACTCGGCATGAAAAGTGAATCGATCCAAGAAATTGGCGCCAGGTCGACCTGCAGACACGTGCTCGGACCGATGCGAATAAGAGCGATACGAAGGGTATCGATACGAACGAAGCACCTAAAGAAAACACAAGTATGCATCGATCATAACTCACAATCTAGAAGTCCAAATGCCACCAAATTTTCATAAGAGCTTACGCTCAACCTAAGGAATGTTCATGCCCAATTTCGATTCGATTGGACCAAATCTTGATCGTTATGAAATTCGTTCATATAGATCATGGACCAAGTGCAAATCATGTAGGATCGATTGCGTGGACCCATCCATATGCCAGAAGAGGTCTTCCGAGATCTGAGCGATATATTTGCAGCCTACGCCTATAAATAGAATCCTAGAGCCTGCAGGAAAGGACCTTTTTGGCTCTTCTACGTCCAGACTCTGCCAGATTCATCAATGTAATAAGATTTTGTTGTTGTAATCAGTTGTAACTCAATGTGATCAACAAACACACGTTATTAAAATTATTAAATTAAAAGTGGACGTAGGTCGGATTGATGAACCACTATAAACTCTATGTTCTTTACTACTTTCCTCTTACTTTTCTGAGTGTTCTTCATTTCTAATTATCTACATACTTGTTATCTATGACCTGTGACTAAACTGGTGCTTTCATTGGCAATTGGGTGTTTGTGACCAATTTTGACACAAACAATTATCATCCCCTAAGGATCCGTTAAAATATCTACTATGTAGTACAATACGCTATTATAATAGTGTCAATAGTAAAGTAAAGTATCAAAACAACATTAAGGCACTACCCATATCTCCCTTAACACATTTTATATATTCCCATAGTCTATACAGTACCTTACACTCCTCCGTTAGGTTTACCAAAAGGGCACTCCATAGGTATGGTACAAAACAAACTCATAGAATGTGCAATAGGGCATGTGAATACGACACTCGAGGCAATGCCAGGGTAGATATACCAATTGCACTCCCGGACTGGTGGTAATGCATACCAGCTACTACCGCCAACCTTGGACACACTCCCATAATCAAAATCAAGGGGTGGCCACCAAATCAATCATAAGGTCAAAATATATCGAATAAATGTTCCCGATAGGAGGGATGACCTCACTTGGCCCTATATAGCTCCTATTTTAGTCACATCAAAGCTGACTCACAGGAGTTAAGGTGACATAAATACCTCATACAAAATCGTTCGTCAAACCATCCTACTTCATTTCTTGTATCTCCACCATGTACACAGTTGTTAAAGTGGTTTTCGGAATTGGAAGAGAGTATGACAATATCCGATCCCGGTCTCTTTGACAACCAAACACTTATTTCACACTGGAAGTTTCTTTTACATTTCAAAAGTCAATTCACAATTGATATCAAAATATCATATTCTCAAAATCATATCATTTCGAAATCACATTTACTTTCAAAATTATATCACATTTGAAATCATATCACTTTTGAATTCATATTTCCAAAATAGATTAAATCCTCATTTAAAATCATCATATTTATTAAATATGTCATTTAAATCCCTACTTAAATTATAACATCATTAAATCGTATTCTACTTAAAACCAAGGACTTAAATATAACATTTCTACTTTACACCATTTGTAATTTAGAAATTAATTTAGATAGTTATAAATAGTTTAATTAGTTTAACATAGTTCTAAATAGATATAAATTAGGTTAAATAAATTTAAAATAGATTAAATAAATTTAAAATAGACTAAATAGATTTAAAATACTTTAAGTAGATTTGAAATACTTTAAATAGATTTAAAATAGATTAACTGAATTTAAAATATGTTAAATAGAATTAAAATAGATTAAATAACTTAAAATTAGTTTAACATAAATTAAAATAGTTTAAGATAGATTAAATTGGTTAATTAGATTTAAATTATATTAAATAGGTTTAAATAGATTAAATAAGTTAAAAATAGGTTAAATAGATTTAATTAGTTTAAAATAGGAAAAATAGATTAAATTGGACTAAATAGGTTATAATATATTAAAATAAATTAAAATAGTTTGACTTGATTAAATGTTTAAAATCATTAAAATAGTTTAAATTAATTTAAAATAGATTACAAAGTTGTATCCAAACATTTTCCATAACTCAATTCCGATAAATTCATTTATATTTGACATTTTAACTTTGAAATTCCAATTTAAATCCTTTGAGCAATTCATTAAACCAATTCCAATATTTACGCTTGGATGTTCAAAAATAATTTAGTTTATATAAATCAATTCATATTTCAAAATGTCAGTTAACTGAATTCATAATTTAATGAAAATAAAAAATCATTTAATTTAACCAATCCGGTGTTTGTATATTATTTTCTACCTTATGTTCATGTGATACGGATATTTATCATTTCAATCCGCAATTTACAATTTTACGGTTATATATCATTTCAAGCCGAAATCCCGAATTAAATAAAATCCATAAAATCGCTCGAGTCTACCATTTCAAGCAATAACGATTTTTCCCTAATCTGTAGATCGTTCGGGTATGTATCATTTCAACCAATTGGGAACTTGCAGTGTTATAACAATATAAAATACAACATCCAATCATCCAATATCAACAATCAAACATCCATCACAATCATCATCCAAATCAATCAATAAACGTCAATAGATAACTGATCATCAATAACAGATATTAAATTGACAATTTAAATTCAGTATCAAATTAAGCGATGATTAAATGTAATAACTAGAATGGCAATTTAAACATGCCAAACATCGATCAATTAATTTTTAATCACATCAAAATTTTAATTTAACTAACATAAGATAGTTTAGTAATTGTGAGTAGGTTAAAACACTCACCTATGATTTCAAATCGACTTGAAACTCAAAATAGGGCTCAAAATTCAACAGTCTCAGAATTCACCAAGCTAGAGTCAAAATGTCCGAAATTTCGATACGGTCGAAGTGGAACAAGCCATCTGTGAATCCGACCTTGTATGAAGAAGTTATAGGCATTAGAATTTTTTTAAATTTAATTTTAAATTAAATATAAAAATAAAGGACACGTTATACCCTTGTCCTCGTTCCATACACACGCGACATCAAAGAAACCTACAGGCTGCCACTGTTCGATCAACCAATCTTCATCGATGTCAGTCACGGTGTGACAACCCACTATCTCGTACCACTCAAATCCACAATAATCCACACATGTCGGACTTGAATGATGCAAAATAACAGATTGCAAATAAATTTGGAGCAAATGAAATCAAATACATTGAATCACAGACACAGAACAATCAGAATAACTCGCAGCGGAATATAAAATACCATAGTAGTTCATGAAGCTACTATAACGAAGTGTCAAAACAAATACATAATATCAGTCTGAAAACAACATAATAGAAATCAAAATACATAGAAGTTCACTAACACATGAGATAAACTAGAATAGCTGAAACTGAAATAGATATATAAATAGATAGGCAGAATCTCCAGCAAAGACCAGCTCTAAAAAGAGAATCCAAAGCTGTGAATACTCAGGCTGACCTAAGCGTAAAGCAAAACACAAAACTCTCGATTCAGGATATAAAATATTATATAGTGTAAACCAACTCAAGTGAACTGTAATAAAGTACAAATAACTAAAAGGAAGTCTGGGACCGCCCATCCTCTAAGGATCCGTTAAACTATTTACTACATAGTAATATTGCGTTATTATAATAATGTCTACAGTAAAATAAACTTACCATAAAATAGCGTCGAAGGGTTACCCATATAGCCCCCAACACATAATAGTCCCAGTAGTCCATCCAGTATCAGCATATCTCCGGATCGGGAGACTACCCTAAATACTCCATGGGCTATGGAAGAAAAACAAACTCGTAGTAAGGCTCGCTATGGTAGGTGACACGGCACACGAGGCAGTGCCAGGGTAGATATACCAATTACGCATCCAGGCTGGTGGTAACGCGTAGCAGCCACTACCGCCCACCTCGATCCACACTCCCAAATCAAAGGTGCGCACCAAATCAATCACAAAGTAATAGAATGGTATCGAAGAAGTGTGTCCGATCGGAGGAATGACCTCACTTGGCCCGTCGATCGCTCCTGTTTTAGCCACCTTAAGCCAACACACGGGAGTCAGGTCCATGTTCATACCATAATAGGATCGTCGCCACCATCCTACTTCATTCTGTAATCTCCACCGCGTACACAGTTGTTAAAGTGGTTTTCAGTATCGACAGAGAGTATATCCATATCTGCTCCCGGTCTAAGTACTCAGGTATATGTGCAAAGGCACCTTCTCCTTCTTCATCTTTCACTTTAAAATTCTCTGAATATTTCTAAAGTCGAGAAATTAAAACTCCACTACCCTTCAAAAATCATAATTTCCAAATCCTTCTACTTATAGCCTTGCCTTTCAACTAATGAATAAATCATTATCCTCTCTACTTTTTTTAAATTTACTGCACATGTTTTTTTCAAGAAACAAGCAAGATATCGCTATATATCACTAAGCAGGAAAAAATTTCATCAAACTTGGGAAAATCATTTCTCGTGATCTGCTTGGAATTGATCGACGCCATATGCATTGTTAGGATCATATGGAAGAGTATTATTTTTGGTGAAATTTCGACGGCATTCTATGACGATGATCGACGATGATGGCGACGAAGACTTCAGATTTGCAGGCAATTTAGGTGACAATTCCTGAAACATGAAGCTTGGATTGGTGATCGAGATGAAGAGGCACAACTAGGGTGAGATTTTAATGGAGTTTCGAGGAAATTATTGTTGCGACTTTGTTCAACGTTTCTTCTGGTATGCATTTTTGGTTTGGAAGGCTCATTATCGGATTTTGAATGAGCGGGTCAGAGGAGATGGCAAGATGGGGAATGAGATGAGCGTGCCAAGGCGGACATGTTTGCGAGCTTGGATGTGGCGTTAGTGGGCGGTGATGCTCGTGCACGTGCACATGCACGTTGATGTTTTGGGTTCCAAGAAGTAACGAAGGAAGGGAGGAAAAGAAAGGAAAAAAGGATTAGCGGGATTCGGGTTTTGGGTTGGAGGTTGGGCTTAAGGTCGAATGGTTTTGGGTAAGAATATATGTATATATATATATATATATATATTATTTTGTTTTAGTTATATATATATATATATATATTAAACATGTTAAGTTTGAAAATTTATATCTCGTTCATATTAAATCCGTTTAACCCGTGGATTTTTACGATGGGATCATATTAATGAGCACGAGGTTTTGACATAAATTGCTATTAGATTTGGAGTAGTATAATTTCATGATAAATTAATACTAGCTGATAATAATTACGTTAATTTGGATAATAATGTAGTTTAATTACTTATATTTCGTGGGTGTTATCTATTTGGCCAAATAAACAACATATTATTAAAGTAAGTTGAATAGGATAATTTGGACACTTGTTTAGTAGAATAAAACATCAAAAATCCGACAGCATTTTATTGCCGGAACTAAAAGAAGAAGGCATGCAAAACAGCACCCAGACTCAATTTCATAGAAAACTAAAACATTAATAAAAAGTGATATTTTCAATGATTTTTTTGCAATTTGAAGCTTTGTGTTTTCTAGAATACGTGAGTTAATCAACTAACCTTGCTGTAGTGAAGATAAAAATTCGAATTTGTGTTGAAAGATGCAAGCTTTGAGGTGGAATAGGCTTCAAATTACCTATATGACGACTCAAAAACAGTACATGCAAGAAAAGTTTTACCCTAAAATAGGAAAAACCATTCTCAATTTATGATTTTGATGAAACTTTAGGACTTGGAGTGAGATTACATTTTAATTTCATTCTAGTTTGAAGAAGTTTCAGCTTGAATTAAAGAAAATTGTCTTGTAGTTTGAAATTGAAAAAAGAGGAATTTTCTTTTTACTTTATTTGTTTCAAGCAATAAAGAAGAAGGAAGGCTAAGAAAATGAACGTACAATGAATGAATTTTCCTCCTTCTCACTTATATGGTTAAGGCTAATGGGCTTTGGACCTAAGAAGGGAAAATAAATCACTTAGCCAAAGCAATTAATTCGCATGCAAAACACATATTAACTTATTTACACTATATAGTAAAACAAAGTCATTATCTTTTCAATTTTTCTAACCAAACAAAATATGTAAAATTACATACTCATGAAATAATTTATTTTACACCATACAAAAAGATTAATTTTTACTTTTAAAACATTTTTATTATTAAATCATTTATTTCACAATAATACAAAATTTTCACCAAATAAATGTAAAAGTCTACATTTTTAACTTCTAAAATTCAACAAAAATTATTTTCTTAAATAGAAAAATATAATAACCCATTTTAAAATCAAATTTATAATTAGAACTTATTTTCAAACCAAATTCCATCTTTTTATTTAATTAAACATCCTTTAAAATTACATTCTTCTTTTAAAAATTATTAAAAGATGCAAATGGGCAATAAATGATATAATTATTGAATTTTCTCTAAAGTAAAATCATTTTCCATTTATTATAACACTAACCAAATAAAATAAAGGTTTTCAATTTATCTTCTCATTTTTAATCCAAAATTCATTATTTATTTCAACTAAACAATTTAAAATCTTAAATTTTTATTTAATTCACAATATTAAATTATAGCATTATAATTTAATATTGACAGGTGATCTACAAACTAGGGTTGTTACATAGGCCTTGTTTTCCTATAGTGCTCGGGTCAGCCCTAGCATATTTTCTAGATTTAGCTAGATACTTTTGAGCTTTCAGGAAATAGGCTGGATTCTCCAAGGCATATTCATGTATCTTATATTTTCTGTTGTTATATTAGTATTGATTCCTGTATGTATTTGTCAACAATTGTAAGGACATATTGTTATAACTGTCCAGGCTAATATAGGTTAGTGTGCTTTGATTTGTCTTATGTATGCATATATTAGTTGATTTCTTTTTAAAAAGATCTTATGTATATTCTATATTTATCTCATCACGATGTGATATTCTGTTCTTCCTTTTCTTTCTTTCACCTCAACAATCTGTCTTTCCGGCATTATGATATTCGACACGTGAATACTGTAGATGTATTGGTGTTTTTTTCTAAGGGTCGAAAAGGCGGGTTGTTGTAGTTGGTATCAAAGCTTAGGTTAAGTGAACACCTAGGCCTTGGTGGGGGTAAACTCATTATAGATAGGGTTGGTAAAACCCTAGAAAGGGCAACTCATTAGAGATAGGATAAGTAATATCCTAGAATGAGTTGAGTGTGTGTATATATGTATAAGAGTGTAACAACCCATACTTTTGATAATTAAAAATACTAAATTTAATAAGGCTTTGTACTTTAATGTTGTCAGAAATTAAAATTTATGGTTTATTAATTGAATCTTATTGGATTAGAAATTTTGACCTTAAGATAAATCTTAAAACAACTAATTTCAATGAGATCAAAGATGGTAACACGTATTAACATATAATTTGCTAATATTGATTGAAATGTAATTGACTACTATACTATGTTAACGTAATTTCAATCAATTTATTTAGTAAAGGTTAATAAGGAATAGAATAATGGATATATAAATTGATGTGATCATATGTTATTAATGGCAATTAATTTTAATATGGAGTATGAAATCAATTATTTTGTACGTAAATTTATTAACCTTTGTTTGTAAACAATAAGTAAACAGATATGGATTATTAATGTATAGCCATTGTTTAATTTATTATCTTATTATTAAATTCGTTAGAAATTTATTTGGCAATTAATGGAGAATTATTGTAATTGAAGTATTACAATTGATATAAGAAGAAAAATTAACTATTTAGTGATGAGTGTAATAAAATGAAAACTTGTGTTACTCAATTTCATAAGGGAATAGTTGATTTGATAATAATAATGTAAATCAAAATAAAAGGATTTGTTTTGTAACATCCCGCCTTTTCGCACGCTTCAAATCGACACCCGTGCCAATTCAAACCATACGGAAGGGCGGATTGTTATGGGGTAAATAAGAAAACAGGGAAAGAAAAAAAAACAAAATAGAATCTCACAGCGGAAGGATAAAATATAAAATAAATATACAGTTCATAAACTGTTTACAAAATTTGATTCTTCTTTATACAATAAATATCAGAGATCACATACCAATAATAATCAGTGCAGTGGAATTAAAATGTATAGTGGAATATAATTAATAATAATAGAAATCTCCGTCTTCGTCCTCCAGAGCCAAAGTCTTCGATCCTGAAATGCTCGGACTGACCCGAGCGAATTGAAAAGACAAAACACTCGAGTCAGAACTAAAAGATCTTATGTAAGTTAAATTAACTGAAATAAATATGAGTGCAGCAACTCAAAAGATGCTCCGGATTTACACCTCTTAAGGATCCGTCAAACTATTTACTATGTAGTATATTTCGCTATTATAATAGTGTTAATTGTAAAATAAACTTACTTTTTAATAGCGTTAAGGGGTTACCCATATAGCCCTTAACACAAATAATGCCAATAGTCTATACAGTATCGTAATACCTCCTGATCGGGAGGCTAGCAGAGGATACTCCATATGTACGACACAAATAGAAACTCGTAGTAAAGCCTCGGTATGGTAGGTGACATGGCACAACTAGGCAATGCCAGGGTAGATATACCAATTACGCATCCAGGCTGGTGGAAACGCGCAGCGCGCAGCTACCGCCCACCTCGAACAAACTCCCCCAAAATCAAAAATAAAGATGGTCACCGAATCAATCCAAAGTCAAAGTATAGTATCGAAGAGGAGTGTCTGATCAGAGGAATGACCTCATTGGCCCGAGAATCGCTCCTATTTTAGCCACCTTATGCCAACTCATGGGAGTCGGGTCCACGTATTTACCTCAAAGGAAACGCTGGCGCCATCCTACTTCATTCTGGAATCTCCACTGCGTACACGGTTGTTAAAGTGGTTTTCAGAGTTGGCAGAGAGTATGAAAACTTCCGATCCCGGTCTCTTCAACAACCAAACATTATTATAACACCGCGGTCTTTAAAAATAGTTTGTACTTTAAAAACCAGAATAAAATTTACCATTTCAAACCCATAAATACGATATCATTTCCATTTCCAAAACAAATTCATTTTGATATTATTCTTATAACCCAAATCAATGATATCATTTATTTCAAATATATTTCTCTTCCAAACTCATACTGCTTTAAAAAATTTAATATTTGGAAAACAAACATTTGAATTATAGCTTTAAAACCATAACTTCTGAAACTTGAATGGTTTGGATATTCAACGGTATATAGAATAAAATAGTTGATTTTATATTACTTCATAAAATAATTTATGCAACTTCACAATTTATCCATTTAAAATTTTAGGTCTAAACCTATAAATTTAGATTCACCCTTAGTTTCAATAAAACACTTCGATTTCAATATATTCAAACTTCGAGTATTTAATATTTTCAAAACTAAGGTTGGAATTTATATTGAATAATTTATTATCCTATTATTTAGTTTTGAACAGTCACAAAATAAATCCATAAAATAAAACTCAAATTTCTAACAATTTAATATTTCCTTAAATTTAATTATACTAGAAATATTCATTTAATTTATCTTGAATAAAAATCCAGTTATAAATATCATACCTTTTTTTTTAAATTTCCAAGCTGTTATAAGTTTTACATCAACTTATGAAGTGAAATTTTTTAAATACGTTCCATTCAAATAAATTTCAAATTTTACCTTCCAATCTTAATTGATTTAAATCATTAAACTCCATTATTCAACTTATTTATTTTATTTAACAATTTCATAGCTTAAATTCAAAAATTTAACTATGTATGTATATAAAATAAGAATTTATATAAGACCAAAATTTAATATTTATTAAACTGTATCCTATCCAAACCATAAAATAATTTCAAAAATAATTATATATATATATACCGCGGTGCCTGTATATAATTTTCTATCCTATGGTCAAGTGAAACGGATATTTATCATTTCAATCCGCAATTTAAAAAAATAAAAATGCGGTTGTATATCATTTCAAACCGCAATCCCGAATGAGATGAAAATGCATAATAACTTGCAGTTTATACTAAATAAGAAAAATAGCATCCATTCATCCAAATATCAAACATCAACCATTTTTCCAATCATCATCTAATTTAAACAAACATCAATATAGAGCATATAAGATATAACAGGTAATAAATAAAAGGTATTAACCAACAGTTTATATTCAATAATAAATTTAATAACTGTTTAACTAGCGGTTTATATGCAATATAAATAAATTATAACTGTCAATTTATATGCAAAAATAAAATTAATTAACAGTTAAACTAAATAAATGCGATTTAACTGAGATGATGAATAAAACATGTCAAACAATCATAAATGAATTTCTACTCATATCATAAATCAATTTAACAAACATAAGGAAACTTAGAAGTTGTGAGTGGGTTAAAACACTCACCTTTTGAATTTAAATTGAATTTAAATTCAATTTAAACAAAAAAATTGACAAATTCAGAATTCGTCCAAACCAGCGTCATCAAGTTCGGAATTTCAATACGATCCTAACAAAAGAAACCGCGCATAAATCAGATATCCTATGGAAAAGTTAAGACGATTAATGAGATTGAAATAAAAAAAATAAAAAGAACACATTTAGTAGAAAAAAATAAACATATAACTCACCCTGAACGCACGTAGATGGCTGCGCACGCACAGCGCCGGCTGCGTTGACCGCCGATATCTCCTAGCTCCGACCACCTGAAACCATGCCGCCACTTGCAATCAAAAGATCATCATCTCCTCCACTAACATCTACCAATGCTGCCACCTAATTCGATGCCGGTCATCAGAATTTGTGCCCCAAAGTTGACGCAGCCGTGACCTTTCGGGGCCAATTCCAACTGCATCGCTGCTTCGATCGTCAAATCGAAACTAGATCTGGAATCCACTCATCGAGCTCTACAATACCCAGAAGTCGATTTCGCCAATTGATGCTCCGATCAAAAACCACCAAATTACCCCCTTTGACTTCGCCGCCAATGCCTTTAACCATGATTTCCGGTTGATCCGAGTGTTGTTTCCAAAAACGAACACCATACGCTGACTCCATTCGTCGAGAGCTTCGAAACGGTATATTATATGATATGATTTGAAGAGTTTGAATTTTAAGCACTTTATTTAATTTGCTAATTGCCATTAGAATGCACTTAGGATTGATTTCGGGATTAGGGATAAGAAAATGAAGTGGAGGTTGCTACTAGGGTTTATAACGACATATAAATAGGCAAAACAGAATAGAAAGAATGGGCTAGATTGGATACACGCGCTAACGACAAAGTGGGCCAAAAAGCCCGTTCTGACCCCGGAACAAAATTGGGTCAACCCATACATCAAAGTAGATATTTTAAAATATTTTAAACCCAATGGAAAAGTTTCAAGTCCAAATTCCATCGTATGAAGAAGTTATGCTAAAAACAATATTTTCCAAATTGATTTCAATTGCATAAATTTCAAAGCGTTTCGAGTCCGTACGATCAAAGGACAAGTCCGATCGCTACGAAACTTGAAACATTATTATAATTCACCGTTACGGATCCGATGAAACTAGTTTCATCGAAATCCGAGTCAGTGACCAAAATGGCTATTTTTATATAAATTAAATTAATTGATTAAATCCATTTATATATTTTAAATTCTAAAATTGACAATTTTATCATCTTTATATTACTCAAACATTTACAATGATTTCAACAAAATTAAATGTCAATATAGAGAAGATAAATTTATCAATTCAAATGTTAATCTCACTTTTAATAATTAATTTCATTGAATTCACAAAATTATAAACAAAATCCTCAAATTCCATTTAGTTAAATAAATTAATTATTATTCCATTCATTGCAGTCAAATGGATGAATTAAATATTGGATTCAAAAATTATTACAAAATTTCTCATATCATCGTTTCTTTCAACAAACGTATTGTTTAACTATTCCAATTTCATTTAATTGCCATTAAATCCAATTTCTGAATTTTCCATAAATGTAGTATCTAGATTTTTAAATTTCATTTAGTTGAAATAAACTCAATCACTAAAATTTATATTCAAATAAATTAATAAATTTTGATTTCAATGCTACATCAACCAATAGTTACATTATAAATGGAATTGACATAAATTACAAATATTACTTAAATTTAAGTTAATGTAATAATTATTCATATTTATTGCGATTGATTATCAGTTATAATTTTACTAAATAGATGGTTAATCTTAAAATACTTGTTATCATTAACGTTTTATTTTCACTTAAAAGCTATTAATAACAAGCCAAATTTTGCTATTTGATTTAGACCTAATTCAATGTATTAATGATTGGGTAAATGATTAATGTTTTGCACTATTGCCACAATTCTCATTAATATACAATAAGGTTTATTAAGTTAAAATTGACTCCCATTTAATTATTACAATAATTACTACCCTTGCTTCAAATTTCCAAAATTTCAGAAATTACAAATTTTATTATTAATATTTCCATTAAATAGACTTCCCATTCTATCATTCAATCTAATTTCTCTATTATAGATAGTATTACATTATTACATCGATTATCAATTTATGGGAAGGATTATTATTGGCCTACACTTGTTACATTAACAATTACCATCTTATCCCAATATCCAATTAGCATAGAAATAAATTTCATTCACTTACAAATAAGTGCATTTATTACAAATTTCCCTCCAATTAATTTAAAATTTATTTTTATAGGTTGATTTGCTTAAATCGCCAAATATATATAAATAAATTACTATTAAATGTCCTCAATAATTATGTATTTTGTTTTCTGTTTCTTATATTCAATTTACTATCAAATATATTTATTTACACTCCATTAATACCTAAACAGTCGTTTCAATAAATTTTTAATTTCATTAAATTGGTTATCCATCAACTGCCATTTACGTTAATTGCCTTAAATTATGTTCAGTTACTATTAATCAACGTATTGTTCCATCAGTACGTTAATTGCCTACTTTCATTTACTTATATTTTTAAATTTTTACCCAAATGCAACCAAATTACACTAATTCAATTAATTGCAATATATTTTAAATTGTTAATTCTAATTACAATTGATACATCTAATTTCTACATTCCCTCCCATATAAATTTATAAGATTTTTACACCTATCTGAATTTAGTTACCAAATCTCATAAATTTAACAAATTTAGTTATCAGAATTTTCGGGTCGTTACAATCTCCCCCACTCAAAACTTTTCGTCCCCGAAAAGGAAAAGAAGGGAAAAGTAGAAATATGAAATCAATATATCTTTCTTAAATATTAAATTTATAAACAAATAAGTTTACGAAATAAAATAATTTAAAATAAAATATACCAATTTATACCCATTTAAATCTTTTATACATAAATTATTAAAGTTTGTAAAACATTTTCAAATTTTTCTAAGTCCAAATTTACGGAAAATTTTGGCAGAGTCTCCTTTGTACGGAGAGGCTCGGGAGAAAATATAATATTAAATATAACAAAATATCACATATGATATCCAAAATATTATATCCCAACACGGGAAAATATATAAAATAGCACTATAAACCGTAATCCGAAAACGTACCTATTTGTCGGGCAATTTGCGCTTATTTTATGGAACCAAAAGCAGTAGAAATTTGCTTCCATACACTACGCCATAGATGGCCTTCTACAACATTTTTGCAAGGTGTTGCCAGGTAAAATGTTGCGATAGCTATACAATTTTGGTCCTACTGCAACGTTGAATATTTGGTGTTGCCTTAACCATAAAAATGTGTTGCTATAGCTAAACAAGTGTATGATGCAACATTTTTTTATAGTGTTTCTATAGCAGACCTTTGCATATCTTTCGCACCGATCCGCGCCAATCTACCAAGGCAAATCCTACGTTGGAGAACGTGACACCTCATCAATCCGAACACAATTCCCTTCGCACCTTTCCCAATCCATTTACTTCTTCACAAAACAAAAAACCCTAGCTCTCATTCCTTCATCGCTGCAGAATTTCATAAATTGATTTCATCTCCTTCGTTCACACAAAATAGGTTACTTCACTCTAATATCTGAATGTCTGAAACAGTGGTTATCCAGTGATTATCGATCGATTCCTGATCTAGCGAATCCAGATCCAACATCTCAAGCTTTGATCGTCTCCATCAACAATATATTTTTAGGCGCTATTGCTTCCATACACAACTTCAATCGCGATTTAGGTATTTTACTTACTGCCTTGGTTTCTTAATGTGCTTTGCATTTTTTTCCTTCTCCTAAATGCTTGCGCGTAATACCGGATAAAATTTCAGATAATACTCTACTTTTATTTTAGTTTACATGTTGATTCTCAATTTTAATTTAGGTATTGCATTCCATGGATTTCTGCTGGCAATTGCATTATAGGTTATTTTTAAAAGATCCATTACTTATTAGTTTACTGTGTTAAAATACTAGCATGGATGGATGGATGGATTGATGTACCTTTAAATAATTAGGTTATTAACAAATTTCATATCCAGAAAATTTGTTGTTTAAAATAATGTAGTAAAAGAAAATTTGTTGTATAAAATAAGGATGTGAATTCACGTAAACATGATAACTATCTGATTTTCTTTACAAAGAAACTTAAAATTAGATACGTAATAAAAAAACATTATCTATTCAATTAGAAATTTCTAATCAAGTCTAATTATATAGGAACAGAATTTGGGTTGCTAAGCAGCAAGATAAGAGTTTGGGTCTCAGAGTTGTTAAGGTTGAGATTCAACTTAGTTTGCGTACAATGGCATTAAGTGGCTAAGTGAAGGTTAGTTTGATTTAAATGAGGTGAGATAGGGTTGAACAAGAGAGGGTAACAGGTTTGATTTTGGGGATAAAGACCTTTTTCTCCTTTTCCCTTTTGTTACTTGTACACTCTTATTTATTTAATAAAACCTTCTACTACTAGTACACTCTTATTACATTCGGAAGTTGATTAAAATATTAAATATGTATGTCAAATTTGATGAAGGTGTCAGAAATACATATAGCTTACATGTAAATGTTCAGATGGTACGATGTGTAGCATAGGCTGATGATAAAAAAAGTGACAAAATGATCTAAAATTAAGTCTCTAAATATGTGCAGGTAGTTCTGCATATCATCAATCAGTTTTTTGAAAGAATTATTGACTACTAGCTGAATATTAATGATTTTAATTCGACATGAGGTTGTGGTAACGGGTAAAACATAATCAGAGTTATTATATTTTCCATTTAGAACATAATAACTAGTATCAAGTATTATAAGAAATTTAAAATTACTTTTGGTACTATGTAGTTGGGCATTTATATAAAGTTTTATATAAATGAGGCAACAAATGCTAATTGTTAAATCAGTCCAAGAATTTGCAGAGTTTAAGAAACCACTAAGGTACTAGAATAAATTCAGCACACAGACAACTCAGGCCATCTTTACTAGTTTAACATATTATCATAAAAAGACGAAGGGCGTACAACCATATCATATTTAAGAGGGTACCTAAATCGGTTTAGTGTAAAACACCGAAATTTATTTATGTGCCAAAGTTATGTTCTTGATAGTGATACTGTTTATGGCATCATATCCAAAATAAAGTTGGGAAAGATTATTCTGCAAAGGCCGTAAAGTATGAAAATAATGTCAGATTGGAATTACATTATTGGTTGGGAAAAGGTGTGCTAACAAAAGTTCAGTAAAGAAATTGATTAGCCAGGATCTGAACGGATGATTCAAAAAGGCCGCAGGTAAACATAGTACATGAAGAGTTGAGCGAGAGGGTAAAAGTCGAGCAACAATATAATGTTAGTAAAATTTCATAATGAAACTAATAGAGTTGAGTTGCTTACCAAATTACTTAAAACCTGAACAAACCAAAGTAACAAACATAAAAAAGCAATGAAACTTCAACACATTTACATTAACTAAGCTATGACACACCAAAATCAGGCAAAACATGATTCAACAATTACCAGCTACCACTGTAACGACCCGTATTTTACGTGTCGATAAATCGTATAATAGTTGCATTAAGTCGTTTGGAGCTTGAATCGTTCTAGAGATAAGTCGTGTTAAAGTTAAGTCGTGTGGAACTTAAGTCGTGACCGACTTAGAGGATGGAGCGACTTAGGGTAGGTGGCCGACTCATGGGGTCAACGGTTTATAGGTTGGCCGACTTATAGGAGTGAGTGGTAGTTGCCGACTTATGGTTGTTAGCGAGTTAAGAGAGGTAGCGGCTTAAGGTTTGGACCGAGTCAAGGTAGTGAGCGACTCATAGGATAACCGACTCATAGAGGTGACCGACTCATGTATTGGACCGACTCATAGGATGGAACGACTTAAGGAAAATGAGTTAGGTCGTTGAGTCGTATAGTGTTGTTAAGTCGATGAGTCGTTAGGTCGGCCTGTGTTTTAGGACGTGTATGCTATGAGTCGTACACGAGTTAAGTTGTTGGGTCGGCTTGGTGATGAGTCGTAGGGGTTGTTGAGTCGTTAGGCCGCGTTAGTTAGGTCGTGAGTCGGCATGTGTTCTGAGTGGTTAGGTCGGAGGCTTTTGAGTCGTATGCAGTTGGGTCGGCTTAGTGTGATCCTGTGTCTCCGATGAGTCGTAAGTCATAGCCCGCGTGCGTGTTAGGTCGTTGGAGTTTTGGGTCATGGGTCTTAGGTCGGGGGCGACTCAAGGATGGGTCGGCGATGACTTATGGATGGACGACTCAGGGGGGGATTCAGCCTATAAATAGAGGGGTTTGGCTCACTTTTTGGCACCGGTTTTTGAAGCGACGAAGTGCTGCCATTTTGAGAGCTCGACTACAACATTTCTTCATCTTCTTTTCTCCACTCTAATCTAGTTCTAACATCCATCCAAGATCGAAGATCAAGATCGAAGATCCAAGAGCAAAGTTGAAAATCTTCATCCAACGAAGCTAGATTCCATCGTTTCAAGCGAGATTTCGACGAATCAAGCTTGAATCCTTGCTGTCCAGATCTGAAGTGATTAGTTTTTGAAGTGTTTGGGTGATTCGGTGAGTGGTGGTTATCTCTCACGCGGACCCAAAGGAGTATATTGGTTTGGTGGTTTGTTGGAGTGTTGTAGATAATGATTTTATGCATTTTTTTTCCTTAGATCCAAGTGTAGATCCACTACTCATGAAGATGTTTACTTATACAAGTTCATTTATCAAGTTGAAGAGACAAAACCCATGATTTATATTTGTTAGATCTATGCTAAAAACCCATGATTCATGTATGTTAGATCTATGCTCATTTATTTACGAAATTGCCATTATCATTGTAATTGTTTATTTAGATCTTGTTTGAATGATTGATTGCTTGGATTAATGTTTGATTTGATTGATTAGTTGATATATAGCTTGATTTGATCAAGTTGGTTGATGATGATTCAAAAGCTAAGTGGAAAGGCTCTTGAATAAGGAAAGCTGCTTGTGGCATATGAAGCGGATGTTGAAGCTCATATGTATGGATTAGATGATGTTGAGATGGGACTTTGCCATGATGCGATGAGGCAAGCCATGATGTTGAGATGAGACTTTGCTATGATGCGATAAACCGAAGCATGATGTGAGATAGCCTTGGTTTAATCCAGACGGGATCATCCCAAGCATGTTGATAACTCGATGATGCGATGCGAGTTGTGTTATCCCGCTTTTTGGCAAAGCCGTGATACCAAAAGATTGGTCGAAAACGAAAGACAGTTCGTCTCAGAGATTGGTTATACTTCACTTTGCTATGGATATCGATGAATTTTGTCCGAGTCCGGATCAGGCCACAATTGATAGGACATGACAAGAAAGGTCGTAGGAGTCATCATTTCAAATTTCAAGTCAATCCGAGTTCGTATGCTCAAGATATGATGGATTCAAATTGAGAAAGGTGGTCACTGTCTGTTTCGGACCCATCGCACTGGAGTACTTCGAACCCACCTAGTTCGAACCCATCCACGCCCTTGCCTTCGAAACCATGAAGTTCGAACCCAAGCCACGTTCGAACCCATCAGCTAGTACCTGCTTCGACTCCATCGCCTTCGACTCCATCGCCTTCGAATCCACCACACTGCCCTACCTTCGAATCCATGACTTCACTCAGCTTCGCATCCTTACTTCGAACCCATGCAAGCCCTTAATTCGAATCCATCGAGCGACCCGGTTCGAACCGATCAAGTTCGAACCTATAGGGATTCCCTGATTCGAATCGGTCACGTTCGAAGCCAGGAATACTCCTTAGTTCGAATCCACCGAGTCAGTTGGTTTGGATGACGTGTTCGCCGTAGTTCACGGAGTAGAAACGGTCCATTCGGAGATAAGTTAGGATCGATTCGAAAGATACGCGCCACGTCACTGCAAACCCACGTGCACTCATGGGTTCGAACTCATGGGTTCGAAGTCATGGGTTCGAAACACACAGCCAACCGAGAAAACCCCATTTCGAACCGAGCATATCTCCTCAACCACACATCCAAATGCAACCAAATTTTCACAGTAGCTTCCATACAAGGTAAAGATTGTTCCTGCCAAGTTTCAGCTCGATTGGACCATTTCTTGATGGGTTCGAAATGACTTCGAATCGATGTCAGATCGAGACGAAACTTGGCGGGGTCGGTCGCGTGGGCCCACTCACGTGCCAGAAGAGGTCTCCCGAAGTTTCAGCCAGATCTGGGCCTCCAACGCCTATAAATAGCACCCTGAAGCCTTCAGAAAGAGGGGGATCTTCGGACAACTTCTGCCATTGAACGCCAAGACTCTGCCGGATTCAAGTCTATCTATCATAATCACTGTTGCATTCAGATTTCAAAGCAATTGTCAGCTGTAATCCATTGTAATCGATTTAATCAAGCAAAGCAATAAAGAGAAAACCTTCAAAGTGGACGTAGGCGCGAACGCCGAACCACTATAAATCCTGTGTTTGTGATCGTTGTTCGTGAATTACTGTGATTTGTTACTTAGAACTGAATTCTATATTGATTGTTGCTGAATTCTGTGTTGATTATTATTGAGTTGAGTACGTAAACGGGTGCTTTCACGACTTTGGGTGTTTGTGACCAATTTTGGCGCAAACATTTTGGTGCTTTCACTGAGAAACTGAACTCAGGAGTTCTACCAGTTGATAATTGATTCAGAGAAAGTTTGAAAGTTTAGACTTGAGAAGTTATGACGAGACAATCGAGTAGAAGGCCAAGGCCAGAGAGAAGTGAACAGCAAGGAAGTCAGGAGGCTTCCTCAGGAGCGAATCAACCATCGATCTATATCACTAGGGACGAGATGGAGACGATGATGAAGAAGCAAGAGGAGTTGATCCAGAGTTTATTTCAACAGATAGGACAGCTTGGAGCACAGAATAGAGGAGCCGATGGAGTCCAGAACGAAGCAGGGCCATCCGGCGTCGCACCCGGATTAGGGGGCACACCCATGGAGAACGTTGGTCCAATTTCGGAGGGAGAAAGAGGAGTATCTGCGCAACCTTGAGACAGTAGAGGAATGAACGCTCAGTCAAGGGGGCAGATTTCGGAGTTCCCCCGTGAACTCGGGGGGCAGGATGAAAGTAACGAACGAAGGTTACATCTTGGAGACACCGACAAGTTGGCAGAGATGGTTAGGCGAGCGATGAGAGGCGGTTTGGTGAACAAAGACCTAGAGGATGTTAATAGGAGTCCTTTCACTCCGGCAATCAGACGAGCTAGAAACCCGCCGGATTTCAAATTACCATCGTTGGATATGTATGACGGGAGAACGGACCCCACGGTCCATCTGACAAAATATATGAGGCATATGGAAGTGCTGGGGGCATCAGAGGAAGTTATGGCCCGGTGCTTTCCACTGTACTTGGCGGATATTGCGGCATTATGGTTCAGGCAATTAGATAGCGGATCCATTGGAACATGGAATGATTTAACTGAGAGATTCATGAGGCAATTCAGGGTTCACATTACAAGACCCAAGAATGTGATGACGCTAGCAACTTTAAAACAGAGGGCTGGAGAAACATTGAGAAGTTTCCTGACACGGTTCAATGCGGCGGCAGCTTCCGTGGATAGACCGGATCCATCCATGGTTATGATGGCGGCTGTGTCCGGAATAGCAGACGGAACGGAATTCAAAAATTCATTAACTAAGGATCCACCCGTAGATCTGGGAGAATTCTACCACGAGGCGGAAAAGTTTTTACGATTAGAGGATGCGAATGCAGAAAGAGAAGAAGGAGATGGGATAGAAGTTTATGCACTCAAAGACGAAAAGCCCCCTAGAAGGGACTCGGACAAGGATAAAGGTAAGAGAAAGATTGAGAATGACAGAGACAGATCAAAGCGGCAACGGAGGGAGCCGCGATTCACCACCTACACTGAGCTGAACGAGAGCCTGGAATGAATTTATCAGGATACCAAAGAGCAGATTCCGTATCGAAGGCCAATGCGGAGGGACCCTACCTCTGACGAAAGGAAATCAGATAAGTTTTGTGTATTCCATGAATTAAACGGTCATAGCACTAACGATTGTAGGCACCTGAAGGACGAGGTGGAAGGGCATATCAGGAACGGTATGCTCCTTCAGTATGTAAGGAGGCGAGCTCCTATGGCGGAACCAGAACGACCACCGTCCACATACGCTAGAGGCGATCCTGAATCAAGGCACCGTTTGGTTATCAATTGAGTAAGATAACAATGAACAAGTTGTAAGCTTCCACTAACGCAATCAAATCATTTACACATGTGCGAGATCGCGAACGATCCCCAGGCATGCTCTGGATGATCATTGACCGTTTCGTAGTGGGAACTTACACTTTGACATCCATGCTTTGCTTTCATGTCATTTCAATTTGAACATTTAGACTCTGTTTGTTTGGACATTGTTTTTGAAACTCATCCGTGTAATAGATATTTGATTCTGATAACTCTGGAATGGCTAAGCTACTTACACATGTACGGGGTCGCGAACGATCCTTAGGCATGCTCTGAGATGGCAATGAACCGCCCTGACAAACGATCCAGTATCTCACCCGAACGTGACCCTGGCATCGATAACATCAAGCCCTCCCGGGCACACTTTATTGCCTCGAACGGCACCCGGCCTCGAACGGTCACAGTTCGCCTCGAACGGCACTCGACTTCGAACAGTCACAATTCACCACGCCTCAAATGGCTTGATCGCGAACGGCCGTCACTTGAGGTCCAACACCCGACCGCGAACGGTCACAAATTCGCCTCGAACGGCACACGATCGCGAACGATCACTCTCTGCCTTGAACGGCACCGACCGCGAACGGTCATGGTTCACTAATTATAAAATCCGACCTCGAACGGTCACCATTCGCCTTGAACGGCACTTGGTCGCGAACGATCATCAATTGCCGTGAACGGCATCGACCGCGAACGGTCCCATTCAATCTTTCGCCGTGAATAGCATCGACCGCGAACGGTCATAGTTCACCAACTATGAAATCCGACCTCGAACGGTCCCATTTCATCATTTGCCGCGAACGGCATCGACCGCGAACGGTCCTATTCCATCCTATGCCACGAACGACACGGACCGCGAACGGTCCCGATTCACCTCAAACAGCATACGATCCCGAACGATCGACGCATGAATTTATACGCTCGACCGCGCACGGTCGCACTTCACCTCGAATGACTCGATCGCGAACGATCGTCATTTGAAGTTGAGCGCTTGACCACGAACGGCCGCGCTTCATCCCAAATAGCTTGATCCCGAACGATCGTCATTTGAGGCCATATGAAAACTGTCAAGTTCTTTGCAGGTTGATGATCGGATACGAACATCCAACTCGAGGCATTACAAAACACACCTTCCTACCGCAAGGCATGTTTTGGGGGGCAAAATGTTATCCCGCTTTTTGGCAAAGCCGTGATACCAAAAGATTGGTCGAAAACGAAAGACAGTTCGTCTCAGAGATTGGTTATACTTCACTTTGCTATGGATATCGATGAATTTTGCCCGAGTCCGGATCAGGCCACAATTGATAGGACATGACAAGAAAGGTCGTAGGAGTCATCATTTCAAATTTCAAGTCAATCCGAGTTCGTATGCTCAAGATATGATGGATTCAAATTGAGAAAGGTGGTCACTGTCTGTTTCGAACCCATCGCACTGGAGTACTTCGAACCCACCTAGTTCGAACCCATCCACGCCCTTGCCTTCGAAACCATGAAGTTCGAACCCAAGCCACGTTCGAACCCATCAGCTAGTACCTGCTTCGACTCCATCGCCTTCGACTCCATCGCCTTCGAATCCACCACAATGCCCTACCTTCGAATCCATGACTTCGCTCAGCTTCGCATCCTTACTTCGAACCCATGCAAGCCCTTAATTCGAATCCATCGAGCGACCCGGTTCGAACCGATCAAGTTCGAACCCATAGGGATTCCCTGATTCGAATCGGTCACGTTCGAAGCCAGGAATACTCCTTAGTTCGAATCCACCGAGTCAGTTGGTTTGGATGACGTGTTCGCCGTAGTTCACGGAGTAGAAGCGGTCCATTCGGAGATAAGTTAGGATCGATTCGAAGGATACGCGCCACGTCACTGCAAACCCACGTGCACTCATGGGTTTGAACTCATGGGTTCGAAGTCATGGGTTCGAAACACACAGCCAACCGAGAAAACCCCATTTCGAACCAAGCATATCTCCTCAACCACACATCCAAATGCAACCAAATTTTCACAGTAGCTTCCATACAAGGTAAAGATTGTTCCTGCCAAGTTTCAGCTCGATTGGACCATTTCTTGATGGGTTCGAAATGACTTCGAATCGATGTCAGATCGAGACGAAACTTGGCGGGGTCGGTCGCGTGGGCCCACTCACGTGCCAGAAGAGGTCTCCCGAAGTTTCAGCCAGATCTGGGCCTCCAACGCCTATAAATAGCACCCTGAAGCCTTCAGAAAGGGGGGGATCTTCGGACAACTTCTGCCATTGAACGCCAAGACTCTGCCGGATTCAAGTCTATCTATCATAATCACTGTTGCATTCAGATTTCAAAGCAATTGTCAGCTGTAATCCGTTGTAATCGATTTAATCAAGCAAAGCAATAAAGAGAAAACCTTCAAAGTGGACGTAGGCGCGAACGCCGAACCACTATAAATCCTGTGTTTGTGATCGTTGTTCGTGAATTACTGTGATTTGTTACTTAGAACTGAATTCTATATTGATTGTTGCTGAATTCTGTGTTGATTATTATTGAGTTGAGTACGTAAACGGGTGCTTTCACGACTTTGGGTGTTTGTGACCAATTTTGGCGCAAACAAGTTGGTTGATAATGGTTAGCTTGAGAGGCGCTTGAGCTAGTATGGAAATAGTCGTCGAGGAGGATGACTAGGAGGCTGAGATCTCATCATTGTTGAAGGTTCTAGCATGCTCAAAGCAAGAGTACGTTGGAACGGGCTGCGACGACGTTCCGAGCACGGGCTGCGACGACGTGCTAGTACTCTGGGTAGTTGCGAAAATTCCTAGGCACGGGCTGCGACGACGTGCGGAGTTATGTCTAGAACCGGGGTTACCATTAGCCCTTGACAGGTGGTCATTCAACTAACGATGAAATCAAGGCAATGATAACAGTGATAGCCAGAGTCATGGATGTTTGGACGTTTGGTTGTATCATCATTCGGTCTCAAGAGCGGTGTTTTCCGGGTGCTTATCTGATCTTGGTTTAGGCCTTGGGGGTTTGTATTTGGAAAACATCGACCTTGACTCGAATGATTATTGCTTTACTTAAATTGTCTGCCATGTTATGCTTGCTTCTCCTTAGTGTGTGTCTGGGGGCTATCACTGTAGAAAGAGACGGAGTGGGATGGTTTGGTTCCTATTCCTTTTATCCCTTATGCTCTTTTGGTATGTTTGATAGTTGATTTACTGCTCACTAAGACTTTGTCTGACTCAATGTTTTATGTCTCCTCTTATTACCTTGGGCTGTTCATCCATGTTGGGATGGGCAGACTAGGTAGCAGGTGACAGGTGCTGTTCTTGGAGATCTACGTTGATGATGACGAAGACGAGCAGTAGGCTTTTGCATATTATTTCATATTATGTACTGGGTGTTCCGCTGTATATACTTTGAGTGCTTTGTAGTGAGGTTTTGATGTATTGACTGTTCTGATGATTGTATCAAACTTCTAAGATGCTTATTTGATGATATTCTGTTATGAAGCTTCACTATACATATATTTCTCTATTGTATTTTATCCATGCGCTGTGAGTTATGCGATAGATTCTGCGATGTTTATTCTACCCTTGACGGTCACCCATGGCTGCCTGGCACGCCTTTCAGCGCATTATTTCATTATTTTGGTGCCGGAGTCATGGGCGGTCGTCACATTTGGTATCAGAGCTTTGGTTAATCGATTTTAGCCAGCGCTCGCTGACGTAACTACGTATGAGAGACGTAATTGTATTTTGATGAATGATTACTCTATATAATATAGTAGTTTAGAAGGATTTGAACTCCTTATGCAGTTGTTTCTCAAGGTGTTCTAAGTCATTCCTTTTTGTAGATATTAAGGATGAGTCGAAGGGGGAGACTAGCTGCTAGGGAAGGTCGTGCTGCTAGGGAAGCTGTTGATTATGCTCCTATGTTTGAGGCCATGATGACTTCGATCATGAGAAGGATACCAGCCTTGGGGCCATCAGTAGATGTTGGAGTTCAAGTTCAAGCTCCAAGACCAGTGGATTTTGCTAAGCTTTGCAAGGACTATACTTCTCTTGGAGGAAAGGTTTTCTTGGGAACGGAATCAACCATTGAAGTGCAAAGATGGATTGATGCTTGTAGAAGGATCTTTGGTGACTTGGGAGTTGAGGATGCAACTAAGAGGAAGCTTGCATCAAGGCAACTTCAAGGGAGAGCTTCGGATTGGTGGAATTCTATCACCATTGATACTACGGAGGAGGAGATTACTTGGGAGCAATTCCAAGCTAGATTTGAAGCTAAGTTCATCTCTACGGCTCAGAAATCTGTCTTGTTTAAAAAGTTTGTGGACCTCAAGCAAGGTGGAAGACCCGTTCTTGAGTATGTTTCTGAGTTTGAAGCTTTGTCCAAGTATGCCAGATCGTATATTGATTCTCCCTATCAGAAGAATGAGAAGTTTGTGACCGGCTTGGATGCTTATCTTGGAAGACAGTTGGTGGATCATCTGGACGATCCGTTTGAGAAGCTTGTGGAGAAAGCTCTCAGGCATGAGAGTTTGTTTCCTAGGGAGAGTTCTGTTGTTGCTGTAACCAAGGAAGGGTTTAAGCCACAGAAGGGTGGAAACAAGAAGAGGAAGCAACAGCAACAGAAGGGTAAGGATGGCCAGAAGAAGCCGAGGGGCGAAATGACTTGCTATAATTGCCAGCAGAAGGGCCATCTCTCCAAGGATTGTAGGAATCCAAAGGCGCCGGCGAAATGCCACAACTGTGACAAGCCAGGGCATTTCAGGAAAGATTGTCCAGAACCGAGGAAGGACAGGCAGATTGTGCAAGCTTATGCTTTGGGAGCTGTGCCATCATTTTCAAAAGCTCTTACTACTGAAGAGAAAGGGAAGAGTGTGGTGGTTCAAGGTACTCTTTCCATTTGTGGTGTTCCAGTTAGAGTGTTGTTTGATACAGGAGCGTCGCATTCTTTTGTTTGTGATGATCTTGTAGGCCGGTTAGGTTTGGAACCGGATATTGTTGATAGGCCATTGGTTGTGACTAATCCAGTTGGGGATTCGTCATGTTTGTGTATGATATGTCGTGGTCTAGTTGTGTCGAGTCATGATTGCTCTTTTGTTTGTGATTGTTTTGTTCGGAACTTTGCGGGGTTCGGAATTATTTTGGGTATGGACTGGCTTAGGAAATATGCGACAAGGATTGATTGTGAGAGGCTGGAGGTGACGGTCGGGAATGTGGAAGGGCGCAAGGTTGTGATACGATGTAAGCATGAGGAAGGCGTCTTCATGAGCTTCATGTATTCGCTGGTTGTTCCACGGGATGGACTGTCATCGGTGCCTATTGTGAATGGATTTCAGGATGTCTTTGACGAAGTCAAAGGATTACCGCCGCATAGGGAGATCGAGTTTCGTATCGATCTAGTTGAGGGAGCCAGACCTGTTGTGATGCCTCTTAGGCGGATGGCGCCTAGGGAGCAACAAGAGTTGAAGGTGCAAGTTGATGACCTTTTGCAGAAAGGATTCATTCGGCGTAGTGTGTCCGAATGGGGTGCACCAGTTGTGTTCGCAACCAAAGCGGATGGATCATTGAGGTTGTGTGCGGATTATCGTGAGCTGAATAAAGTGACTAAGAAGAACAAGTATCCATTGCCGAGAATAGATGACTTGTTTGATCAGCTTCACGATGCTAAGGTGTTTTCTCAGATGGATTTGGCAACGGGATTTCACCAGTTGAGAGTGGCAAAGGATAGTGTGCCGAAGACTGCTTTTAGGACACCATCCGGTTTTTATGAGTGGCTGGTAATGCCGTTTGGATTGACTAACGCACCAGCATATTTTGTGGATCTTATGAATAGAGTGTTCAGAGATCAGTTGAATAAGTTCGTGCTTGTGTTCGTGGATGATATTCTGATTTATTCTAGAGCTGAGGAAGAGCACAAGACGCACTTGCGTATTGTTTTGGAAATCTTACGGAAACATCAGCTGAAGGCTAATTTTCGAAGTGTCACTTCTGGAAGAGTGAAGTGAGATTCTTAGGCCATGTTATCTCTGGAAATGGAATAGCGGTTGATACCGCTAAGGTGGGAGCGATCCAGGATTGGAGTAGACCTAAGAATGCATCTGATGTGAGAAGTTTTCTTGGATTAGCTGGATATTATCGACGGTTTATCAAAGACTTTTCCAAGATAGCTGCACCGTTAACAGGATTGACGAAAAAGAACCAAGTGTTCAGATGGGATGATAAGTGTGAGCAAGCTTTCGTAATCCTAAAAGAGTGACTGATGAGTACTCCTGTTTTGACTATTCCAAGTGGGAATGATGAGATGGTGGTTTACACCGATGCATGTGGTACTGGACTTGGAGCAGTACTAATGCAGAAGAATAAAGTTGTTGCATATGCAAGTCGACAACTGAAGCTGCATGAAAGGAATTACCCGACTCATGATTTGGAGTTAGCGGCAATTGTTTTTGCTTTGAAGATGTGGAGACATTATCTATTGGGAGTTAGATTCGAGTTGTTTACAGATCATAAGTCGTTGAAGTATCTGTTCTCTCAAAAGGATTTGAATCTTCGACAGCAACGGTGGCTAGAGTTCTTGGCATCGTATGATTTTGGTATAGCCTATACTCTGGGAAAAGGTAACGCAGTGGCTGATGCGTTAAGTCGAAGACATGTCAGATTGGGAGCCATGTTTTCGGAATGGAAGAGTCTCGAGTATTTGGCTGGATTTGATATCAGGCCCAGATGTGAATTGGAACCTGAGCTGTTGGCAAACTTATCAATAAGGCCTACTCTTGTGGAAAGGATTGGCGAGAGTCAAAAGTGAGACGATAAGCTTGTCAAGATTATCCGTGATTTGGAATCTGGATTGGACCCAGAGAAGGATAAGGGATTCGAAGTCGATCGAGAGGGTTGGCTTCGGAAGCAAGGACGATTGGTTGCTCCCGACATAGATGAATTGAGAGATGAAGTTCTGAAGGAAAGTCATCACTCGAAGTTGACAATTCATCCAGGTGGAAATAAGATGTATCGGTTTATGAAGAGAACTTATTACTGGGAAGGTATGAAGAAGGATGTTGGAAATTTTATTTCCAAGTGTATGAATTGCAAGTTGGTTAAGGCAGAGCAGAAGAAGCCAAGTGGCTTGCTTCATCCATTAGAAGTTCCTATGTGGAAGTGGGAACAGATATCGATGGATTTTATCGATGGTCTACCTAGAACAAGAGCAGGAAATGAAGGGATTTGGGTCATAGCAGATCGGTTGACCAAGAGTGCAAGATTCATTCCTGTTCGATCGACTAGGACTGCATCGAAGTTGGCTGAGTTGTATGTTAAGTGGATAGTTCGATTCCATGGTATTCCGAAGAGTATAGTGAGCGATCGAGACCCATTGTTCACTAGTGGATTTTGGAAGAGCTTCCAGGAAGTTTTGGGAACCGAGTTGTGTTTGAGTACAGCTTATCATCCCCAAACAGATGGTCAGATTGAGAGAGTCAACCGAGTTTTGGAAGATCTTCTCAGAGCTTGTGTTTTGGACTTCGGAGGATCATGGGAAGATCATCTTCATTTGGTGGAATTTGCATACAATAACAGTTATCAGTCGAGTATTGATATGGCACCATATGAGGCATTGTATGGAAGACCGTGTAACTTCCGACATGTTGGTTGGAAACTGGAGAAAAGCTGATACTTGGGCCAGAGATGATTCGACAGACTACGGATTGTATAGAGATCATTCGGCAACGAATGAAGGCAGCCCAAGATCGTCAGAAAAGTTATGCCGATAAGCGTCGTAAGGATTTGGAATTCGACGTGGGTGATATGGTTTTTGTGAAGATTTCTCCACTGAAGAATGTTATTAGGTTCGGGAAGAAAGGAAAGTTAACTCCGAGATTTGTTGGACCATTCCCGATTATCGAGCGAATTGGAAAGCTCGCTTATAGATTGGAGTTACCGGAGAAGATGGCGGGTGTGCACAATGTCTTTCATGTATCTTATCTACGGAAGTATGTGCATGACTCGAATACGGTGGTTTCTGCTGATAGCTGTGAAGACTTGGAGGTTGATCCAGTGGTTACGAGACCTCGTAAGCCGCTTCGTGTTGTTGAAACCGACACGAAACAGCTTAGGAGGAAGACGATTACGTTGCTCAAGATACAATGGAGTGATGATGTTAACGACTGTACGTGGGAGGAGGAAGAGAGGATGAAGGCAGCTCATCCTGAACTCTTCGAGGTATGTCCCTAAGGTGTCGTGACATCTCATGAATTTGTAACTTGTTCTAATCTTAGAATTCTGCATGCTAGGCTAGTAATTGGATGCATGGTTTGTTGATTGCTATGGATGGTAGGCATGCAGAATAGTTTTGACTGCTCTTGTTTGTTTGGAATTTCGGGGGCGAAATTCCTAAGGGGGAGAAAATGTAACGACCCGTATTTTACGTGTCGATAAATCGTATAATAGTTGCATTAAGTCGTTTGGAGCTTGAGTCGTTCTAGAGATAAGTCGTGTTAAAGTTAAGTCGTGTGGAACTTAAGTCGTGACCGACTTAGAGGATGGAGCAACTTAGGGTAGGTGGCCGACTCATGGGGTCAACGGTTTATAGGTTGGCCGACCTATAGGAGTGAGTGGTAGTTGCCGACTTATGGTTGTTAGCGAGTTAAGAGAGGCAGCGGCTTAAGGTTTGGACCGAGTCAAGGTAGTGAGCGACTCATAGGATAACCGACTCATAGAGGTGACCGACTCATGTATTGGACCGACTCATAGGATGGAACGACTTAAGGAAAATGAGTTAGGTCGTTGAGTCGTATAGTGTTGTTGAGTCGATGAGTCGTTAGGTCGGCCTGTGTTTTAGTACGTGTATGCTATGAGTCGTACAAGAGTTAAGTTGTTGGGTCGGCTAGGTGATGAGTCGTAGGGGTTGTTGAGTCGTTAGGCCGCGTTAGTTAGGTCGTGAGTCGGCATGTGTTCTGAGTGGTTAGGTCGGAGGCTTTTGAGTCGTATGCAGTTGGGTCGGCTTAGTGTGATCCTGTGTCTCCGATGAGTCGTAAGTCGTAGCCCGCGCGCGTGTTAGGTCGTTGGAGTTTTGGGTCGTGGGTCTTAGGTCGGGGGCGACTCAAGGATGGGTCGGCGACGACTTATGGATGGACGACTCTGGGGGGATTCAGCCTATAAATAGAGGGGTTTGGCTCACTTTTTGGCACCGGTTTTTGAAGCGACGAAGTGCTGCCATTTTGAGAGCTCGACTACAGCATTTCTTCATCTTCTTTTCTCCACTCTAATCTAGTTCTAACATCCATCCAAGATCGAAGATCAAGATCGAAGATCCAAGAGCAAAGTTGAAAATCTTCATCCAACGAAGCTAGATTCCATCGTTTCAAGCGAGATTTTGACGAATCAAGCTTGAATCCTTGCTGTCCAGATCTGAAGTGATTAGTTTTTGAAGTGTTTGGGTGATTCGGTGAGTGGTGGTTATCTCTCACGCGGACCCAAAGAAGTATATTGGTTTGGTGGTTTGTTGGAGTGTTTTAGATAGTGATTTTATGCATTTTTTTTCCTTAGATCCAAGTGTAGATCCACTAATCATGAAGATGTTTACTTATACAAGTTCATTTATCAAGTTGAAGATACAAAACCCATGATTTATATTTGTTAGATCTATGCTAAAAACCCATGATTCATGTATGTTAGATCTATGCTCATTTATTTACGAAATTGCCATTATCATTGTAATTGTTTATTTAGATCTTGTTTGAATGATTGATTGCTTGGATTAATGTTTGATTTGATTGATTAGTTGATATATAGCTTGATTTGATCAAGTTGGTTGATGATGATTCAAAAGCTAAATGGAAAGGCTCTTGAATAAGGAAAGCTGCTTGTGGCATATGAAGCGGATGTTGAAGCTCATATGTATGGATTAGATGATGTTGAGATGAGACTTTGCCATGATGCGATGAGGCAAGCCATGTTGAGATGAGACTTTGCTATGATGAGATAAAGCGAAGCATGATGTGAGATAGCCTTGGTTTAATCCAGACGGGATCATCCCAAGCATGTTGATAACTCGATGATGCGATGCGAGTTGGTTGATAATGGTTAGCTTGAGAGGCGTTTGAGCTAGTATGGAAATAGTCGTCGAGGAGGATGACTAGGAGGCTGAGATCTCATCGTTGTTGAAGGTTCTAGCATGCTCAAAGCAAGAGTACGTTGGAACGGGCTGCGACGACATTCCGAGCACGGGCTGCGACGATGTGCTAGTACTCTGGGTAGTTGCGAAAATTTCTAGGCACGGGCTGCGACGACGTGCGGAGTTATGTCTAGAACTGGGGTTACCATTAGCCCTTGACAGGTGGTCATTCAACTAACGGTGAAATCAAGGCAATGATAACAGTGATAGCCAGAGTCATGGATGTTTGGACGTTTGGTTGTATCATCATTCGGTCTCAAGAGCGGTGTTTTCGGGGTGCTTATCTGATCTTGGTTTAGGCCTTGGGGGTTTGTATTTGGAAAACATCGACCTTGACTCGAATGATTATTGCTTTACTTAAATTGTCTGCCATGTTATGCTTGCTTCTCCTTAGTGTGTGTCTGGGGGCTATCACTGTAGAAAGAGGCGGATTGGGATGGTTTGGTTCCTATTCCTTTTATCCCTTATGCTCTTTTGGTATGTTTGATAGTTGATTTACTGCTCACTAAGACTTTGTCTGACTCAAGGTTTTATGTCTCCTCTTATTACCTTGGGTTGTTCATCCATGTTGGGATGGGCAGACTAGGTAGCAGGTGACAGGTGCTGTTCTTGGAGATCTACGTTGATGATGACGAAGACGAGCAGGAGGCTTTTGCATATTGTTTCATATTATGTACTGGGTGTTCCGCTGTATATACTTTGAGTGCTTTGTAGTGAGGTTTTGATGTATTGACTGTTCTGATGATTGTATCAAACTTCTAAGATGCTTATTTGATGATATTCTGTTATGAAGCTTCACTATACATATATTTCTCTATTGTATTTTATCCATGCGCTGTGAGTTATGCGATAGATTCTGCGATGTTTATTCTACCCTTGACGGTCACCCATGGCTGCCTGGCACGCCTTTCAGCGCATTATTTTCTTGTTTTGGTGCGGGAGTCATGGGCGGTCGTCACAACCACCAAACAAAATATACAAACTAACAACTACAATTTACCAAAGAAATTAAAGTAAAGTGGATTGTTTACTAAATTCTCACACTTTTCTTCTCTTTTGCAATCTTATATGCATTCATGATCAGAATGATCCACAGAAGCAGAAGTGGCAGAGCTTATAGAGATATAAATATTAGCTACGATGCGAGATATTTGAAAGAAGGCTTGTTAACACATTTCAAAAGTAAGAGAAATGAGAAAAAAAAGTGCATATAGAAAATTGAAGTTAAGAAAATCTGACAATTTTTATTGCCTTTAGGGCCAGCTTTTGCCAGTCCAAAATCATTTTTAGAAACCTGTGAGAATCAAAAAGGAACTTCTAATGATTTATTAGTTTCTGTATTTCAAACAGGTTTCAATAGTTTCCATATATACATTTATAACATTTTGAAGTTACCTGACCTGTTGTAACCTGATGGATAAGTACACATCAGCCATATTGGCCAGTTAAAGTACACATCAGCCATATCCATAAATGCATATGCATGTATACTATATATTAAAATGTATATGAATGTTTTTCCATAAATGCATGAAGATTCATTAAAGTACACATCAGCCATATCCATTCTCCTGATGAGCACAGAAAGTTGGACAACTATGAAACTGGGCTGAGGAGTTGAACGCATGCACCAGAAGTAGGCTCTGAAATGAGAAACAAATATGGAGATGTGGGAATGATTTATGCTATGAGCACCACTGTAGCATTAGGTATGATTGTTACTACGATTATATCATTGGTATGATTAATTATGAACTAACAAGTACAAATTACCTTAAAAAGACTGATTTTAGTTTCACACTACTTGTACATTGACAACTTGTTTTGATACACGAGCTTTATAATTTTTAACATTTATGTACCCGAATGGAGAGATTAAAATGGGCTAGACATCAATTTAGTTCGATGATAAATTTTGAGAGGCATTGAAACACACATACAAAATAAATAATTATGCTAGTAAGAATAATCATTTCAATGATTTCAACGATCTGGAAATTTTGGGATAAGGTGATTCATTATGCATGACTTAAGTCAGTTATCAATGTCCCTTGTACAAAACTGACATTTCTTTTCAAACTAAATTTCACTATCATTTATTTATGATTAAAACATCATTGTGCGGTTCTTCATATGTGGTATTAATTTCAATTTATCGTGTTAGAAGATATTTAAGTTTTATTGTTGTTGTTTCCATGGTCAGCTAGTTTTAGCTTCGTAAACAAATGTCTATTAGTTGAAGCGGTGATTGGTTAGACACCGCACCTCTCCATTAGGATCTTCTAACCTTATCTGTTTATCAGGATCATGACTTGATGGAATTTCACATCTAGTAGACCAGGTTATTGCCTGCTTTTCTCGTACATCGATTTCATGTGTTAATATATTATAATAAAATGGTTTTGTCCGGATTAGAGTAGTCATGCATAAATGAAAAATTGTTTGTTTGGTGATCATTCAACTTACAAGCTCTATATTATGCCCCCAAAGAATTTCAGCAAGTCTATAAGCTATCTTTCAAAGAATTGAGTTTAAAAATGATTTTAACTTAATCATATTAGCTAATTTGAATACACTAGGATGGTATGTGATACTTTACATTTTTGACTGAAGAGAGTGTATGCTAAACTATCTAGTGAACTTGTATCAGGAGACACCATCCGATGCAACACTTTTTCTTAAAAGTCGTAAGAGAACAGATGGACGTGAGTACGTGTCTAATCCTCAAGTAATGAATTACAAACTTGTAAGTAATAATTCTGTTTTGTAATAATTTTGTTATGTTTTGCACATGCTGCACATTGTTCATGTCTTGCTCATGTGCATGTATGCTCATGTCCTGCACATTGTTCATGTCTAACAAATGCTTACGTAAATGACTTAAGGCAAAGGCTTGTCGAAGAAATGGAAGCACAGCTAGAATCCAAGGTAAATCATGTCCAGTGAGACTGATAATCTGACTAGAGGCACCAACTCTTAAGTCTCATTTATGAATTGTTATGTGTACCGGATATTTTGGGGTAGCTTTGTAGTATTTTGGGGTAACTGGATATTTTGGGGTAACTGACATGAATTGTGATGTGTACTGCTGTATGAATTGTTATGTGTACCGTGTATTATGTTGTGTATTATGCAAGTGTTTTATGTGATATTGTACTGTGTATTATGAAAGTGTTCTATGTGATATTGTATTGTTCTATGTGCTCTTAGTGTCTCTTCAGTATAGTGTTGCAGTAGCTTCAGTATAGTGTTGCAGTAGCTTCAGAATAGTGTTGCAGTAGCTTCAGAATAGTGTTGCGGTAGCTTCGTAATAGTGTTGCCACCGGGTTATAAATGTTGCTTAAAATAATGTTGCAATAGTCATTCAAGGTGTTGCCATAGGGATGGACCCAGTTGGGTCGTGGGCCCACATTGTGGGCCCCACAACTTTAGAAAGTTAATATCTACAACAACATTTTTGGAATGTTGCTACAGATACCTATGGGTGTTGCCGTAGACCCAAATAGGGTTCTATTGCAACAATATTACTTATGTTGCCTTAGATAGTCAAAATGTTGCCTTTGAGGTCTACGGCAACGGCAAAAATTGCATCACCCTAAGTGTTGCCATAGACCTATGGCAACATTTTTCGGTCCTGAGCCAACATTTTTTTTTTATTGCAGAAGGCCATTTATGGCGTAGTGATAACCTGCATTTCACTTATATAACCTAAAAGGGTTAAAAATTAAATAAAATAAAATATTTAAGTGGTTTCAATCACTAACAAACAAATCAATAGAACAACCATCAATTTCAACAAACAGCATACACAACAAAACAAAACAACCATTCAATCAAACAAGCAAATAGTTGTTCGGGTTCAAAACTTGAAATTGTACGGAATGAAAAATAACTATCAAGTGCATCATTTACTCAATAGTCTTAGATGGAACAAAATAGATTATTTATTCATCCAACACTTTCAAATTTCCTTACCCAACCAACCATAAATCAAACAATAACAATTCAAACCAACAATCAAATTAACTTATTATAAATTTATTTCATACTTTAGTTGTTTTATTTCGTTTCTTTAATTTATTCAGTGACTACTTCATTTATTTTCATCTATTACTTACAATATTCATTTATCCACTGCTTAATTTCATGATCTTAAGTTTAAAACCTTATATTTACAATACTTACGATATTTGCCTCTATCGTTTTAATTAGTAACATTCAATTATACTTAAGTTTATAACATTAAATTCTCATTTATAACAGCAAATTCATTGAATACTTTCATTACCTCAAGCTTTACTTGTAAGATTTCCCCTTTACATTTTCTTACTAACATTGTAACTTTTATTATATGGTAAGTTATATATATGCTTTAAGAATGTAAGTGAAAATTATACAAGTTTCTTCTCCATTCCTTTAATTAATTAATGGTTCAATAATTATATATCCTTTTATAAGTTACAATTTCAACTTACTTTTAATTTCATTTATTTATTTAATGCTTACATTTCTATTATATTTAATAATAGTAACATTTTAATTACACCAAATTTGTAACCTTATAACATTAATTCTTATAAATAAAGAATTTCATTAATTCATTTACTAAGGTTTACAATCGTTTATTTACATTACTTATCTTCCTATTGTATTAAATTTTTTACTTTAATTAAAGGTTCCAATTTGCTAATTTACTATTAATTAACTAGAACTTTAAGAACCAATTACTGGGTTTAATTTTTAAATCATTTAAGATAATAGATAGATATCTACACTTAACATATATATATATATATATAATTATAATTAAAACGATAAAATTTTCTTAAACAATTCTGCAGTAAATTACTACAGTGGCCTTCCCACTTCGAAACTCGAAAATGAATGTCGATGATGCGTGTACTCATCACCGAAATTATTTTCAAGCGACAGAGAGGGGAGTACAAAAACTTATTCTTTCCAAAATTTCTTTTAAAACATTTCTTTCAATTTATATTGAACATTTATATCCGAAAACACTTCTAAATAATATTATTATTATATTCAAAAATCAATTTAAAGAATTTCGAAAACCCCGGAAATTAAGTTCTATATTTCCAGTTTTTATTTATTTTAAGTCTTATTTCGACCATTAATTATAAACTTTATTACCTAACAATCAATGTAATATACCCAAATATAGACTTTATAAAATTTTACTTTATATATAGAAAATATAATAGGTAAAATTATTCAATTCACCTATATTTAAAACAAATATCATATCGATCTGTCATATTAAGTGTTTAGAAATCCCTGTTGATGTCATAGCGTCCCATGCATCAACCAGAATTTATAAATTCAAAACGGAACAAGTTAACACAATATTAAAACCTTTTTATAACACTAACAAATACACTCTCTCATATATATACGCTCAGCGACTCCCATAGGGTATTACTACCCTATTAACAAAGAGTCAAACCACACAAAGCCAAGGTTTATCGCTAAACCAAAGCTCTGATACCAACTGTAACGTCCCGCCTTTTCGCACGCTTCAAATCGACACCCGTGTCAATTCAAACCATATGGAAGTGCAGATTGTTATGGGGTAAATAAGAAAACAGGGAAAGAAAAAAAACAAAATAGAATCTCACAGCGGAAGGATAAAATATAAAATAAATATACAGTTCATAAACTGTTTACAAACATTTGATTCTTCTTTATACAATAAATATCAGAGTTCACATACCAATAATAATCAATGCAGCGGAATTCAAATGTGTAGTGGAATATAATTAATAATAATAGAAATCTCCGTCTTCATCCTCCAAAGCTAAAGTCTTCGATCCTAAAACGCTCGGATTAACCCGAGCGAATTGAAAACACAAAACACTCGAGTCAGAACTAAAAGATCTTATGTAAGTTAAATTAACTGAAATAAATATGAGTGCAATAACTCAAAAGATGCTCGGGATTTACATCTCTTAAGGATCTGTCAAACTATTTACTATGTAGTATATATTTCGCTATAATAATAGTGTCTAATTGTAAAATAAACTTACTTTTTAATAGCGTCAAGGGGTTACCCATATAGCCCTTAACACAAATAATGCCAATAGTCTATACAGTACCGTAATACCTCCTGATCGGGAGGCTACCAGAGGATACTCCATAGGTACGACACAAATAGAAACTCGTAGTAAAGGCTCGGTATGGTAGGTGACACGGCACAACTAGGCAATGCCAGGGTAGATATACCAATTACGCATTCGGGCTGGTGGAAACGCGCAGCGCGCAGCTACTGCCCACCTCGAACAAACTCCCCTAAAATCAAGAATAAAGATGGTCACCGAATCAATCCAAAGTCAAAGTATAGTATCAAAGAGGTCCGATCAGAGGAATGATCTCATTGGCCCGAGAACCGCTCCTGTTTTAGCCACCATATGCCAACTCATGGGAGTCGGGTCCACGTATTTACCTCAAAGGAAACGCCGCCGCCATCCTACTTCATTCTGGAATCTCCACCGCGTACACGATTGTTAAAGTGGTTTTCGGAGTTGGCATAGAGTATGACAACTTCCGATCCCGGTCTCTTCAACAGCCAAACGTTATTATAACACTGCGGTCTTTAAAAGTAGTTTGTACTTTAAAAACCAGAATAAAATTTACCATTTCAAACCCATAAATACGATATCATTTCCATTTCCAAAACAAATTCATTTTGATATTATTCTTACAAAACCCAAATCAACGATATCATTTATTTCATTTATATTTCTCTTCCAAACTCATACTGCTTTAAAAATTTTAGTATCTGGAAACCAAATATTTGAATTATAGCTTTCAAAACATAATACTGCGAAATTCATAGCTTTAAAACCACAACTTCTGAAACTTGAATGGTTTGGATATTCAATAGTATATAGAATAAAATAGTTGATTTTATATTACTTTATAAAATAATTTCTACAACTTCACAATTTATCCATTTAGAACTTTAAGTCTAAACCCCATAAATTTAGATTCACCTTTAGTTTCAATAAAACACTTCGATTTCAATATATTCAAACTTCGAGTATTTAATAATTTCAAAACTAAGGTTGGAATTTATATTCAAAAATTTATTATCCTATTATTAGTTTTGAACAGTCAAAAAATAAATCCATAAAAAAAACTCAAATTTCTAACAATTTAATATTTCCTTAAATTTAATTATACTAGAAATACTCATTTAATTTATCTTGAATAAAAATCCCGTTATAAATATCATTCCTTTTTTTTTAATTCCAAGCTTTGATAAGTTTTACATCAACTTATGGACTGAATTTTTTTAAATAAGTTCCGTTCAAATAAATTTCAAATTTTACCTTCCAACCTTAATTGATTTAAATCATTAAACTCCATTATTCAACTTATTTATTTTATTTAACAGTTTCATAGCTTAAATTCAAAAATTTAACTATGTATGTATATAAAATAAGATTTTATACAAGATCCAAATTTAATATTTATTAAACCGTATCCTATCCAAACCATAAAATACTTTCAAAAATAATTTTATATATATATATATACCGCGGTGCCTGTATATAATTTTCTATCCTATGGTCAAGTGAAACGGATATTTATCATTTCAATCCGCAATTTAAAAAAATAAAAATGCGATTGTATATCATTTCAAACCGCAATCCCGAATGAGATGAAAATGCATAATAACTTTCAGTTTATACTAAATAAGAAAAATAGCATCCATTCATCCAAATATCAAACATCAACCATTTTTCCAATCATCATCTAATTTAAACAAACATCAATATAGAGCATATAAGATATAACAGGTAATAAATAAAAGGTATTAACCAACAGTTTATATTCAATAATAAATTTAATAACTGTTTAACTAGCGGTTTATATGCAATATAAATAAATTATAACTGTCAATTTATATGCAAAAATAAAATTAATTAACAGTTAAACTAAATAAATGCGATTTAACTGAGATGATGAATAAAACATGCCAAACAGTCATAAATGAATTTCTACTCATATCATAAATCAGTTTAACAAACATAAGAAAACTTAGAAGTTGTGAGTGGGTTAAAACACTCACCTTTTGAATTTAAATTGAATTTAAATTCAATTTAAACAAAAAATTGACAAATTCAGAATTCGTCCAAACAAGCGTCATCAAGTTCGAAATTTCAATACGATCCTAACAAAAGAAACCGTGCATAAATCGGATATCCTATGGAAAAGTTAAGACGATTAATGAGATTGAAATAAAAAAAATAAAAAGAACACATTTAGTAGAAAAAAATAAACATATAACTCACCCTGCACGCACGTAGATGGCTGCGCACGCACAGCGCCGGCTGTGTTGACCGCCGATATCTCCTAGCTCCGACCACCTGAAACCATACCGCCACTTGAAATCAGAAGATCATCATCTCCTCCACTAACATCTACCAACGACGCCACCTAATTCGATGCCGGTCGCCGGAATCTGTGCCCCAAAGTTGACGCAGCCGTGACCTTTCGGGGCCAATTCCTACTGCATCGCTGCTCCGATCGTCAAATCGAAACTAGATCTGGAATCCGCTCATCGAGCTCTACAATACCCAGAAGTCGATTTCGCCAATTGATGCCCCGATCAAAAACCCCCAAATTACCCCCTTTGACTTCGCCGCCAATGCCTTTGATCATGATTGCCGGTTGATCCGAGTGTTGTTTCCAAAAACGAACACCATACGCTGACTCCATTCGTCGAGAGCTTCGAAACGGTATATTATATGATATGATTTGAAGAGTTTGAATTTTAACCACTTTATTTAATTTGCTAATTGCCATTAGAATGCACTTAGGATTAATTTCGGGATTAGGGATAAGAAAATGAAGTGGAGGTTGCTGCTAAGGTTTATAACGACATATAAATAGGCAAAACGGAATAGAAAGAATGGGCTAGATTGAATACACGCGCTAACGACAAAGTGGGCCAAAAAGCCTGTTTTGACCCCGGAACGAAATTGGGTCAACCCATATATCAAAATAGATGTTTTAAAATATTTTAAACCCAATGGAAAAACTTTCAAGTCCAAATTCCATCGTATGAAGAAGTTATGCTAAAAACAATATTTTCCAAATCGATTTCAATTGCATAAATTTCAAAGCGTTTCGAGTCCGTACGATCAAACGACTAGTCCGATCACTACGAAACTTGAAACATTATTATAATTCGCCGTTACGGATCCGATGAAACTGGTTTCGTCGAAATCCGAGTCATTGGCCAAAATGGCTATTTTTATATAAATTAAATTAATTGATTAAATCCAATTATATATTTTAAATTCTAAAATTGACAATTTTATCATTTTTATATTACTCAAACTTTTACAATGATTTCAAAAAAATTAAATGTCAATATAGAGAAGATAAATTTATAAATTCAAATGTTAATCTCACTTTTATAATTAATTTCATTGAATACACAAAATTATAAATAAATTCCTCAAAATTCCATTTCGTTAAATAAATTAATTATTATTCCATTCATTTTAGTCAGATGGATGAATTAAATATTGGATTCAAAAATAAATACAAAATTTCTCATATCATCGTTTCTTTCAACTAACGTATTGTTTAACTATTCCAATTTCATTTAATTGCCATTAAATCCAGTTTCTGAATTTTCCATAAATGTAGTATCTTTATTTTTAAATTTCATTTAGTTCAAATAAACTCAATCACTAAAATTTATATTCAAATAAATTAATAAATTTTGATTTCAATGCTACATCAACCAATAGTTACATTATAAATGGAATTGATATAAATTACAAATATTACTTAAATTTACGTTAATGTAATTATTATTCATATTTATTGCAATTGATTATCAGTTATAATTTAATATACTAAATAGATGGTTAATCTTAAAATACTTGTTATCATTAACGTTTTATTTTCACTTAAAAGCTATTAATAGCAAGCCAAATGTTGCTATTTGATTTAGACCTAATTCAATGTATTAATGAATGGGTAAATGATTAACGTTTTGCACTATTGCCACAATTCTCATTAATATACAATAAGGTTTATTAAGTTCAAATTTACTCCCATTTAATTATTACAATAATTACTACCCTTGCATCAAATTTCCAAAATTTCAGAAATTACAAATTTTATTATTAATATTTCCATTAAATAGACTTCCCATTCTATCATTCAATCTAATTGCCCTATTATGGATAGTATTAGATTATTGCATCGATTATCAATTTATGGGAAGGATTATTATTGGCCTACACTTATTACATTAACAATTACCATCTTATCCCAATGTCCAATTAGTATAGAAATAAATTTCATTCACTTGCAATTAAGTGCATTTATTACAAATTTCCCTCCAATAAATTTAAAATTTATTTCTATAGGTTGATTTTCTTAAATCGCCAAATATATATTCATAAATTACTATTATATGTCCTTAATAATTCATGTATTTTGTTTTCTGTTTCTTATATTCAATTTACTGTCAAATATATCTATTTACACTCCATTAATACATAAACAGTCGTTTCAATAAATTTTAAATTTACTGCCATTTACGTTAATTGCCTTAAATTACGTTCAGTTACTATTAATCAACGTATTATTCCATCAGTGCGTTAATTGCCTACTTTCGTTTACTTATATTTTAAATTTATACCCAAATGCAACCAAATTACACTAATTCAATTAAATGCAATATATTTTAAATTGTTAATTCTAATTACAATTGATACATCTAATTTCTACATTTGCTCCCATATCAATTTATAAGATTTTTACTCCTATCTGAATTTAGTTACCAAATCTCATAAATTTAACAAATTTAGTTATCAGAATTTTCGGGTCATTACATGTTTGGAATTTAAATATACAATGAACGAGTTTTATTACAGTTGTAATTAAATATTTGAATTAATTTAGTATATAGATATTGGGTTTAACATGGAAAATTTGATTTCACAGGAAACAATTGGATTAATTATTTTCCCTGTATTAGAGTACGTTTTGAGATTTAATTATTGTAATTAATAGTAATTATATCTTGCCATTAATAAGAAATTGAAGTAAATGTTAATTAATTAATGATATGCGCAACTTATGTTTTGTGCTAAAAATATAATGAGAATTTCAATGAGAAATATTATGTTCAAATTGTGAGTACTTAAATTTGTTACAAATATAATGATAATAGGAAATCAATTGATAAAGAAACGACATGGTTCTACGAAGTCTTATTTCTGTGACTCTTTAACGGGATAATTTTTAAATATAAGTTGGTTTTAAAGGGGGAGGTGTTAATTGTAAATTAATGTGTAATAAAAAGAAATATGTTTCAATAAAAACAAAAGAAAAGGATTGGTTTCTCGAAAAGAATATTTTTATCAATAAAGTGAATATTTCATTTGCAAATGTAAATTTAATTTCATTAAAACAAAGAATTGAATTTGTGGTATGTTTCTAGTTGGAATATTTGATTTACTTAAATACTCAAACTTGATTTGAATTTAATTTATAAAAAAATAACTTGAAAGCTTGGTTAAATTTTGGATTTGGAATAGTTAGCATATTTACATAGGAAATTTATTCCATTTCAAATTTGAATTTGGAGTCTTAGTTCATCTTTTAATGTGTTGGGTGGCGGTCCTCATTATGTTAGTTGCAGTGTTTAATTTTATTTATTGTATACTAAATAAAAATACATATATGTGTGTAAATTTGAGTGTATTAGGGTTAATAAAAAAAGAACGGCTGCCAAGTCCCTAGAATTGGAAGATGACGGAAGAAAAGTCCCTTCCAAAAAAGTTATGAAAATTTGGTCCCTATTTTTAGTTTTTGACTAATTTATGCTACTTTTGACCCTGATTTCAGTGATGCACCGATTTTCTAGAAGGGGACAATTTGGTAAAAAATAACAAAATAGAGGCCTAATTTACATGGATTTATTAGTGGGGACTTTTTGTGCATGGGCTTTGAGAATAGGGACCTTTGGTCCAAAACCCCTTAATAAAATATGTTAAAATGAACCCTTTTTTTAGTATATTAGATTTATGATTTCTATGTACGGTATACGTTCCCAAATTTAAATCGTCGCTTTCATTTATTTTATTTTATTATTACTTTCTTTTATTAAATACATGCCTCTTTTGGTTTTCCAGTAAGTTTTATTTATTTACATGCGAGCCTTGCCTTGAAATGTTTCATGTGTGTCGATGAAATTAATAGAGGTAGCACATGTTTTGAAATTTTATACCAAAAGATTTGCTTCCCATTTAACATGTCTTAACAAATTCCAAGGTGTGTCTTTCATCTTTTGTTAATTACCTGCATGTTAGGCTCGTTTTATGTTGCAAATTTACATCTTCTTGTATCCTTCCCTTTCATATTCCAATTTCCAAATGTGTTTTATCCATATTTGTTTCCAATTTCATAAATCTCTTCCTCTAACTTTCCATTTCCAAAATGTGCTTCCATTATTTATTTTTCCTAAAGTTTTATTTCTCTTCTAAAAAAACAAAAAAAAACAAACAAATATGAGCAACTTATTTTCATGAAGCTAATCTTTTTCATTTGTTTACAATCATATCCTAAAGTCTCCATTCTCCATGTATGAGCCATCATATCATTTTTTTCGTTGATTCTCCAGAATTTAGAAACATGAGAAAATACTTCAAAATTCTTAATGTGAGTAACTAACTTGTTTTATTTTATTATTAAAATATGTGCACATGGTTTTCTATTTCATTTCCATAATATTCTTATAACTTGAATATCTTCCATATATGAACTCCGATTAATGCGCGGTTTCTTAATTTGGGTTCGTATCAATATTCCGGACAACATAAAACTAGTTTGAATTAATTTAGAGACCGTTGGAATTTTGGGCTTTTGTTGGATTTTCAATTGGCTACAAATCAAAGGTGAGTTATTAAACTCACTCACGCAATAATAAAAATTCCATTGCAAGTTAAATAAAATATATAATGTGATATACAAATTTTTTATTGTTGTTTGTTGATATAAGTTGACATTTGAATTGATATTGAAGCTGAATTGAAATTTAATTTTATATTGGAATTTAATTGATAGTTAAACCACATATTGATAACTATTATATGTTGAAATATATTGGTTGATTTGGATGTTGTTTGAAATTGATGCTTAATGATTGATATGTTGGACGTATGGTTGTTTATTTATTTTAATATGTCCTTGTTATCGCCTCGTATAATATTGACATCATTTAAATAGTCCTCTGAATCATTTTATAATTAGATAATTAAGACATTTAAATAATGGGTTGAAATGATATATACCCATACAATTTCTTGAATTTGGATTATTTATTGAAACTGAATTCTTTAAAAAGTTTATATTTTTAATTTAAACTTTGGTTTTATTTTAAATAAAGTAGTTCAATTTGGTATTTCGAATTATTTGAAATCTTGTAAGTTATTGCACTCATATTGTACACTTAATATGAGATAAAACATCCCGCAACATCTCTGAAGCCATTGCACTCATATTTTTATTTAAGATTGATTTAATTTACATAGGAATTTTTTTAATTCTGACTCGAGTGTATTGTTTTTCATTATGCTCGGATCAGCCTGAGTTTTCAGTGTTAATGTCAATTTTCTGGTGGACGAAGATGAAAATTTGTTATATTATTACTATTTATTATTTCATTATATTATGTGTTCCGCAGCATTATTTGTTTACTTATGATGTATGTATAACTCTGATTTGACTTTGTAAAAGTTTAAGCAAAAGTTATTTCTAAACTAACTTCATGAACTGTTTATTTCTGCGAGATTCTGTGTTTTTTTCTTTCCTTTCTTCTTTTTTATTCTTATTTACCCCTTGGACAATCCTTCTGTGATGTCCCGGAATTTTGAGCAATACTTATTTAATAATTTCCATTTATAATTAATTTTAAAATATGATTATGTTGATCTAAAATCTAAATTAACCAAATATTATATATTCAAAACCAATAATTAATATAATTTAACAAATGTTTTCTTTTCAAAATTCAATGATAATTTAATTTGAATGTTTATTCTTTTCAAATTATAATAATAATATATGTGTGTAATTAACAATAATTGATCTTTTAAAGTTAATAAAAATATTCTATTTGTAATGTATATATGTATACATTGTAATAAGGAAATTGGTTCAATTTAAATTTAATAAAAATATTTTCAAATTTTAATATATATGTTTATATATTGTGATTTGATGTTTTATTTTAAAATTCAAATAATTTTTGAAGCTAATATTCAAGATGTTCTATTTACAATGAATATTTATATTTGTATAAAATTATTGTGAATTGAAAATGATGAATTAAACTTAAATAGAAAATATGTTTTCAAATTTGTAGTGTACATAAGCTTTTATAGTAATTTGGAAAGTTTTGATTTAATTTAATAAGGTGCTTTTCAAAAGCTATTTAAAATTAATTTTTATTTATAAAGACTTAAAGGAAAATTTATTTTTATTAAATGGATAATAACTTGAAATTAGTACATTATTACAAAAGTTTAAATTGTTTTCCTTTAAATTGATTTTTGAAAACAAATTCAGATTCTTAATATAATATTAATGTTAGTTATAGAAATTTATGTTTAAACTTTTAAAATAAAATTTTAAAAAATGTTACTTTCTTTAAAAACTTATCTTTAGGAAAGTGAGTTTTAAATAATTATAAACTAAAACACAAAGTTATAAATATATTTCATTTCATAGTTATACATATATAACATGAGTATTAGATCAATGTAGTAATTATGGTTTATTTATTTATAAACAAATGATTAATGTAATCTTAAAACACATGGCATCATAAGAATTTATGAAAATACGCTTGTATTTATAATATTAAAGGGTTGGACATTTGTTAATACATGAAGTTATGCATTTAACAAGTGGCATCTTTATGTTTAAAGGAAAGTTTGTTTTAATTAAAAGTTCAAAAGAAAATAAAAATTCAAGAGAAAAGTCTGTATATTTTCTTCAGCTAGCAAACTTGTTAAATTTTTCTTCAACCAAAAAAAAAGAACCAAGTGAAAACTTCAAACTGAAATCAAAAACCAAAGATCATTCAATGAGAAACCAAATGCAAGATTCAGCTGGAACCTGAAAAAGAATTCAAACCTGTAAAATCTGAAGCCTACAGCCATGATTCAAATTGCAACCTGGAAATGGCTTCAGATCAACTGGAAATCAACACGCAAATGCAAAGGCAAATTCAATGTTTCAACAACAAGTTAAAATGCAAAAGAAAATTCCATAAATGAAAATGCAGCAATAAAGCTATCCTCTGCTCCTAGAACTCTGGTGAGTGAATACTTCTTAAAAACAGTTTTAAATCCTTTATAAGTTTGTTTAGAGAAATGAATGATTTAATAAAAATAATATCAATGCTTGCATGTTATATTTGTTGATGAATTCAAATATATATGTTGTAGTGAATGTGCATGTCTGAAGGTATGTAGAGTTTTAAACTCTGTTTTGTTCATGTTCCTGTTTCAGAGAAAAATATTTCTATCTTCTAAGTTGATCACTAATTATCACCGATCATTGAATGGAATTTGATAAAAATGAAGTAATCTTGGGTTTAAAAATAAATTTAGAAATTTATATTGAACAATGTATTGTAAATATTAGATTACAGTGCAAAACCAAATTTGAGCGAAAATCAATTTCCATTATTTAAAATTCTGATCATATGGCCTGAATTAGAATTCAAAATTATGAATTTTAATATGAATTTGGGAATTTACAATTTAGTATTCAAAGAGAAAGTAAGGGTTTTATGAATTTGGGAATTTGATCGATTTTGGTTGATAGAAGTGGAGTTGGACGGCGAGATTTGGTATGGAGGAGGGCACGGTGATGGGTGATGAGAGAAAAATGGTGGTTGATTTTTATGGCGAGTGTGGGGGCCGTGGAAGGGGTTAGTAGGGTTTAAGGGCTGTTTCTGTTGGGATCGGGATCATGGAGTTTTCATCGTCTTTGTTGGGTTTTGGTGGATCGCGAGTAGTGATATGGATTGAGTGGAGCATGGCACGTGTGTGGGTGGACTTGCAGGCGCTCCGGCGTTAGGGTTCACCGTTGGCGACACTTTTGAGTTCGATCGTTTTCTGGATTGGAAGGGTGTCGACCATATTTTTATGCAGTGGCGATTCTTTCTATTGAGGGTGTCGGGAGGGTTGTCGTGGCCAGAGAGGACTTGTGGAGAGTGTCGGCGTTGATCGCCGTCGACCGGTTCCGACGTGCACGTGTACGAGTTATTGATTGTGCAGCAGTTTTGGTTTGGGAAGAAGAAGACTTTGGCCTTGTGTTTCGCTGTTTTGCTCGAGCGTAGCCTCGTGTTGGGCTCGCGTGTATCTCGAAGCTTGGAGAGGAGGATGTCGCGTGAGTTTTGGGTTTGTAGTTGGTTACAGGATTTTGTTCCTGTTCAAATTATTTTTAACTGCAAATTTAAATTGCTGAAGTTAAAAACAAACTAAACTTTTAAATAAAGTTTTTAAATAGTTTACAAATGTTAGAAATGTTTAATTTAAAACTTTGTGTTTTAATGAGTTAAGTTGAATTTCTTTAAAAATTGTTGTTTGTAATTAGTTTAGTATTGATCGGATTTCTATAATTTATAAAATGAAGTTTCAAATTTAAAAGCAAATGGATGCTAAACAAAGTTTTTAAATTTAGTTGAATAAAGAATGAATGTTTGAATTTAAAAGAATTTTAGTTTTAAAGTTTGGATTTTTTTTAAATTTATCCTTTTGTTTAAAAAAAAATATACTTTGTTTCATTTTTGCTTGGGTAAATGATATAATAATATTTTCAAATAAAATTGTATTTGAAGTAATTTAAAGGTGATTAAGGTAGGGTAATTAATAATGTTAAATTAAATGATGATGTTTCAGTATAAATCAATTGAAAGTTTTGAATTTAAAATTTTAATTTTTAAATTGATTGATAAAAGTTAATGAAGGAGTGATTAATTTTAATCAAGTTTTTGATTAAAAAGGTAATTAAAGTAAATTACTTAATTAACTTAAATTAGTTAATATAAGTGATTAAATTAAGGTAAATTTGTTTGTGTAATTAATTAAGTGAAATTAATTACTTAATTAGAAATTAATTTAATCAAGGTTAATTAATTTTTAAATAATTAGTTAATAAGTATTTAAGAAGTTAATTACTTAATGATTTAGAAGAATTATTTAAACATAATTTCTTAATGATGTAATTAAAGTAATTAATTACTCAGTGTAATTAATTAAGTAATTAGGGTTAATTTTTAGTTAATTAATTAAGTTTAATTAATTAAAAAGAATTACTTAATTATGGGATTAAGTATAATTACTTAGTGTAATTAGAAATGTGTAATTACTTAGTGAAGTAATTAATGAATAATTACTAAGTGTAATTAATTAAGGATAATTACTTAAGAATAGTAATTAAGGGATAATTACTCAGTGTAATTATAAGTAATTAATTAAAGGTGATTAATTAAAAGTAATTAATTAAATGTGATTAATTAAAAGTAATTAATCAAGTAAGTTTAATTAAAAATAATTAATCAAGTATGATTAATTAAAAAGTGATTAATCAGGTGTGATTAATTATAAGGGATAACTAAGAAATAATTATCAAGGTAATTAAAGAAGAATTAATCAAGGTTGATTAATTTAAAAAGGGTAATTAAGAGGTAATTACCTGGAATGATTAAGAAGTAATTAATCAAGATGATTAATTAATATTGTAATTAAGGAATAATTACTTAAAGTAATTAAGAAATGATTAATCAAGGGAGATTAATTAAAGTGGATAATTAAGTGATGTTTAATTAATTAATTTGTAATTAATTAATGGTAAGTAAGTTGGATTAATGATAATCCAAGTGATTAAGTAAGGAATTAATTTAATTAAGGATTAATTAAATTAATTAAGTTTGGATTAAACTTGTTTATGGTTGACTAATGATTGGATGAAAAATATCATTTGGATGATATTATATGTTACTGGCTGATATGCTATGATATGAATGTGATATATCTGAGATGTGATATATATGCTGCTTTGTGATATGTATGGATGCTTTTGATAATAATGGATTATCTATCTGTGTAATGTGAATCATCCATTTATGTTTAAGTGATATTCTGAATATCTACTGTTTAAACCCTTAAGTATAACTTGGACATTAAAATGGCGTTTGGTTTCGGTGAGATCGGGATCGGGTTTCCAAATTTGGAGTTCCGAAAACCACATCGATCCAAGTTAAACGTTAGGTCGTGAATCCAAGTGGAGCAAGTGAAGACTCGAGGTGTAAGAACTATACGTCAGTATAACTCTGTGGGTGATTCCGTAATGAGTTTGACGGAATAGTGCTTATAGGTTCGAGTTGGTGATTCAGAGTTCAAGGGCAATGGTCGTTGACTCTGAGGGTCATTCCAAAATGAGTGCAACGAGATAGTGCCTTCGGTTTCGTTCGAACCCGGAACGAACTTGTATGGATTGAATGCTTTCAGCACATCGTCAGGCGGACGATGAGCATTCTAAGTGATATGTTCTATAAAGGTAATCGCAGCCTCAGGCCTCATCAACGGGGAATGGCTAAAACAGGGGAGGTGCAGCGAGGCTTCGTGGGTAGCCCCTACTGGAGAGCAAGTTTTACCCCTGTCTAGAGGCCCCTTCTTGTTTCGGCTGTGTGGGGCGGTTGATCATGACAACTGCCGGGGTGGTCTTGTTCAGAACTGTCCAGTAAGGGATGGTTCCGGCTTTGTGTTGCAGGGGAGTGGGCGTACTCCTCGGTACGGTGATCTAGGCCACGTACTGTGACGGGCGATACTCCAGTAGCCCTGCCATTGTATGGAATCCAAAATCCAATAAGTGCCTTTACGGTTTTGATTGTGCCCAACTATGTTGGAATGTGAGATGTAAGCATTCCAGCTATTTCTGTATTTTACTTTGAAAAACCTAGACACTATTAATAATAACACTGGATTTCCTATCAAATGTTTTGGTTAGCGTAAGGTAAAAACTTACCCATGTTTATTTGTAGGGAGTCTTACGTGATACCTTTCTTTCAAAAGATTTTCTAAAGTTAAGCAACTTTTAACCGTTTACTCACACCAGACCCCTTTCTGACCCGTTTCTGTTTTATAAAACTCTTGGGTACTCATATTATATATGAGTAGTCAAGTGATTCAGGTTATCTCTTGACGAATTCTGGAGGAGCTTTGGAGCAGGAGGCTTGAGCGTGTAGATATATGGTTAGAGTTTCCGCTGTGTGTTATTCTGTATGATGTCTTGTATTGTATTAGACAGAAATGTTATAACTGTCTAAATTGAGATGTTTAGTTGTGTAGTCTGATGTATATGATACTATGTATATGTTTTATATTATATTTAAATCGTTCCGCTGTGAGATTCTGATGTGTTGTTTTTCTTTCTTCTCTTTCTTTTCTTCTTCTATCCCTTTCTTTCTTAATTAGTGATGCGATTTTCTGGTGATAGAAAGTCAGGTCCCTACAGTTGGTATCAGAGTGCTAGGTGGAGCGAGTACCTAGGCTTTGGAGTTGTGTCTTCCTTGAGAGAGCGTATTTGTAATTTTGAATATATATATATATATATATATATATATTCCACCCTATTTTGTTGGGTTACCTGTTCGGGTTTTCCAATATAAGTTATAAAGGTAGATAAGGTAGTGGTGTGTGTAACACAACTACTACCATTGGTTGGAAGTGTATTTGTTGAGACTGTAGACTTAATACCGTCTCAAGTGAGCTTTGCAGCTTGGTGTATGGATTTCATCGATCTCTGAAGGAAATCTTTTAAAGGTTCGGAGTTTATCTTTGGAATATAAGTTTGGATTTCGCTCGTGCGAGCGGATTCTCTAGAATTTGGGATCAGTTGGAAGAGCTGAAGCAAGCAGTGGTATTTGGCAACCATAGGAAGGAGTCTTATCTGTTTTGGAGTAGGAGACTCAGTTCAGCTAAGTGTTTGTGCTTGGTTTGAAGTTCGAGTTTCCTGAGAAGATATCTGTCTATCTTGAAGACTCTTTTTGTGTAGTTGGTTGATGTAGTTTGAGATTCAAGGAGTTTTGGATAAGAAAGTCTTTGGCAGTAGTAGCAGTTTGGAGATATTGAGTGTGCTGTTAGGAAGATCTTTTAGCTCAGCAATATCCTAGAGGTGGAGTTCGGAAGCAGTTGTGTGGTCCGTTTCTCTGATGGTTCAGAAGTCTTTTGAGATTCTACTGTCAAAAAATCGGGCAAATGGTGAAGGCTTGTCTTTTTCTTTTGGAAGCTCATCTAGAGTAAGATGTTAGTGGTTAAGAGGTGGACCACTAGTTCTTCTTTTGAAGGCTTTAGCAGTTCTGATTATTGCAGTGAGAACGATTTCTTAGAATCTGAACTAGGTAGAATCGCAAAAGTGACTTGCGATGGTTCGGAACTTGCGATGGTTCGGAAGTTCTCTAAGTGATCTTGGTTTGGATTGAAGCATCTTTAGAGGATGTTTTATCGAAGTGATTTGGTATTTTCTGGATATCTTCGAAGGAATTAAGATAGATTGAGTTCTGTACCGACTTGGTTCTTGGAGCTTTACCGGTGGTTCAGCATTGTAGGAGATTCTTTGAGTATGATCTGTTTAAGTTGGCAGGATTTATTGGGTCCAGTTTTCTGGTTGAATTTTTGCTGTGTGTTTATGACCAAATCGGATAGGTCACTGAGATTTATGGAATTTGATGAACAATGTTTCCGGAATAAGTTGATCAAGTTTATACTTGTGTTCGTCAACAACATTCTCATTTTCTTCGGATCAGAATTGTGCAGCGGAAGCATGGTGGCAGCTGTTCCAAGATAGAAGCAACTCAGATTCATCGAAGGATTTGTGTTTTCTTGGATTTAAGATTTTCTTTAGGAAGTTCTTTCGGGATCTAAAGGCTTGACTGTCAGGAGCATCTGTTTTGTTTTCCAAATAGGAGAAGCAAGTTTGAAGTTCTTGATGCTGTATGGTAGATTAGTGTTTGAATTTCGATAGATTTTTGGGAGAATCATCTTGTTGAGTAGAATCAAGAGGTCATCTCATTCTTGATCCAACTTTGATTTGAGATGCATCTGTGAAGTGGGATTGTCAGGAAGATTGAGGGCAGTCCAGGATCAGCAGAGGTTGTGGTCAAGAGACGAAGAGATCCGAAATTTGAAGTCGGAGATTTAATTTTTGAATAAGTTTTCTCCGATCATAAGAGCAATGAGAATGGATAAGATGGGAAGCTAGCTCAAGAGTGTATGGGAATCTTTCTGTATTCTCTTAAGGATAAGCGGTTGAGCTATCACTGGTTTAGAACCAGCAGATCATGGAGATTTGGAAGTTAATCGGATTGTCTGTGATCCTGTATTCTGTTTAGATTGTAGATCTAGATATAGGAGTTCTAGATCTGAGTAGAGCAGCTAGATTAGATTCTGTAGGGCGAGTAACCCGATGTTTGAACCTGGGAAACTCGAGAAAATTTTGTATAAATTATGTTTGGATAGTTAGAATTGATTGTTTAAATTGGATGTTATGGTTTTTAGTATATGGTCGATAGCATATGTTGCTATTTTAAAATTTAAATCTGTATGAGATTATTAAATTACTTTGCTTTTAATTTCGGGGACGAAATTCTTTTAAGGGGGAAGGAATGTGATATCCCGGAATTTTGAGCAATACTTATTTAATAATTTCCATTTATAATTAATTTTAAAATATGATTATGTTGATCTAAAATCTAAATTAACCAAATATTATATATTCAAAACCAATAATTAATCTAATTTAACAAATGTTTTCTTTTCAAAATTCAATGATAATTTAATTTGAATGTTTATTCTTTTCAAATTATAATAATAATATATGTGTGTAATTAACAATAATTGATCTTTTAAAATTAATAAAAATATTCTATTTGTAATGTATATATGTATACATTGTAATAAGGAAATTGGTTCAATTTAAATTTAATAAAAATATTTTCAAATTATAATATATATGTTTATATATTGTGATTTGATGTTTTGTTTTAAAATTCAAATAATTTCTGAAGCTAATATTTAAGATGTTCTATTTACAATGAATATTTATATTTGTATAAAATTATTGTGAATAGAAAATGATGAATTAAACTTAAATAGAAAATATGTTTTCAAATTTATAGTGTACATAAGTTTTTATAGTAATTTGGGAAGTTTTGATTTAATTTAATAAGGTGCTTTTCAAAAGCTATTTAAAATTAATTTTTATTTATAAAGACTTAAAGGAAAATTTATTTTTATTAAATGGATAATAACTCGAAATTAGTACATTATTACAAAAGTTTAAATTGTTTTCCTTTAAATTGATTTTTGAAAACAAATTCAGATTCTTAATATAATATTAATGTTAGTTATAGAAATTTATATTTAAACTTTTAAAATAAAATTTAAAAAAATGTTACTTTCTTTAAAACTTATCTTTAGGAAAGTGAGTTTTAAATAATTATAAACTAAAACACAAAGTTATAAATATATTGCATTTCATAGTTATACATATATAACATGAGTATTAGATCAATGTAGTAATTAAGGTTTATTTATTTATAAACAAATGATTAATGTAATCTTAAAACACATGGCATCATAAGAATTTATGAAAATACGCTTGTATTTATAATATTAAAGGGTTGGACATTTGTTAATACATGAAGTTATGCATTTAACAAGTGGCATCTTTACGTTTAAAGGAAAGTTTGTTTTAATTAAAAGTTCAAAAGAAAATAAAAATTCAAGAGAAAAGTCTGTATATTTTCTTCAGCTAGCAAACTTGTTAAATTTTTCTTCAACCAAAAAAAAAAGAACCAAGTGAAAACTTCAAACTGAAATCAAAAATCAAAGATCATTCAATGAGAAACCAAATGCAAGATTCAGCTGGAACCTGAAAAAGAATTCAAATCTGTAAAATCTGAAACCTACAGCCATGATTCAAATTACAACCTGGAAATGGCTTCAGATCAACTGGAAATCAACACGCAAATGCAAAGGCAAATTCAATGTTTCAACAACAAGTTAAAATGCAAAAGCAAATTCCATAAATGAAAATGCAGCAATAAAGCTATCCTCTGCTCCTAGAACTCTGGTGAGTGAATACTTCTTAAAAACAGTTTTAAATCCTTTATAAGTTTGTTTAGAGAAATGAATGATTTAATAAAAATAATATCAATGCTTGCATGTTATATTTGTTGATGAATTCAAATATATATGTTGTAGTGAATGTGCATGTCTGAAGGTATGCAGAGTTTTAAACTCTGTTTTGTTCATGTTCCTGTTTCAAAGAAAAATATTTCTATCTTCTAAGTTGATCACTAATTATCACCGATCATTGAATGGAATTTGATAAAAATGAAGTAATCTTGGGTTTAAAAATAAATTTAGAAATTTATATTGAACAATGTATTGTAAATATTAGATTACAGTGCAAAACCAAATTTGAGCGAAAATCAATTTCCATTATTTAAAATTCTGATCATATGGCCTGAATTAGAATTCAAAATTAAGAATTTTAATATGAATTTGGGAATTTACAATTTAGTATTCAAAGAGAAAGTAAGGGTTTTATGAATTTGGGAATTTGATCGATTTTGGTTGATAGAAGTGGAGTTGGACGGCGAGATTTGGTATGGAGGAGGGCACGGTGATGGGTGGTGAGAGAAAAATGGTGGTTGATTTTTATGGCGAGTGTGGGGGCCGTGGAAGGGGTTAGTAGGGTTTAAGGGCTGTTTCTGTTGGGATCGGGATCATGGAGTTTTCATCGTCTTTGTTGGGTTTTGGTGGATCGCGAGTAGTGATATGGATTGAGTGGAGCATGGCACGTGTGTGGGTGGACTTGCAGGCGCTCCGGCGTTAGGGTTCACCGTTGGCGACACTTTTGAGTTCGATCGTTTTCTGGATTGGAAGGGTGTCGACCATATTTTTATGCAGTGGCGATTCTTTCTATTGAGGGTGTCGGGAGGGTTGTCGTGGCCAGAGAGGACTTGTGGAGAGTGTCGGCGTTGATCGCCGTCGACCGGTTCCGACGTGCACGTGTACGAGTTATTGATTGTGCAGCAGTTTTGGTTTGGGAAGAAGAAGACTTTGGCCTTATGTTTCACTGTTTTGCTCGAGCGTAGCCTCGTGTTGGGCTCGCGTGTATCTCGAAGCTTGGAGAGGAGGATGTCGCGTGAGTTTTGGGTTTGTAGTTGGTTACAGGATTTTGTTCCTGTTCAAATTATTTTTAACTGCAAATTTAAATTGCTGAAGTTAAAAACAAACTAAACTTTTAAATAAAGTTTTTAAATAGTTTACAAATGTTAGAAATGTTTAATTTAAAACTTTGTGTTTTAATGAGTTAAGTTGAATTTCTTTAAAAATTGTTGTTTGTAATTAGTTTAGTATTGATCGGATTTCTATAATTTATAAAATGAAGTTTCAAATTTAAAAGCAAATGGATGCTAAACAAAGTTTTTAAATTTAGTTGAATAAAGAATGAATGTTTGAATTTAAAAGAATTTTAGTTTTAAAGTTTGGATTTTTTTTAAATTTAACCTTTTGTTTAAAAAAAAATATAGTTTGTTCCATTTTTGCTTGGGTAAATGATATAATAATATTTTCAAATAAAATTGTATTTGAAGTAATTTAAAGGTGAATAAGGTAGGGTAATTAATAATGTTAAATTAAATGATGATGTTTCAGTATAAATCAATTGAAAGTTTTGAATTTAAAATTTTAATTTTTAAATTGATTGATAAAAGTTAATGAAGGAGTGGTTAATTTTAATCAAGTTTTTGATTAAAAAGGTAATTAAAGTAAATTACTTAATTAACTTAAATTAGTTAATATAAGTGATTAAATTAAGGTAAATTTGTTTGTGTAATTAATTAAGTGAAATTAATTACTTAATTAGAAATTAATTTAATCAAGGTTAATTAATTTTTAAATAATTAGTTAATAAGTATTTAAGAAGTTAATTACTTAATGATTTAGAAGAATTATTTAAACATAATTTCTTAATGATGTAATTAAAGTAATTAATTACTCAGTGTAATTAATTAAGTAATTAGGGTTAATTTTTAGTTAATTAATTAAGTTTAATTAATTAAAAAGAATTACTTAATTATGGGATTAAGTATAATTACTTAGTGTAATTAGAAATGTTTAATTACTTAGTGAAGTAATTAATGAATAATTACTAAGTGTAATTAATTAAGGATAATTACTTAAGAATAGTAATTAAGGGATAATTACTCAGTGTAATTATAAGTAATTAATTAAAGGTGATTAATTAAAAGTAATTAATTAAATGTGATTAATTAAAAGTAATTAATCAAGTAAGTTTAATTAAAAATAATTAATCAAGTATGATTAATTAAAAAGTGATTAATCAGGTGTGATTAATTATAAGGGATAACTAAGAAATAATTATCAAGGTAATTAAAGAAGAATTAATCAAGGTTGATTAATTTAAAAAGGGTAATTAAGAGGTAATTACTTGGAATGATTAAGAAGTAATTAATCAAGATGATTAATTAATATTGTAATTAAGGAATAATTACTTAAAGTAATTAAGAAATGATTAATCAAGGGAGATTAATTAAAGTGGATAATTAAGTGATGTTTAATTAATTAATTTGTAATTAATTAATGGTAAGTAAGTTGGATTAATGATAATCCAAGTGATTAAGTAAGGAATTAATTTAATTAAGGATTAATTAAATTAATTAAGTTTGGATTAAACTTGTTTATGGTTGACTAATGATTGGATGAAAAATATCATTTGGATGATATTATATGTTACTGGCTGATATGCTATGATATGAATGTGATATATCTGAGATGTGATATATATGCTGCTTTGTGATATGTATGGATGCTTTTGATAATAATGGATTATCTATCTGTGTAATGTGAATCATCCATTTATGTTTAAGTGATATTCTGAATATCTACTGTTTAAACCCTTAAGTATAACTTGGACATTAAAATGGCGTTTGGTTTCGGTGAGATCGGGATCGGGTTTCCAAATTTGGAGTTCCGAAAACCACATCGATCCAAGTTAAACGTTAGGTCGTGAATCCAAGTGGAGCAAGTGAAGACTCGAGGTGTAAGAACTATACGTCAGTATAACTCTGTGGGTGATTCCGTAATGAGTTTGACGGAATAGTGCTTATAGGTTCGAGTTGGTGATTCAGAGTGCAAGGGCAATGGTCGTTGACTCTGAGGGTCATTCCAAAATGAGTGCAACGAGATAGTGCCTTCGGTTTCGTTCGAACCCGGAACGAACTTGTATGGATTGAATGCTTTCAGCACATCGTCAGGCGGACGATGAGCATTCTAAGTGATATGTTCTATAAAGGTAATCGCAGCCTCAGGCCTCATCAACGGGGAATGGCTAAAACAGGGGAGGTGCAGCGAGGCTTCGTGGGTAGCCCCTACTGGAGAGCAAGTTTTACCCCTGTCTAGAGGCCCCTTCTTGTTTCGGCTGTGTGGGGCGGTTGATCATGACAACTGCCGGGGTGGTCTTGTTCAGAACTGTCCAGTAAGGGATGGTTCCGGCTTTGTGTTGCAGGGGAGTGGGCGTACTCCTCGGTACGGTGATCTAGGCCACGTACTGTGACGGGCGATACTCCAGCAGCCCTTCCATTGTATGGAATCCAAAATCCAATAAGTGCCTTTACGGTTTTGATTGTGCCCAACTATGTTGGAATGTGAGATGTAAGCATTCCAGCTATTTCTGTATTTTACTTTGAAAAACCTAGACACTATTAATAATAACACTGGATTTCCTATCAAATGTTTTGGTTAGCGTAAGGTAAAAACTTACCCATGTTTATTTGTGGGGAGTCTTACGTGATACCTTTCTTTCAAAAGATTTTCTAAAGTTAAGCAACTTTTAACCGTTTACTCACACCAGACCCCTTTCTGACCCGAGTGTTTATTTTCTGTTTTATAAAACTCTTTGGTACTCATATTATATATGAGTAGTCAAGTGATTCAGGTTATCTCTTGACGAATTCTGGAGGAGCTTTGGAGCAGGAGGCTTGAGCGTGTAGATATATGGTTAGAGTTTCCGCTGTGTGTTATTCTGTATGATGTCTTGTATTGTATTAGACAGAAATGTTATAACTGTCTAAATTGAGATGTTTAGTTGTGTAGTCTGATGTATATGATACTATGTATATGTTTTATATTATATTTAAATCGTTCCGCTGTGAGATTCTGATGTGTTGTTTTTCTTTCTTCTCTTTCTTTTCTTCTTCTATCCCTTTCTTTCTTAATTAGTGATGCGATTTTCTGGTGATAGAAAGTCAGGTCCCTACAGTTGGTATCAGAGTGCTAGGTTGAGCGAGTACCTAGGCTCTGGAGTTGTGTCTTCCTTGAGAGAGCGTATTTATAATTTTGAATATATATATATATATATATTCCTACCTATTTTGTTGGGTTACCTGTTCGGGTTTTCCAATATAAGTTATAAAGGTAGATAAGGTAGTGGTGTGTGTAACACAACTACTACCATTGGTTGGAAGTGTATTTGTCGAGACTGTAGACTTAATACCGTCTCAAGTGAGCTTTGCAGCTTGGTGTATGGATTTCATCGATCTCTGAAGGAAATCTTTTAAAGGTTCGGAGTTTATCTTTGGAGTATAAGTTTGGATTTCGCTCGTGCGAGCGGATTCTCTAGAATTTGGGATCAGTTGGAAGAGCTGAAGCAAGCAATGGTATTTGGCAACCATAGGAAGGAGTCTTATCTGTTTTGGAGTAGGAGACTCAGTTCAGCTAAGTGTTTGTGCTTGGTTTGAAGTCCGAGTTTCCTAAGAAGATATCTGTCTATCTTGAAGACTCTTTTTGTGTAGTTGGTTGATGTAGTTTGGGATTCAAGGAGTTTTGGATAAGAAAGTCTTTGGCAGTAGTAGCAGTTTGGAGATATTGAGTGTGCTGTTAGGAAGATCTTTTAGCTCAGCAATATCCTAGAGGTGGAGTTCGGAAGCAGTTATGTGGTCCGTTTCTCTGATGGTTCAGAAGTCTTTTGAGATTCTACTGTCAAAAAATCGGGCAAATGGTGAAGGCTTGTCTTTTTCTTTTGGAAGCTCATCTAGAGTAAGATGTTAGTGGTTAAGAGGTGGACCACTAGTTCTTCTTTTGAAGGCTTTAGCAGTTCTGATTATTGCAGTGAGAACGATTTCTTAGAATCTGAACTAGGTAGAATCGCAAAAGTGACTTGCGATGGTTCGGAACTTGCGATGGTTCGGAAGTTCTCTAAGTGATCTTGGTTTGGATTGAAGCATCTTTAGAGGATGTTTTATCGAAGTGATTTGGTATTTTCTGGATATCTTCGAAGGAATTAAGATTTGCATCAGCATCAAGAGATTGAGTTCTGTACCGACTTGGTTCTTGGAGCTTTACCGGTGGTTCAGCATTGTAGGAGATTCTTTGAGTATGATCTGTTTAAGTTGGCAGGATTTATTGGGTCCAGTTTTCTGGTTGAATTTTTGCTGTGTGTTTATGACCAAATCGGATAGGTCACTGAGATTTATGGAATTTGATGAACAATGTTTCCGGAATAAGTTGATCAAGTTTATACTTGTGTTCGTCAACAACATTCTCATTTTCTTCGGATCAGAATTGTGCAGCGGAAGCATGGTGGCAGCTGTTCCAAGATAGAAGCAACTCAGATTCATCGAAGGATTTGTGTTTTCTTGGATTTAAGATTTTCTTTAGGAAGTTCTTTCGGGATCTGAAGGCTTGACTGTCAGGAGCATCTGTTTTGTTTTCCAAATAGGAGAAGCAAGTTTGAAGTTCTTGATGCTGTATGGTAGATTAGTGTTTGAATTTCGATAGATTTTTGGGAGAATCATCTTGTTGAGTAGAATCAAGAGGTCATCTCATTCTTGATCCAACTTTGATTTGAGATGCATCTGTGAAGTGGGATTGTCAGGAAGATTGAGGGCAGTCCAGGATCAGCAGAGGTTGTGGTCAAGAGACGAAGAGATCCGAAATTTGAAGTCGGAGATTTAATTTTTGAATAAGTTTTCTCCGATCATAAGAGCAATGAGAATGGATAAGATGGGAAGCTAGCTCAAGAGTGTATGGGAATCTTTCTGTATTCTCTTAAGGATAAGCGGTTGAGCTATCACTGGTTTAGAACCAGCAGATCATGGAGATTTGGAAGTTAATCGGATTGTCTGTGATCCTGTATTCTGTTTAGATTGTAGATCTAGATATAGGAGTTCTAGATCTGAGTAGAGCAGCTAGATTAGATTCTGTAGGGCGAATAACCCGATGTTTGAACCTGGGAAACTCGAGAAAATTTTGTATAAATTATGTTTGGATAGTTAGAATTGATTGTTTAAATTGGATGTTATGGTTTTTAGTATATGGTCGATAGCATATGTTGCTATTTTAAAATTTAAATCTGTATGAGATTATTAAATTACTTTGCTTTTAATTTCGGGGACGAAATTCTTTTAAGGGGGAAGGAATGTGATATCCCGGAATTTTGAGCAATACTTATTTAATAATTTCCATTTATAATTAATTTTAAAATATGATTATGTTGATCTAAAATCTAAATTAACCAAATATTATATATTCAAAACCAATAATTAATCTAATTTAACAAATGTTTTCTTTTCAAAATTCAATGATAATTTAATTTGAATGTTTATTCTTTTCAAATTATAATAATAATATATGTGTATAATTAACAATAATTGATCTTTTAAAATTAATAAAAATATTCTATTTGTAATGTATATATGTATACATTGTAATAAGGAAATTGGTTCAATTTAAATTTAATAAAAATATTTTCAAATTATAATATATATGTTTATATATTGTGATTTGATGTTTTGTTTTAAAATTCAAATAATTTCTGAAGCTAATATTTAAGATGTTCTATTTACAATGAATATTTATATTTGTATAAAATTATTGTGAATAGAAAATGATGAATTAAACTTAAATAGAAAATATGTTTTCAAATTTATAGTGTACATAAGTTTTTATAGTAATTTGGGAAGTTTTGATTTAATTTAATAAGGTGCTTTTCAAAAGCTATTTAAAATTAATTTTTATTTATAAAGACTTAAAGGAAAATTTATTTTTATTAAATGGATAATAACTCGAAATTAGTACATTATTACAAAAGTTTAAATTGTTTTCCTTTAAACTGATTTTTGAAAACAAATTCAGATTCTTAATATAATATTAATGTTAGTTATAGAAATTTATGTTTAAACTTTTAAAATAAAATTTAAAAAAATGTTACTTTCTTTAAAACTTATCTTTAGGAAAGTGAGTTTTAAATAATTATAAACTAAAACACAAAGTTATAAATATATTGCATTTCATAGTTATACATATATAACATGAGTATTAGATCAATGTAGTAATTAAGGTTTATTTATTTATAAACAAATGATTAATGTAATCTTAAAACACATGGCATCATAAGAATTTATGAAAATACGCTTGTATTTATAATATTAAAGGGTTGTACATTTGTTAATACATGAAGTTATGCATTTAACAAGTGGCATCTTTACGTTTAAAGGAAAGTTTGTTTTAATTAAAAGTTCAAAAGAAAATAAAAATTCAAGAGAAAAGTCTATATATTTTCTTCAGCTAGCAAACTTGTTAAATTTTTCTTCAACCAAAAAAAAAAGAACCAAGTGAAAACTTCAAACTGAAATCAAAAACCAAAGATCATTCAATGAGAAACCAAATGCAAGATTCAGCTGGAACCTGAAAAAGAATTCAAATCTGTAAAATCTGAAGCCTACAGCCATGATTCAAATTACAACCTGGAAATGGCTTCAGATCAACTGGAAATCAACACGCAAATGCAAAGGCAAATTCAATGTTTCAACAACAAGTTAAAATGCAAAAGCAAATTCCATAAATGAAAATGCAGCAATAAAGCTATCCTCTGCTCCTTGAACTCTGGTGAGTGAATACTTCTTAAAAACAGTTTTAAATCCTTTCTAAGTTTGTTTAGAGAAATGAATGATTTAATAAATATAATATCAATGCTTGCATGTTATATTTGTTGATGAATTCAAATATATATGTTGTAGTGAATGTGCATGTCTGAAGGTATGCAGAGTTTTAAACTCTGTTTTGTTCATGTTCCGGTTTCAGAGAAAAATATTTCTATCTTCTAAGTTGATCACTAATTATCACCGATCATTGAATGGAATTTGATGAAAATGAAGTAATCTTGGGTTTAAAAATAAATTTAGAAATTTATATTGAACAATGTACTGTAAATATTAGATTACAGTGCAAAACCAAATTTGAGCGAAATTCAATTTCCATTATTTAAAATTCTGATCATATGGCCTGAATTAGAATTCAAAATTAAGAATTTTAATATGAATTTGGGAATTTACAATTTAGTATTCAAAGAGAAAGTAAGGGTTTTATGAATTTGGGAATTTGATCGATTTTGGTTGATGGAAGTGGAGTTGGACGGCGAGATTTGGTATGGAGGAGGGCACGGTGATGGGTGATGAGAGAAAAATGGTGGTTGATTTTTATGGCGAGTGTGGGGGCCGTGGAAGGGGTTAGCAGGGTTTAAGAGCTGTTTCTGTTGGGATCGGGATCATGGAGTTTTCATCGTCGTTGTTGGGTTTTGGTGGATCGCGAGTAGGGATATTGTAACAACCCGCATATTTGTCGATTTTATATTTAAACATTTTATTAAAATATTTTATCGATACTCGGAATTTTGTCCGAAAAGCTACTTTTTGCATACGGTCGAATTAGGACTCGGGACCACTCTCATTGAGTTTAAAATGCCGTTTGCGACCTTTTTGAGTATAAGCTTTGATATGTTTGGAGAAGGTTGATTTTTGCTACTTTTTCACTTAGGATTTTTGTTTTGGCTGAGCTCACTTATGTATTCAGTCCCAACCCCTCTCCTCCTCATTTACTTCATTTCCATTTCCTAATACTCAAGCTAAAGCATCAATGGTGGGAGAGATTGAAAATTAAAACTCCAAAACCCTAGTTTTCTCTTGCAAATCAACCCTAGCTCCAAACTAACAGAAGAACCCATTGGTAAGCTTCTCTTCTTCTTCTCCAACTCATTCTCTAATCAAAATTCAGAAATTTCCTTAACCTAACTTAGGGAATGTTCTTCTTTTAAAGCTTAGAATCAAGCTTCTTGAGTTGGATTTGAAGAGTGGTTGATTCTTTATTGATTTCAAGCATCTTCTTCAATCGTTTGGGTTCAAAGGTGAGATTTTAAATCTCACATCTAGGTCTATGATTATCTTCGATTGTTAGGTATGAATTCCTAACACATATTCATGTGCAATTGGTTTTGGTTTGGATTGATTTGGTGTATATTCCAATTTTTAGTGTTTCGAGTTCAAATCTTCAAAAATCCTAGCTTTGTCGTTTGAACTTGTTTTTGGTGATGCGTCGAAGAGCTTATAGGACCGGGTAGTCGATTGGCATAAACCCCTAGTGACCATGCTCGCCCGATTGCATTTTGAAGAAGATAGCATCTTCATTTCATAGGCTGGAAAACAGCCTTGGTGCCAGTTAGTCGACTAGACCCTTGAGTCAGTTGACTGGCTGAAGCACATAGGCATTCCGAAGGCAGTAACTAGAGGCTCGGTCCTCTGTTTCCCTGCATTCAGTCGACTGAATTTTTAGGTCAGTCGACTGACTGCAGGAAATTATTTTTCCCTGCTTCTGGTTCAGTCGACTGGACCTTTGAGTCAGTCGACTGACCTGCACCAATTTGCCTAATTATGCCTATTTGTGCACATTTTTGCTTGGTTTTCAAATTCCATCGACTCGTGTTATTTCCCACTTGTTGTTGCTACGACGTTAATGACTTCTATTTTTGGAATTTTTAGGAATATCCATTTTGATGGATTCGGATCGATTTCTTTGGATCTTTATTCGCGTCTTTGAATGTGAATTTTGGTGGTTGATTGTTCTACAATCATTTTTGTGTTTTGTCACTTTAAAAATATAAAGGTTTCAATACTAGTAGTAAATATCAAAACTCTTTCCTCTAAACGATTTCAACTCTATTTTCAATACCAAATTCGTTTATAAAACCGTTTTCCAATCTACTAGTATATACAAACCTTTACCTCACTCGTATGAGAAATCTAATTAAACGGCTTAGTAAAACAGGTGGTATGAAACGCTTGCGTTTACTTCGTCGGTTGATTCTTGGACTTGTTCGATTGAATCTCTTGTGACAATTTCCTAGTGGAGATCACAATTTGTTCGTAAATATTTAAGTTAAGCTAGTGGTTATGGGACATGAAGCTAAGCTCATATATTTACTAGCTTACTGTAATTGACACTTCTTGATGATCATGACGATCATTTTTATGATTTAGACTAGCAATGTGCGATGTCTCTTTGTCTGCGAGGGAGACTAAACCCCGTTTTGTGGAGTTTCGACTCAAATTGGTGGGGTAGCAACCCATGGTCTTCGGGCCGTTTGTGGAGCTTCGGCTCAATTTGTGATGGTTAGCAACCATGGAATTAGCATTCCGTTTGTGATACACGTGTTGGTGAGCCTTGTGCTCCCGTTTGTGATAGGCCTCCCCCCCCCCCCCCTTTTGTGATTTCTGGATTTCTTGAGATGATTTCTAGAATTTGTGCTTCACCAATTTTCGTGATTTCCATTGATAAGCTTTATCGATATTTGTGCATTGGTGAATTCGTGCGTCGTTGACTTTTGTGAATTCTGGAATTCGTGTGTCATTGACTTTTGTGATTGACATTGTTATAATCGTCAATAATTGTGGTTTGATGAACGAAATAAGGAGTATGACATTTCTTTGATTCTTGTGTAGATTTTGTGACATTGATTAATCCCTTGATGATTTTCAACTACTTATATATATCACAGCTTGGCATTGTGATTATTATGTGTTTAGTCATATCTCTTATTCTATATCGTTTCATATGATATTTATAGTTAGACTGATCCGTTTATTATTTTCTTATTAAATAATACTCGGGTCAGACCGAGATGTTACAGGTGCTTCTGCTTGACTTCTCCCTAGGGATTCATTAATCTGACTTTTGGCAAACTACTTAGATTAGTAGTTTATTTTGTTATATACACTTGAGATAGACTCGTAGTTGTATTCTTTTGTATAGCACGTGTTGCTATTCTTTTGTATTATTGTGGATCTTTTTGACCACTACTCTGATATACACTTCCATGTGTTAATTATATATTCATATCTTCTTCCGCCTTTGTGATATGAATTATCTGTGACTGATTTATGTTATGCGTATTTCTATATTTGTTTTCCAAAGGATTTATATAGCCACTGTGTAGTAGCTTTGAGTGAGTACCGGTATGTCGGATTTCCTCTTGAAATAAAATTCATGTTTTACTATCCGACATATCGGTGCTCGCACAAAGCAATTACATGGATGGTCGCTCCTCAACCGCCTTATTCTCCGTGCTAGTTGACAGCATTCACCGTAATGTTCTTGGCTAGCGTGGGTATAGAGGTGGGGCGTCACAACTTGGTATCAGAGCCAAACTTCGGAACAATATGGAATATTATAACAAGGATCATCGTCCTAAGTCCATCTTAGGAGTCGTGCTTTAGGATTTAATTCGAGTCTTCGTACCGTTCTATCATATTTTTTTATGATTCCTTGTTTTATTTATCAAGATTTCTTGATAGTTATTTGGTGAATAACCTTTTTCTTCTTCTTCTTTCTTTCTAAAGGAAGAGGAATGTCTAGACCCGGCCGTCCCAGAGCCGTACCGTCTAGTGTTCCACCCCAAGATGGAGTTTTTATGACTGCTCAACACCTTCTTGATTTAGTGACAAATGCTCAAGCAACTGGAGCTAACCCGGAACCTACTCACCCAAAGTCGGGGTTTGCACGCTTGTGCAGCGATTACACTAATTTGGGTGGGGAGCCATTCAAAGGTTCCGAAACTATTATTGAAGTACAGGCTTGGCTAAGGTCATGCGATCGAATCTTTTCTCGCATGAATCTTATTGACCTTCACCGAGTTCAGATGGCCTCTAGTATGCTCCGAGAAAGAGCATTGGTGTAACAACCCGAATTTTGCGATTACCTGTTAATAGCAATAATAATAAATTATAATGAGATTATAATTTAATAATCAAGAAATAAATATTTGGGGAAAGGTAATTTAAATATATTGTCTGAGTTTAATCTAAAATTTGGGTTTTTTTGGAATCTACTTGGGGAAAATTTGAGAAAAAGGGTTGTTTAATCATTTGAAAATGATTAAATACATAGTTTGGAGAATAATATATTTAGTTAGAAGTTAACTTGAAGAAAATAAATTTAAATGATGAGTTTGAGGTTAAATTTTAATTAAATGAAAGGTTGGGGATAAATTGAGCTTCAAATTCAATATTTGAATTTGAATAAAAAATTTAAAATGGGAAACAATTTTATTTATAGAAAACTTAATAATGTGTAAAATTGTGATAAAATATAAATTTATAAAATTCCTATGGGTTATATTGCAATAAATTGCAATAAAAGTGAAAACGGTGAATTTGGAGCAAAATAGTGTTTTTCTAAACATAATTGAGTTAAAAATAAATGTTAAACATGTAAATATTGTTTGAAAATTATTTATTTGAGTGTCTATATAATTTTATTATGGTTTTACATTTATTTGTGATAAACTAAAATAGTTTGGATAATTTTAATGTTGAAATTTGTTAGTTCTGTACAAATAAAATTCAAATTTAACAGTATTTGTAAAAATGGAAATTTATGATGTAAATATGTCAAAATGGTGTAAAAAATAATTAAAATAATTTTTAATATGATTGTGTAGTTTTTACAAAGCTCAAACATTTCAAAATTTGTTCATAAGTTGATAAAATAGTGTAATATGTAGACAAATTTGTACCAAGTGTTGTTTTTAGCCTAATTATTCAAACACCTCTTCACACTTAAGCTTAATGGACCATAATTAAGCCCATAACTAAGCATTAGCTATGAAAGGTCAGGAGAAAATTGTTTTGTACGTTCATTTGCTCAGAAACTTTCTCTTCTCCATTCCTAAAAACTAACAGTAAAAGAAAAACCCTAATTCCTCCCCAAAATTCTAAGCTAAAACCTTGCAAACCTAATCAAAATTGATAGGAAATTGATAGCTTTCAAACCTACAGGTAATCTCTACAAGATTCATGGAATTATTTCATCCAAAATCATGTTTTTGTTGGTTATTCCCATCTTGTTGTTTGTATGTTACAGCAAACTAATTTACAGGTGATTTCTAAGCTTCTTGAGTGGAAAAATTGTTGTCTTCTTCAAATTGTTTGCTGCAAATCGCTAATTTTTGCTGCTAATTCAAGGTGAGGGTTCCCTCACACATTCTAGCTTGTTTCATGTTTCTTAGAGATGAATTAGTTTGTTTAATTTGCAAATTCATTTGCTGTAACGTTGATTTTCTGAGCTGCTGCAAACATGATTTGAGTACATGTTTGAGGCAACGTATCTCTTTCATTTCATATCGAAATTCGTTGATTCTTTTTGCAGTTGAAAGATAAAGTTTATACTATATGCATTCCAATTTTCAACTTAATATGAGCTCGTTTGGTCTTCTGTTTCATGCCTGAAAGTTGAACCCGAGATGGGTTTCAGGCCTGTACATTTTCCTATTTTTCAACTGCTGCAAACACTGTCTGAGTTCAATTTTGAGGCCTCATAAATTCCTCATATTTTATCCAAATTGTATGACACTTTTTTTGTTTGAAAGATAAAGGTTTCTAATATATCCATCACAAATTTCAGGTCATTTTGTCTTAGATAGATTATAGAAATTTGCTGCTAAACATTGACCTGGACCATTTTTTTTCCTAGAATTTTACATTGAAAATACTGTCTGGGTTCATCTTTGAGACATTATAACTTTCTCATATTTTATCCTAATTGCATGAATCTTTTTTTGTTTAAAAGATGTTGTTCCCTTCTACGTGATCAAAAATTTTAAGCACAATCCGATGTAATTTGATCCTCGGTTTTATGCCTGGATGTTGAACGCGGAGTTGATTTTTAAGCCTGGGCACATCCTAGTTGAACTGTTACAAACATGGTCTGAGTTCATGTTTGTGACAGCATAACTCATTGGTTTTAAATCAGATTTGCATGATTCTTTTTTTCAAATTGAAGTAGCAGTGTTGATTTATATTCCTGTAAAGTTTCATGAAAATCTGGGTTGGTTTGCTATTTCTAAACGACTGTCAAACTTGTACACGCAGCTTGCTGTAATTCAGTATTTTAAACTTTGTTTTGGTCCGACTTTGAAACGACGCAGATTCTTCGTTTCAAATCGGATTTGAATGATTATTTTTTCATATTGATGTAGGAATGTTGAAATACATTCCTACCAAATTCCATGTCATTTGGAATCGGTTTGCAAGTCCAAACCTGCTGTCGAACTTGGGTTCGCAGCCTATTTTCACCGGGTTTTTATACTTAGAATAATTTTCTGCTTTTTCTGATATTTCCCGATTTCTTTGAGATTGTAACGCTTGCGGATTTTCGTTGCCGAAAAACCGAAATGTTATGGGTTTTAAAAAGAATTTAAGAAAAAGGAAGAAGAAAGAAGAGAGAAAATAGAGGGAAAAGATAGAGAAGAAAACAGAAAATAGGAAGAAGAGAAAATAGAAAGGAGAACAGAAAATTTTAAAATAGAAGAAAAAGAGAATAGAGAATGGAAAAATATAGAAAATAGAACGGAATAAAATAGAAAGAAAGGAGAATAGAGAACATAGAACAGGACAGAAAAATAACAGAACAATCTCAGAATCTCACAATTCGCAGCGGAACAACATATAATAATAAATGAATAATCTTTAAACAAAGAACTATATCAGTTATTACATTTTATACATTTCATTACATCATATCATCAGAGTGTACAACATCATACAACATCAAACAGTGCAGCGGAAAAAAAAGAAATACTATATACTAGTAATACGCCATGCCATCCAGCTTGCCTCCAGCAATCCCAGAATATCCAGAATATCCTGATAAACCTAACTCTTAACTGCCCGTGTGGAAATTGGTGGGCACCCAGAGTTTAGGAAGGAAAACAATAAACTCGGAGTCAGTCATGCGACTGGTGTGAGAACTCAAAACAGTTTATTTAACTTTAAAATCAAAATAGAAGAATATTTTTAAATCAATTCGCAATGCTTTTAAAAATGAGACTACCATAAGGCCTCCCACACACACACACAATGCAAACGCAGAATCGGAGGAGATTTCTCCTTATGATAGTCAAAGATGCTTGATACGCATTTAAAAGAACATTTCATATTATTATTAGTGTATAGTGTAGAGAAAAATTCATTTCGAAAGTAGAATATAAATCTTAGCCAACATACGACCATTATCGTATGCCTACTATAGCTACCATCCAAACAGTGTTGCGACACCATAAGTGAATGGCAGGTTCTACAACTAATACCGTACAAGTTTCGTATTGGGAATTGGATTTCCAACGAATGATCAGGCCAAGGAACTTCCCATTGCCACATGAGAATGCCCCTGGATGGACATCCCCGAGAACCAAACCGGATCTCTACCAACACAAGGCCGGGTTACCCCTAACTGAGTAACAACTGACCGAATATGCCATACCCCGGTCCTTTGGGACCTTTCATCGAGCGCTCGTAATCAATTCACACAATCATAACAAAGTGTTTTCAACATGAGTAAGTATCTGGGCTCCATACCATGATACCACCCTTTTCCAGAAGGAAATGGACACATCCTAAAGGGCGCTACCCCTCATAACCTTGCTGCTTCTTTCCTGTTTTGACCATTCACGGGGTGTGAGGCTCGACGAAGTCACGTCCACAAAAACATACTTTATACAAAAGCCATGCTTTGGGTCAACAAATGATCAACACAATGATCACAAGGATAGACGATCAAATAAACGATCCTATCACAAATAATCAACACAATGATCATTTCAGCATCACTCAGCATGTCACATCACCAATTTGGGAATATATCGCTGATAACATTCAACTACATAACCTCTGAGCTCGTACGTCTCAGAGAAGGGTGTTAAGCTAAAAGAATAAATCCTCCGCCACCAACAGAAATATATTTGAATGAAATCGGCTTTATATCTCAACTTGTAATGTCAGACATACAATCCATACAAGTCTGTTCCGGGCTCGAACAGAACCGAAGGCACTTACAAAGAAGTCCTTGCAATCCAGATATTCACAATCCTGATCGGATTTCCCATCACTTAGGGAGAACTCTATACCGGAGCAACTCGGTGCAGAGTCAATCGACAGGTCATCCTATCGCTCTCGCAAATATCCGGTCTTCAACACCGATCTTCAAATGCAATTCACAACGACGTATCACATATTCGGAATGGGTTATACGACCCCATGGTCCTTTCTCGGTTAACCCGAATAGTGAGCGCTTATTCAAAAATAAGTGTGGCATTCACATTCAAACAATTCACATCAATTACCCATTCAAAGGGAAATATTGATAGTCGGCTATTGAACTATCAATAGATATGCACACATCACCAGATTCCAAATAATTTTCCAAATTATTTATTTTTCAAAATATCTTTACAAGATATATAATTTCAACACTTCAAAAATAAATCAATATTTATTTTTAGACAAATTCCACTTTCATTTATAAATTCCTTAGTGAATTTATATTCAAAAATATTCATGCATATACGATTTCAACTATCCATTTTCAATTTATCTTCGAAAGATAAATTCTAAATATTCACTTCATATTGGAAAACATTTCCATACTTATTAAACATAAGTAATTCACAAATCTTTTTATTTTCAACACTTAGAAAATATTCAATATACTTAAATCGAATTAAGTATATATTTCATTCTATTAAGGAAATCATTCTCTTAAACATATTTATTTAGGCCAAAACGAATGTTGCATAAAACATCTTTATAACAACCCAAAATCACTAGTATAGGGATTCGAAATTAAAATAGATATATAAATCCCAATACTATACAAAACTTTTCCTTTCGGAAATCATTTACTATAACAACAGTGTTATAGTCCACCATTTCCTTTTATTTCTCGAAACATCTATTTCAACAATAAATGTTGAAATCTATGGTTTCGAATCTCAACACATTTTAAAACATCGTTAGATCGTTTTATTTCTATTTAAAACATTCACATTCAAAACAATTTCTTTAACGTATTATTCACTATTCAAAAACGTGAATATACTACGTTAACAAATTTCATCAATTCTATGCATTTTTATTTCAAAGGATTATTCACGGTCTAAAAACGTGAATATAACTCCATACATAAGTTATAATAATTTACTTATCAAAATAAGTCATTTCGAATTTATAAAACAACGTTTGTAAATTCCATTTCTATTTATTTATAAAAACTTCCTTTTTTATAAATTCCTTTATTAACCTATTCCAGTTTATAACTCAATTATAAACTAAAAGTTCATATTATAAGTCAAATGCTTATAAAACGATTATTTTATAAAATCGTTCTTTTAAACTTCATAATTATAAATCTTATAACCTATAAGATTCATGTATTTATGCAAAAATCCATTCTTTTGATAATTTCACAAATTTTATAAACCTACTGTTTAAAAATTCCATTTATAACTTCACAGTTTATAATTCTATAAATTTCATTAAGTTATGAAATTCATTCACAATTCATATTCAACACTTATAAAAGCTCGTTTTATAATTCCAACGTTTTATTTATTTATAAATATCGATTTATAAATCTTTAATATAAATCAATTTATTATTATTCTTTAAACGTCTTTACCCTTCTTTATAATTTCATCATTTTGATTTATAAAATAATCAAATTTTATAAATCCTATATTTAAACTTTTAATAATAAATTCAAAAATCCAGTTTAAACTATTTTATAAAGTCATTAATTCATATTTCTCAAGAATCAGCTTTTAACCGTATTTCTCAAAAATTATAATTTTTACAACTTTAAAAATTATAACGTTCATTTATTTATAATGGATTAATTCCAAAAATATTTTATAAAACGTAAACTTTCTAAAATCACTTTAAAAATCATTTTAAAATTCCAAATTTGGTCCAATGATGCTACATACCAAATAGTCAATCACGACAACAACGATATCATATATCGATATGATAATCAATCAAATATCAAAATATCTGAAATAAATTAAAAACTGTTGAGGAATCCAGTTGGATCCCTCCAACCTGTTTTGCTGCATCCAAAAACATTAGCACAATACCAATTTCGCTCCACTACGAAATTATCGCGGTATATGTTTTTAATAAATATTATCCGCTTAATAACGGCGTAATAGGGTCTCATCCGCTAAAAATACGGGAAATCAATCAACTGCAATATATACATATGCCAGTATATATATATTGATATTATTTATAATACCAATTTCACTGTTTATGAAATATTCGCGGTATATGTTTTTAATAAATAACATCCGCTTACTAACGGCGTATAATGTCTATTTTAACAATCAATAGATAACAATCATCATTCAAACATGCATTCAAATATTTTAAATCTAACTGTTTAAAATAAAATCGAAACTATTTCGATTGAGTGAGAAGTTCTCACCTTGATTTTTAATTCCGTTTTAGCGATTTATTTCGAATAAAATTAAACGCGCGTTTAATTTTACCCAAAATTCTCACTAACTCCAAACGACTCCAAACCAACTCCATCGCGTAGTGCTCGTCCATACGATTCCAACGCAAAAAATCTCGTCCGAAACGGACCTCGTACGAAAGAGTTATGATTTTTATAAGATTGTACACAAATTTTATAACTAAATTTACAACCTTTATATATATAATTTCATACCCAATCGAATCACAGCCCTCCATCTCAAACTCAACCACATCAGGCCGTCCCCTCCATCATCTTCCCCACGCAAAAACCTACAGGCCCTCACGTTCAAAACCGAACCCAATACAAGAAATTAGGGTTTAATCTTGCACCATTTCTACTTCATGAAACTTCGATCAAGGAGTTGCAAATCGAAGGCCTCAACATGCTCTAACTTCGGCCAGAGCAAGGGTGAACTCGGCCACCCTATCCACCTTGAAATGCGTGCGTGACTGGCCACAGTCAGCCCCATCTATCTCCCTCTACGTTGCATCATTTCCGATCATCTCCGTATGAAATTAAAGCTCTCGTCGTGCTCTCCAACCTTCGTGTTGAACACTTTGGCTAAATCTTTGTAGATTGAGAGAGATTGAGGGAGAAGTGAGAGACAATTCTGGCCATTGAATATTAACTGGCGGCTAGGGTTACATGTTTTATTTTTATTTTTTTTTAATGAAGAGAGAGAGGTGTTGGTCTATTTATAGAAGAACGAACGACACTATTCATCCGTAAATTCCGAACTCCGATTTAGGCGCCGTAACCAGCGTTTCTAAGGTTTACCCCGCGTTCCGGACACAATGGAACAGGTTTCGGAAGCTAATTCGGACATCTGTGCGAGTTATGGCTACAAACGCTCGATTTAAATTAAACCGATTTAAATCGATTTCTAGGCGTTTTAATTTGTACCGGACAAACGGTAAACCCAATTGACTTGAAATTTGAAACCTTACAATAATATCACATTACGGATCCGATGAAACTGGTTTCGTCGAAATCCGAGACTTTTTGAAAAATGGCTATTTTGACTCGCCAAATTTGAATTAAAAATAAATCGATGCGTTTCGAGCTGCCACGATCAAATGACAACTCCGATTGACACGAAAATTAAAATCCGGTAATAACTAACTATTACGGATCCAATGAAACTTGTTTCGTTCAATTCTGAGAATGTTCAAAAATTGGCTATTTTCACTAGTCGATTTTAATATTAAAATATTCAATTTTCACAAATTAACTCTTAATTCGAATTTAAAAGTTCTAAAATATCGTTCTAACTCCAATATGATAAAATAAAATTTTACAAATTAATTTCAATCATATTTAACTCGATTTTCAATTATTTCCATAATTTAACATATTAAATTATCGATTTAATTATTCAATTAAATCCAATAATTCAAATTAAAATTTATTCGACTTAAAAATTCACTTATAAATATTTAAAATTAATTAAATATTCAAATTTAAATTAATAAAAATTCTAGGTCGTTACAATCTTTCCCCCTTAAAAGAATTTCGTCCTCGAAATTATTAAGTAAGAAAGTTACAGAATTTATTAATTTTCCATAAATTCATAATTAAACTTCTTACAATAACTTTACTAAGTTTTCAAATCATACTTAGTTATCTTTTCAAAACAACTACTATAGTTTAACTTTCAATTCCAATTCAAAGTTAAAGTTTTCAAAATTTTCCAATTTTCTCAAAAATTTTCTAACGCCTTAAATTTTCGGAAAAATTCGCCATAGTCTCCTTTGCGCGGCTCGATCCGAAAAAAAAAATGACAGTATATATATCACAAATATACATCTCATCAAGTAATGAGGCATCCCGAAGGAAAAAAAGTATAAAAGTACGGTATGTAATCCGAGATATGTACCTTATATTTTATTAGCAAGCATATACGGCTAATATAGCGCGAAAGCGAGCTCCAAATGCGAAGCAAACGCGATCCGCACCTACTAATTACTCAACAAACAACATGAGAATCATGTATATAGACAATAGTATCGATATACAACATATAGCAACAAAATAACTATATATGCCAACATAGTAATTACAATAAAAGCAATATATTCAACCATCAACCAATTATCATTCATAACCAACAAATGTTCATTCATATCCTCATTAATATTCAATGAAATAGATTTTCAATTTAATCACATTTGATTCATTAACAGTGGATGTTTCTACTAACATTTATTCTCAATTAGTTTATATTCACTAATTCATATTCAAGTTGGTTCACTTCCAAATCAAATTCAATTCTATTCAAATTTATTTACTTCTAATTTGAATTCAATTCCTTTAGCTTCAAATTTTGCTAATTCAATTTCATTGACACTTAATGAATTATATACAATCAACTAACAATCATATAACAACCAATGTATATTAATTACAACCAAATTCCTTTGCTTTCAATTGGTTTAATTAAATTATTTTCATTCAACTATTCAACTTCTCATAACATTAAATTTTAATGGATTAACACCTATATTTAATTGACTATCATTCAATCCATTCATTCAATTCAATTACAAAGTTGAATTTTTATTTATATAACTCAAGTTCACCCTTATCACTTTTATTTACAATTCATATTCATAAATATGTATTCATATAGTTTCACTTCTCATATAAATAAGTTTATTTCACAATTGTAAATCACTTTCATTATAATTCAATTCTTATAATTCTTTTACTTATACAATTATTCTTTTATTTAGATTATTCAAACAACCTAACAATCAACTTATATACACTTTAATAATTTTGAAAAATTATTCCTTTATATATAAAATATAATCAAGGTAAAATTATTTCATTTACCCAATTTAAAACCAATATTATGTCGATTTATCTTGTTTAAGAGTTTAGAAACCCCTATCTACGATAGTTAGCTAGACTACATCGACGGGAATCAATAAACAATCAACCGATAAGTCAACACAATATAAAACAATTTTTATTCACTAACAAATACGCTCTCATAGCTATTATTACACTCAAACTCATTCTAGAGTACTGCTGACTCTATCTCTAATGAGTAATACCCAACAGAACCATGGTTGTCGCTTAACCATAAGCTCTGATACCAAATGTAACGCTTGCGGATTTTCGTTGCCGAAAAACCGAAATGTTATGGGTTTTAAAAAGAATTTAAGAAAAAGGAAGAAGAAAGAAGAGAGAAAATAGAGGGAAAAGATAGAGAAGAAAACAGAAAATAGGAAGAAGAGAAAATAGAAAGGAGAACAGAAAATTTTAAAATAGAAGAAAAAGAGAATAGAGAATGGAAAAAAATAGAAAATAGAACGGAATAAAATAGAAAGAAAGGAGAATAGAGAACATAAACAGGACAGAAAAATAACAGAACAATCTCAGAATCTCACAATTCGCAGCGGAACAACATATAATAATAAATGAATAATCTTTAAACAAAGAACTATATCAGTTATTACATTTTATACATTTCATTACATCATATCATCAGAGTGTACAACATCATACAACATCAAACAGTGCAGCGGAAAAAAAAGAAATACTATATACTAGTAATACGCCATGCCATCCAGCTTGCCTCCAGCAATTCCAGAATATCCAGAATATCCTGATAAACCTAACTCTTAACTGCCCGTGTGGAAATTGGTGGGCACCCAGAGTTTAGGAAGGAAAACAATAAACTCCGAGTCAGTCATGTGACTGGTGTGAGAACTCAAAAAAGTTTATTTAACTTTAAAATCAAAATAGAGGAATATTTTTAAATCAATTCGCAATGCTTTTAAAAATGAGACTACCATAAGGCCTCCCGCACACACACACAATGCAAACGCAGAATCGGAGGAGATTTCTCCTTATGATAGTCAAAGATGCTTGATACACATTTAAAAGAACATTTCATATTATTATTAGTGTATAGTGTAGAGAAAAATTCATTTCGAAAGTAGAATATAAATCTTAGCCAACATACGACCATTATCGTATGCCTACTATAGCTACCATCCAAACAGTGTTGCGACACCATAAGTGAATGGCAGGTTCTACAACTAATACCGTACAAGTTTCGTATTGGGAATTGGATTTCCAATGAATGATCAGGCCAAGGAACTTCCCATTGCCACATGAGAATGCCTCTGGATGGACATCCCCGAGAACCAAACCGGATCTCTACCAACACAAGGCCGGGTTACCCCTAACTGAGTAACAACTGACCGAATATGCCATCCCCCGGTCCTTTGGGACCTTTCACCGAGCGCTCGTAATCAATTCACACAATCATAACAAAGTGTTTTCAACATGAGTAAGTATCTGGGCTCCATACCATGATACCACCCTTTTCCAGAAGGAAATGGACACATCCTAAAGGGCGCTACCCCTCATAACCTTGCTGCTTCTTTCCTGTTTTGACCATTCACGGGGTGTGAGGCTCGACGAAGTCACGTCCACAAAAACATACTTTATACAAAAGCCATGCTTTGGGTCAACAAATGATCAACACAATGATCACAAGGATAGACGATCAAATAAACGATCCTATCACAAATAATCAACACAATGATCATTTCAGCATCACTCAGCATGTCACATCACCAATTTGGGAATATATCGCTGATAACATTCAACTACATAACCTCTGAGCTCGTACGTCTCAGAGAAGGGTGTTAATCTAAAAGAATAAATTCTTCGCCACCAACAGAAATATATTTGAATGAAATCGGCTTTATATCTCAACTTGTAATGTCAGACATACAATCCATACAAGTCTGTTCCGGGCTCGAACAGAACCGAAGGCACTTACAAAGAAGTCCTTGCAATCCAGATATTCACAATCCTGATCGGATTTCCCATCACTTAGGGAGAACTCTATACCGGAGCAACTCGGTGCAGAGTCAATCGACAGGTCATCCTATCGCTCTCGCAAATATCCGGTCTTCAACACCGATCTTCAAATGCAATTCACAACGACGTATCACATATTCAGAATGGGTTATACGACCCCACGGTCCTTTCCCGGTTAACCCGAATAGTGAGCGCTTATTCAAAAATAAGTGTGGCATTCACATTCAAACAATTCACATCAATTACCCATTCAAAGGGAAATATTGATAGTCGGCTATTGAACTATCAATAGATATGCACACATCACCAGATTCCAAATAATTTTCCAAATTATTTATTTTTCAAAATATCTTTACAAGATATATAATTTCAACACTTCAAAAATAAATCAATATTTATTTTTAGACAAATTCCACTTTCATTTATAAATTCCTTAGTGAATTTATATTCAAAAATATTCATGCATATACGATTTCAACTATCCATTTTCAATTTATCTTCAAAAGATAAATTCTAAATATTCACTTCATATTGGAAAACATTTCCATACTTATTAAACATAAGTAATTCACAAATCTTTTTATTTTCAACACTTAGAAAATATTCAATATACTTAAATCGAATTAAGTATATATTTCATTCTATTAAGGAAATCATTCTCTTAAACATATTTATTTGGGCCAAAACGAATGTTGCGTAAAACATCGTTACAACAACCCAAAATCACTAGTATAGGGATTCGAAATTAAAATAGATATATAAATCCCAATACTATACAAAACTTTTCCTTTCGGAAATCATTTACTATAACAACAGTGTTATAGTCCACCATTTCCTTTTATTTCTCGAAACATCTATTTCAACAATAAATGTTGAAATCTATGGTTTCGAATCTCAACACATTTTAAAACATCGTTAGATCGTTTTATTTCTATTTAAAACATTCACATTCAAAACAATTTCTTTAACGTATTATTCACTATTCAAAAACGTGAATATACTACGTTAACAAATTTCATCAATTCTATGCATTTTTATTTCAAAGGATTATTCACGGTCTAAAACCGTGAATATAACTCCATACATAAGTTATAATAATTTACTTATCAAAATAAGTCATTTCGAATTTATAAAACAACGTTTGTAAATTCCATTTCTATTTATTTATAAAAACTTCCTTTTTTATAAATTCCTTTATTAACCTATTCCAGTTTATAACTCAATTATAAACTAAAAGTTCATATTATAAGTCAAATGCTTATAAAACGATTATTTTATAAAATCGTTCTTTTAAACTTCATAATTATAAATCTTATAACCTATAAGATTCATGTATTTATGCAAAAATCAATTCTTTTGATAATTTCACAAATTTTATAAACCTACTGTTTAAAAATTCCAATTATAACTTCACAGTTTATAATTCTATAAATTTCATTAAGTTATGAAATTCATTCACAATTCATATTCAACACTTATAAAAGCTCGTTTTATAATTCCAACGTTTTATTAATTTATAAATATTGATTTATAAATCTTTAATATAAATCAATTTATTATTATTCTTTAAACGTCTTTACCCTTCTTTATAATTTCATCATTTTGATTTATAAAATAGTCAAATTTTATAAATCCTATATTTAAACTTTTAATAATAAATTCAAAAATCCAGTTTAAACTATTTTATAAAGTCATTAATTCATATTTCTCAAGAATCAGCTTTTAACCGTATTTCTCAAAAATTATAATTTTTACAACTTTAAAAATTATAACGTTCATTTATTTATAATGGATCAATTCCAAAAATATTTTATAAAATGTAAACTTTCTAAAATCACTTTAAAAATCATTTTAAAATTCCAAATTTGGTCCAATGATGCTACATACCAAATAGTCAATCACGACAACAACGATATCATATATCGATATGATAATCAATCAAATATCAAAATATCTGAAATAAATTAAAAACTGTTGAGAAATCCAGTTGGATCCCTCCAACCTGTTTTCCTGCATCCAAAAACATTAGCACAATACCAATTTCGCTCCACTACGAAATTATCGCGGTATATGTTTTTAATAAATATTATCCGCTTAATAACGGCGTAATAGGGTCTCATCCGCTAAAAATACGGGAAATCAATCAACTGCAATATATACATATGCCAATATATATATATATTGATATTATTTATAATACCAATTTCACTGTTTATGAAATATTCGCGGTATATGATTTTAATAAATAACATCCGCTTACTAACGGCGTATAATGTCTATTTTAACAATCAATAGATAACAATCATCATTCAAACATGCATTCAAATATTTTAAATCTAACTATTTAAAATAAAATCGAAACTATTTCGATTGAGTGAGAAGTTCTCACCTTGATTTTTAATTCCGTTTTAGCGATTTATTTCGAATAAAATTAAACGCGCGTTTAATTTTACCCAAAATTCTCACTAACTCCAAACGACTCCAAACCAACTCCATCGCGTAGTGCTCGTCCATACGATTCCAACGCAAAAAATCTCGTCCGAAACGGACCTCGTACGAAAGAGTTATGATTTTTATAAGATTGTACACAAATTTTATAACTAAATTTACAACCTTTATATATATAATTTCATACCCAATCGAATCACAGCCCTCCATCTCAAACTCAACCACATCAGGCCGTCCCCCCCATCATCTTCCCCATGCAAAAACCTACAGGCCCTCACGTTCAAAACCGAACCCAATACAAGAAATTAGGGTTTAATCTTGCACCATTTCTACTTCATGAAACTTCGATCAGGGAGTTGCAAATCGAAGGCCTCAACATGCTCTAACTTCGGCCAGAGCAAGGGTGAACTCGGCCACCCTATCCACCTTGAAATGCGTGCGTGACTGGCCACAGTCGGCCCCATCTATCTCCCTCTACGTTGCACCATTTCCGATCATCTCCGTATGAAATTAAAGCTCTCGTCGTGCTCTCCAACCTTCGTGTTGAACACTTTGGCTAAATCTTTGTAGATTGAGAGAGATTGAGGTAGAAGTGAGAGACAATTCTGGCCATTGAATATTAACTGGCAGCTAGGGTAACATGTTTTATTTTTTATTTTTTTTAATGAAGAGAGAGAGGTGTTGGTCTATTTATAGAAGAACGAACGACACTATTCATCCGTAAATTCCGAACTCCGATTTAGGCGCCGTAACCAGCGTTTCTAAGGTTTACCCCGCGTTCCGGACACAATGGAACAGGTTTCGGAAGCTAATTCGGACATCTGTGCGAGTTATGGCTACAAACACTCGATTTAAATTAAACCGATTTAAATCGATTTCTAGGCGTTTTAATTTGTACCGGACAAACGGTAAATCCAATTGACTTGAAATTTGAAAGCTTACAATAATATCACATTACGGATCCGATGAAACTAGTTTCGTCGAAATCCGAGACTTTTTGAAAAATGGCTATTTTGACTCGCCAAATTTGAATTAAAAATAAATCGATGCGTTTCGAGCTGCCCCGATCAAACGATAAGTCCGATTGACATGAAAATTGAAATCCGGTAATAACTAACTATTACGGATCCAATGAAACTTGTTTCGTTCAATTCGGAGACTGTTCAAAAATTGGCTATTTTCACTAGTCGATTTTAATATTAAAATATTCAATTTTCACAAATTAACTCTTAATTCGATTTTAAAAGTTCTAAAATATCGTTCTAACTCCAATATGATAAAATAAAATTTTACAAATTAATTTCAATCATATTTAACTCGATTTTCAATTATTTCCATAATTTAACATATTAAATTATCGATTTAATTATTCAATTAAATCCAATAATTCAAATTAAAATTTATTCGACTTAAAAATTCACTTATAAATATTTAAAATTAATTAAATATTCAAATTTAAATTAATAAAAATTCTGGGTCGTTACAGAGATTTTTCTCTAGATTTCGTACACGGGTTTTATAAAGCATTAAAAAGTGTTTTTCAAGCAAATTGAATTTTAAAATTAGTATTTAATATTATTTTTAAGTATTAAATTAGTTACTCCATAATAGAAGAATTTAAAATGCAATTTCTAAAGCGATTTTGAAGCGTTCCTAAAACTCGTTTTCTTCAATTTAATTTCTATATAAAACACACAATTTTGCACTTCGAGCGAAGAGAGAGGAGAATTAAATGATTAGATAAAACGGGTGCTATGAACACGTGCGTTTATCTTTTAAGTTAATTCCTAATCTATTCGTTTGATCGTTTTGGCCTACGGGTCTAGTTTACCGATGGTATGAGGTGAACCTTTTACTGCTTTGAGTGTGAAATTTACTAGCGGTTAGTAAACCGTTTAGTGCGAACGGGTGGTATGGGACACACGTTAACACTTTTCGGCTTCCTTTCCGAGAATTTGTGACACATTTGCCTGTTGGCGTGCCAGTACTGGACCTTCGGGTCATTTGCCATTGCGGCGTATTTGTCTTCGGACGTTTTCCATTGCGGCGTATTTGTCTTCGGACGTTTGCCATTGCGGCGTATTTTCCATTGCGGCGTATTTTGTCTTTTGACGTTTGCCTTTGGGCGAGGTACCTATTATGTGAAACAGTACTCGGCAAAAATAGCACGTGCAAAACCTTTTTGAGATGATTTTTACCCTTGCGTGTCGTCATTTTGGAATCGGTCCTTTGAACCATTCGGTGGCGATTACTTTGGGATTTTTGGACTCTTGGGAGTTCTTTTGAGATTTTCATTGCCTACACTAGCGTGTTGAGATTTTCCTTTTGGCATATATATATATTAAGATGGCCTATTGGCGCTATTTTTGAGATTTGCCTTTTGGCGTTGTATGAGATTTTTATTTCTTTGTCGACGTTTGCCTTATGGCTTATGTCGAGATGGCTTTTGCTTATGTTTTCCTTGGAGTTGCCGATATGGCGGGTTTGGGAATTACTCTTTTAGGAGTTAACATTTTGCTATTCCCTAAACCATTCTTATTGATTTATGACTGTCGATTATATGAGGCATGCTACATTTTAGCGACTCATGAGATTTTGTGTTTTATGCTTATTGAAGCAATAGTGTTCTATCACCTAGTGTAACCATATATGCCATACATGTTTTGTATCCCCCATATGACTATAGTCTGCTTTCTTATGGTTTCTTCTTGTTTAAGAAGAATATCACTCTGCTCTTATGCTCTATTATTCTACTATCACCTTTTACTGATTCGTTTAGCTAGACTGACCCGTGTATTTTATACTCGGGTCAGACCGAGGTGTTTCAGGTTAGGTACTTTTGGACTTAGCATATTCTGCTTCTGCATGGACTATTCTGCTAGCTCTTTTTGTTATATCTTTTTGTATAGTCCTTTTTGGTTTACTACTCTGATATGTATATTCTTTTGACTCGTGTTTGTACTGTGGTCGTCGTACCACCTATGTGATGTATCATTTTGCATACTTTGTAATGTATCTGTGCATGTGTGTATCTATGGGATTGTCTGCTGTTCTGTTATGTATTTTACATTTGAGTTATTGTATTTTGTTCTGATAGATCCTATAGCCACCTATGGCTTTGTATTAAGTATTTATTGGATATGTCAATCCACTTGAATTAAGAGAAAAAAATGGCATTGTCGACGTATTCAATAGATATTTAAGACAAGGCTATAGATGGTCGCTCCTATCCAGCCCTATTCTCTGCATTAGCAGACAGTATTACCCAGTAATGCTCTTTTTTAATGTGGGTCTCAGGGTGGGGCGTTACAACTTGGTATCATAGCTAAATTCAGAACAAAATATGATAAACACAGAACATAAACACATATTACGGTACATCTAAGTGTTATACAAGTGTTACAAATCCCTTTATCATCGTGTCCTATACATTTTCGTGTCCTTTGAGATTGAAGTTTTGGATATGTCGAGGAATATTTTATTCTGTAGTATTCCATAATAGAATTTATAATATCTTATCTTAGGAGTAATCCTAATTGTGATTGTTTTATTCGAGTCCTCTTCAGTACGGGTGCTTGACACCTATCCGTATCGGAGGAGTTTGTTGATGTTTTTGGATGTTCTTGTCTTATTCTTTTGTAAGGATTGTGAGTCCTATTAAGGGGATCCGCAATATTTGGCATGATGTATGAGGATTTAGAATTTTTGCTTATAGCTTATCTTTTCGTGCGAATTAGCATGCCATTTTCTGTTTGGAGTTTGAGGTTTTTGAGATGAAGTGGCTTGCCTATTGTCAAGCCATATTCTGTGATTCTAAAAATCCTGTATGGAGTATCTTTATTAGGCTGATTGTTGCTTCTTGTCCTTCGGAATGTTAATGATGATTTCGAAGTTACTGTATTCACTCTTGAGATTTAAGATTTTGATGATATATCTCGAATTCCAGTCATTGTGACTCTCTTGATTTATGTGAGTCCGTTTTAGGTATGACACTCAATCGGGCAATCGAATATTGTGTTGACTTCATTCCTGATTTTTAGCTTCTCGGTCATCCTCCCATGAGGATGTCCACTAGGGAATTGAGGTGATTCATTGAATTTAACTAATGTTGTCGTTCTTGCCTCCTTTTGAGATATCATCTTTGGATACTCAATTGTTGATACTTTGTAAAATTTCTTCACTCAAAGTAATGATATGTTGTTAGTGATCTTCTTGTCATCCGAGAAGATAGCTTAACCTTGCTCTTATACCTTATTTCTCTCTTTTTAATCTATTATGTGGTGCTAAAGTCATTCCTCAGTTTGACCTTACACCGATTTTTCAAGAGCTACGAGTCACGGAGGATAGCGTTGCTCTTACCGCATTCCGCACTCGTTATGAGTCTTTTGAGTAGTTCATTATACCATTCGGAATAATGAACACTCCAGTCTATTCCATCAATCTTGAGGATCGAGTATTCTAGGAATATCTCGATGAGCTTTATTTGTATTCCTTGATTTTGAGAACAAGTACTAAATTGTGTTTTCTGTTGAATATGCGCTTATATGATTTTTGTTTGATGATAATAAACATATATACATTCGTTTAAATGTATTTGTTAATATACTATTTATTTTCACAGATTAAATAAATATTTGCTGAATAAAATAAATAACACAGATTTTAAATTCAAACGAATATTTTATTCGAAAAAATATTTATTACAATTTTGAATAATACAATTTCAAGCTCTCACTATACTATACAACTTTGATTACAATTACATCACATTTCACATTTACATATTCACCTCACTACATATCACTCACACTCGTATTTTTATCTACAACTGCATTCCAGTTTGAATCCAGCATCTGAGCAATCTGCAAAAATATTCACTAACGCAGTAAAATTGAAAAGAAAATATTTTTGCAATATAAATTAAAAGATGATTTTAAAAATATGATTTGCCTCAGTTATTTGGGTTGTTCGTCATAATTTAAATTTGAATTCATCATACACGAACAACTTGTGACATACACAGTGTATCACTGTATATGCCACAAGGCCGTGCACACCGATATATACACTTGATTGAGTTACAGGGACAAGTGAGCACCGGTCAAACCCAAATAAAAATACAGGATTCAACTCAGGTGAAACATGCAATATATCACGACTTCAGCACAAGGTCAAATCCAAATAAAACTGGATTCAACACAGGTGCAGTTCGAATATACAACAGTGCAGATAAACAAATCAAGTTCAAGCAAATGCACCGAACAAGTTGCCAACATACACTCCAGACCACAACAAAGGCAATGTACAAATACAACTATGTTGAATAAATCCAGACAACTCACTGGAATGAACAAACATCCAATTCCAAGTCAAATGAACCATCATCTACAAGTTCAAGTGAAAGTGCAGACAAATGACCAAGCTGCAGCATCAATGATGAACAAGACCAACAGTGAATCATACACAAATGACCATGCCACAACTATGCAAGCCTGTGCCAAGCATGATACAGGAGAATATAAGAATGCATTGAAGACCAAAATCATGTACAAGTTGCAATATGCAACAACCATCGAGCTAAATGCATGCAAGTGACAATAGTCAATTATGAACCAAATATAACAGATCAAGTGACAACATAAAACAGTGCAAACATATGCACATAAGTGACACAGTGAAGAAGGCAACATGAAGTGAACCAAGATACCAGAGAACAAGACTTGTCACTAACACAACAAAGACCAAGTGCAATTCGAACCAACATGACGAACAGAGACATATGTATATGAAGAAACAATACGAGCAACAGTTCGTATATGCATCAGTAACCGAGCACAGGCCAGAAACAATATCAAAGTGCAAACACATCGAGTATGACACAGCGACAAGGCAACAGTGACTCAGATGTACATCAAGTCCAAATACAACAATATGCAGTAGCAAGGTTGCAAGTATATGAAATGTACAGACAACAAATTTTGCAGTGATACAAAACAAGTTCAACAGGCAACAAGCAAAAGTTCACAGAGAAGTTAAAATCATGAAAAGTGGCACGGCAAATTTTTGAGAAGAACCAACAGAGATCGCCATGTCAAGTTTGAACAAGTCAAAGTAAAAAATACCAAGAAATCAACATGAAATATACGAATATGACAAAGTCAAATTAAAGCCGTGCTCATCACAATTTGTAAAGCCGTGTCAATCAAAGCAATCGAGTATGATTTAGTCAAGGAAAAATCACGAGCATTCAAGTATAATCGAATGGCCAGAACAAATTATTTGACAAATTCAAATAAAACATATACGAACGCAATAATAGGAATTCAAATCCTATATAAACCAAAATCATCATCGGCATAATCATGGAAGTTCGAATACGAAAATCAAACAGTAACGAAGCAGAAATCACATACCAAAATCAAAGTCGAACTCCATCAACTTGAAGTAGCCAGAGAGAGACCAACGAGAATCGATCGAGCAAGGCAACACGTGAACAATCACAAAATCGATCGAAGTAGGATCGGCACTTCAAAAGCCCTAATTGAATCAAAGGGACGATGCCCTAGATCTGAAAAAGGAGCGGCCATTTTTTCACGAAGAAAAAAAAAAGAGAAACGGGTTGAAGTGAACAAGGGGCCGACTTTCTTTTATTAAAAGGCTTTAGTTTATTATTTTAAATAGGGCTTTATTTTACTTAATTTGTTTTTGTTTTGTATTTTACTTTTAAACCGTTTATTTTCTAGTCGTGTGACTAGGGTGCAAACTACGGTGTGTAGTTTGGGAATTTGCAACTCGGTAGTTGAGTTGTGGTCAAGGTTTTGAGCGTAGAGTTAGATTAGTCAATAGCGGTGTATAGCGAGTTTACGTGTGTAAGCGAGGGACTATCTAATTTCTAGTAGAAACCTTGGGGGCAGCACGTAGGCAGGGTTTTGCCGAAGCTGGGTAAATTCTGTGTTGTTCTGTTTTATTCTGTTATTTATATTCTGCGATATCTGTGCTGCTATTCTGTGATCTGAATTGAAATTAATTTATAAGCTTCCGCGATTAATTTTTATAGTTTACACTATCACCCTATTCACCCCCCCCCCCCTCTAGGGTGAAATCGATCCTACAAGTGGTATCGGAGCTAGGAATAGAAGTCAACATTTGTTTTAAAAATTCTATTTGAAAAAATCAGTTTTTGTTTAAAAATTCGAATTTTTAAAATGGCTTCTTTTAATAATGCTTTTGCAGAAGGTCAATCCATAGTTAGACCACCAATGTTCAATGGTGAATATGCTTTTTGGAAAAATAGGATGAAATTTTTTTTGAAAACCATTGACGCTTGGGATATTGTTGAAACAGGTTATAGGATACCAACTATAACTGTAGATAATCAGGAAATAGAGAAACCAAAGGAACAATGGACAGAATTAGAAAATAAATTACAGAATACTAATGCTAAAGCTATGAATTCTGTTATCTGTTCATTGGATCAATTTGAATTTAATCGTGTCTCACATTGTCTAACTGCGCAGGAAATATGGCACATACTAGAAGTGACTCACGAAGGAACATCTCAAGTCAAAGAATCTTGCCTTGCAATGCTAAGCAGCGAATACGAGAACTTCAAAATGGCGAAGGAAGAAAATGTCAAAGAGATGTACGGACGACTCTCCAATATCGTATACAAATCAAAAGCTCTCGGAAAAACATACACCGAATTAGAAATAGTCCGGAAAATCCTCAGAGTCCTTCCACGAAGCTTTGAAGCAAAAGTAACTGCCATACAAGAATCGAAAGATTTAAAACAACTTAAAGTTGAGGAACTCATCGGAAATCTCACCACTTATGAGCTTGAAATGAAATTCAAAGAAGAGCGTGAAGGAGGTGACACTCAAAAGAAATCAATAGCTCTCAAAGGAACAACCGAAAGTGATGATGATAACGATGAAGATGATGGAGCAGCAGAATTGGAACTGTTAATAAGGAAATTCAAAAAATGGAATCAAAAACATGGAAATTCAGCTCGAATTCAAAAAGCAAAAAGCAGAATAGCCAAAGCACTAGACTACTCAGAAGAACAAAAGTTTATTTGTTATAATTGCAACAAACCCGGCCATATCAAGCCCGATTGTCCACAAATTAAATCCAGCCACGGAAAGAAACAGAAAAAGAAAAGTTTTGCAGCCACTTGGGATGAAATAGACGAGAATGATCAAAGCACTGGCAGTGAAAGCGAAAAGGCAGAATTGTGTCTTCGAGGTGATACAACTGACAGTGACGATGACGAGCCAAGTGAGGTATCAAAACTTACCCATTCTGAGTTGCTTATATATTTTCATGAAGTAAACGGTTGTTTTGAACGACTTAGGGAAAAATACGCCAAACTTGAATCTCAAAAAGATACTTTGATAGAATGTAATAAACAACTTGATCAATTAGTTAAAACCTATCAAAGTAGGATCCCTAAGTGTGATAAGTGTCCAACATTTGATGAGGAAATTAAAAAATCAGAAATTAAAATAAAATCGCTTGAAAATGAAATTCTGATTTTAAAGGAGAATGAAAATACTAGGAGAGAGAATTCTATTAAAAAGTGCACACAGTTGTTAAACGAAAATGAATCTCTTAAATCAAAAGTCCAACAATTGTCTACGACTTTAGATAAATTTTCAAAAAGTGAAAAATCGTTGAATATGCTATTAGGAAAGCAAACTGTTAATACGGTTAGACAAGGACTTGGATTTAATAATTCGAAAATTGTTGAAAACAAGATTAATCAAGTTAATTCTATGTGCACAATTTGTAGAAAATTTGGACACGATCACAATAATTGTCGGTATAGACCCAAACATGTGAAAACTATACCGATTTGGGTTCCAAAAGGCACAAATATAAAATCTCTCAAAGTTAAATAAATTTGGGTGCCAAAGGGAACAATTATAAATAGTTTTGGGTCTACACAAAATTATTTTTCAAAATTTTCTGCCACTAACAACCATGGACCTATAAAAACAAATAGGTCACATAAATCCTTTTCCGTGTAGGTGTGGTGGCAGGCTAAGGAACAACAATAGTGTTCTCTGGATTTTGGCTGTTTCAGAAACACAACGGGCGACAAAGCTAAGTTCCTTAGCCTAGTATAAGGGTGACAGAATCACAATGAACAACGACGAGAAATATCGTAAAGGTAAAGACAGGTAAAAGTATATTTATTTGCACGATATATTAAATGTGATAATCTGTACCATTTTCTGAATAAAATCAGCCAATTATGATATGATGATGATCTAATGATGATTTTAATTCTGACTTTATTCAAAATTGATTATCCATTTATATTCTTATGCCAAAAACACTATAAAATTCTCTAGAATTACTTGATATATAAGTTTGAGAGAAAAATAGTGTTTTGATTGGATAATAATATTGTTGTTATAATATTTTTGGCTAAATCTATATTCTTGTTTTGACACGGCCTCGATCTAAAATCCTAATGAATTCTATTTTAAAAATTGTGAAAAGGATGTTAAATTTTTTTTGAAATTGTTGAAACTATTAAGAAATTGCTTTGAAATAAAAATAACGTTTGATGGCTTCTAAAATTGACACTTTAATATATGATTGATTGTTGACACGGTTTTCATTTCAAATCGAAGAGAATTTCATTTAAAATTTGTTGATAATAATCATGAGAAATTTCTTAATCTGGTCTTTGACATTCAACGAGTGAATTTTGAGTGAAATTTAAATTCAGATGCAGATTACACTGGTAATATGGTTGATAGAAAAATTACTAGTGGAACATGATTAATTTTTGACTCATTCATTAACTACATCGTTTTTCAAAGAAAATATCTGCATATTTTTCATTTCAAATAATTTTCAAATAGCAGAAAATTTTCTTTTAAAACCCCCTGGAGAAAATCATTTTTGACCATATTTTCATATTAGTCATTTTGAAAAATTGGTTTCATAATTATTTTTGAATTTGATTTTAAATGACTATATTGACTAATCTGACTCCCTAATGTTTATCGAAAAGAAAAATAGTAATAGAAAAAGTGATGAGTGTTGATATTTATCATATATTATAACTCGAGAAAGTATAATTAGAAAATTTCTTTAGAAATTTAAACAAGAGTTATAAAACTTTTTGTTGGTAAAAATTCCATGATCATCTCTATATCTATCATATTTCTAACAACTATCACTCATCAAAACTCTATATAGTTTGTCGATATGTGGTACTTTAAACAGGAATCGTTTGTTTTTCATTTTCACATTTTTTTTAAAAAGCAAAAATATATAAATAAATAAATACCAAAGTATTCACTCTCGTTTAAAAGTCCTCACGGTTATGCATGGGTGAATTACTTGGAATTTGTTATGTGCTTCCATGCTCATTTAAAAGTCCTCACGGTTATGCATGTATGGAACGCATATCAAAAGTTGATTTTTTTTTCTTTTAAAATAAACAAGTTGATTCTAATCCCATTTAAAAGTCCTCACGGTTATGCGTGGTTAGAAGATACTTGAATTCATTTTTTAAAATAAAATAAAATAAAATTGGAATACTACTAATCTCATTTAAAAGTCCTAACGGTTATGCATGGTTAGTAGATATTCAAATTCCTGATATAAATATACCACAAATAGACACAACTGTATGGTTTTATATGATGACATCACTTCCATCATTCTAAAAGTGGAATATGCACCTAACAAAATATTTATGATTTTTGTTTGATTTTTTATTGAAATTTAATATTTATATTCAATTGAGTTTTAATGTTGGATTGATATCGATTACTTTATCTCTATTTTCTCTAACACTATTATTCTTTTGCTGATAACAAAAGGGGGAGAGAAAAGTTAAGATTTTGTCTAATAAAATCAAGCAAAGGTCAAACAATTTTTCATTTGCATATAGGCTCATTCACACATTTTATTTGTATGCATATATGTAGGGGGAGTCATATATGTAGGGGGAGTATCATATAGAAAGGAAGCATTCAAATAGGGGGAGCAATTGAAATTATCAAATACATTTAATATATTCAAAATCTTAAATATATGTTTGTTATCATCAAAAGGGGGAGATTGTTGAATATGCGCTTATATGATTTTTGTTTGATGATAATAAACATATATACATTCGTTTAAATGTATTTGTTAATATACTATTTATTTTCACAGATTAAATAAATATTTGTTGAATAAAATAAATAACACAGATTTTAAATTCAAACGAATATTTTATTCAAACAAATATTTATTACAATTTTGAATAATACAATTTCAAGCTCTCACTATACTATACAACTTTGATTACAATTACATCACATTTCACATTTACATATTCACCTCACTACATATCACTCACACTCGTATTTTTATCTACAACTGCATTCCAGTTTGAATCCAGCATCTGAGCAATCTGCAAAAATATTCACTAACGCAGTAAAATTGAAAAGAAAATATTTTTGCAATATAAATTAAAAGATGATTTTAAAAATATGATTTGCCTCAGTTATTTGGGTTGTTCGTCATAATTTAAATTTGAATTCATCATACACGAACAACTTGTGACATACACAGTGTATCACTGTATATGCCACAAGGCCGTGCACACCGATATATACACTTGATTGAGTTACAGGGACAGGTGAGCACCGGTCAAACCCAAATAAAAATACAGGATTCAACTCAGGTGAAACATGCAATATATCACGACTTCAGCACAAGGTCAAATCCAAATAAAATTGGATTCAACACAGGTGCAGTTCGAATATACAACAGTGCAGATAAACAAATCAAGTTCAAGCAAATGCACCGAACAAGTTGCCAACATACACTCCAGACCACAACAAAGGCAATGTACAAATACAACTATGTTGAATAAATCCAGACAACTCACTGGAATGAACAAACATCCAATTCCAAGTCAAATGAACCATCATCTACAAGTTCAAGTGAAAGTGCAGACAAATGACCAAGCTGCAGCATCAATGATGAACAAGACCAACAGTGAATCATACACAAATGACCATGCCACAACTATGCAAGCATGTGCCAAGCATGATACGGGAGAATATAAGAATGCATTGAAGACCAAAATCATGTACAAGTTGCAATATGCAACAACCATCGAGCTAAATGCATGCAAGTTACAACAGTCAATTATGAACCAAATATAACAGATCAAGTGACAACATAAAACAGTGCAAACATATGCACATAAGTGACACAGTGAAGAAGGCAACATGAAGTGAACCAAGATACCAGAGAACAAGACTTGTCACTAACACAACAAAGACCAAGTGCAATTCGAACCAACATGACGAACAGAGACATATGTATATGAAGAAACAATACGAGCAACAATTCGTATATGCATCAGTAACCGAGCACAGGCCAGAAACAATATCAAAGTGCAAACACATCGAGTATGACACAGCGACAAGGCAACAGTGACTCAGATGTACATCAAGTCCAAATACAACAATATGCAGTAGCAAGGTTGCAAGTATATGAAATGTACAGACAACAAATTTTGCAGTGATACAAAACAAGTTCAACAGGCAACAAGCAAAAGTTCACAGAGAAGTTAAAATCATGAAAAGTGGCACGGCAAATTTTTGAGAAGAACCAACAGAGATCGCCATGTCAAGTTTGAACAAGTCAAAGTAAAAAATACCAAGAAATCAACATGAAATATACGAATATGACAAAGTCAAATTAAAGCCGTGCTCATCACAATTTGTAAAGCCGTGTCAATCAAAGCAATCGAGTATGATTTAGTCAAGGAAAAATCACGAGCATTCAAGTATAATCGAATGGCCAGAACAAATTATTTGACAAATTCAAATAAAACATATACGAACGCAATAATAGGAATTCAAATCCTATATAAACCAAAATCATCATCGGCATCATGGAAGTTCGAATACGAAAATCAAACAGTAACGAAGCAGAAATCACATACCAAAATCAAAGTCGAACTCCATCAACTTGAAGTAGCCAGAGAGAGACCAACGAGAATCGATCGAGCAAGGCAACACATGAACAATCACAAAATCGATCGAAGTAGGATCGGCACTTCAAAAGCCCTAATTGAATCAAAGGGACGATGCCCTAGATCTGAAAAAGGAGCGGCCATTTTTTCACGAAGAAAAAAAAAAGAGAAACAGGTTGAAGTGAACAAGGGGCCGACTTTCTTTTATTAAAAGGCTTTAGTTTATTATTTTAAATAGGGCTTTATTTTACTTAATTTGTTTTTGTTTTGTATTTTACTTTTAAACCGTTTATTTTCTAGTCGTGTGACTAGGGTGCAAACTACGGTGTGTAGTTTGGGAATTTGCAACTCGGTAGTTGAGTTGTGGTCAAGGTTTTGAGCGTAGAGTTAGATTAGTCAATAGCGGTGTATAGCGAGTTTACGTGTGTAAGCGAGGGACTATCTAATTTCTAGTAGAAACCTTGGAGGCAGCACGTAGGCAGGGTTTTGCCGAAGCTGGGTAAATTCTGTGTTGTTCTGTTTTATTCTGTTATTTATATTCTGCGATATCTGTGCTGCTATTCTGTGATCTGAATTGAAATTAATTTATAAGCTTCCGCGATTAATTTTTATAATTTACACTATCACCCTATTCACCCCCCCCCCCTCTAGGGTGAAATCGATCCTACATTTTCAAAATTTCAAAAATTGAAGATATGTTTCTAAGAGAAGTTGGTCTTTGTTTTTGGGGAAAACAAAGAATATTTTGAGTAATATATATGGGGTATCTCTTTTTAAAGAAAATGAATTTTTGTGTTGGGTTGTCCATCTAGTGCTTTAAGAATTCTGGTCGATGCATTTGGCCAATGTTATCGATAGGAATTTCCTAAACGCTATGATGAGACAGTCAGACACGGTAAATTTAGTTGTAATAAGTAAAAATTGAAAACAAATTAAATATGATTATGTTTTAATTGGTTGTATAAGAACAACCTATTGGAATTTAAATAATGACATCTTATGATGATTTGATTAAGTAAAGTAAATTTATTCTAATTAAGTATATGTCTTAATTAGAAATCATATGATGCTTTGATTAATAACATGATGTATTCGAGATAAAATAATACATTGGTTAGAGAATATTGGAATAGCAACTAAATATTTTTGTTCAAAGCTAAATTTGATGACTTTAAAATGTGTTTTGGTAATTGGTTGTTCGAAAAAAAAAATATAGATAGTACGATTTAAAACTCTATCTTAAGAGAAAATAAAGAAGTGTTAAAGTTTAGAACGTTTAGTATAAATTTGTGAGCTAGTTTTTGTTTTAAATTTAAATGGTATTAAAAATTTGTTGGTTTGAAATTGCAAAATTCTTTTAAAAACAAGTTTGAATTAATTATCAATTTTAATTAGATTTACGTTGATAATTAGATGTGAAATTAATTTTTATGACAAGTGGAAATGTGAATTTGGATTGTTTTGATAAACGAACAATTTATGTAGTATAACCATTTTATATTTGAGAATAATTTCAACTTTATATATATATATATCCCAAAAATTTATTCGACGGATAATTAATAATAATCTCATGATAATGGAATAGATTAGTTATCTCTTCCAAAATGAGTTTTCATAGTTAATAGCTTTAAAGCTAGATTTTGAAAAGTAATGAAAGTATTTCCACTTAATGAATTGTTGTTTGGTGATTACATAAAGTTAATCATAATTTTACATATCTTAGATTTTTGGGGAAAAATAAGATAATTTAATAAATGATATAGCTAAAAGCTTGTTTGAAAATGTAGTTTGAGATTAAAATGGTTTGGGAAAATTTCAAATTTTAAATTGATTTAAAATCTGAAATTTTGTTTGGAAAAGTGCTGTACTAAAACAGCGATAACTTGGGATATATACTCCAAATGAGTTCACTCATTTTGTAAATGAAAGAGCTTTCAGTAAGCTACAACGTTTTTCTTTACCACTTTAAAAGATTTTTCCTTTTACTGAGTCTAAAATGGGATTGAAAGTGGATAGACATTTCTGTCCTCTTAAGAAATTTTCTAAGATTTGAGCTGAAAGTAAAACTAGCATAACTTTCAAATCGTAAATCCAATGTTGGTAATCTTTATATCACCTGAAAGCATAGACTGAGTAGAACAACATTCATTTTATAAAGGTTTTCAGATTTTGTTGTTTGCTATGTCAAAACCTGTTTTCTTTATAGCAGGCCTGAAATGAATAATTATCTATTTCCCCGTAATAATTAATTGTAGTGCTTCTTATTATGGATATGAATTAATATCATCTATTTGAGCTAAGTATAGGTGAAAGAGGATAGTTAGACTATATTTTGAGAAAAATCAAATTCTCAATTTTCAACACTTGAAAATTTCCCAAAGCTTCTTGCTTGGATTTTAATTTAAATTCATTACTCCTTATTTGGAGTAAATAATTATTATTTTTTAGTGGTAAAAGAGAGTATTAAAACCCATTCTTTGTGTTAACTTGCATTTTTTATAATCGTACAAGTTAGATGATATTTGAAGAAACCACCTACTTCTTATTGGATTTTCTTTCCGTAATTATTGTCGATCTAATATCGGCACGATTTCCTTCATAGTGTTATATGGAAAGTCGTATCGATTATCATCTTATGGGTTGGAGTCTGGGATAAAGTTGTGACTAAATCCCAACTCTATTCGCGAAGCTTTCGAGATATCGATCTCACCCGATTTATCTTTTGTGTAGCCTCCAATTCGTGTTCTTGCTTCGAAGGTGTAATGCCTTTGAAATAAGAATATTCTGCTCGTAAAAATTCGATGGTCCGTTAATCACAATAACTACAATTGGGAAACCATTTAATTTATTGAGCTATCTTTTCCAAGTTTTCTTTTTTCTTTTGTTGATGTTGAGAAATTGAAACTCTAGCATATCTATCTTCCTTTGCTTGATGAAATGAATCGTGTTGATTACAGCTCTTCCCTACAAATTGCGAGGATGCAATTTTTATAAGGGGGAGAGTCTGTAACAACCTGAATTTTGCGATTACCTGTTAATAGCAATAATAATAAATTATAATGAGATTATAATTTAATAATCAAGAAATAAATATTTGGGGAAAGGTAATTTAAATATATTGTCTGAGTTTAATCTAAAATTTGGGTTTTTTTGGAATTTACTTGGGGAAAATTTGAGAAAAAGGGTTGTTTAATCATTTGAAAATGATTAAATACACAGTTTGGAGAATAATATATTTAGTTAGAAGTAAACTTGAAGAAAATAAATTTAAATGATGAGTTTGAGGTTAAATTTTAATTAAATGAAATGTTGGGGATAAATTGAGCTTCAAATTCAATATTTGAATTTGAATAAAAAATTTAAAATGGGAAACAATTTTTTTTATAGAAAACTTGATAACGTGTAAAATTGTGATAAAATAGAAATTTATAAAATTCCTATGGGTTATATTGCAATAAATTGCAATAAAAGTGAAAACGGTGAATTTGGAGCAAAATAGTGTTTTTCTAAACATAATTGAGTTAAAAATAAATGTTAAACATGTAAATATTGTTTGAAAATTATTTATTTGAGTGTCAATATAATTTTATTATGGTTTTACATTTATTTGTGATAAACTAAAATAGTTTGGATAATTTTAATGTTGAAATTTGTTAGTTTTGTACAAATAAAATTCAAATTTTAACAGTATTTGTAAAAATGGAAATTTATGATGTAAATATGTCAAAATGGTGTAAAAAATAATTAAAATAATTTTTAATATGATTGTGTAGTTTTTACAAAGCTCAAACATTTCAAAATTTGTTCATAAGTTGATAAAATAGTGTAATATGTAGACAAATTTGTACCAAGTGTTGTTTTTAGACTAATTAATCAAACACCTCTTCACACTTAAGCTTAATGGACCATAATTAAGTCCATAACTAAGCATTAGCTAAGAAAGGTCTGGAGAAAAATGTTTTGTACGTTCATTTGCTCAGAAACTTTCTCTTCTCCATTCCTAAAAGCTAACAGTAAAAGAAAAACTCTAATTCCTCCCCAAAATCCTAAGCTAAAACCTTGCAAACCTAATCAAAATTGATAGGAAATTGATAGCTTTCAAACCTACAGGTAATCTCTACAAGATTCATGAAATTATTTCATCCAAAATCATGTTTTTGTTGGTTATTCCCATCTTGTTGTTTGCATGTTACAGCAAACTAATTTACAGGTGATTTCTAAGCTTCTTGAGTGGAAAAATTGTTGTCTTCTTCAAATTGCTTGTTGCAAATCGCTAATTTTTGCCGCTAATTCAAGGTGAGGGTTCCCTCACACATACTAGCTTGTTTCATGTTTCTTAGAGATGAATTAGTTTGTTTAATTTGCAAATTCATTTGCTGTAACGTTGATTTTCTGAGCTGCTGCAAACATGGTTTGAGTCCATGTTTGAGGCAACGTATCTCTTTCGTTTCATATCGAAATTCGTTGATTCTTTTTGTAGTTGAAAGATAAAGTGTTATACTATATGGATGCCAATTTTCAACTTAATCCGAGCTCGTTTGGTCTTCTGTTTCATACCTGAAAGTTGAACCCGAGATGGGTTTCAGGCCTGTACATTTTCCTATTTTTCAACTGCTGCAAACACTGTCTGAGTTCAATTTTGGGACCTCATAAATTCCTCATATTTTATCCAAATTGTATGAAACTTTTTTTTTTTGAATGATAGAGGTTTCTACTATATCCATACCTAATTTCAGGTCATTTTGTCTTAGATGGATTATAGAAATTTGCTGCTAAACATTGACCTGGACCATTTTTTTCGCCCAGAATTTTACATTGAAAATACTGTCTGGGTTCATCTTTGAGACGTCATAACTTTCTCATATTTTATCCTAATTGCATGAATCTTTTTTTATTTAAAAGATGTTGTTCCCTTATACATGCTTAAAAATTTTGAGCACAATCCGATGTAATTTGATCCTCGGTTTTATGCCTGGAAGTCGAACCCAGAGTTGATTTTTAAGCCTAGGCACATCCTAGTTGAACTGTTACAAACATGGTCTGAGTGCATGTTTGTGACAGCATAACTCATTGGTTTTAAATCAGATTTGCATGATTCTTTTTTTCAAATTGAAGTAGGAGTGTTGATTTATATTCCTGTAAAGTTTCATGAAAATCTGGGTTGGTTTGCTATTTCTAAACGACTGTCAAATTTGTACACGCAGCTTGCTGTAATTCAGTATTTTAAACTTTGTTTTGGTCCGACTTTGAAATGACGCAGATTCTTCGTTTCAAATCGGATTTGAATGATTCTTTTTGAAGATTGAAGTAGGAATGTTTAACTGCACTCCTACCAAATTCCATGTCATTTGGACTCGATTTGAGGGTCCAAACCTGCCGTCGAACTTGGGTTCGCAGCCTGTTTTCACCGGGTTTTTATACTTAGAATAATTTTCTGCTTTTTATGATATTTCCCGATTTCTTTGAGATTTTTCTCTAGATTTCGTACATGGGTTTTATAAAGCATTAAAAAGTGTTTTTCAAGCAAATTGACTTTTAAAATTATTATTTAAAATTATTTTTAAGTATTAAATTAGTTACTCCATAATAGGAGAATTTCAAATGCAATTTCTAAAGCGATTTTGAAGCGTTCCTAAAACTCGTTTTCTTCAATTTAATTTCTATATAAAACACACAATTTTGCACTACGAGCGAAGAGAGAGGAGAATTAAATGATTAGATAAAACGGGTGCTATAAACACATGCCTTTATCTTTTCAGTTAATACTAATATATTCGTTTGATCGTTTTGGCCTACGGGTCTAGTTTACCAATGATATGAGGTGAACCTTTTACTGCTTTGAGTGTGAAATTTACTAGCGGTTAGTAAACCGTTTAGTGCGAACGGGTGGTATGGGACACACGTTAACACTTTTCGGCTTCCTTTCCGAGAGTTTGTGACACATTTGCCTGTTGGCGTGCCAGTACTGGACCTTCGGGTCATTTGCCATTGCGGCGTATTTGTCTTTGCACGTTTTCCATTGCGGCGTATTTGTCTTCGGACGTTTTCCATTGCGGCGTATTTGCCATTGCGGCGTATTTGTCTTTTGACGTTTGCCTTTGGGCGAGGTACCTATTATGTGAAAGTACTCGGCAAAAATAGCACGTGCTAAACCTTTTTGTGATGATTTTTACCCTTGCGTGTCGTCATTTTGGAATCGGTCCTTTGAACCATTCGGTGGCGATTACTTTGGGATTTTTGGACTCTTGGGAGTTCTTTTGAGATTTTCATTGCCTACACTAGCGTGTTGAGATTTGCCTTTTGGCGTGTATATATATATATATATATATATATATATATATATATATATATATATATATATTGAGATGGCCTATTGGCGCTATTTTTGAGATTTGCCTTTTGGCGTTGTATGAGATTTTTATCTCTTTGTCGACGTTTGCCTTATGGCTTATGTCGAGATGGCTTTTGCTTATGTTTTCCTTGGAGTTGCCGATATGGCGGGTTTGGGAATTACTCTTTTAGGAGTTAACATTTTGCTATTCCCTAAACCATTCTTATTGATTTATGATTGTCGATTATATGAGGCATGCTACATTTTAGCGACTCATGAGATTTTGTGTTTTATGCTTATTGAAGCAATAGTGTTCTATCACCTAGTGTAACCATATATGCCATACATGTTTTGTATCCTCCATATGACTATAGTCTGCTTTCTTATGGTTTCTTCTTGTTTAAGAAGAATATCACTCTGCTCTTATGCTCTATTATTCTACTATCACCTTTTACTGATTCGTTTAGCTAGACTGACCCGTGTATTTTATACTCGGGTCAGACCGAGGTGTTTCAGGTTAGGTACTTTTGGACTTAGCATATTCTGCTTCTGCATGGACTATTCTGCTAGCTCTTTTTGTTATATCTTTTTGTATAGTCCTTTTTGGTTTACTACTCTGATATGTATATTCTTTTGACTCGTGTTTGTACTGTGGTCGTCGTACCACCTATGTGATGTATCATTTTGTATACTTTGTAATGTATCTTTGTATGTGTGTATCTATGGGATTGTCTGCTGTTCTGTTATGTGTTTTACATTTGAGTTATTGTATTTTGTTCTGATAGATCCTATAGCCACCTATGGCTTTGTATTAAGTATTTATTGGATATGTCAATCCACTTGAATTAAGAGAAAAAAAATGGCATTGTCGACGTATTCAATAGATATTTAAGACAAGGCTATAGATGGTCGCTCCTATCCAGCCCTATTCTCTGCATTAGCAGACAGTATTACCCAGTAATGCTCTTTGTTAATGTGGGTCTCGGTGTGGGGCGTTACAACTGGACTGGTACGAGCTTCTTATTTCTGAGATTAATGAAGCGGATCTCACCTGGGAGCAACTCCGGGAACGCTTCGAGTTGAAATTTTTACCAGAAGCAGAGAAAGTAACATTGGCTCGATGATTTATAGACCTTGTTCAAGGTGAGTCCTCCGTGACTGATTACGTCGCCTCCTTCGAGTCGCTTTCCAAATATGGGGTTGAATACATCAACACCCCTTTAAAGAAGAACCAGAGGTTCGTCTATGGCTTAAACAGAAATCTCAAGAAGCCATTACTTCTAAAGTTAGAAGTTTCTTTCGACCAACTCATTGATATCGCTCTTCGTCTTGAAGAGGCGGATCGGGAGAATGATGTTGAAGTGGTGGGTTCCAAACCAAACTTCAACAACAAAAAGAAAAGGCCTAGTAAATTCAAAGGTCCTTATACCAATAAGAAAGGGAAACAAGCAACCCCCGTGGCAAAGACTTCTTCCTTTGGTCGTGGGGAATGCTATAATTGTGGTTCGAAGGACCATTACGCGAACAAGTGTCCAGAGTCTCTCTCTTGTCGCTACTGCAAAGGTCCCAGTCATGTTATATCTTCATCTCCCAAGCTTCAGGGCAAGAAGGAGGGAAAGTTGAATGTTGCTCAAGCCCCTGGCAACACATCTCGAAATCAAGGTATTTCTCATTCTATCCTTGATGGAATTATTTTATTTCGTGATCATCCTATTCGAGTTCTTTTCGATACGGGTGTGTCCCATTCTTTTATATCAAAAGTACTTGTTGATACTTTTTCTTTGGATGTTTTGTGTTGACTTCTTTGAGAATTGTGAATCCGGTTGGTGGATCCGCGACAATCAGTTTATTGTGTAAAGATGTCGAGATTATTTTGTGTGATTTTTCTTTCCGAGCCGATTTGCATGTCATGCGTTATTTAGGCTTTGGAATGATTTTGGGAATGGATTGGCTTAACCGTTATGAAGCTCATATCCTATGTCCTGAGCGGACTATTCATCTTCGACATCCTCAATCTGTTAAGCAGATTTCTATTAATCTTAAAGATTCAGATTCCAGCTTGGTTGCATCTTTATATTCTTTAAATCCTCATGGTGACGACGATGATGATGAGGGTGATATTATTTCTCTTATTCACGTTGTTCGTGAATTTTCCGACATATTCGAGCCCGTTTTAGGATTACCACCTAAGCGAGCAATTGAGTTCAGAATTAATCTTATTCCTGGAGCTCAACCTATCACTCGTCCTCCTTATCGTTTGTCCAATAAAGAAAATGAGGAGATGCGCATACAATTATCCGATTTGGAAATGAAGCAATTTATTCACTCTAGTTCCTCGCCTTGGGGAGCTTCAGCTATTTTTGTGAAGAAATCCGATGGTACACTTAGGCTTTGCGTTGACTACCGCAAGCTTAATGATCTTACTATCAAAAATAAATATCCGTTACCTCGGATTGATGATCTATTCGATCAACTTAGTGGTGCTAGAGTCTTTTCACAATTACACTTAGCTACTGGATTTCATCAGCTTCGTATTGTAGAGGATAGCATTCCTTTGACATCGTTCCGAACTCGTTATGTATCTTATGAATGGCTTGTTATGCCATTTGGTTTAACGAATGCTCCGGCTTATTTCGTTGACCTTATGAATAGAGTTTTCAAAGACTTCCTTGATCGATTTGTTCTCATCTTTATTGATGATATTCTTGTGTACTCAAAAACCGAGGAGGAACATGAGAAGCATCTTCGGATTGTGTTGGAAACTCTTAGGAGTAATCAATTGAAAGCAAAATTTTCTAAATGTCATTTTTGGCAATCTCGTGTGAAGTTTCTCGGTCATATTATTTCCGAATCCGGAATTTCCGTGGATCCTTCAAAGATTGAAGCGATTCAAAGTTGGAAGAAACCTGAGAGTGTGACTGAAATCCACAGCTTTCTCGAATTGGCGGGATATTACCGTCGTTTTATTAAAGACTTTTCTAAGATTGTCGTGCCTCTCACTAGCTTAACGAAGAAAGGTATTAAATACATTTGGTCGGACAAATGTGAAACTTCTTTTCAGAAACTAAAAGAACTCCTTCCAGATGCTCCTATTCTTGTTATTCCCGAGGGGAATCAAGATTTCGTTGTTTATACCGATGCTAGTCGCGTTGGTTTGAGTGTCGTTCTTATGCAAAGAGAACGTGTTATTGCTTATGCTTCTAGGCAATTGAAGCCTGCTGAGACTAGATATGCCACTCATGATTTAGAGCTCGCGGCTATTGTTTTCGCCCTTCGTATTTGGCGTCATTATCTTTTAGGAGAGAAATTTGTTCTTTATACCGATCATAAGTCCTTGAAGTATTTATTCTCTCAAAAGGAACTTAATTTGCATCAACAGCCTTGGCTCGAATTTCTTGCACCACATGATCTTGATATTCTTTATACTCCCGGTAAGGGTAATCGTGTCGCTGATGCTCTTAGCCGTAAACAACAAGCTGTTGTTTCTATGATGATATCCAAATGGAACGATCTCGAGATTTTATCCACTTGTGAAATTCGAGACCGTATTTCCGATTTATGTTCATCTCTTGTTTTATGTAGCCTTGAGGCTCATCCTTCTCTTCTAAACTGCATTCTTGAAGCTCAAAGGCTAGATCCTGAATTGGCTCTTCTTGGCCAAAATATTAAGGATAAAATTGATATTGAAAGTTTGAAAGACTTTGATATCGATTCTCGTGGCGGCATTCGAAAATTTGGTAGACTTATCGTACCAAATATTGGTGATCTTCGTAAAGATATTTTAGAAGACTCCCATCGTTCTAAATTTACCATTCATCCCGGTAGTAGCAAAATGTACGCGGATATGAAGCGACTTTATTATTGGGAGGGAATGAAACTTGACATCGCTAACTTCGTTAAGCGTTGCATAACTTGCCAACTCGTTAAGGCCGAGCATCAAAGGCCCGGTGGGTTATTGCAACCTTTAGAAATTCCAATTTGGAAGTGGGACCATATTTCCATGGATTTAATACATGGCCTTCCCCGTTCTCGTTCGGGTCATGATAGCTTATGGGTGATTGTTGATAGACTTACTAAATCTGCCCATTTTATTCCCGTTCGGTCTAACCGAACCGTACCTCTTTTGGCCAAACTTTTTATTAAAGAAATTGTTAAATTGCATGGAGTTCCTACTTATATTGTTAGCGACCGTGATCCATTGTTTACTAGTGGATTTTGGAAGAGTCTTCAAAAAGCTTTGGGAACGAAGCTTAATTTTAGCACCGCTTATCATCCTCAGTCCGATGGACAAACCGAGCGCGTGAATCAAACTCTTGAAGATCTTCTTCGTGCATATGTTCTTGATTTTGGTGGAAGTTAGGAAGATCATATTTCTCTTGTTGAATTTTTCTATAATAATAGCTTCCAATCTAGTATTGGTATGGCACCTTTCGAGGCACTCTATGGAAGGCCATGCCGATCTCCTTCTTGTTGGCTTGAGGCCGGTGAGAAGATGGTTTTAGGTCCAGATTTTATTCGTGATTCCATAGAAAAGATTGACCTTATTCGTCATAGGATTAAAGAAGCCCAGAGTAGACAAAAATCCTATGCCGATAATCAGGGAAGGAAGTTAGAATTTTCCGTGGGAGATCTTGTGTTCATTCGTGTGTCACCTATGAAAGGTGTGGTACGTTTCAGTCGATCAGGAAAGTTAGCACGTCGATATATTGGCCCATTTCCTATCACTGAACGTATTGGTTCCATGGCTTATCGCCTTTTATTACCGGCTCAATTTTCAGCTATCCATGACGTGTTTCACGTTTCTCAACTTCAGAAGTGTCTTCGAGATTCCGATTCTATTCTTGAGCCCAGTGTTGTGGAAGAGATTGAAGTTTCACCGAATTTAACTTTTGAGCAGCATCATGTGCGTATCATTGCTTCGGAAGTCAAACGTCTTCGAAATAAAGATGTTTCGCTTGTTAAAGTTCAATGGTCTTCAAATCCTAAGGATTGTTCTTGGGAATCTAGAGAGTTCATCGAGCGAACACATCCGGACTTACTTTCCCGTGCTCTTTAAGGTGAACTTCTTATTTCAAACTTCTTTTGTGTTGAATATGCTTTTATGGTTGTTACTATATATCTTCTTCTTAAATATTGCGAGGACGCAATTTCTTTAAGGAGGGGAGTCTGTAACAACCCGCATATTTGTCGATTTTATATTTAAATATTTTATTAAAATATTTTATCGATACTCGGAATTTTGTCCGAAAAGCTACTTTTTGCATACGGTCGAATTAGGACTCGGGACCACTCTCATTGAGTTTAAAATGTCGTTTGCGACCTTTTTAAGTATAAGCTTCGATATGTTTGGAGAAGGTTGATTTTTGCTACTTTTTCACTTAGGGTTTTGGTTTGGGCTGAGCCCACTTATGTATTCAGTCCCAACCCCTCTCCTCCTCATTTACTTCATTTCCAATTCCTAATACTCAAGCTAAATCATCAATGGTGGGAGAGATTGGAAATTAAAACTCCAAAACCCTAGTTTTCTCTTGCAAATCAACCCTAGCTCCAAACTAATAGAAGAACCCATTGGTAAGCTTCTCTTCTTCTTCTCCAACTCATTCTCTAATCAAAATTCAGAAATTTCCTAAACCTAACTTAGGGAATGTTCTTCTTTTAAAGCTTAGAATCAAGCTTCTTGAGTTGGATTTGAAGAGTGGTTGATTCTCCATTGATTTCAAGCATCTTCTTCAATCGTTTGGGTTCAAAGGTGAGATTTTTAATCTCACATCTAGGTCTATGATTATCTTCAATTGTTAGGTATGGACTCCTAACACATATTCATGTGCAATTGGTTTTGGTTTGGATTGATTTGGTGTATATTCCAATTTTTAGTGTTTCGAGTTCAAATCTTCAAAAATCCTAGCTTTGTCGTTTGAACTTGTTTTTGGTGATGCGTCGAAGAGCTTATAGGACCGGGTAGTCGATTGGCATAAACCCCTAGTGACCGTGCTCGCCCGATTGCATTTTGAAGAAGATAGCATCTTCATTTCATAGGCTGGAAAACAGCCTTGGTGCCAGTCAGTCGACTGGACCCTTGAGTCAGTCGACTGGCTGAAGCACATAGGCATTCCGAAGGCAATAACTAGAGGCTCGGGTCCTCTGTTTCCCTGCATTCAGTCGACTAAATTTTTAGGTCAATCGACTGACTGCAGGAAATTATTTTTCCCTGCTTCTGGTTCAGTCGACTGGACCTTTGAGTCAGTGGACTGACCTGCACCAATTTGCCTAATTATGCCTATTTGTGCATATTTTTGCTTGGTTTCCAAATTCCATCGACTCGTGTTATTTCCCACTTGTTGTTGCTATGACGTTAATGACTTCTATTTTTGGAATTTTTGGGAATATCCATTTTGATGGATTCGGATCGATTTCTTTGGATCTTTATTCGCGTCTTTGAATGTGAATTTTGGTGGTTGATTGTTCTACAATCATTTTTGTGTTTTGTCACTTTAAAAATATAAATGTTTCAATACTAGTAGTAAATATCAAAACTCTTTCCTCAAAACGATTTCAACTCCATTTTCAATACCAAATTCGTTTATAAAACCGTTTTCCAATCTATTAGTATATACAAACCTTTACCTCACTCGTATGAGAAATCTAATTAAACGGTTTAGTAAAACAGGTGGTATGAAACGCTTGCGTTTACTTCGTCGGTTGATTCTTGGACTTGTTCGATTGAATCTCTTGTGACAATTTCCTAGTGGAGATCTACAATTTGTTCGTAAATATTTAAGTTAAGCTAGTGGTTATGGGACATGAAGCTAAGCTCATATATTTACTAGCTTACTGTAATTGACACTTCTTGATGATCATGACGATCATTTTTATGATTTAGACTAGCAATTTGCGATGTCTCTTTGTCTACGAGGGAGACTAAACCCCGTTTTGTGGAGTTTCGACTCAAATTGGTGGGGTAGCAACCCATGGTCTTCGGGCCGTTTGTGGAGCTTCGGCTCAATTTGTGATGGTTAGCAACCATGGAATTAGCATTTCGTTTGTGATACATGTGTTGGTGAGCCTTGTGCTCCCGTTTGTGATAGGCCTCCCCCCTTTTGTGATTTCTGGATTTCTTGAGATGATTTCTAGAATTTGTGCTTCACCAATTTTCGTGATTTCCATTGATAAGCTTTATCGATATTTGTGCATTGGTGAATTCGTGCGTCATTGACTTTTGTGAATTTTGGAATTCATGTGTCATTGACTTTTGTGATTGACATTGATATAATCGTCAATAATTGTGGTTTGATGAACGAAATAAGGAGTATGACATTTCTTTGATTCTTGTGTAGATTTTGTGACATTGATTAATCCCTTGATGATTTTCAACTACTTATATATATCACAGCTTGGCATTGTGATTATTATGTGTTTAGTCATATCTCTTATTTTATATCGTTTCATCTGATATTTATAGTTAGACTGATCCGTTTATTATTTTCTTATTAAATAATACTCGGGTTAGACCGAGATGTTACAGGTGCTTCTGCTTGACTTCTCCCCAGGGATTCATTACTCTGACTTTTGGCAAACTACTTAGATTAGTAGTTTATTTTGTTATATACACTTGAGATATAGACTCGTAGTTGTATTCGTTTGTATAGCACGTGTTGCTATTCTTTTGTATTATTGTGGATCTTTTTGACCACTACTCTGATATACACTTCCATGTGTTAATTATATATTCATATCTTCTTTCGCCTTTGTGATATGAATTATCTGTGACTGATTTATGTTATGCATATTTCTATATTTTCTTTCCGAAGGATTTATATAGCCACTGTGTAGTAGCTTTGAGTGAGTATCGGTATGTCGGATTTCCTCTTGAAATAAAATTCATGTTTTACTATCTGACATATCGGTGCTCGCACAAAGCAATTACATGGATGGTCGCTCCTCAACAGCCTTATTCTCCGTGCTAGTTGACAACATTCACCGTAATGTTCTTGGCTAGCGTGGGTATTGAGGTGGGGCGTCACAGATATGGATTGAGTGGAGCATGGCACGTGTGTAGGTGGACTTGCAGGCGCTCCGGCGTTAGGGTTCACCGTTGGCGACACTTTTGAGTTCGATCGTTTTCTGGATTGGGAGAGTGTCGACCATATTTTGATGCAGTGGCGATTCTTTCTATTGAGGGTGTCGAGACGGTTGTCGTGGCCAGAGAGGACTTGTGGAGAGTGTCGGCGTTGATCGCCGTCGACCGGCTCCGACGTGTACGAGTTATTGATTGTGCAGCAGTTTTGGTTTGGGAAGAAGAAGACTTTGGCCTTTTGTTTCGCTGTTTTGCTCGAGCGTAGCCTCGTGTTGGACTCGCGTGTATCTCCAAGCTTGGAGAGAGGATGTCACGTGAGTTTTGGGTTTGTAGTTGGTTACAGGATTTTGTTCCTGTTCAAATTATTTTTAACTGCAAATTTAAATTGCTGAAGTTAAAAACAAACTAAACTTTAAATTAAAGTTTTTAAATAGTTACAAATGTTAGAAATGTTTAATTTAAAACTTTGTGTTTTAATGAGTTAAGTTGAATTTGTTTAAAAATTGTTGTTTGTAATTAGTTTAGCATTGATCGGATTTCTATAATTTATAAAATGAAGTTTCAAATTTAAAAGAAAATGAATGTTAAACAAAGTGTTTAAATTTAGTTGAATAAAGAATGAATGTTTGAATTTAAAAGAATTTTAGTTTTAAAGTTTGGATTTTTTTTAAATTTAACCTTTTGTTTAAAAAAAATATAGTTTGTTTCATTTTTGCTTGGGTAAATGATATAATAATATTTTCAAATAAATTTGTATTTGAAGTAATTTAAAGGTGATTAAGGTAGGGTAATTAATAATGTTAAATTAAATGATGATGTTTCAGTATAAATCAATTAAAAGTTTTGAATTTAAAATTTTAATTTTTAAATTGATTGATAAAAGTTAATGAAGGAGTGATTTATTTTAATCAAGTTTTTGCTTAAAAAGGTAATTAAAGTAAATTACTTAATTAACTTAAATTTGTTAATATAAGTGATTAAATTAAGGTAAATTTGTTTGTGTAATTAATTAAGTGAAATTAATTACTTAATTAGAAATTAATTTAATCAAGGTTAATTAATTTTTAAATAATTAGTTAATAAGTATTTAAGAAGTTAATTACTTAATGATTTAGAAGAATTATTTAAACATAATTTCTTAATGATGTAATTAAAGTAATTAATTACTCAGTGTAATTAATTAAGTAATTAGGGTTAATTTTTAGTTAATTAATTAAGTTTAATTAATTAAAAAGAATTACTTAATGATGGGATTAAGTATAATTACTTAGTGTAATTAGAAATGTGTAATTACTTAGTGAAGTAATTAATGAATGATTACTAAGTGTAATTAATTAAGGATAATTACTTAAGAATAGTAATTAAGGATAATTACTCAGTGTAATTATAAGTAATTAATTAAAGGTGATTAATTAAAAGTAATTAATTAAATGTGATTAATTAAAAGTAATTAATCAAGTAAGTTTAATTAAAAATAATTAATCAAGTATGATTAATTAAAAAGTGATTAATCAGGTGTGATTAATTATAAGGGATAATTAAGAGATAATTATCAGGGTAATTAAAGAATAATTAATCAAGGTTGATTAACTTAAAAAGGGTAATTAAGAGGTAATTACTTGGAATGATTAAGAAGTAATTAACCAAGATGATTAATTAATATTGTAATTAAGGAATAATTACTTAAAGTAATTAAGCAATGATTAATCAAGGGAGATTAATTAAAGTGGATAATTAAGTGATGTTTAATTAATTAATTTGTAATTAATTAATGGTAAGTAAGTTGGATTAATGATAATCCAAGTGATTAAGCAAGGAATTAATTTAATTAAGGATTAATTAAATTAATTAAGTTTGGATTAAACTTGTTTATGGTTGATTAATGATTGGATGAAAAATATCATTTGGATGATATTATATGTTATTAGCTGATATGTTGTGATATGAATGTGATATATCTGAGATGTGATATATATGCTGCTTTGTGATATGTATGGATGCTTTTGATAATAATGGATTATCTATCTGTGTAATGTGAATCATCCATTTATGTTTAAGTGATATTCTGAATATCTACTGTTTAAACCCTTAAGTATAACTTGGACATTAAAATGGCGTTCGGTTTCGGTGAGATCGGGATCGGGTTTTCAAATTTGGAGTTCCGAAAACCACATCAATCCAAGTTAAACGTTAGGTCGTGAATCCAAGTGGAGCAAGTGAAGACTCGAGGTGTAAGAACTATACGTCATGTAACGACCCAGAATTTTAATTAATTAAAATTTGAATATTTAATTAATTTTAAATATTAATAAGTGAAATTTATAAGTCGGATAAATTTTATTTTGAATAATTGGATTTAATTGAATAATTAAATCGATAATTTAATATGTGAAAATACAGAAATAATTGAAAAATCGAGTTAAATATGATTGAAAATGATTTGTAAAATTTTACTATATCATGTTGAAGTTAAAATGATATTTTAGAACTTTTAAAATTGAATTAAGAGTTAATTTGTGAAAATTGAATATTTTAATATTTAAACGACTAGTGAAATTAGCCATTTTTCGAACAGTCTCAGAATTGGACGAAACTAGCTCCATTGGATCCGTAATAGTTTGTTATTATTAGATTTCAGTTTTCGTAGCAATCGGAGTTATCGTTTGATCGTGGCAGCTCGAAACACATCGAAATTGTTTTAATGTTAATTTGGCGAGTTAAAATAGTCATTTTTCAAAAGTCTCGGATTTTGACGAAACCAGTTTCATCGGATCCGTAATATGATATTATTGTATGGTTTCAAATTTCAAGTCAATCGAATTTATCGTTTGTCCGGTGCAAGCTAAAACGCCTAGAAAATCGTTAAATCGGTTTAATTTTAAATTGAACGTTTATTGCCATAACTCGCACAGATGACCGAATTAGCTTTCGAAACCTGTTCCATTGTGTCCGGAACGTGGGATAAACCCTAGAAACGCTGGTCACCGCGCGCAAATCGGAGTTTTGAAAAGTCAATGAATAGTGTCGTTTAAACTTCTATAAATAGGGCCTTTATTCACAAGAAAAAAAAATTAACCTAACCCTAATTCTTCAGGAGCCGCCACCCCTCCAATCTATGGCCGAAATTCTCGTTTCTTTTCCCCTCATTTTCTTCAAATCCGTTCATCAATTCAAGGAACTTTCTAAATGAAACTTGTAGAGCGTCTCGAGCTCTACGTATTCAACGGTTAAGATCGTGAATGGAGCAGTTGGGTGGTCGAAATCGTGGCTCAAAGACCTGCAGTTGCGCACGCAAATCAAGGAGAAAGAAGGGGCCGAGCTCACCCATGTTATAGCCGAGGGTTTCTCGTGTTATGCTCTTCAAGATGGAAGTCCCTGATCGAATTTTAATTGAGCGTTGGTGACGCGAAAATAAACCCTAATTTATGAAATGGGTTCGGCTGTTATCAGGAAGAGATACGCGAACGTGAAAGAGGGAGAAGGGGGGGGGAGAGCGCACGGATCTGATGGATGATAGTGGATCTACGGCTATGATTCTATTTAGGTTTAGAAATAAAAATTGTTGTAAATTAATTATGTTTTATAATTCGTGAAACTTGTAAAATTCATATATTTTCATACTAGGTCGAAAACGCGCGAAACCAGTTGCGTTGGAATCGTATGGACGAGCACTACGCTATGGAATTGGATTGGAGTCGTTTGGGGTTAGTGAGAATTTTGGGTAAAATTAAACGTCCGTTTAATTTTATTCGAAATAAATCGCTAAAACGAAATTGAAATCAAGGTGAGAACTTCTCACTCAATCGAATCGGTTTCGATTTTATTTTAAATAGTTTTATTTAAAATACTTGAATGCATGTTTGAATGATGATTGTTATCTATTGATTGTTAAAATAGACATTATGCGCCGTTAGTAAGCGGACGTTATTTATTAAAAACATATACCGCGAATATTTCATAAACAGTGAAATTGGTATTATTTATGTACTTGGATTTGATTTCCCGCAGTATATAGCGGATGAGACCCTATTGCGCCATCCATTAAGCGGATAATATTTTAAATCTCATATACCGCGATAATTTCGTACTGGAACGGAATTGGTATTGTGCTAACATCTTTGGATGCAGGAAAACAGGTTGGAGGGATCCAACTGGATTCCTCAACAGTATTTATTTGATTTCAGATATTTTGATATTTGATTGACTATCATATCGATATATGATGTCGTTGTAGTCGTGATTGACTATTTGGTATGTAGCATCATTGGGCCAAACTTTGGAATTTTAAAAGAATTTTTAAAGCGATTTTTGAAAGTACACGTTTATAAAATATTTTTGAATTGATCCATTATAAATAAATAACGTATAAATTTTAATGTTATAGAAATTATAATTTTTGAGAAATATAGTTAAAAGTTGATTTTTGAAAATATGGGGTTAATGATTTTATAAATAGTTAAAATTGGGATTTTTTGAATTTATTATAAAAAGTTTAAATATAGGATTTATGAAATTTGATTATTTTATAAATCGAAATGGTGAAATTATAAAGGAGATTAAAGATGTTTTAAAATAATAGTATAAATCGATTTATAAAACGAGTTTTATAAGTGTTAGAATGAATTATGAATGAATTTCATAAATGAATGAAATTTATAGGATTATAAACGGTGAAGTTATAATTGGAATTTTATAAGCAGTAGGTTTATAAAATTTATAAAGTTATTAAAGGAATAGATTTGGGTAAATAAATGAATCTTATAAGTTATAAGATTTAAAATTTGGGAAGTTTAAAAGAACAATTTTGTAAAATAATCGTTTTATAAGCGTTTAACTTATAATACGAACCTTTAGTATATCATTGAGATACGAAATTGAATAGATTAATAAAGGAGATTTATAAAGGGAAGTTATTATAAAATAAATAGAAATGGAATTAATAAACGTTGTTTTATAAATTCGCAAACGACTTATTTTGATAAGTAAATTGTTATAACTTATTTATGGAGTTATTTCACATTTTAGATGGTGAATAATCCTTTAAAATAAAATTTATAGAAATGATGAAATTGGTTAACGTAGTATATTCACGTTTTTGAATAGTGAATAATATGTTAAAGAAAATGTTTTGGATGTGATGTTTTAAATAGAATTTAAACGATCTAACGATGTTTTCAAAATGTGTTAAGATTCGAAACCATAGATTTCAACTTTCATTGTTGAAATAGACGTTTTCGAGAAATAGAAGGAAATGGTGGACTATAACACTGTTGTTATAGTAAATGATTTCCGAAAGGAAATGTTTTGTTTAGTATTGGGATTTATATATCTATTTTAATTTCGAATCGCTATACTAGTGATTTTGGATTGTCGTAACGATGTTTTACGCAACATTCATTTTGACCCAAATAAATATGTTTAAGAGAATGATTTCCTTAAAGAATGACATATATACCTAATTTTGATTTAAGTATATTGAATATTTTTCAAGGTTGAAAATAAATAGATTTGTGAATTACTTATTAATAAATAAGTATGGAAATGTTTTTTTTTTCAATGTGAAATGAAACGTTTTTGAGAATTTATCTTTTGAAGATAAATTGAAAATGAATAAATTGAAATCGTATATTCATAGATATTTTGGGAATATAAATTCATTATGGAATTTATAAATGAAAAGGGGAATTTGTTTAAAAATAAATGTTGATTTATTTTTGAAGTGTGAAAACTATATATCTTTTAAAGATATTTTTGGAAAATAAATAATTTGGAAAATTATTTGGAATCTGGTGATGTTGTGCATATCCATTGATAGTTCAATAACCGAATATCAATATTTACCTTTGAATAGGTATTTGTTGTGATTTTCTTGAATTTGAATGCCACACTTATTTTTAAATTATTGCGCTCGTTATTCGGATTACCCATTCCGAATAGTGATACGACGTAACGGATAGCATTGATGACCGGTGTTGAAGACCGGATATTTTTGAAAGCGAAAGGACAACTCGTCGAATGTCATTGCATCGACTGGTCCCCGGTATAGAGACTCCATATGTGATGGGAAGTCCGGTCGTGATTAGTGAATATCCGGATTGCAAGGACTTCTTTGTAAGTGGCTTCGGTTCTGTTCGAGCCCGGAACAGACTTGTATGGATTGTATGTCTGACATTACAATTGAGATATAAAGCTGATTTCTTTCAGATATATTTCTGTTGGTGGCGGAGAATTTATTCTCTTAGCTTAACACCCTTCTCTGAGACGTACGAGCTCAGAGGTTATGTAGTTGAAGGTTATCAGCGATATATTACCAATTTGGTAATGTGACATGCTGAGTGTTGCTGTGAAATGATCATTGTGTTGATCATTTGTGATAGGATCATTTGTTTGATCGTTTATCTTTGTGATCATTTCTATGATCATTTGTTGACCCAAAGCACAGTTTTTGTATAAAGCGTGGCTTTGTGGACGAGACTTCGTCGAGCCTCACACCCCGGAATGGTCAAAACAGGAAAGATGCGGCAAGGTTATGAGGGGTAGCTCCCTTTAGGGTATGTGCATTTCCTTCTGGAAAAGGGTGGTGTCATGGTATGGAGCCCAGGTACTTACTCATGTTGAAACACTTTATTTATGATTGTGTGATGTTGGTGACGAGCGCTCGGTTAAAGGCCCCAAAGGACCGGGGGATGGCATACTCGTGTCAGTAGTTACCCAGTTAGGGGTAACCCGGCCTTGTGTTGGCAGAGATCCGGTTAGGTTCTCGGGGACGTCCTTCCAGAGGCGTTCTCATGTGGCAATGGGAAGTTCCTTGGCCTGACCATTTGTTGGAAATCCAATTCCCAATACGAAACCCTGTACGGTGTTAGTTGTAGAACCTGCCATTTACTTATGGTGGCCACCACTGTTTAGATGGTAGCTATAGTAGGCATACGATAATGGTCGTATGTTGGCTAAGATTTATATCTTTACTTTTGAAATATTTTCCTACACTATGCACTAGTAATAATATCAAATGTTCTTTTAAATACGTATCAAGCATATTTGACTATCATAAGGAGAAATCTCCTTCGATTCTGCGTTTGCATGTGTGTGTGTGCGGGAGGCCTTATGGTAGTCTCATTTTTAAAAGCATTGCGAATTGACTTTGAAACTATTACTCTATTTTTGACTTTAAATATAAATAAACTGTTTTGAGTTCTCACACCAGTCACATGACTGACTCGGAGTTTATTGTTTTCCTTCCTAAACTCTGGGTGCCCACCAATTTCCACACGGGCAGTCAAGAGACCGGTTTATCAGGATATTCTGGAATTCTGGAGTTGCTGGAGGCAAGATGGATAGCATGGCGTATTATTAGTATATAGTATTTCTTTTTCCGCTGCATTGTTTGTTGTTGTTTGATGTTGTACACTCTGATGTAATGAAATGAAATGTGATGTAATGTAATAACTGATATAGTTCTTTGTTTAAAGATTATTCATTTATTTATTATATGTTGTTCCGCTGCGATTGTGAGATTCTGATATTGTTCTGTTGTTTCCTTTTTGTTCTGTCCCATTCTATTTTCTTATCTTCTATTTTCTTTTCTCTCTATTTTCTATCTCTTATCTCTTCTTCTACCTCTTTCTTTTTCTTAAACATTGATAATTCGTATTTCTGTTCATCTTGAGTTAATCTATGGAGATTAGTGTATATTCAAGGAGTATGGATTTGCGGGTCGTCACAGGTGGTATCAGAGCATATGGTTAAGCGACAACCATGGCTCTGTTGGGTATTACTCATTAGAGATAGAGTCAGAAGTACTCTAGAATGAGTTTGAGTGTAATAATAGCTATGAGAGCGTATTTGTTAGTGAATATAAAATTATTTTATATTGTGATGATTGGTTTATTGAGTGGCATATGAACCTTCGTCAGCACGGTATGCACAACTATGCCGAAGGGGTTTATAAACACTTGAATAGAACAATTCGACACGATATTGTTTAAATTGGGTAAACGAAATAATTTTACCTTGATTATATTTTATATATAAAGGAATAATTTTTCAGAATTATTAAAGTGTATGTAAGTTGATTGTTTAGTTGTTTGAATAATCTAAATTAAAGAATAATTATATAAGCAAAAGAATTATAAGAATTGAATTATAATTAAAGTGATTTACAATTGTGAAATAAACTTATATATATAAGAAGTGAAACTATATGAATATATTTATCAATATGAATTGTAAATAAAAATGAATTTAAAGTTAAATGGAAATTTACTTTAGAATTTAGAATCCGAATTGATTTATAAGTGGGAATTTAAGTTAAGTAAAGCCAAATAATGTTTGAAATGAAATATAACTTAAGAGATATTGAATGAAGTTGATATTGGCATCAAAGTAAATTAATAAAGTTAAGTGATAAATATGAACTTAAGTTATGTAAATGAAATTCAACTTTTGTAATTGAATTGAATTAATGGATTGAATATAAATCAATTGAATGTAAATTAAGTTGATATGGAATAATGAATGTAAGTGTTAATTCATTAAAATCTTATGTTATGAGAAGTTGAATAATTGAATGAAAATCAATTTAATTAAACCAATTGAAAGTAAAGGTGTTAAACCAAATTGAATGAATATAAGCAAAGGAATTTGGTTGTAATTAATATACATTGGTTGTTATATGGTTGTTAGTTGATTGTGTATAATTCATTAAATATTAATGAAATTGAATTAATGAAATTGGAAGCTAAAGTAATTGGAATTCAATTGGAAGTTAAGTGAATCTTAAATGGAATTGAATTTGATTTGGAAGTGAACCAACTTGAATATGAATTAATGAATATAAACTAATTGAAAATGAATGTTAGTAAGAACATCCACTGTTAATGAATCAAATGTGATTAAATTGAAAACCTATTTCATTGAATATTAATGAGAATATGAATGAATATTTATTGGTTATGAATTTGTTGGATGATAGTTGGTTGATGGTTGAATATATTGCTTTTACTACATTTGCTATGTTGACATATATAGTTATTATGTTGCTATATGTTGTATATCGATACTATTGTCTATATACATGTTTCTCATCTATTTGTTGAGTGTTTAGTAGGTGCGGATCGCGTTTGCTTCGCGTTTGGAGCTCGCTTTCGCGCTATATTAGCCGTATATGCTTGCTAATAAAATATAAGGTACATATCTCGGATTAAATATCATACTTTTACACTTTTTCCTTGCGGGATGCCTCATTACTTGATGAGATGTATATTTGTGATATATATACTGTCATTTTTTTTTCGGATCGAGCCGCGCAAAGGAGACTCTGGCGAATTTTTCCGAAAATTTAAGGCGTTAGAATATTTTTGGAAAAAAATGGAAAATTTTGAAAACTATAACTTTGATTTTGGAATTGAAAGTTAAACAATAGTAGTTGTTTTTGAAAAGATAACTAAGTATGATTTGAAAACTTAGTAAAGATATTATAAGAAGTTTAACTATGGATTTTGGGAAAGATAATAGATTCTGTAACTTTTCTAACTTGATAATTTCGAGGACGAAATTCTTTTAAGGGGGGAAGTATGTAACGACTCAAAATTTTAATTAATTAAAATTTGAATATTTAATTAATTTTAAATATTAATAAGTGAAATTTATAAGTCGAATAAATTTTATTTAGAATAATTGGATTTAATTGAATAATTAAATCGACAATTTAATATGTGAAAATACAGAAATAATTGAAAAATCGAGTTAAATATGATTGAAAATGATTTGTAAAATTTTATTATATCATGTTGAAGTTAAAATGATACTTTAGAACTTTTAAAATTGAATTAAGAGTTAATTTGTGAAAATTGAATATTTTAATATTTAAACGACTAGTGAAATTAGCCATTTTTCGAACTGTCTCAGAATTGGACAAAACTAGCTCCATTGGATCCGTAATAGTTTGTTATTATCGGATTTCAATTTTCGTAGCAATCGGAGTTATCGTTTGATCGTGGCAGCTCGAAACGCATCGAAATTATTTTAATATTAATTTGGCAATTTAAAATAGTCATTTTTCAAAAGTCTCGGATTTCAAAGAAACTAGTTTCATCGGATCCATAATGTGATATTATTGTATGGTTTCAAATTTCAAGTCAATCGGATTTATCGTTTGTCCGGTGCAAGCTAAAACACCTAGAAAATCGTTATATCGGTTTAATTTTAAATTAAACGTTTATAGCCATAACTCGCACAGATGACCGAAATAGCTTCCGAAACCTGTTCCATTATTTCCAGAACGCGGGATAAACCGTAGAAACGCTGGTCACCGCGCGCAAATCGAAGTTTTGCAAAGTCGAATGAATAGTGTCGTTCAAACTTCTATAAATAGGGCCTTTATTCACAAGAAAAAAAAAATTAACCTAACCCTAATTCTTCAGTGTAGGATCGATTTCACCCTAGAGGGGGGGTGAATAGGGTGATAGTGTAAACTATAAGAATTAATCGCGGAAGCTTATTAATTAATTTCACTTCAGATCACAGAATAGCAGCACAGATATCGCAGAATATAAATAACAGAATAAAACAGAACAACACAGAATTTACCCAGCTTCGGCAAAACCCCGCCTACGTGCTGCCCCCAAGGTTTCTACTAGAAATTAGATAGTCCCTCGCTTACACACGTAAACTCGCTATACCCGCTATTGACTAATCTAACTCTACGCTCAAAACCCTGACCACAACTCAACCACCGAGTTGCGAATTCTCAAGCTACGCCACGTAGCTTGTCCCCTAGTCACACGACTAGAAAATATAAACGATTTAAAAAAAATACAAAACAAAACAAAATAAAAATAGCTTAATTTAAAACAACTAAGCCGAAAAATAAACGGCCCACTAATTAAAAAATATGTCCCCCTTTTTCTCCCTTTTATTTTATCGGCCCGGTTCTTTTTCTTTGCTTGAGTATAATGGCGACCGTTCCTTTTGCAAAATTGGGGCTTTCGTTCTTGATGCCGTGCTCTTAAATTAGGGTTTTAAATTGAAGTCGCTGCCTTTGTTGGTTGATTGCAATCACTGTTTCTCTGATTTGCTTCAATTGTTTGCGGCTTCTCCTCCTTGATCGAGTTCGATTGCTTCGGTATGTAATTTGTACTTTTTTTGCTTCTTCTAATCTTTCGTACTTGAACTCGATAATCATTTTTCCAATGATGATTGGGCTTATAAAGGATTCGAAATCCTATTTTTGCGTTCGTTCTGATGATTTGAATTTGTCAATTTTTTATCTCTGCCGTATGATTATGCTTGAATGATTATGATCTCTCTGACTTTGTCACTTCGTATATATTTTGTGATGCTTGCTTCCCACGGCTTGGTTGACACGGTTTTGATTATTGACTTGTTCAATATTGACTGTGACGATTTTTGGCTTTGTTATGCTTCCACGGCTTCGACATTTTGTAAATTTGCTTCGGCCACTGTCTGCATTCCTGTAGCTTTGTTCTAGCAATCTTGAGCATTTTTGTATCCATTGCAGTTGCACTTCTAGTCTGCATTTCATATGCTCTGGGTTTCACTGCCTTCTGTCCATGTTGGTACTGACTGTTGTTATGTAGTAATTGACTTGTGCTTATTGTACTCGATACTGTTGCATTGTTCCATGTACACTTTGAGTTCCTGCAGTTGATTTGGTTGATCTGTTGCTTCATCATGTATATCATGTGTCACTGCATTGCCACTGTTGCACTTTCACCTGTTTACTGCACTGACTCATGTATGCATTGTATATTACGGCTCTGACCATCTTTTTCTTTGATCTTTTGTTCATACTGTTACACTTGGTGCTTGTTCTCGGCTTGCTTTGAGTTTGTCTGCATTTTGTGGTTGCCACTGTGTATTCTGGTTTAAATGTTCATGTTGCATATATTAGTGGTCTTCATTGAGCTCATGATGGTTGCTGTGCACTTTTGTGCTTTGAGTCAGTTGTAATGTGTTAACTTGTAGTCATTGACTTGTTCATGCTGTTCTTGAATACATCTGTGCATGTCACTGTGTTTATGACCACAAGTTCACCGTGAAGCATGGTTTACTGGTGCATACATGTGAGTTGTATTTCATTTGCGGTCTTGACTTTTGTTGATGCATTGAGTTGAGTATTTGGTGATGCTTCACCTGTTATGTCTGCTCTGAACTTTTGATCATGTTGCCTTCGTGTTGTTGTTTGCTTCATGTACCTTACTGCTTTGAACATCTGGTTGGTTTGGCCTGGACTTCACTGTTATTTGATTGTCGAGTTGTTTGCATTCACTTCATCACTTCAGTCGTGTATTGCTTTCACCTCTGGCCTGTTGTAGTTTGCATATCACCTTGTTGCAGTTAATGGTTGCTGTGTTGGCTTGATCATGGCCTTTGCACTTTGTAGCTGCCGTGTGCATGCAGTTTTGTAGGCTTGGAGTCTTTGTTCATTGATGATTTTGGTCGTTGCATTTTGATTCAGTCTTGTTTCATGTTGGCTTGAGTCTGGGCATGTGTACTCTTGACCATTTTATTGCATTCGAATTTATTTTTGAATTTGCACCTGTGTTGAATCCAGTTTCACAACTCGGGTTTGACCTTGTGCTCGTGTCGTGATTTTTAATGTTATTGCACGTGAGTTGAACCCGGTTTTTCATTTGGGTTTGACCTGTGCTCGCCTGTCCCTGTAAATCAATCAAGTGTATATATCGGCGTGCACGGCCTTGTGGCATATACAGTAATACAATGTGTATGTCACAAGTTGTTCGTGTATGATGAATTCAAATTTAAATGATGACGAACAACCCAAATAACTGAGGCAAATCATATTTTCAAAATCCATCTTTTATTTTATATTGCAAAAATATCTCTTTTTCAATTTTACTGCGTTAGTGAATATTTTTGCAGATTGCTCAGATGCTGGATTCAAACTGGAATGCAGTTGAAGATAAATATGAGTGTGAGTGATATGTAGTGAGGTGCTGATGTAAAATAGTGATGTAATTGTGATGTAATCAAAAATGTATATGTATAGTGAGAGCTTGAATTTGTACTATCAAAAATTGTAATAAATATTTGTTTGAATAAAATATTCGTTTGAATTCAAATTCCGTGTTATTTATTTTATTCTGCAAATATTTATTTAATCTGTGAAAAATAAAATAGTATATTATCAAATACATTTAAACGAATGTATATATGTTTATTATCATCAAACAAAAGTCATATAAGCGCATATTCAACAATCTCCCCCTTTTGATGATAACAAACATATATTTAAGATTTTGAATATGTTAAATGTATTTGATCATTGATATATCCTAATTGCTCCCCCTATTTAAATGCTTCATTTCTACACAAAACTCCCCCTACATATATGCATTCAAATAAAAATATGCAAATAGAAAATTCAAATAAAAATATGCAAATAGAAAATTATTTGTCCTTTGCTTGATTTTATTTGACAAAATCTTAACTATTCTCTCCCCCTTTTGTTATCAGCAAAAGAATAATAGTGTTAGGGAAAATAGAGATAAAGTAATTGATATTAATCCAACATTAAAACTCAATTGAATATAAATATTAAATTTAAAAAAAAATCAAACAAAAATCATAAATATTTTGTTAGGCGCATATTCCACTTTTAGAATGATAGGAATGATATCATCATATAAAACTATACAATTGTGTCTATTTGTGGTATATTTTTATCAGGAATTTGAATATCTACTAACCATGCATAACCGTTAGGACTTTTAAATGAGATTAGTAGTATTCCAATTTTATTATTTTTTTTTTAAAAAAAATGAATTCAAGTATCTTCTAACCACGCATAACCTTGAGGACTTTTAAATGGGATTAGAATCAACTTGTTTATTTTAAAAAAAATCAACTTTTGATATGCGTTCCATACATGCATAACCGTGAGGACTTTTAAATGAGCATGGAAGCACATAACAAATTCCAAGTAATTCACCCATGCATAACCGTGAGGACTTTTAAATGAGAGTGAATACTTTGGTATTTATTTATTTTTATTTTTTTTTATTTTTATTTTTTTTATTATTAAAAAATGTGAAAATGAAAAAAAACGAATGATTCCTGTTTAAAATACCACACATCGACAAATTATATAGAATTTTGATGAGTGATGGTCGTTAGAAATATGATAGAAATCGAGATGGTCATGGAATTTTTTACCAAAAAAATTTATGACTCTTGTTTAATTTGAAAAATTTACTAATTATACCGTCTCGAGTAATAATATATGATAAATATCAATACTCATCAATTTTTCAATCACTATTTATTTCTTCGATGATTTGTAGGGAGAAAAAAAATGTTAAATATTCAGCAAATTTCTAAAACACCTAGACTGAGTCGTAGTTTACAAAAACTATTTTCTGGTAGGGGTTTTATAAAGATGTCTGCCAATTGAGAATCAGTTGAAATAAAATTTATGCAGATATTTTCTTTGGAAATATGATCTCTAATAAAATGATGTCTTACATCTATATGTTTTGTTCGAGAGTGATGTACAGGATTATTTGTGAGATCAATTGCGCTTTTGCTATCACACATTAGTGGTACACGTTTAAAATTTAGACCATAGTCATGCAAAGTTTGTATCATCCATAAGATTTGAGCAGAGCAACCGCTCAAAGCAATATACTCTGCCTCTGTTGTGGATAATGCAATACAATTTTGTTTTCTACTCGACCATGCAACTAATGAATGTCCTAACATAAAACATGCTCCACTAGTACTTTTTCTATCAACCAGATTTCCAGCATAATCAGCATCTGAAAAACCTTTCAATTCAAAATTATCGTTTGATGGATACCAAAGACCAAATCGTGGGGTGTGCAACAAATATCTTATAATTCTTTTAACAGCTTTTAAATGAGATTCTTTTGGGTTAGATTGAAAACGCGCACATAAGCAGACAGAAAACATGATGTCAGGTCTAGAGGCGGCAAGATAAAGGAGTGATCCAATCATACCTCTGTACTGCTTTTGATCAACTGTCTTACCCTTTTCATCCTTGTCAAGTTTAAGTGTTGTACTCATGGGAGTTCTTGCTGGTTTAACATCTTTCAATCCAAATTTGTTGACAAGTTCCCTAATATATTTTGTTTGAGAAATGAATGTGCCTTTATTGCTTTGTTGGATTTGAAATCCTAAAAAGAATTTTAACTCTCCAACCAAGCTCATTTCGAATTTTTCCTGCATGACTTTTTCAAATTTCTCATACAATAACTTGTTAGTAGCACCATAAATGATGTCATCAACATATATTTGAACAATCAAAAGATCATTGTTTTTATGCAACAGAAATAGTGTGGTATCTACACATCCCTTTTTGAAACCATTTTCAAGGAGATAAGAAGTAAGACATTCATACCAAGCTCTGGGAGCTTGTTTTAATCCATATAATGCCTTCTTTAGTTTGTATACATGGTTTGGATATTCATGACTTTCAAAACCTTCTGGTTGTTCAACAAACACATCTTCTTTTAAAACTCCGTTAAGAAAAGCACTCTTAATGTCCATTTGTCTTAGTTTAAATCCTTTGTAACAAGCAAAAGCTAACAATATTCTAATTGATTCTAGTCTAGCTACAGGCGCAAAAGTTTCATCAAAGTCAACTCCTTCAATTTGATTGTATCCTTTAGCAACTAGTCTAGCTTTATTTCTAATTATATTTCCAGATTCATCATATTTATTTTTAAAAATCCATTTTGTTCCTATAACTGGATAATCCTTAGGTCTAGGTGCTAGACTCCAAACATTATTTCGTTCAAACTGATTTAGCTCGTCTTGCATGGCCATGAACCAGTTTTCATCATTAAGGGCTGAATCTATGTTATTTGGTTCTATTTCTGAAATAAATCCACTATATAAGCACAGATCACATAGATTTTTAAAGGATGAACGAGTTTGTATACCTGCTATAGGGTTTCCAATTACCAATTCTGGTGGATGGTCTGTTTTGTATTTCAGCTTTTCTGGATCCAGATTTCTTCGGACTTCTTGAGTTGTGGTAGTTTCTCTAGCATCAGCAGTTTCTTTTGGTTTTTCGAACTCATCTTTTTCTTTCTCCTCTTCAACGTTGCTTTTGGATGTATCCTGTTCGTCAATGCCTTCATCAAATTTCACATTGATTGACTCTACGATTGTTTTAGTCTTCTTGTTGTAGACTCTATAAGCTTTGCTTCTCGAAGAGTAACCCATGAAGATGCCATCATCAGCCTTTGCTCCAAATTTTCCTAACTGATCACCTGTATTAAGAATATAGCAAGGACATCCAAACACTTTGAAGTAAGCGATGTTTGGTTTTTTGTTGAACCATAGCTCATAGGGGGTTTTGTTAAGAATCGGTCTAATGATAACTCTATTCATTACATAACATGCTGTATTTACAGCTTCTGCCCAGAGATGCAGAGGTAGTTCATATTCATTTAACATAGACCTAGCCAATTCTTGTAAAGTTCGATTCTTTCTCTCAACTACCCCATTTTGTTGTGGAGTACGTGGTGCAGAGTACTCATGTTTGATTCCGTTTTCATCACAGAAAGTTTCAAATTCATAATTTTCAAATTCTCCACCATGATCACTTCTTAACGAAACAATAGAGACTTCTTTTTCATTTTGCACAAATTTTGCGAATCTTGTGAAGTATGAAAAAGTTTCTGATTTTTTAGCCAAAAAATATACCCATGTATATCTTGAGTAATCATCAACTAACACAAAGCAATATTTCTTACTTCCTAAGCTAGCAATGTCATTAGGTCCAAATAGATCCATATGAATTAGTTCAAGAACTCTAGAAGTGCTTACATTGTTTTTGGCATGAAACGATGATTTTTTAAGTTTTCCCAAAGTACATGCTTTACAGATGTTTTCAGTTTCAAACTTATGTGATGGCAACCCTCTTACCAAACTTTTCCTTTTTAATTTGTTTAATAAGTTCATACTAGCATGCCCTAAACGTCTATGCCATAAATTCACTTCTATATCCTTAGCTACCAAACATTTAGAGAGGATGAGATCATCAAAAGATAGAGAATATATATTACCTTTCCTTTTTCCTGAAAATAAGATTTCTTTTGATGATTTGTCAACAATTTTGCACAAGTCAGAATCAAAGATAACATTCATACCTTTATCACATAGCTGGCTGATTGATATCAAATTGTGGTGCAGATTTTCAACATATAGTACGTCATTCAAGGTAAATGTATTGTTACCTACTTTACCTTTACCGACAATTTTACACTTGTCATTGTTCCCCATTGTGACTCTGCCACTTTTGTACTTTTCTAGGCTAAGGAACTTCGATTTATCGCCTGTCATGTGCCTGGAACAGCCAGAATCCAAGTACCATTGCTGTTGTTCCTTAGCCTGCCAGCATACCTACACGAGAAGAGAGTTTAGTGACCTATTTGTTTTTATAGGTCCATGATTGTTAGTGGCAAAATATTTAGAATGATAATTTTGTGGATACCCAAAACTATTTATAATTGTTCCCTTCGGCACCCAAATTTGTTTAACTTTGAGAGATTTTATATTTGTGCCTTTTGGAACCCAAATCGGTATAGTTTTCATATGTTTGGGTCTATACCAACAATTATTGTGATTGTGTCCAAATTTTTTACAAATTGTGCTCATAGAATTAACTTGATTAATACTGCTTTCAACAATTTTCGAATTATTATATCCAAGTCCTTGTCTAACCATATTAACAGTTTGCTTTCCTAATAGCATATTCAACGATTTTTCACTTTTTGAAAATTTATCTAAGGTCGTTGACAGTTGTTGGACTTGTGTTTTGAGAGATTCATTTTCGTTTAACAACTGTGTGCACTTTTTAATAGAAATCTCTCTCCTAGTATTTTCATTCTCTTTTAAAATCAGAATTTCATTTTCAAGTGATTTTATATTGATTTCCGATTTTTTAATTTCTTCTTCGAATGTTGGACACTTATCACACTTAGGGATTCTACATTGATAGTTCTTAACTAATTGATCAAGTTGTTTATTGCATTCTATCAAAGTATCCTTTTGAGATTCAAGTTTAGCATATTTTTCCCTAAGTCGTTCATAACAGCCATTTACTTCATGGAAATAAATTAGTAATTCAGAATGAGTGAGTTTTGATACCTCGCTTGGCTCATCGTCATCACTGTCTGTAACTTCACCATGAAGGCACATGTTTACTTTTTCACTCTCACTCTCGGTGTTATCACTTTCATCTTCGTCAGTTTCATCCCAAGTAGCCGCAAAGCTTTTCTTCTTTAGTTTCTTTCCTTGATTTGATCGTTTTTGAGGACATTGTGGCTTGATATGGCCGGGTTTGTTGCATTTGTAACAGATGATTTTCTGTTCTTCTGGGTTGTCTAGTGCTTTGCCTATTCTGCTTTTCAATTCATGATTTCGAGCTGGATTTCCGTATTTGCGATTCCACCTTTTGAATTTCTTTATTAGTAGCGCCAGCTCTGCTGCTCTATCATCATCATCATCATTATCATCATCACTTTCAGTTGTTCCTTTGAGAGCTATTGATTTCTTTCGAGTATCTCCACCTTCACGCTCTTCCTTGAATTTTATTTCTAGCTCATAAGTGGTGAGATTTCCGATGAGTTCTTCGACTTTGAGTTGTTTTAAATCTTTTGATTCTTGAATGGCAGTTACTTTTGCTTCAAAGCTTCGTGGAAGGACTCTGAGGATTTTCCGGACTATTTCCAATTCGGTGTATGTTTTTCCGAGAGCTTTTGATTTGTATACGATATTGGAAAGTCGTCCGTACATCTCTTTGACATTTTCTTCTTTCGCCATTGTAAAGTTCTCGTATTCGTTGCTTAGCATGGCAAGGCGAGATTCTTTGACTTGAGATGTTCCTTCGTGAGTCACTTCTAGTATGTGCCATATTTCCTGCGCAGTTAGACAATGTGAGACACGATTAAATTCAAATTGATCTAATGAACAGATAATAGAATTCATAGCTTTGGCATTAGTATTCTGTAATTTATTTTCTAGTTCTGTCCATTGTTCCTTTGGTTTCTCTATTTCCTGATCATCTACAGTTATAGTTGGTATTCTATAACCTGTCTCAACAATATCCCAAGCGTCAATGGTTTTCAAAAAAAATTTCATCCTATTTTTCCAAAAAGCATATTCACCATTGAACATTGGTGGTCTAACTATGGATTGACCTTCTGCAAAAGCATTATTAAAAGAAGCCATTTTAAAAATTCAAATTTTTAAAACAAAAACCGATTTTTGAAACACGAATTTTTAAAACAAAAATTGATTTTTGAAACACGAATTTTTTAAACGAAAATTGGTTTTTGTAAAATCAAAATTTTAAAAAAAAAATGGCTTTTGTTCCTAGCTCTGATACCACTTGTAGGATCGATTTCACCCTAGAGGGGGGGTGAATAGGGTGATAGTGTAAACTATAAGAATTAATCGCGGAAGCTTATTAATTAATTTCACTTCAGATCACAGAATTGCGCACAGATATCGCAGAATATAAATAACAGAATAAAACAGAACAACACAGAATTTACCCAGCTTCGGCAAAACCCCGCCTACGTGCTGCCCCCAAGGTTTCTACTAGAAATTAGATAGTCCCTCGCTTACACACGTAAACTCGCTATACCCGCTATTGACTAATCTAACTCTACGCTCAAAACCCTGACCACAACTCAACCACCGAGTTGCGAATTCTCAAGCTACGCCACGTAGCTTGTCCCCTAGTCACACGACTAGAAAATATAAACGATTTAAAAAAATACAAAACAAAACAAAATAAAAATAGCCTAATTTAAAACAACTAAGCCGAAAAATAAACGGCCCACTAATTAAAAAATATGTCCCCCTTTTTCTCCCTTTTATTTTATCGGCCCGGTTCTTTTTCTTTGCTTGAGTATAATGGCGACCGTTCCTTTTGCAAAATAGGGGCTTTCGTTCTTGATGTCGTGCTCTTAAATTAGGGTTTTAAATTGAAGTCGCTGCCTTTGTTGGTTGATTGCAATCACTGTTTCTCTGATTTGCTTCAATTGTTTGCGGCTTCTCCTCCTTGATCGAGTTCGATTGCTTCGGTATGTAATTTGTACTTTTTTTGCTTCTTCTAATCTTTCGTACTTGAACTCGATAATCATTTTTCCAATGATGCTTGGGCTTATAAAGGATTCGAAATCCTATTTTTGCGTTCGTTCTGACGATATGAATTTGTCAATTTTTTATCTCTGCCGTATGATTATGCTTGAACGATTATGATCTCTCTGACTTTGTCACTTCGTATATATTTTGTGATGCTTGCTTCCCACGGCTTGGTTGACACGGTTTTGATTATTGACTTGTTCAATATTGACTGTGACGATTTTTGGCTTTGTTATGCTTCCACGGCTTCGACATTTTGTAAATTTGCTTCGGCCACTGTCTGCATTCCTGTAGCTTTGTTCTAGCAATCTTGAGCATTTTTGTATCCATTGCAGTTGCACTTCTAGTCTGCATTTCATATGCTCTGGGTTTCACTGCCTTCTGTCCATGTTGGTACTGACTGTTGTTATGTAGTAATTGACTTGTGCTTATTGTACTCGATACTGTTGCATTGTTCCATGTACACTTTGAGTTCCTGCAGTTGATTTGGTTGATCTGTTGCTTCATCATGTATATCATGTGTCACTGCATTGCCACTGTTGCACTTTCACCTGTTTACTGCACTGACTCATGTATGCATTGTATATTACGGCTCTGACCATCTTTTTCTTTGATCTTTTGTTCATACTGTTGCACTTGGTGTTTGTTCTCGGCTTGCTTTGAGTTTGTCTGCATTTTGTGGTTGCCACTGTGTATTCTGGTTTAAATGTTCATGTTGCATATATTAGTGGTCTTCATTGAGCTCATGATGGTTGCTGTGCACTTTTGTGCTTTGAGTCAGTTGTAATGTGTTAGCTTGTAGTCATTGACTTTTTCATGCTGTTCTTGAATACATCTGTGCATGTCACTGTGTTTATGACCACAAGTTCATCGTGAAGCATGGTTTACTGGTGCATACATGTGAGTTGTATTTCATTTGCGGTCTTGACTTTTGTTGATGCATTGAGTTGAGTATTTGGTGATGCTTCACCTGTTATGTCTGCTCTGAACTTTTGATCATGTTGCCTTCGTGTTGTTGTTTGCTTCATGTACCTTACTGCTTTGAACATTTGGTTGGTTTGGCCTGGACTTCACTGTTATTTGATTGCCGAGTTGTTTGCATTCACTTCATCACTTCAGTCGTGTATTGCTTTCACCTCTGGCCTGTTGTAGTTTGCATATCACCTTGTTGCAGTTAATGGTTGCTGTGTTGGCTTGATCATGGCCTTTGCACTTTGTAGTTGCCGTGTGCATGCAGTTTTGTAGGCTTGGAGTCTTTGTTCATTGATGATTTTGGTCGTTGCATTTTGATTCAGTCTTGTTTCATGTTGGCTTGAGTCTGGGCATGTGTACTCCCGACCATTTTATTGCATTCGAATTTATTTTTGAATTTGCACCTGTGTTGAATCCAGTTTCACAAATCGGGTTTGACCTTGTGCTCGTGTCGTGATTTTTAATGTTAATGCACGTGAGTTGAACCCGGTTTTTCATTTGGGTTTGACCTGTGCTCGCCTGTCCCTGTAAATCAATCAAGTGTATATATCGGCGTGCACGGCCTTGTGGCATATATAGTAATACACTGTGTATGTCACAAGTTGTTCGTGTATGATGAATTCAAATTTAAATGATGACGAACAACCCAAATAACTGAGGCAAATCATATTTTCAAAATCCATCTTTTATTTTATATTGCAAAAATATCTCTTTTTCAATTTTACCGCGTTAGTGAATATTTTTGCAGATTGCTCAGATGCTGGATTCAAACTGGAATGCAGTTGAAGATAAATATGAGTGTGAGTGATATGTAGTGAGGTGCTGATGTAAAATAGTGATGTAATTGTGATGTAATCAAAAATGTATATGTATAGTGAGAGCTTGAATTTGTACTATCAAAAATTGTAATAAATATTTGTTTGAATAAAATATTCGTTTGAATTCAAATTCCGTGTTATTTATTTTATTCTGCAAATATTTATTTAATCTGTGAAAAATAAAATAGTATATTATCAAATACATTTAAACGAATGTATATATGTTTATTATCATCAAACAAAAATCATATGAGCGCATATTCAACATTCAGGAGCCGCCACCCCTCAAATCTATGGTCGAAATTCTCGTTTCTTTTCCCCTCATTTTCTTCAAATCCGTTCATCAATTCAAGAAACTTTCTAAATGAAACTTGTAGAGCGTCTCGAGCTCTACGTATTTAACGATTAAGGTCGTGAATGGAGCAGTGGTGTGGTCGAAATCGTGGCTCAAAGACCTGCAGTTGTGCATGCAAATCAAGGAGAAAGAAGGGGACGAGCTCACCCATGTTATAGCCGAGGGTTGCTCGTGTTATGCTCTTCAAGATGGAAGTCCCTGATCAAATTTTAATTGAGCAATGGTGGCGCGAAAATAAACCCTAATTTATGAAATGGGTTCGGTTGTTATCAGGAAGAGATACGCGAACGTGAAAGAGGGAGAAGGGGGGAGAGTGCACGGATCTGATGGATGATAGTGGATCTACGGCTATGATTCTATTTAGGTTTAGAAATAAAAATTGTTGTAAATTAATTATGTTTTATAATTCGTGAAACTTGTAAAATTCATATCTTTTTCATACGTGGTCGAAAACGCGCAAAACCAGTTGCGTTGGAATCGTATGGACGATCACTACGCTATGGAATTGGATTGGAGTCGTTTGGAGTTAGTGAGAATTTCGGGTAAAATTAAACGTATTCGAAATAAATCGCTAAAACGAAATTGAAATCAAGGTGAGAACTTCTCACTCAATCGAATCGATTTCGATTTTATTTTAAATAGTTATATTTAAAATACTTGAATGCATGTTTGAATGATGATTGTTATCTATTGATTGTTAAAATAGACATTATGCGCCGTTAGTAAGCGGATGTTATTTATTAAAAACGTATACCGCGAATATTTCATAAACAGTGAAATTGGTATTATTTATGTACTTGGATTTGATTTCCCGCAGTATATAGCGGATGAGACCCTATTGCGCCGTCTATTAAGCGGATAATATTTTAAATCCCATATACCACGATAATTTCGTACTGGAACGGAATTGGTATTGTGCTAACATCTTTGGATGCAGGAAAATAGGTTGGAGGGATCCAACTGGATTCCTCAACAGTATTTATTTGATTTTAGATATTTTGATATTTGATTGATTATCATATCGATATATGATGTCGTTGTAGTCTTGATTGACTATTTGGCATGTAGCATCATTGGGCCAAATTTTGGAATTTTAAAAGAATTTTTAAAGCGATTTTTGAAAGTACACGTTTATAAAATATTTTTGGAATTGATCCATTATAAATAAATAATGTATAAATTTTCATGTTATAGAAATTATAATTTTTGAGAAATATAGTTAAAAGTTGGTTTTTGAAAATATGGGGTTAATGATTTTATAAAATAGTTAAAATTGGGATTTTTTGAATTTATTATAAAAAGTTTAAATATAGGATTTATGAAATTTGATTATTTTATAAATCAAAATAGTGAAATTATAAAGGAGATTAAAGATGTTTTAAAATAATAGTATAAATCGATTTATAAAACGAGTTTTATAAGTGTTAGAATGAATTGTGAATTAATTTCATAAATGAATGAAATTTATAGGATTATAAACGGTGAAGTTATAAATGGAATTTTATAAGTAGTGGGTTTATAAAATTTATAAAGTTATTAAAGGAATAGATTTGGGTAAATAAATGAATCTTATAAGTTATAAGATTTAAAATTTGGGAAGTTTAAAAGAACAATTTTGTAAAATAATCGTTTTATAAGCGTTTAACTTATAATATGAACCTTTAGTATATCATTGAGATATGAAATTGAATAGATTAATAAAGGAGATTTATAAAGGGAAGTTATTATAAAATAAATAGACATGGAATTTATAAACGTTGTTCTATAAATTCGCAAACGACTTATTTTGATAAGTAAATTGTAATAACTTATTTATGGAGTTATATTCACATTTTAGATGGTGAATAATCCTTTAAAATAAAATGTGTAGAAATGATGAAATTGGTTAACGTAGTATATTCACGTTTTTGAATAGTGAATAATATGTTAAAGAAAATGTTTTGGATGTGATGTTTTAAATAGAATTTAAACGATCTAACGATGTTTTCAAAATGTGTTAAGATTCGAAACCATAGATTTCAACATTCATTGTTGAAATAGACGTTTTCGAGAAATAGAAGGAAATGGTGGACTATAACACTGTTGTTATAGTAAATGATTTCCAAAAGGAAATGTTTTGTTTAGTATTGGGATTTATATATCTATTTTAATTTCGAATCGCTATACTAGTGATTTTGGATTGTCGTAACGATGTTTTACGCAACATTCGTTTTGACCCAAATAAATATGTTTAAGAGAATGATTTCCTTAAAGAATGAAATATATACCTAATTTTGATTTAAGTATATTGAATATTTTTCAAGGTTGAAAATAAATAGATTTGTGAATTACTTATTAATAAATAAGTATGGAAATGTTTTTTTTTTCAATGTGAAATGAAACGTTTTTGAGAATTTATCTTTTGAAGATAAATTGAAAATGAATAAATTGAAATCGTATATTCATAGATATTTTGGGAATATAAATTCATTACGGAATTTATAAATGAAAAGGGGAATTTGTTTAAAAATAAATGTTGATTTATTTTTGAAGTGTGAAAACTATATATCTTGTAAAGATATTTTTGGAAAATAAATAATTTGGAAAATTATTTGGAATCTGGTGGTGTTGTGCATATCCATTGATAGTTCAATAACCGACTATCAATATTTACCTTTGAATAGGTATTTGTTGTGATTTGCTTGAATTTGAATGCCACACTTATTTTTAAATTATTGCGCTCGTTATTCGGATTACCCATTCCGAATAGTGATACGACGTAACGGATAGCATTGATGACTGGTGTTGAAGACCGGATATTTTTGAAAGCGAAAGGACAACTCGTCGAATTTCTTTGCATTGACTGGTCCCCGGTATAAAGACTCCATATGTGATGGGAAGTCCGGTCGTGATTAGTGAATATCCGGATTGCAAGGACTTCTTTGTAAGTGGCTTCGATTCTGTTCGAGCCCGGAACAGACTTGTATGGATTGTATGTCTGACATTACAATTGAGATATAAAGCTGATTTCTTTCAAATATATTTCTGTTGGTGGCGGAGAATTTATTCTCTTAGCTTAACACCCTTCTCTAAGACGTACGAGCTCAGAGGTTATGTAGTTGAAGGTTATCAGCGATATATTCTCAATTTGGTAATGTGGCATGCTGAGTGTTGCTGTGAAATGATCATTGTGTTGATCATTTGTGATAGGATCATTTGTTTGATCATTTATCTTTGTGATCATTTCTATGATCATTTGTTGACCCAAAGCACAGCTTTTGTATAAAGCGTGGCTTTGTGGACGAGACTTCGTCGAGACTCACACCTTGGAATGGTCAAAACAGGAAAGATGCGGCAAGGTTATGAGGGGTAGCTCCCTTTAGGGTATGTGCATTTCCTTCTGGAAAAGGTTGGTATCATGGTATGGAGCCCAGATACTTACTCATGTTGAAACACTTTATTTATGATTGTGTGATGTTGGTGACGAGCGCTCGGTTAAAGATCCCAAAGGATCGGGGGATGGCATACTCGTGTCGGTAGTTACCCAGTTAAGGGTAACCCGGCCTTGTGTTGGCAGAGATCCGGTAAGGTTCTCGGGGACGTCCTTCCAGAGGTGTTCTCATTTGGCAATGGGAAGTTCCTTGGCCTGACCATTTGTTGGAAATCCAATTCCCAATATGAAACCCTGTACGGTTTTAGTTGTAGAACCTGCCATTTACTTATGGTGGTCACCACTGTTTAGATGGTAGCTATAGTAGGCATACGATAATGATCGTATGTTGGCTAAGATTTAGATCTTTACTTTTGAAATATTTTCCTACACTATGCACTAGTAATAATATCAAATGTTCTTTTAAATACGTATCAAGCATATTTGACTATCATAAGGAGAAATCTCCTCCGATTCTGCGTTTGCATGTGTGTGTGCGCGGGAGGCCTTATGGTAGTTTCATTTTTAGAAGCATTGCGAATTGACTTTAAAAATATTCCTCTATTTTTGATTTTAAATATAAATAAACTGTTTTGAGTTCTCACACCAGTCACATGATTGACTCAGAGTTTATTGTTTTCCTTCCTAAACTCTGGGTGCCCACCAATTTCCACACGGGCAGTCAAGAGACAGGTTTATCAGGATATTCTGGAATTTAGGAGTTGCTGGAGGCAAGATGGATAGCATGGCGTATTATTAGTATATAGTATTTCTTTTTCCGCTGCATTGTTTGTTGTTGTTTGATGTTGTACACTCTGATGTAATGAAATGAAATGTGATGTAATGTAATAACTAATATAGTTCTTTGTTTAAAGATTATTCATTTATTTATTATATGTTGTTCCGCTGCGATTGTGAGATTCTGATATTGTTCTGCTGTTTCCTTTTTGTTATGTCCCGTTCTATTTTCTTATCTTCTATTTTCTTCTCTCTATTTTCTATCTCTTATCTCTTCTTCTACCTCTTTCTTTTACTTAAACATTGATAATTCGTATTTCTGTTCATCTTGAGTTAATCTATGGAGATTAGTGTATATTCAAGGAGTACGGAGTTGCGGGTCGTCACAGGTGGGTATAACTCTGTGGGTGATTCCGTAATGAGTTTGACGGAATAGTGCTTATAGGTTCGAGATGGTGATTCAGAGTGCAAAGGCTATGGCCGTTGACTCTGAGGGTGATTCCAAAATGAGTGCAACGAGATAGTGCATTCGGTTTCGTTCGAACCCGGAACGAACTTGTATGGATTGAATGCTTTGAGCACATTGTCAGGCGGACAATGAGCATTCTAAGTGATATGTTCTATAAAGGTAATCGCAGCCTCAAGCCTCATCAACCGGGAATGGCTAAAACAGGGGAGGTGCAGCAAGGCTTCGTGGGTAGCCCCCACTGGAGAGCAAGATTTACCCATGTCTAGAGGTCCCTTCTTATTTCGGCTGTGTGGGGCGGTTGATCGTGACAACTGACGGGGTGGTCTTGTTCGGGACTGTCCAGTAAGGGATGGTTCCGGCTTTGTGTTGCAGGGGAGTGGGCGTACTCCTCGGTACGGTGATCTAGGCCACGTACTGTGACGGGCGGTACCCCAGTAGCCCTGCCATTGTATGGAATCCAAAATCCTATAAGTGCCTGTACGGTTTTGATTGTGCCCAACTATGTTAAAACGTGAGATGTAAGCATTCCAGCTATTTCTGTATTTTACTTTGAAAACCCTAGACACTATTAATAATAACACTGGATTTCCTATCAAATGTTTTGATTAGCGTAAGGTAAAAACTTACCCATGTTTATTTGTGGGGAGTCTTACGTGATACCTTTCTTTCAAAAGATTTTCTAAAGTTAAGCAACTTTTAACCGTTTACTCACACCAGATCCCTTTTTGACCCGAGTGTTTATTTTCTGTTTTATTAAACTCTTGGGTACTCATATTATATATGAGTAGTCAAGTGATTCAGGTTATCTATTGACGAATTCTGGAGGAGCTTTGGAGCAGGAGGCTTCAGCGTGTAGATATATGGTTAGAGTTTCCGTTGTGTGTTATTCTGTATGATGTCTTGTATTGTATTAGACAGAAATGTTATAACTGTCTAAATTGAGATGTTTAGTTGTGTAGTCTGAGTATATGATACTATGTATATGTTTTATATTATATTTAAATCATTCCGCTGTGAGATTCTGATGTGTTGTTTTTCTTTCTTCTCTTCTTCTATCCCTTTCTTTCTTAATTAGTGATGCGATTTTCTGGTGGTAGAAAGTCAGGTCGCTACACCTCCCTTTTGAATGGTTTGAGTCTGACATGTGTGGTTTATTGTCGATTTGAACCATCCAAAAATGTGGGTCGTTACAAAGGGCGTGTATTTGTTATTTTCACAAAAATGTTTTCTATTATGTTATCTGATCAGTTGAGTAGATTACGAATTTTGGTCAATGCGTTTAGCCAACGTTACCGATAGATATTTCTAAACACTTGAAACATGCCAAATCAACACAATATTGTTTTAATTGGGTAAATGAAATAATTTTACCTAGGAATATATTTTACATATATAAAAGAATAATTTTTTAAAATTTTAATATACTTATTCTTGTTTGTGCTTGTTTGTTAGAAAATGATAATGTTCCATAATTATCATCTAGAATTTGATTAGTCATGCTCACCTAGATCTACGCATTTACTATTGTTTGTTGATCAATCTGGAATCTTCCTTTTTGAAACATGGGTTAGGTAGATAGGAATCATGGGAACGTTGAAACAAACTCCTTGTGAATTAAGTTTCACAATTTGACTATAATGTATCATTTGATAATGTTGGGTAAAATTTATGTTTTAATAAATAGTGTTTATTAAAATAAAGATTAGAATATTTTCAAATAAATATTTCAGAAACGATTTTATATAAAAATTTATTTCACTAAAACTTGTTTATTAGAGTTAAAATAATTCGAATTAAATATTTAGGTAAATAAATTTACAAAGATGATTTTATAAAACGTATTATAAAAATGTGTTTTATAATAAAAGGAATTTTAGAATTTAAATCTCGGCGCTTTTGGAAATTGTTTTAGAGCTTTTTGGGAAAGATATATAATAGTATTATATAAAACTATTTATGAATAGAAATATTTCAATCGGAATTTTCAACCGAAAATATATTATCATTTCAAATGATGTATGGAAGAGAAAACATAGTTTCACTTGGGAGAGTTTTGAGGTATAAATATTTTTGGAAATAGTGGTAACCCGGTTTAATTAAAATATTTTTAATATAAGCACTTTTGAATTTTTTTTTTTTAAAGAAAGTGTGTTTTCTTGGGTTTGGTTCGTGGAATGAGTCTCGATATGTTTGGCGGTAATTAGAATAATCTTCTAAGTGACGATCAGATGTTTGGTTAGACTAACATAATTATGCACTTAGTAAATTACTCTTTTTGCCATTGTACGATCAGAATGAGTTTGAATCCAAACGAATCCAAAGCAAATTGAAATTAGATATTTCGTTAAAATTGTTTAACTAGAAATATATATATATATATATATATATATATATATATATATATATGGTATTGGTTTAAAAAGGGATTTGAAAAGAAAATGTGTTTTTAAATCAACTAGTTCTAGTGGCTCGAAAATAACTAAAAATGGGCAGGGGATGAGTCTGGATGGTAGACACTTTTTGTAATGACCCACTTTTTCGTACCCTTTGAATCGATAATAAACCACACATGTCCAACACAAATTGCACGAACAAGCGGATCATTAAGGGTTGAAAGAAAAATAAAGATAAAACAGAATAGAAAAATAGAATCTCACGTGAATGGAATTACATATGTTATTTCAGCAATAATCTTTACGGTGGAAAATTTTAAAACATATATCTATGTCTAACCTAGATTCATCCCGTATAGTTATAACATCTGCCTTTACAAATGTTGACAAATAATAAAACAAATGCAATAGATGTAGCGATAATAGAATACATCCATACGATGTTGAAGATCTCTAACTCTCCTCTAGAAACTCCAAGCATCTTCAGCTAACCCTGAAACTACTTGGATCTGATCCGAGTATTAAAAATACCAAGATCAGGCTTGATAAACCAGTGTGAAAACTCGAAATTTAAATGACAATGTTATCAGAACCTTTGAAAAGAAGGGTATTTCATAAGACTGCGCCCACGCATAAATACGGACGGATTTTTACCTTATGTTAACCAAAACACTTTTATTAATAAATTAATTTGATATTACGTTTAATGACATTTTTTTGGAAAACATCTTTTGATTAAACTTATTCAAATAAGTTATCAATATTTGGACTAAGTCTAAGGGAACATATCCGGACTAGGTCAAATGGAATATACCGGACATAATATAATATACCAAAGGGAGTAGCTAAAATGCTTGCAAGTCATTACAGCTATTTGGGGATTACAATCGAAACCCTAAAGCTCGTATGGCAATTGGATTTTTCAACATGATAGGGAACCTCGATAACCATGCATAGCGACTGAAACTCGGTGGTTTTTCATGCGAGGACTCACACGCCAATATTTCTCATATTGCCACACTTCTTTATATCCGGTGGCTTCTCATGCAAGGACTCACATGCCACTATAACATGCAATAAGGGGCCCGATTGGACACATTTGTGACCTAGATTATATGCCGCCAGTCACCTTATGGGATCATAAGCTTCCCTCGACAAACTAAGCCTGAAATATGTAACATATTTACCGTATCATTTCCGAGATATGAGGCTTGTGAGTGAGGTTATGTTCAACTAGACAAAGCCACATTTTTCATACAAAACCCCATTTTGATCATATCAGGTTCCATTTTGAATGTCACATTGCCATTCCTTAATCACACAACTGGTAAACCAATATATAACTCCTAAGCTCGTATGTCTCAGAAAAGGGTGTTAAGATAAGAGTAGCTGCCTTCTCCGCCACAATGCAGATAATACGTTGATAGAGATTAATTTATGTGATTAGAAATGCACTGTCAGACACTCATCCATACAAGTTCATTCTGGGACTGAATGAAACTTAAGGAACTCCTCCTACTACCATTAGTAGCAAGTAATCCTTGTAATCCAAAGATTTCAAAACACGATAGAACCGTTGCTATAAACGTCTATATATTGGGAGCAACCAGAGAATGTCAACAAGTAGACCTTCGGCTATGAAGATCATCTGCCTTCAATACAACAAAGATTTTCAGAATGCAGTCAGCACTGCCATATAAATATAGTGCAGGGTAAAACCCCTGGGACTCGTGATAGTAATCTCTACATTTTGAAGATCTCTAGTCTTCGATAATCAACATCTTCAACATGTATTCACATTCGAACGTACATATTGGTTCGAAGTGGTTTTTGAACAGGAATTACCCAAATCCGACCCCTATTCCTTTGCACCAATCATCGATTAAAAAGATGTTAAATTCATATCCGACTATTAATCACCAATCAATTACTTCATCTTTTATTTAAATCGAATATATTTCTTAGATGTATTCTTTTCAATTAATTCCATTTTCTTTTCAAGAGTATATGGAATCTTTAAGCCTCATCATCAAATCATTTGGTTTATTTAAATCTTTCTTAAATCTTAGAATGATTCTAGATTATTTTCTCTTTTACTTAAGAAAAAATTTCAACATTATTTCTTTAAATCTTTCATTTAAAACTCCTCTTTAATCCTAGGAAATACCAAATCATCTTATTTAAAACCACGTTTAAACCTTTAATAAAGATTTTTATTTTCAAATGCCCATTTAGATGCGTTAAAAATGATGTTATGTAAAACATTGTTATAAAAAACTCAAAACAATTTTATAAAAATCCTTATTTAACCCTTGGTAAACTCCACACTTTTTAATTTGGGAAAATCTTTTTAGAGCATCCAGGCTTTCCTTTCGATTTGTTCCTCCCCTTGCCTAAATGAGATAACAAAGGCTAAGTAGTTCAGGGCACTGGTCGATCCATTCCTAACCTTAGTTACACACCTTGTTTTACCAGTTAGATCTCACAAGTGGGAAAAATGTACTAGCCTTTTCGGCATACTCAGTTTGTTACTACATTTAAGGAAATGATTTCTATTTGTTTAGGTGTTATAATAACAATTCTTTAACTCTAAAAGGATTATAAAATTTCCAATTTATCCTTGAAAAACTTAATTATTTATTTAAAAACATTAATAAATGATTCTTGAAAGAATTGTTAATGTTAAATCTTTATTTCAGAAGTTATAGAAACTACGATAGAAACGTGCTGCGAAAAGTGCTTAAAACAGCTTATTTGATTGAAACAATTTTTTTAACGTTTGAAAATTCTTATTTTCCAAGTAAAATCTCTTTCAAACTATTTTTTTATCAAATTTATTTCATATTTTAAATCATCTAAAAATATCATTTATAAAGAAATTACTTCTTGGATTCCGAATGCAAAACCACAATGTTTTTAGAAAATTGTTTTGGACATATTTCAAAATTTCCTTAATGAAATCATGATTTTCTTCCTTCGTCAGAAAACTATGGATATAATAGTCTGGAAAATTCTTATCTTGAAGGATTCCAAGCTATATTCCACTTTGTACACTTATTTAACTTTTACGGCGTGAAATCGCGAACTAACGTTACGCGACGCGCCTACTTTTGACTTGTTTATAAATTTATTTTCAAACATCATGGAAAAACTTTTAAATATTTACAAACCATTTCTAAATCGTTTTAAACTCGTTTTAAATAATATTTTAATATTTCAAACTCATTTTCCACTTCATTTCATATTATATTATTATAATATCATTTTTAACTTTTTTTATATATTTTAGTATCATTAATAGGCTATATAATTTCCATAAACATATTTATATGGATTTAAATTCTCATTTAATTAACTATGGTTAATTTCTAACCGTTTCTCTTATTATTTATCCAACCAAGTAATCATCCATATTAACAATCAACCTTGCATCCAAGTTATTAAACATATTAATCATCTAGGATATTTAAATTTCATATTATTAAACTTGGAATTATTAGTTAATTCAAAAATGAGTACTCACCTTTAACCAAATTGATTAACTTCCTACCAACATTCTTATCCAACCACAATTCACTAAACTAACCTATACTTCACTAATACATCCATAAACAACTCCACCACCTTGCCCATGATCATGAACATCCTTCCTCCTCCACTTTGCTCTCCGTCCAAACCTTCCTCCCAGCTCCATAGCTCTGGCTATAGCCACCCTATCCCAATACTCATGGCCCTAAGGCTGTTTAAAGAAGAGAAGAAGAAGAAGAAATGAATTAAGAAGGGGTTAGAGAGTAATTAGTGGATTGGTGCTTAAGCATTCCACTATTTTTAACCCTCTCACCTCTGTTAAAGAAGATAAGCCAATAATGAGCATAAGAAAGCTAAAAATTAAGAAGAATAATGATAAGTGTGAAGAAAATGAGAAGAATGGATGGGTATTTATAGGAAAAGTAAGGAGTGGTGAACTGCAAAATTAACCCTTTACAAAATTACCAAAATATCCTTACTTTATCTTACTTTTTAAACACTTAACATCACTTTGATACTAATGTCTTAATCACTTAATGCATAAGGAAAATAAAGTATGGATTTTATTTGATTTGATTTGACATGATTTTATTCTTTTATGTTTACTTTTTCTTAATGATTTTCTAGAAATTTCTAACCTTAAATCGAAAAAGTAAACTTGATTAGTCAATTGTTAACACTAAACATAATTAAAAATGTGTACATGTATATGTACAAAAAAGTGGAACAACGTTGCGGCAACTTTTATTCGACAAAACGTTGATTTTCGAAAAAATGTTTTACCGTCACATTTTGACATTTTTGTTAAACTATTTATTCATGTTGTAAGGACCCGATTCTTCGACTTTCGAAAACTGACATCAATACGTTCACAGTATCAACTGCCGAGCAATCGAATGACGGAAAACCGAACACTTAGGGTTTTAAGAAAAAGAAAAAGAAGAAAAAGACAGAAGGAGATAGGAAATATAGAGAAAAGAATAGAAAATAGAACGAAATAGAAAACAAATAACAATATCAGAATCTTACAATCGCAGCGAAACAACATATAATAATAAATGAAAAATCTTTAAACAAAGAACTATATCAGTTATTACATTACATCACATTTCAATTTACATTACATCAGAGTGTACAACAACAAACAACAACAAACAGCGGAAAAGAAATACTATATACTAATAATATGCCATGCCATCCAACTTGCCTTCAGCAACTCCAGAATATCCTGATAAACCTAACTCTTGACTGCCCGTGTGGAAATTGGTGGGCACCCAGAGTTTAGGAAGGAAAACAATAAACTCCGAGTCAGTCATGTGACTGGTGTGAGAACTCAAAACAGTTTATTTATCTTTGAAAACAAAATAGAGGAATATATTTTTTAAGTCAATTCGCAATGCTTTTAAAAATGAGACTACCATAAGGCCTCCCGCACACACACACATGCAAACGCAGAATCGGAGGAGATTTCTCCTTATGATAGTCAAAGATGCTTGATACGTATTAAAAAGAACATTTGATATTATTACTAGTGCATAGTGTAGAGAAAATCATTTCAAAAGTAGAATATTAATCTTAGCCAGCATAGACATTCCGAACTATGCCTACTATAGCTACCATGTTCAATAGCAGGTTACCGCCACATTCCATGGCAGGTTATACAACTAAAACCGTACAAGGTCGTATTATTTCTTTGGATTTCCAAGAAATGGTCAGGCCAAGGAACTTCCCATTGCCACATGAGAACGCCTCTGGAAGGACGTCCCCGAGAACCAAACCGGATCTCTGCCAACACAAGGCCGGGTTACCCCTAACTGGGTAACAACTGACACGAGTATGCCATCCCCCGGTCCTTTGGGACCTTTAACCGAGCGCTCGTAATCAACATCACACCAAATAATAAGTGTTTCAACATGAGTAAGCATCTGGGCTCCATACCATGATACCACCATTTTCCAGAAGGAAATGCACATATCCTAAAGGGAGCTACCCCTCATAACCTTGCCGCATCTTTCCTGTTTTGACCATTCCGGGGTGTGAGGCTCGAAGAAGTCACGTCCACAAAGCCACGCTTTATACAAAGTCATGCTTTAGGTCAACAAATGATCATAGAAATGATCACAAAGATAAACGATCAAACAAATGATCCTATCACAAATGATCAACACAATGATCATTTCCCAGCAACACTCAGCATGTCACATTACCAAATTGGGAATATATCGCTGATAACTTCAACTACATAACCTCTGAGCTCGTACGTCTCAGAGAAGGGTGTTAAGCTAAGAGAATAAATTCTCCGCCACCAACAGAAATATATTTGAAAGAAATCTGCTTTATATCTCAATTTGTAATGTCAGACATACAATCCATACAAGTCTGTTCCGGGCTCGAACAGAACCGAAGGAACTTACAAAGAAGTCCTTGCAATCCGGATATCCACAATCCTGATCGGATTCCCCATCACATATGGAGAACTCTATACCGGAGCAACTCGGTGCAGAGTCAATCGAGGTCATCCTATCGCTCTCGCAAATACCCGGTCTTCAACAACGATCTCCAATGTTATCCATTACGTCGTATCACTATTCAAAATGGGTAATCCGAATAACGAGCGCAATAATTTAAAAATAAGTGTGCATTCAAATTCAAGCAAATCACAACAAATACCTTTCAAAGGTAAATATTTATAGTCGTTTATTGAACTATCAATGGATATGCACGACATCACCAGATTCCAAATAATTTTCCCAAATTATTTATTTTCCAAAAATATCTTTACAAGATATATAATTTCAATACTTCAAAAATAAATCAATATTTATTTTTAAATAAATTCCCCTTTCCTTTTATAAATTCCATAATGAATTTATATTTCAAAATATTTATGAATAAATGATTTCAATTATTCATTTTCAATTATTCATTTTCAATTATTCATTTTCAATTTATCTTCAAAAAGGTAAATTCTCTAGACTTTTCATTTCACATTGGAAAAACATTTCCATATTTATTTATTCATAAGTAATTCACAAATATTATTTATTTTCAACCTTTGGAAAATATTCAATATACTTAAATCGAGATTAAGTATATATTTTATTCTTTAAGGAAATCATTCTCTTAAACATATTTATTTGGGCCAAAACGAATGTTGCGTAAAACATCGTTACGATAACCCAAAATCACTAGTATAGGGATTCGAAATTAAAATAGATATATAAATCCCAATACTATACAAAACGTTTCCTTTCGGAAAGCATTTACTATAACAACAGTGTTATAGTCCACCATTTCCTTCTATTTCTCGAAAACGTCTATTTCAACAATGAATGTTGAAATCTATGGTTTCGAATCATAACACATTTTGAAAACATCGTTAGATCGTTTTAATTCTATTTAAAACATCACATTCAAAATAATTTCTTTAACATATTATTCACTATTCAAAAACGTGAATATACCTGTTAACCAATTTCATCCTTTTTATTCATTTTATTTTAAAGGATTATTCACTGCTTAAAACGTGAATATAACTCCATAAACAAGTTATAAAAATTAACCTATCAAAATAAGTCGTTTGAGGATTTATAAAACAATGTTTATAAATTCCATTTCTATTTATCTTATAACAACTTCCTTTATAAATTTTCTTTATTAACCTATCTCAATTCATATCTCAATGATATACTAAAAATTCATATTATAAGTCAAATAATTAAAATTTATTTGTTTACAAGAATCGTTCTTTCAGACTTCCCAAATTGTAAATCTTATAACTTATAAGATTCATTTATTTATCCAAATCTATTCTTCAAATAACTTTACAAATTTTATAAACCTACTGCTTATAAAATTCCATTTATAACTTCACTGTTTATAATTCTATAAATTTCATTCATTTATGAAATTCATTTACAATTCACTCTAACACTTATAAAAACTCGTTTTATAATTCCAATATTTTAATTTATAAATTTTCAATTTATAAATCTCTTATATAAATCAATTCATATTATCATTTTAAAACGTCTTTAAACTCCTTTATAATTTCACCATTTTGATTTATAAAATAATCAAAATTTATAAATCCTATATTTTCAACTTTTTATAATAATTTCAAAAATCCCAATTTAAACTATTTTATAAAATCATTAACCCCATATTTTCAAAAATCAACTTTTAACTATATTCCTCAAAAACCATAATTTTTATAACATTAAAATTATATCGTTTATTTATTTAAAATGAATCAATTCCAAAAATATTTTTATAAACATATACTTTAAAAATCACATTTAAAATCATTTTTAAAGTTCCAAATTTAGTCCAATGATTCTACACACCAAAAAGTCAATCACGACAACAACGACATCATATATCAATATGATAATCAATCAAATATCAAAATATCTGAAATCAAATAAATACTGTTGAGGAATCCGGTTGGATCCCTCCAACCTGTTTTCCTGCATCCAAAGATATTAGCACAATACCAATTCCGTTCCAGTACGAAATTATCGCGGTATATGGGATTTAAAATATTATCCACTTAATAGACGGCGCAATAGGGTCTCATCGCTATATACTGCGGGAAATCAACAACTACAATATATACATATGCCAATATATATATATATATATTGCTATTATATATAATACCAATTTCACTGTTTATGAAATATTCGCGGTATATGTTTTTAATAAATAACATCCACGTACTAATGGCGCATAATGTCTACTTTAACAATCAATAGATAACAATCATCATTCAAACATGCATTCAAATTTTTTAAATCTAACTATTTAAAATAAAAATCGAAACTGATTCGATTGAGTGAGAAGTTCTCACCTTGCTTTCAATTTCGTTTTAGCGATTTATTTCGAATAAAATTAAACGGACGTTTAATTTTACTCGAAATTTTTACTAACTCCAAACGACTCCAATCCAATTCCATAGTGTAGTACTCGTCCATACGATTCCAACGCAACTGGTTTCGCGTGTTTTCGACCTCGTATGAAAAAGATATGCATTTATGAAGTTACACGATTTTTATAATTATAATTTACAACTAATTTTGTAATTTTTAAACCTATTCTATTCCAAGCCGTGAGATCTCACCCCCCCCCCCACCATCATCAGGCCATCCATATGCTTTCTTCCCCATCTCCACGCATGTCTCCAGGAAATATACGTGCGCACGAACCCAACACAAATCCTAACCCTAATACACGCGCCAAGCACGATGACTTCTACCTCGATCGAACACCACCACTCCATAGCTCACTTCGTGCTCGACACTCGGCTGCAACATGGGTGAGCTCGGCCCCTCCATTGCATGGGAATTCGTGCTCGACCGTGCTACCTTCAAACTTCAATTGCCATCAATTCACTTCGAATTAAACGATCGTGACCGTTGAATCTGTAGATCTCACGATGATCTACAAGTTTCTAGTTGAAGAATTTGCGTAATTGTTTACGGATTGGAAGAGAAAGGAGGAATAAAATGGGAGTTTTTCGGCCATTCATGAAGGGGGTGGCGGCTGCATTAGGTTTAGGGTTATATTTTTTTTTATTTGTGTGAAAAGAGGGGCTATTTATAGGAAATCGATCGACACTATTCATTCCGGAATTTCCGAACTCCGATTTACGTGCGGTGACCAGCGTTTCTAGGGTTTACCCCACGTTCCGGACACAATGGAACAGGTTTCGAAAGCTAATTCGGTCATATGTGCGAGTTATGGCAATAAATGTTCAATTTAAATTAAACCGATTTAAACGATTTTCTAGGCATTTTAATTTTTACCGGACAAACGGTAAATCCGATTGATACGAAATTTGAAACCATACAATAATATCACATTACGGATCCGATGAAACTAGTTTCGACGAAATCCGAGACTTTTTGAAAAATGGCTATTTTAACTCGCCAAATTAATATTAAAACAATTTCGATGCGTTTCGAGCTGCCACGATCAAACGACAATTCCGATTGCTACGAAATTTGAAATCCAGTAATAACTAACTATTACAGATCCAATGGAACTAGTCACGTTCAATTCTGAGACTGTTCAAAAATCAGCTATTTTCCAGTCGATAATTAAATATTAAAATATTCAATTTCTACAAATCATCTCAAAATTCAGTTTTAAAAGTTATAAAACATTTCTACAACTTCAATATGATAAAATAAAATTTTACAAATCATTTTCAATCATATTAACTTGATTTTTAATTATTTCTGGAATTTAACTTATTAAATTATCGATTTAATTATTCAATTAAATCCAATTATTCGAAATAAAAATTTATTCGACTTATAATTTCCACTTATTAATATTTAAAATTAATTAAATATTCAAATTTTAATTAATTAAAATTCTTGGTCGTTACATACTTCCCCCCTTAAAAGAATTTCGTCCTCGAAATTACCAAGTAAGAAAAGTTACAGAATCTATTAACTTTCCAAAAATCCATAGTTAAACTTCTTACAATACTTTACTAAGTTTCCAAATCATACTTAGTTATCTTTTCAAAAACAATTACTATTGTTTAACTTTCAACTCCAAAATCAAAGTTAAAGTTTTCAAAAAATTTCAATTTTCTCAAATTTTTTTCTAACGCCTTAAATTTTCGGAAAAATTCGCCATAGTCTCCTTTGCGCGGCTCGATACGAAAGAAAATGACAGTATATATATCACAAATATACATCTCATCAAGTAATGAGGCATCCCGCAGGGAAAAATTGTAAAAGTACGGTATGTAATCCGAGATATGTACCTTATATTTTATTAGCAAGCATATACGGCTAATATAGCGTGAAAGCGAGCTCCAAATGCGAAGCAAACGCGATCCGCACCTACTAAACACTCAACAACAACATGAGAATCATGCATATAGACAATAGTATCGATATACAACATATAGCAACAGAACAACTATATATGTCAACATAGCAAATGCAGTAAAAGCAATAAATTCAACCATCAACCAACTAGCATTCAATTCAACTAACATCCATAGCCAATAAATATTCATTTATATTCTCATTAATATTCAATGAAATGGGTTTTCAATTTAATCACATTTGATTCATTAACAGTGGATGTTCTTACTAACATTCTTTTTCAGTTAGTTTATATTTACTAATTCATATTCAAGTTGGTTCACTTCCAAATCAAATTTAATTCCATTTAAGATTCACTTAACTTCCAATTTCATTAACTCTTAATGAATTATATACAATCAACTAACAACCATATAACAACCAATGCATATAAATTACAACCAAATTCCTTTACTTATATTCATTCAATTTGGTTTCAACACCATCGCTTTCAATTGGTTTAATTAAATTGATTTTCATTCTATTATTCAACTTCCAATAACATTAGATTTTAATGAATTAACACTTACATTCATTATTTAATATCAACTTTATTTACATTTAATTGATTAATATTCAATTCATTAATTCAATTTAATTACTAAAGTTGAATTTCATTTATATAACTCAAGTTCATATTTATCACTTAACTTTATTATTTTACTTTGATATCAAAATCAACTTCATTCAACATCTCTTAAGTTATATTCATTTTATAAACATTATTTGGTTTTTCCGAACTTAAATTCCCACTTATAAATAAATTCAGATTCCAATTCTAAGTAAATTTCCATTTAACTTTAAATTCATTTTTATTTTCAACTCATATTCATAAATATATTCATATAGTTTCACTTCTTATATATATAAGTTTATTTCACAATTGTAAATCACTTTAATTATAATTCAATTCTTATAATTCTTTTGCTTATACACTTATTCTTTTATTTAGATTATTCAAACAACTAACAATCTACTCATATACACTTTAATAATTCTAAAAAATTATTTCTTTATATATAAAATAAAATCAAGGTAAAATTATTTCATTTACCCAATTTAAAATAATATTGTGTCGAATTGTTCTATTCAAATGTTTATAAACCCCTTCGGCATAGTTGTCCAGACCGTGCTAACGAAGGTTCATATGCCACTCAACAAACCAATCATCACAATATAAAACAATTTTATATTCACTAACAAATACGCCCTCATAGCTATTATTACACTCAAACTCATTCTAGAGTACTGCTGATTCTATCTCTAATGAGTAATACCCAACAGAACCATGGTTGTCGCTTAACCATATGCTCACATACCAGATGTAAGGACCCGATTCTTCGACTTTCGAAAATTGACATCAATACGTTCACAGTATCAACTACCGAGCAATCGAACGACGAAAAACCGAACACTTAAGGTTTTAAGAAAAAGAAAAAGAAGAAAAAGACAGAAGGAGATAGGAAATATAGAGAAAAGAAATAGAAAATAGAACGAAATAGAAAACAAACAACAATATCAGAATCTCACAATCGCAGCGGAACAACATATAATAATAAATGAATAATCTTTAAACAAAGAACTATATCAGTTATTACATTACATCACATTTCAATTTACATCACATCAGAGTGTACAACAACAAACAACAACAAATAGCGGAAAAGAAATACTATATACTAATAATATTCCATGCCATCCAGCTTGCCTCCAGCAAATCCAGAATATCCTGATAAACCTAACTCTTGACTGCCCGTGTGGAAATTGGTGGGCACCCAGAGTTTAGGAAGGAAAACAATAAACTCCGAGTCAGTCATGTGACTGGTGTGAGAACTCAAAACAGTTTATTTATCTTTGAAAACAAAATAGAGGAATATTTTTTTTAAGTCAATTCGCAATGCTTTTAAAAATGAGACTACCATAAGGCCTCCCGCACACATACACATGCAAACGCAGAATCAGAGGAGATTTCTCCTTATGATAGTCAAAGATGCTTGATACGTATTAAAAAGAACATTTGATATTATTACTAGTGCATAGTGTAGAGAAAATCATTTCAAAAGTAGAATATTAATCCTAGCCAGCATAGACATTCCGAACTATGCCTACGATAGCTACCATATTCAATAGCAGATTACCACCACATTCCATGGCAGGTTATACAACTAAAACCGTACAAGGTCGCATTGTTTCTTTGGATTTCCAACAAATGGTCAGGCCAAGGAACTTCCCATTGCCACATGAGAACGCCTCTGGAAGGACGTCCCCGAGAACCAAACCGGATCTCTGCCAACACAAGGCCGGGTTACCCCTAACTGGGTAACAACTGACACGAGTATGTCATCCCCCGGTCCTTTGGGACCTTTAACCGAGCGCTCGTAATCAACATCACACCAAATAATAAGTGTTTCAACATGAGTAAGCATCTGGGCTCCATACCATGATACCACCACTTTCCAGAAGGAAATGCACATACCCTAAAGGGAGCTACTCCTCATAACCTTGCCGCATCTTTCCTATTTTGACCATTCCGGGGTGTGAGGCTCGAAGAAGTCACGTCCACAAAGCCACGCTTTATACAAAGTCATGCTTTAGGTCAACAAATGATCATAGAAATGATCACAAAGATAAACGATCAAACAAATGATCCTATCACAAAAGATCAACACAATGATCATTTCCCAGCAACACTCAACATGTCACATTACCAAATTGGGAATATATCGCTGATAACTTCAACTACATAACCTCTGCCTCGTACGTCTCAGAGAAGGGTGTTAAGCTAAGAGAATAAATTCTCTGCCACTAACAGAAATATATTTGAAGGAAATCTGCTTTATATCTCAATTTGTAATGTCAGACATACAATCCATACAAGTCTGTTCCAGGCTCGAACAGAACCAAAGGCACTTACAAAGAAGTCCTTGCAATCCGGATATCCACAATCCTGATCGGATTCTCCATCACATATGGAGAACTCTATACCGGAGTAACTCGGTGCAGAGTCATTCGACAGGTCATCCTATCGCTCTCGCAAATACCCGGTCTTCAATGCTATCCATTATGTCGTATCACTATTCGGAATGGGTAATCCGAATAACGAGCGCAATAATTTAAAAATAAGTGTGCATTCAAATTCAAGAAAATCACAACAAATACCTTTCAAAGGAAAATATTTATAGCCGGTTATTGAACTATCAATAGATATGCACGACATCACCAGATTCCAAATAATTTTCCCAAATTATTTATTTTCCAAAAATATCTTTACGAGATATATAATTTCAAAACTTCAAAAATAAATCAATATTTATTTTTAAACAAATTCCCCTTTCCTTTTATAAATTCCATAATGAATTTATATTTCAAAATATTTATGAATAAATGATTTCAATTATTCATTTTCAATTATTCATTTTCAATTTATCTTCAAAAAGATAAATTCTCTAGACTTTTCATTTCACATTGGAAAAACATTTCCATACTTATTTATTCATAAGTAATTCACAAATATTATTTATTTTCAACCTTTGGAAAATATTCAATATACTTAAATCGAGATTAAGTATATATTTCATTCTTTAAGGAAATCATTCTCTTAAACTTATTTATTTGGGCCAAAACGAATGTTGTGTAAAACATCGTTACGACAACCCAAAATCACTAGTATAGGGATTCGAAATTAAAATAGATACATAAATCCCAATACTATACAAAACATTTCCTTTCGAAAATCATTTACTATAACAACAGTGTTATAGTCCACCATTTCCTTCTATTTCTCGAAAACGTCTATTTCAACAATGAATGTTGAAATCTATGGTTTCGAATCATAACACATTTTGAAAACATCGTTAGATCGTTTTAATTCTATTTAAAACATCACATTCAAAACAATTTCTTTAACATATTATTCACTATTCAAAAACGTGAATATACCTGTTAACCAATTTCATCCTTTCTATTCATTTTATTTTAAAGGATTATTCACTGCCTAAAACATGAATATAACTCCATAAATAAGTTATAAAAATTAACCTATCAAAATAAGTCGTTTGCGGATTTATAAAACAATGTTTATAAATTCCATTTCTATTTATCTTATAACGACTTCCTTTATAAATTTTCTTTATTAACCAATCTCAATTCATATCTCAATGATATACTAAAAATTCATATTATAAGTCAAATACTTAAAATTTATTTGTTTACAAGAATCGTTCTTTTAGACTTCCCAAGTTATAAATCTTATAACTTATAAGATTCATTTATTTATCCAAATCTATTCTTCAAATAACTTTACAAATTTTATAAACCTACTGCTTATAAAATTCCATTTATAACTTCACTGTTTATAATTCTATAAATTTCATTCATTTATGAAATTCATTTACAATTCATTCTAACACTTATAAAAACTCGTTTTATAATTCCAATATTTTAATTTATAAATTTTCAATTTATAAATCTCTTATATAAATCAATTCATATTATCATTTTAAAACGTCTTTAAACTCCTTTATAATTTCACCATTTTGATTTATAAAATAATCAAATTTTATAAATCCTATATTTTCAACTTTTTATAATAATTTCAAAAATCCCAATTTAAACTATTTTATAAAATCATTAACCCCATATTTTCAAAAATCAACTTTTAACTATATTTCTCAAAAACCATAATTTTTATAACATTAAAATTATATCGTTTATTTATTTAAATTGAATCAATTCCAAAAATATTTTTATAAACGTATACTTTCAAAAATCACTTTTAAAATCATTTTTAAAGTTCCAAATTTAGTCCAATGATACTACACACCAAATAGTCAATCACGACAACAACGACATCATATATCAATATGATAATCCATCAAATATCAAAATATCTGAAATCAAATAAATACTGTTGAGGAATCCAGTTGGATCCCTCCAACCTGTTTTCCTGCATCCAAAGATATTAGCACAATACCAATTCCGTTGCAGTACGAAATTATCGCGGTATATAGGATTTAAAATATTATCCGCTTAATAGACGGCGCAATAGGGTCTCATCGCTATATACTGCGGGAAATCAACAACTGCAATATATACATATGCCAATATATATATATATATATATTGCTATTATATATAATACCAATATCACTGTTTATGAAATATTCGCGGTATATGTTTTTAATAAATAACATCCGCTTACTAACGGTGCATAATGTCTATTTTAACAATCAATAGATAACAATCATCATTCAAACATGCATTCAAAAATTTTAAATATAACTATTTAAAATAAAAATCGAAACTGATTTGATTGAGTGAGAAGTTCTCACCTTGCTTTCAATTTCGTTCTAGCGATTTATTTCGAATAAAATTAAACGGACGTTTAATTTTACTCGAAATTTTCACTAACTCCAAACGACTCCAATCCAATTCCATAGTGTAGTACTCGTCCATACGATTCCAACGCAACTAGTTTCGTGCGTTTTCGACCTCGTATGAAAAAGATATGCATTTATGAAGTTACACGATTTTTATAATTATAATTTACAACTAATTTTATAATTTTTAAACCAATTCTATTCCAAGCCGTGAGATCTCACCCCCCCCCCCCCCCCAATCATCAGGCCGTCCATATGCTTTCTTCCCCATCTCCACGCACGTCTCCAGGAAATATACGTGCGCACGAACCCAACACAAATCCTAACCCTAATACACGCGCAAAGCACGATGACTTCTACCTCGATCGAACACCACCACTCCATAGCTCACTTCGTGCTCGACACTTGGCTGCAACATGGGTGAGCTCGGCCCCTCCATTGCATGGGAATTCATGCTCGACCGTGCTGCCTTCAAACTTCAATTGCCATCAATTCACTTCGAATTAAACGATCGTGACCATTGAATCTGTAGATCTCACGATGATCTACAAGTTTCTAGTTGAAGAATTTGCGTAATTGTCTACGGATTGGAAGAGAAAGGAGGAATAAGATGGGTGTTTTTCGGCCATTCATGAAGGGGGTGGCGGGTGCATTAGGTTTAGGGTTATATTTTTTTTTTATTTGTGTGAAGAGAGGGGCTATTTATAGGAAATCGATCGACACTATTCATTCCGGAATTTCCGAACTCCGATTTACGCGCGATGACCAGCGTTTCTAGGGTTTACCCCGTGTTCCGGACACTATGGAACAGGTTTCGAAAGCTAATTCGGTCATCTGTGCGAGTTATGGCAATAAACGTTCAATTTAAATTAAACCGATTTAAACGATTTTTTAGGCGTTTTAATTTGTACCGGACAAACGGTAAATCCGATTGACACGAAATTTGAAACCATACAATAATATCATATTACGGATCCGATGAAACTAATTTCGATGAAATCCGAGACTTCTTGAAAAATGGCTATTTTAACTCGCCAAATTAATATTAAAACACTTTCGTTGCGTTTCGAGCTGCCACGATCAAACGACAATTCTGATTGCTACGGAATTTGAAAATCCGGTAATAACTAACTATTACGGATCCAATGGAACTGGTCTCGTTCAATTCTGAGACTGTTCAAAAATTAGCTATTTTCCAGTCGATAATTAAATATTAAAATATTCAATTTCTACAAATCATCTCAAAATTCAGTTTTAAAAGTTATAAAACATTTCTACAACTTCAATATGATAAAATAAAATTTTACAAATCATTTTCAATCATATCAACTTGATTTTTAATTATTTCTGGAATTTAACTTATTAAATTATCGATTTAATTATTCAATTAAATCCAATTATTCGAAATAAAAATTTATTCGACTTATAATTTCCACTTACTAATATTTAAAATTAATTAAATATTCAAATTTTAATTAATTAAAATTCTGGGTCGTTACACATGTAAACCAAACTTGAAAATAAATTACTTATCATTTTTAAATAATTAGAACAAGTATATTTGGCTTATAAAATAATATAAAACAATATCGAAATTTATTTGCAAAATACGATACTGATTTTGTTAAGGCACAACGATATTGTCAATCACTATAACAAAAGTATATATAATTTTACAAAACTTTTATCAACCTAATATTATCTTTATAAAATGATTTTAAAAACAATTATTTTTCCTTCAAAACGTGATTATTTTAAGTTTGAATATACCTTTTTCAAAGTGGTAAAATACGGACCGTTACATACTCCCCGCTTAAAAGAATTTCGTCCCCAAAATTACCCCAACACAAACTCCAAAGGTATTTTCCAAAAATATTTATCGCTAATATTAATTATCTAGGACAAACATAGACCATCCGTATGCAATTTATGATTTGATCTCTTATTCGAATCCAGGACTTTTCTTCCAAACCAGTATCGATCCACCAATCCTCTAATGCGGACTCTAATCAGGCTTTAGATATAAAACTTTGCTTTCCTTGCATAGATATCAAATATGATAGAAAATTCAAGTATCTAACCACAAACCCTTAGCAATATTCACCGTCAAGAATCGAGTGATAAATCCTTTTTCGGACCGGTGTAAACACCTCAAAGTTCCGTACTCGAACGTTAGATCAAATTCGTGTGATGAAATGATCTATATATAACATATGCATTTATTAACTTCCAAAAACCTTTCATAATTTTTTTATCTCAAATTCAAACATTTTATAAATATGTTTCTTTACATAATCCCTTTAATTATTTATTTTCAAATATTTTTGTTAAAAGTAAATATTCTAACGGAACCATTTTTCACTCATTAGATAATTTACCTTTATTATAAAAAATAATTTTTGGTTTTTTTATTCAAAATCATTTTTATTTAGCATATTTCCTTTAATACTAATATTATTTATGAATCATTTCGTAAAACTATTACTTAAGTTTATTATATCTTACAACTTATGCAAATCAATCACTATTAAGTCCAAATCTTTAATTTATGCTAGAAAACAATTTACAGGTTATAATTATCTTTTTAAAGAGTCATTATTTTACTTAAGTGTATAAATAGTTCGTGACTTAAATCTATTTTTGTATGATATACCTTTGCATCCTAAGAGTATATACAAATCCTAAATTTCAAATTGATTTTACTTAAATCCATCTGTTTAACAAATTTAAACTTTGTTGTAATTTACTATTATCTTAAATTCATAAGTTTTACAACTTATTTCTTATTTAATACTATTTTCATTTTTCTAGCTTTGAAAAATAAAATTTGAAACTACCTGTATTTAAATCATCAAATTCTCATCTTTTAAATCCTTTTTTCTACAAAGCATATTTATAAATTATACTTATCTAATTTCATTTACTTAACATATTTCACAATCTTTTATCAAAAAAATTCATCAATTTCTTAGCTCTGACTTAGGTACGAGTCAGAAATTTTCGACTGTCCAAAATTATCTGAAATCCCACTCATCTTATCAATTGGCACTCCCAATTTATCTTCGCTTAAAATGCTTTTATAAAGATTACTAATCAATTTATCCATTAACGATTCATATTATCTATTTAACTTAAGAAAATTATATAGATCGGGTAACTCCAAAAACATACCAAGAAATTGCGTGCTACCTATGGTATCACATATCCCTTTAATAAGAAGAGTAATACGTAAGTGAAGTGTTTACCATGCAAACACATCTCTTTCCCACTTTTGGTTTATTTCAAGCCATACAAACTAGTTATCATAAAATATTTCTTTTATTTGAAATAATACCATTATTGTTTTCAAAATTCTTTAGAGATTACTTTGTTTATAAAATCTATTTTATAAATTCATCTTATATTAACTTCCTTTTTTTAATCCCTTTTAAATTTTCATATCTTCCATATCTACCTTTTACAAAATTATCTTATCTTTGTAAAATACCTCCCTTCTTTTATATGACATGCTCATTTATTATCTTATATTAATTCACTTATCTTAACCAAGTATTATTTTCAAACATCTTATAGTCAAATCGTGAAACTTAATTCATATGAAGTTTGATAAATCAACGGATGATAATACTTAAAGGTTATCATTCCCTTATTTACAAGCTAACACACAATTAATAATTATACCATTTTCAAAGTTATTTCTTTATAAATAATACTTAAGCTTAGGTAAAATTATTTCATTCACCCATTTTTTTTAAAATCAGTGTGCCAGTTCGCCTTGTTCAAATGTTTAGGAACCCTCATCAATAACGATGATCAGCCGCATCGATCAGGATCCATAAATAACTTAATAGATAAATCAATACAAAATATTTTATTAGCTACAAACAAATACGCGCTCACATATAATACTCTCAAACTCATTCTAGGTTGTTACTAACCCTATCTCTAATAATTTATTCATCCTAGGGTATTACTAGCCCTATCTCTGATGAGCCTTATCCCAACAAAGCCTAGGTATTTGCTCAATCTATGCTCTGATACCAAATGTATGATCTATTTTTTCATACCCTTTAAATCGACAATAAACCACACATGTGCAACTCAAATTGTACGAACAAGCGGATCATTAAAGATAGAAAGAAAAATAAAGATAGAACATAATAGAAAAACAGAATCTTCCATGAATGGAATAACATATATTATTTCAATCATAATCTTTACAGTGGAAAATTTTAAAACATATATCTGAACCTAGATTCATCTTGGACAGTTGTAACACCTGCCTTACAAATGCTGACAAACAACAAAACAAATGCAATAGATGCAGCGAATAATAGAATACGTTCATATGGTGATGAAGATCTCCATCTCTCGTCTTAAAACTTCAAGCATCTTCAGCTAATCCTGAAACTACTCGGATCTGACCTGATTATTAAAAAACCTGGAACGTGCTTGATAAACCAACGTGAGATCCTCAAAATTTAAAATGAGGATGTTATCAGAACCTTTGAAAAGAAGGTTATCTCATAAGACCATGCCCGCACATAAATTCAGATGGGATTTTACCTTATGATAACCAAAAACACTTTTATTACCAAAATAATTTAGAAGTATCTTTAGTAACACTCTTTTGGAAAACATCTTACAAATAAACTTATTCAGATAAAGTATCAATACCTGGAATAAGCCTAAGGGAATATATCCGGACTAGGTCAAACGGAATATATCGGATGGAATAAATGATGCCAAAAGGGGTAGCTAAAATGTTTGCAAGTCATTATAGCTATTTTGGGACTACAATCAAAACCGTAAATTGGATCTAGATTTTCCAACATGATAGGGAACCTCGATATCCATGCATAGCAACCAGAACCCGGTGGTTTTTCATGCAAGGACTCACATACCACTATTCCTCATTTTTCCACACTTCTTCATATACGATGGCTTCTTATGCATGGACTCACACGCCACTTTAACATACAATAAGGGTCCCGTCTGGACATCTTGGTGACCTAGATCATACGCCGCCAGTCAACTTGAGGGATCATACGCCACCCTTGTTATACGAAGCTTGAAATATGTAACATAGTTCCCATATCATTTCCGAGATTTGAGGCTTGGGAGTAAGGTTACGCTCAACTTAGACAAAGCCATGCTTTTCATAAAAAACACGCTTTAATCATGAAAGGTTCCACTTTGAATACCACATTGCCATTCCTTAATCACACAACTGATTTCCACCATTGTATAACTCCTAAGCTTGTACATCTTAGAAAATGGTATTAAGCTAAGATAAGTTGCCTTCTCCGCCACCAAGTAGATAATACATTGATAGAGATCAATTTATGTGATCAGAAATGCTCTATCAAACACTCATCCATACAAGTTCGTTCTGGGACTGAATGAAACCGAAGGCACACCTCCTACTACCATTAGTAATGAGTAGTCCTTGTAATCCGAAGATTTCAAAACACGCTAGAACCACTACTATAAATGTTTCTATATTAGGAGCTACCTAAAGAATGTCAACAAGTAGTCCTTTCGCTTTAAAGATCTTCGGTCTTCAATACAACGAAGATTTTTAAAATGCAGTCATCACTACCATATAAATATAGTGTGGGGAAAACCCCAGGGACTCGTGACAGCAATCCTTACATTTTAAAGATCTCCGGTCTTCAATAATCATCATCTTCAACATGTCTTCACTTTCGAACGTATACATTGGTTCGAAGTGGTTTTTGGATTGGAATTACCCAAATCTGACTCCTGTTCCTTCGCACCAATTGTCGATTAAAAAGATGTTAAGTTCATATGTAACTACCAATCACCAATAAATTACTTCATCTTTTAGAAATATCTTTCTTAGATATATTCCTTTCAATTTATTCCATTTTCTTTTCAAGAGTATATGGAATCATTAATCCTTATTAATCAAATCATGTGGTTTATCTAAACCTTTCTTAAATTTAGGAATAATTCCAAATTATTTTCTCTTCTACTCAAGAAAAAATTTCAACATTATTTCTTTAAATCTTTCATATAAACTCCTCTTTAATCTTAGGAAATACCAAATCATATTATTTAAAATCACGTTTAAACCTTTAATAAAGATTTTCTATTTCCAAATCCTCATTTAAATGGGTTAAAAATGTTATTACGTAAAATATCATTACAACAAACCAAAACCATTTTATTCAAATCCTTGTCTAACTCTTGGAAAACTCCACTTTTTACTTTGGGAAAACCTTTTTAGAGCATCCGGGTTTTCCTTTCGATTTGTTCCACCCCTCATCTAAAAGATAAAACAAAGGCCAGGTAAGTTCAGGACACTGGTTTCTCCATTCCTAATCTTAATTACACACCTTTTTCTACAATTTAGATCTCACTAGTGGGACAAATGTACAAGTCATTTGCGCATACTTAGTTTGTTATTACGTTTTAGGAAATGATTTCTCTGATATTATTTAAATGTTATAATAAACATTTATTTTATCTCTAAAAGGATTATAAAACTTCCAATTTATCTTTAAAACACTTTATTATTTATTTAAAAACATATATAAATGATTCTAGAAAGAATTGTTAAGTTGAAATCTTTATTTCATAAGTTACAGAAACAGCAGTCGAAAAATGCTGCGAAAAGTGCTTAAAACAGCTTATTTGATTAAAGCAATTTTTTTAATTTTTGAAAATTCTAATTTTCAAATTAAAATCTATTTCAATCTATCCTAATAGATTTATCAAATTTATTTCATATTTTTAATCATTTAAAAATATCGCTTTTAAAGAAATTCCTTCATGGATTCCGACTTGCAAAACCGCGATGTTTTTAGAAAATTGTTTTGGATATATTTCAAAATCTACTTATAGTAGTCTTGTTTTTATTTCTTCATTGGAAAACTATGGTTATAATAGTACAGAAAATTCTTATCTTGAAAGGTTCCTAGCTATATTCCACTTTGTACACTTATTTAACCTTTATGGCATGAAATCATGAACTACCGTTACGCGATGCGTCTACTTTTGAATTGTTTTTCAATTTCTTTTCAAACTTCATGGAAACACTTTTAAATGTTTATAAAACATTTATAAGCTTAATTTTAATAATATTTTTATATTTCAAATCATTTTCCATTTCATTTCATTTTTTAATATTATATTATTATAATATCATTTTCATTCTTTTTATATATTTTAATATCATTAAGAGGCTAAATAATTTCCATACACCTATTTATATGGATTTGAATTCCCATTTAATTAACTATGGTTAATTTATAACTATTTCTCTTATCATTTATCAAACCAAGTAATCATCCATATTAACAGTCATGTAAACAACAACTTTGCATCCAAGTTATTAAACATATTAATCATCTAGGATATTTTTCATATTATTAAACTTGGAATTATTTGTTAATTCAAAAATGAGTACTCACCTTTAACCAAATTGATTAACTTCCTACCAACATTCTTATCCAACCACAATTCACTAAACTAACTCATACTTCACCAATACATCCATAAACTGTAAGTCTACAGGGTGGATCGTAAAGTGTATATGCAAGTATATGTGAAAAAATATATGATGCAACTAAAACAATATTAATCTAGGTAAATAAAAAATAAGCACACCAGAATTTTATACTTGTTTGGACCTCCCGTCCTACGTCCAGTCCCGAAGCTCCCCTTCGGAATTCGACTATCAAATACCCTCGCTTCGTCCGAAGGAATAGGCTTGGTTTAAATAAACTGTTCTTGTCAAATATGTGTTCTATAACACGGATATTGACTAATAATTACAAATGCTTCCAATATATCTAAAGAGTACTGAATGTGAAGATCTGAATATATGGAAGAGTGGAATACAAGTATAGATTGCTAGAGATCAAGAATATAACAGAGTATGTAAGTAGAGAGCAAAAGTAAGTAAGGTGAGTGTTCTCTTTGATTCTTGAAGATATATACAATTGTAGAGAGTTCCCTTGAGTAGTTGCATCCATTAACAAGTGCTATATAGTAGCTTCTGTTGATAATGAAGAGTTGCATCGAAGAGAAGCAGAGATGTCTATTCGAATGTGGCAATTGTAGTGTGAATTTAAATTTCAAGTTCGAAATCAGACGTCTGATATTTGTATCAGACGTTTGTATCTATTTTTTGTACATAGTAGATTTTCAAACGTCTGAGTGCATCTACCAGACGTCTAGTCCTATCTGTTTTGTCCTTCCAGAGGACTTTTCCAAACGTCTGGCTTGTGCACCTAGACGTTTGAAACTTGTACATGTCTATTTTGTGCATCTTTCTTGTTGCTTCTTTGATCCTATCAACTTGTAGTCTCTTGTAACATTCTTTGAGCGTTGTTCTTTTCTTCCTAGTGATGTTGCTCTAGTACATGTATATAGAAATATATATGCATATTCGATTTCCATTGTATAGTTGTTGTCATCGAAATCGTAGATTTGACTTCCTAACAATCTTCCCTTTTTGATGATGACAACTATACAACGTACTTATATATAATTTCATAAATCTCCCCCTAAATATGTGCTTTTCATAACTTATTGTGATCTCCCTCTGAATATTAATTCTCCCCCTTTGGCATTATCAAAAAGGATATATACTTTTTTAAATGTATAAATTATGAAATATTTACCAATTGTTGTAAGACAGAAATATACATAGAGATAAAACGCAAAAAGAGAAATTTCATTAAATATTGTAATCGAGTACATTCATAGTTTTTTATCAATTGTACATAAGATGGAGTCCTAAAAATCTATGAGTCTTTTGGGGAAGCGTTTTCTTGATCATCTCCTTTATCTTCATTTTTGGAAGAGCTTGGTTGCTTTGTAGGAGATGTCGGAGCTTGTTCTAGTGTTCGTTCTCCTTAGAAAGTTTGGAGTATTTCGAAGGAGGAGAAGGCATTGGGGTTGCCAATCTTCGAAAGGTGGTGTAGGGCTACGAACCCTTTGAAGAAACTCTTTGAGAACCGATAATACAGTTGAAAGTGATGTTTCAACTTTGGCCAGGCATGTAGCAAAAGATGTTTCAAAACTGTCAATGCGCTCAGCCAAAACTTTTTGATTTCGAGATAAGATGTGCTGATTGTGAAGTGTGAGGTCTCGAATACTTTCATTTTGATTTGTCTCTGTCCGAGTCTCTAAAATCTCATAGTGGCATGTATAATCAAATGGTGCAGGAGGAGAAGAAGTTTCGCGATCTTGTTCTACCTCCTGTAATGGTTCAGGGTGGGTCGAGGTGGAGACCCAATTTGTCTGGCATGACGACGTTGTGTCCACTCTTCAAATGACATAAACTTCGCAGGATTTTCAGGTAGGTGCATTAGTGAGAAAATTTTCGTGGAAGCATATTCCGGAGAAATTTCTTCAAAAGTAGATAAATAGGAAGGGATGTTGTGAGCACGTAGAAGTCTCAAGATGTAGGTGGCGTAGATAATCGATGGGCATGATCGATTTCCAAAAATGTTTGAGCTCGTCAAATATAAATTTAGCCCAATTTACCCTTGTTTCACTGAATATAGCATACAGGGCCTTGTGCTCTAACTCCGTTATCTGTTCATGACTACCAAGACGAGAAATGATAGCGTTGATAATCATTCGAGTTAGAAGTCTCGCCTTATGTCGTAGATATTTGGATGCAAATTTTGGCATTTAAGCTTCCCATATTTGATGTGTTACATTGTCTCTTGGTTTGAGACGCATATCAGGAATACTATATAAATCTTCTCCGGAGTCAGAACATCCGAGAGTTCTATCGATGATTCCTGGAGTGAGCCTAATTGTGTTGCCATAAACACTAGACCATAAACAATTATCTTCGTTTTCAGTGTTCTAAACCACTGTGCTATCCAAATTAGCATAAAAGAGAAATATAGCTAACCGATCAATTTGGATGTTATTGGGATTGAAAAATATCAAAGTTTCTAAATCAGCATTTTCACAAATTTCATCTAAATCGTACATTGGGAACTTGAGTAAGTTATAAAATGGACCTGTATGCAGTTTCTTCTTTTGAATATCCTCATATCTCTTGAGTGAATGAGGTACTCGATTCATCCATCGTTCATTTTGATCATGTGAGCAAACTTGAGGATTTGATGAAGTTGCTTGGTCTTGTTTTCGCTTACAGATTTTAGGATTTTTTGTTTTAGGAGCCATCAAATTCGATCAAGTTTGGAAGAGAAAGGATTTTTGAGAAGAAAAAATCGAGATTGCAGTAGAAATAAAATGAAACGGAGTAAGAAAGGTTTAAATAATTGACGTTATTTTGGCGTATAAATGTGTCGACTGAATTTCATACGTCTGGAAATAAATCAGATGTCAGATTTAACCTAGTTTTAAAATACTAAATAGAATCAGGCGTTTGGTTTGTTGTGGTAGACATCTGGGTTTGCTCGATTTGTAAAATTTGATAGTCAGAGAGAATTATCAAACGTTTGTTTGTATTATCACACGTTTGAAATAGACCAAATTTTCATTTCTGAATGACAAAAAGTTTTCTCAAACGTCCGGTTTAAATATTAGACGTCTGAAAATGAGCTGAGTTTTTAAAATATGGTGGCAGAGACTTTGTTCAAACGTCTGATTCATAGCTCAGACGTTTGAAATAGACCGATATATAGTCTTTGTTAGGTATTTTAGGTAAACTTCTAACTAGCTCATATTTCGCTAATTTATTAATATATTTAAAATTAGTATAACAAAGTCGTTAATGCCACTACCATGGATCGTCATATTTGGGAGTTAAACACAAATTTGAATTTTGATTTATATTTATTGTTTAAGACAGAAATATTTTTGTTTCTAAAACGCTTAAATAAAAGTTGTTTGTTATTGTTGAAAATATTACATTTGTCTTTTTCGAAATTAATTTGAAAACCTTTATCACATAATTGACTAATACTAAGTAGGTTATGTTTTAGATTTTATACTAATAAAGCATTTGTAATAATAGGAGAATTAGAAATACTAGAGTTGATGACTTCTCCAATTCCCACGAAGTATCCTTTTGAGTTATCTCCAAAAGTTACCGTTCCACCATAGATGTATGTTATATTTGATAACATTTTTGAATTTTCAATCGTATGCTTGGAGCATACACAATCAAGTATCCATTTCTCTATATTTTTTATTCTGGGCACCTACAAAATAAAAGATGATTAAATTGGTACCCATATATTTTGTTAGGGTCCTAGATGTTTGGAGAGTAGGTAGCCATACCCAAGAAGGTTTGGTACCTTTATGAACATAATTTTTATTATAGACTACATTTTCTAAAAAATTATTAATATGTTTTTGTCTAATCAAATTATTATTTGTCTTACGAATCCAAATTTTTATATTTCTGGTATTCGTATTAGACATAGGTGATCTTTTAGTCTTTTTATAAATACAACTATATTTCTTAATATCATTCCCTTTTTGTTTAGGAATATTTTTAAATCCTATTCCATTTCTATTACCTAATTGTTTTGAAGTTTTGATAAGATTTTCCAAATCTAGTTTTCCTTTATTAAATTTTGAAACATTATTTCTAATTTTATCCAATTTTTCTTTTAATTCTAAATTTTCTATTTTCAATGTCTCAATATTACTTTTCAAGTTGACATTTTCTTTTAACAAGTAATCCTTTTCTAGTCTAGCTTTATCAAATTCTATAACTATAGTTTTATTTTCAATCAAACTATTTTTAATTTTTCCTTGAGATAATTCTAGTTCCTCCTCTAAAATAATTTTTTCATCTTTTAACGTTCCTACTTCAAGTTCTAATCTATTTATATTGGTTATATGTTCTTTGTTCAATTTTTTGATTTGTCTAAATTTATCATCTAATTCCATGCTAAGTTCTAATAATTCATCATAACTAAATTCGGGACATACCTCATCAGTTTGTGCCATAAAGCACACATTAGCTTGTTCTCCGTCACTATCGCTATTACTGTCTGATGATCATGAAGAATCCGAGTCATCCCATGTTGCTTTGAAAGCATTCATCTTTTTGATTTTTTCAAATTTGCTCTTATTTTTATCATTGTTGAGCTTGGGACAGTCTTTCTTTATATGTCCAAATTGGTCACATTCATAGCATTTGAGTGATGTTTGATTTGTTGAACTTGATTTTCATCCTTTTTGAAATCTAGTCATTTTCCTAAACTTCTTAAATTTTTTGTAATTTTGGGAAATAAATACAATTTCTTTTTTGTCTAAGTCGGAATCTTCATTTGTTGCTGGGAATGCTATGTTCTTCTTTTTCGAATTTTGTTCTTTTCATGCCAGCAAATTAGCTTCATAGGACATTAAATTTCCTATAAATTCTTCAACTAAGAGTGTTGAAAGATCAATAGCTTTTTCGATAGCTAATATTTTTCTTTCCCACTATGGAGTTAAAGAATTGAGTATTCTAGACACTAAATCAAAATTTATGAATTTGACTCTAAGTGCCATTAAATCGTGTTGAATGGTTTGGAATCTAGAGTAAATGTCTATCATAAATTCATTTTGTTTCATTTTAAATGATGAAAATTGATTTTGTAAAATTGAAATCTTAGTTTGTTTAACTTAGTTTGTGCCTTCGTGTGTAACTTGTAAGGTACGCCAAATATCATATGCAGTGTTACATAACATGACACGTGAAAATTCATTCTTATGTAGTGAATAATATAGAATATTCATAGCTTTGGCATTATTAGAAGCTGCAGTCTTTTGTGCATCATTCCATGTGTTCATAGCAGTGTCAGGCGCTTCATATTTATTTTGAGTGGTTGACAAATTTATAATCCAATAGCTTCCATAATGATTCTCATACGTATTGACCAATATGCATAGTTGAACCATTAAAAAGAGGGGGTCGTGCTATGGATTGACCTTCTTGAAAAATACTTGACATATTATAGTGATTCAAGAAACGTGTTACCGTATTTTGATCTAACCTTGCTCTTATACCAATTGTAAGTCTATGGGATGGATCGTGTAGTGTATATGCAAGTATATGTGACAAAATATATGATGCAACTAAAACAATATTAATCTAGGTAAATATAGAATAAGCACGCCAAGATTTTACACTGGTTTAGACCTCCCGTCATACGTCCACTCCCGAAGCTCCCCTTCGGAATTCGACTATCAAATACCCTCGCTTCACCCGGAGGAATAGGCTTGGCTACAATAATTGTTCTGGTCAAATATGTGTTTTATAACACATATATTGACTAATGATTACAAATGCTTTCAATATATATCTAGAGAGTATTGACTGTAAAGATACGAATATATGGAAGAGTGAAATACAAGTATAGATTGCTAGAGATCAAAAATATAACAGAGTGTGTACGTAGAGAGCGCAAGTAAGTAAGGTGAGTGTACTCTTTGATTGTTGATGATATATATAGTTGTAGAGAGGTTCCTTGAGTTGTTGCATCCATTACCAAAGTGCTCTATAGTTGCTTCTGTTGATGATAAAGAGTTGCAGCGAAGGGAAGCAGAGATGTCTATTTGAATTTGGCAGTTGAAGTTTGAATTTAAATTCTGAGTTCGAAATCAGACATCTGGTATTAGTATCAAACTTCTGATACTATATATTTTTTGTACATAGTAGATTTTCAGACGTCTGAGTGGGTCTACCAGACATCTAGTCCTGTCCGTTTTGTCATTCCAGAGGACTTTTCCAGAAGTCTGGCTTGTGTATCCAGCTGTTTGGAACTTGTACGTGTCTGTTTTGTGCATTTTTTGTTGCTTCTTTGATCATATCAACTTGTAGACTCTTGTAACATTCTTTGAGCCTTGTTCTTGTCTTTCTAGTGAGGTTGCTCTAGCAAGTACCTGTATATAGGAATACATATGCATATTCGATTTCTATTATATAGTTGTTGTCATCGAAACCGTGGATTTGATTTCCTAAAATAAACAACTCCACCACCTTGCTCATGATCATGACAATCTTTCCTCCTCCACTTTGCTCTCGGCCCAAACCTTCCTCCCACCTCCATAGCTCAAGGTCATAGCCTCATATCCCAATACTCATGGCCCTAAGGCCATTTAAAGAAAAGTAGATGAAGAAGTGAATTAAGAAGATGTTACAGAGTAATTAGTGGATTGGTGCTTAAGATCTCCACTGTTTTTAACCCTCATACCTCTCTTAAAAAAAAGAGGCCCGTTAATGGGAAAAGTAAAGCTCGAAAATGAAGAAAAAGAATGAGAAGTGTGAAGAAAATGAGAAAAATGGATGGATATTTACAAGAAATGTAAGGAATGGTGAATTACAAATTTAACCCTTTATAAAATTACCAAAATATCCTTACTTTATCTTACTTTTTCAACACTTACCATCACTTTTTCATATCACTACTTTATGTCTTAATCACTTAATGCATAAGGAAAATAAAGTAAATATTTTATTTGATTTGATTTGACATGATTTTGTCCTTTTAGGTTTACTTTTTCTTAATGATTTTCTAGAAATTACTACCCATAATTTGCAAAAGTAAACTTTATTAATTGATTGTTAATACATATCATTTTTAAATAATTTAAACAAGTATGTTTCGCTTATAAATAAAATCGAAATTCAATTGCAAAATATGACAGATTTTATTAATGCGCGACCAAATTTGTCAATCACTATAACATAAGTGTGTGTGTGTACATACATACATACATACATACATATATACATACATATATATATAATTATAAAACTTTTATCAACACACTATTATCTTCCTATAGTGATTTTAAAAGCAATTGTTTATCCTTTAAAACATGATTATTTAAGTTTGAATATTCCATTTTCAAAGTGGTAAAATTATGGGTTGTCACATACTTCTCCTCTTAAAAACAATTCGTCCCCGAAATAACCCCAAACAAATCCGAAAGGTATTTACCAAAAATATTTATATTTAATCTTAATTCTTTAGGATATACATAGAACATCCGTATTCAATATATGATTTGATCTCTTATTTGAATTCACAACTTTTCTTCCAATCTAGTACCAATCCTTTAATCCTCTACTGCGGACTTCAATCAGGCTTCTAGATCATAAATCTTTGATTTCCTTGTATAGCTCTCAACTATGATAGAAAACTCAAGTACCTAACCGTACATTTTCCCTTTAAATCGTGCTTCACTAAAGAAGCCAGGTGTGAAAATTATCAAAATTAAACTTCTCCAATCCAACGGTTCGTGATCGACGGAGCCAATTTAAGCTAAGTGTGCCTCGATTTCAGCTAGAGAAGCGCAGAGCTCGACGTAACATAGCTAATTAATGGTGGGATTGTCGAAATTCGTGTCATGGTGGTAGGAAATCTCCTGGGTTCATGGAGCATTTCGGTTCAGATTGGGCTCGATTGGTGAAGCAAGGGGGTCAGGCTAGTGTTGGGAGGCTCAGTGAGGTCTGGGCGACTGTAACGACCCGTAGTTTTCGTTAATTAAATTTGTCATTTTAATAAGATTTATGTAAATTTAATTTAGAAGAAATAAAGATTTTATAATTAATAATGAAGCAAATGCTGAAAATGAAATGAAACCATGGGAATTTAAGGCTAAGTATTTACGGTTGAAACAAAATGACGAATAAATTGAAGTGATGTAAATTGTTATACTAGGCTAAGAATTGCATATAAGATAACAAAGGCAAGTAGTGAATTTAGTTAATGCATTAATAATATTAAACAGTAAATGCAATTAAATCAATGTCCGGTAGAAATTGAAATATTGTTTGGAATGAAAGCTTATAAAGGTAAGCATTTAATTTACAAATGAAATTATGTAAATGTAAGTTAATGAAAATTTAATTTGCGCAAACCCAATTAATTAAAATAAAGGAAAGGATTTAATTGATTGATGCGATAACCACTGTAACGATATTTGATCGTAAATTTAGGTAATTATGTAGTACGGTATTTGGAAATAAATTTAAAAATAGAATCGCGACTATTTTAAATTACCTAATTAAATAGTAACTATATGTTGCCTATTGAGGTATCTTGTTAATTTAAAATTTGAAAATCAGTTAAAATAATTTTTATATTATATTACGTTAACGAAAATAAATAGAATAACGAAAAGAGTAAATGTATTTATTTAGTGTATTAATTGCAATTGGATAGAGTTTTAAAGTAACAATGTTAATGCAAGTTAAGTAATGCTAAATTGAGTCGAATAAATGAATAGTAAAGATGTAATCTGAGGCTTCGATAGACTGTATGGTAAGAACTAGTAATAAATCTAAGTTTAATGTTTGTGGGTGTAAATTTAAGTAATAATTGGAAATCAATGTAAATTATAACCGTGAAGGGTCAATTCATTTAATCAGCAAGATTTTAAATAATAAACATTTTATTTAGGTTTCAATTTGATAATTTATGTAGTTTAATGAAAAATCAATTGTAGTTAATTGCCCTAATTTGTGCAGTTAGGGTAGATTTGATTTGTCATTTAAGCTGGTAAATTCTATATGATGTAATAAATGTTAGTTTTATTTACAATATGAGGACTGGTTGATTTAAGAAGTGAAAACCAAGATTTATTAATTTGAAATCTAATAAGTGGATTTATTGCAATTAAGTGGAATATAATATTTAAATATTACATAAATGAGGATTTAAACGAAAATTGAGAATGTTAAAATAATGGATTTTTATTCCAATATTTATTTCATCTGTTTGTAATAATGAATTTGAATAATATGAATGAAAATTTAATTCTAAGGAATTATAGAAATTTTAATTTATAATTTCTAAATTTAACGAAATTTGAATTCAACGCTAAAATTGATGATTGAATCAACATTTAAGCGACATATAAATTTGTTTAAAGCATTGTAAATGTTTTGAAAATATAAAGGTAGTAAAATTGGTCAATTTTAGAATTGAAACCAAGAATTGGATTTTATTTATTTAATTATTTAATTAATAGGAAAATATCCATTTTGGCCGCTGACTCGGATTTCGACGAAACAAGTTTCATCGGATCCGTAACAGTGAATTATTGAAGGATTTCAAGTTTCGTAGCGATCGGACTTGTCGTTTGATCGTACAGGCTCGAAACGCCTTGAAATCGATAAATTGAAATCTATTAAAATCAATTTGGAAAAATTTAAATTCAGCATAACTTCGGTATACGATGGAATTTGGTCGTGAAAACTGTTCGATTGCGTTTAAAATATTTTAAAACACCTATTTTGATATATGGATTTAACCAATTTCGTTCCGGGGTCAGAACGGGCTTTTTGGGTCACGTTAGCAGTAGCACGTATATCTATCAACCCGATCCATCTATTTTTCAACTTTATCTATAAATACCTTACTAAACCTTAGCCTCCGCCTATTCTCATTTGTCTACGCGTAAATTTCATCAGCTCCTCCTCTTTTTCCAATGGCGGCAAACCCTAGATCCAATTTCAATTTCAAAAATCAAATCCAAAGCCTAAAAATCAAAGTCCTTAGAAAAATATCAAAAAATATATGTTAATGCTCTCGACGAGCGTAATTCAATGGCGCAATTCGTTTTTCGATTCAGGTTTCGGTTTGATCTGAAATTGGCTCGTTTGTCTCGGTCGTTCGTTTTGGCTTTGTGATTCAACGGTGGATCTACGTCCATAGGTCGATCGGGAGGCATGGATGCGTAGAGGGTGTCGAGCAGGTTCGATCTATGCGGTTAGTTTATCGAGATGTTTGTTGGAATTGCCAGAATTTTGAGTTATTGCTTGCAGCGGCAGTTCGCTGGGGGGTGGTCGTTGGGCGTGCGTGGGGCCATCTGGGTTGACCGGAGACAAGGGTGTGGTTACCGTCGTCAGATCGTGTGCCAAGCTCGTGAAGCAACGTGCATTTTCGAGCAAGAAGGCGGCTAGGGTTACGGTCTATCGAATTCCTGAAGCTCGTGTAGGAGGAAGGTGAGTCGTGACGTGGTAAATGATGTTTTATTATTATTTTTTGTTTATGATTTAAATTTAAAATTTCAATCGCTCTAAATTAAATAACTCTCCCATACGTGACCCGTTTTACGTGCGGTTTTCTCCGCTAGGTTCGTATTGGGATTCCGGACACTTTGACGTTGGTTTGGACGAATTTGGAGACTGTACAATTTTTGGATTTAAATTGGAGTTAAATTCGATTTAAATTCAAAAGGTGAGTGCTTTAACCCACTCAAACTTCTAAATTTTCTTATGTTTGTTAAATTGATATATGATGTGATGAGAAATTTATTTATGTTTGTTTGGCCTATTTTTAATCATCATCTCAGTTAATTGCATTTATTTAATTAAATTGTTATTTATTATTTATTGCATATTAACTGCCAGTTAAATTTATATTTATTTTTATTGCATATAAACTTCCCGTTAAACAGTTATAATTCATTTTTGAATATAAACTGATAGTTGATACCAGTTAGTTATCACCTGTTATATTTGATGCATTGTTTAAATTTGGATGATGATTGTAATAAATGGATGTATAATTTTGATGGATGAATGGATGTTTATTTATATTGATTGCAAGTTGTATGCATTTCATCTCTTTCGGGATTGCGGTTTGAAATGATATATAACCGCAATTTTTATTTTAAATTACGAATTGAAATGATAGATATCCGTATCACTTGAACATAGGGTAGAAAATTTTATACAGACACCGTCGGTATATATATATATATATATATATATATATATATATATTTATAATGATTTCTATGGTTTGGATAGGATACGGTTTAATAAATATTAAATTTTGCTATTATATTAGTATTATTTTATATGTACATATATAGTTAAATTTTTTGAATTTACGCTATATATAAATCTATTAAATAAAAGTAAATCAGTTGAATAATGGAGTTTGATAATTTATATTATATGATTTAGTACAAGTTTAAGATATTGTATATATAGAGTTTTAATGATTCAAATCAATTAAGATTGGAAGATAAATTGGAAATTTATTTGGAATTGAGCTTATTTGAAAATTTTAACTCCATAAGTTGATGTAAACTTATTAAACTTGGAAATTTTAAAGGTATGATATTTATAACTGGATTTTTATTCAAGATAAATTAAAGGAATAATTCTAGTATAAATAAATTTAAGGAAATATTTAAATTGTTAGAAATTTGAGTTTTATTTTATGGATTTATTATGTGAATGTTTCAAACTAAAAAGAGGACCATAAATTGTTAAATAGAAAATTCCAACCTTAGTTTTGAAATTTTTAAATACTCAAAGTCTGAATATATCGAAATCGAAGTGTTTTATTGAAACTGAAAGTGAATCTAAATTTATGTGTTTTAGACTAAAATTAAAGTGAATAAATGGTAAAGGCGTGGAAATTATTTACTTTATTAAGTAATTTGAAATAAACTATTTTACATACTGTTGAATATCCAAACCATTTAAGTTTTGGAAATTATGGTTTTAAACTATGGATTTCGAAGTATTATGTTTGAAAGTTAAAATTCAAATATTTGGTTTCGAGGTATTATAAATTTTAAAAGTGGTATGATTTTGGAAAAGAAATATATCCGAAATAAAAATGATATCATATTGATTTGGGTTTTAAAAGGAAATGATATCGTATTTATATGATTTTGAAATGGATATTATATTCTGGTTTTGAAAATATAATTATTTTTAAAATGACCGCGGTGTTATAACAACGTTTGGTTGTTGAAGTGACCAGGATCGGAAGTTGTCATACTCTCCGCCAACTCCAAAAACCACTTTAACAACCGTGTACGCGGTGGAGATTCCAGAATGAAGTAGGATGGTGACGGCGTTTCCTTTAAGGTAAATACGTGGACCCAACTCCCGTGAGTTGGCATAAGGTGGCTAAAACAGGAGCGATCGACGGGTTAATAAGGTATCACCTTTGATCGGACACTTCCCTTCGATACTATACTCTGACTTTGGATTGTTTCGGTGGCAACCTTCACTTTTGATTTTCTTTGATTTGGGGGAGTTTGTCCGAGGTGGGCGGTAGCTGCATGCTACGCGTTACCACCGACCCGGAAGCGTAATTGGTATATCTACCCTGGCATTTCCTAGTTGTGCCGTGTCACCAACCCTATCGCGCCTTGTACGTGTTTGGATTTCTCCCGTAGCCCGTGTGGTATCCTCTGCTGGCTTCCCGATCAGGAGGGACTATGATATTGGATGGACTACTGGGACTGTTACGTGTTAAGGGGAATATTGAGTCACTTCTTACTTCTATTTAAAAGTAAGTTTATTTTACAATTAGACACTATTATAATAGCGAAATATACTATATAGTAAATAGTTTAACGATCCTTAGGAGATGTAAATCCCGAGCATCTCTTGAATTACTGCACTCATATTTATTTCTGTTAATTTAACTTACATAAGATCTTTTAGTTCTGACTCGAGTGTTTTGTCTTTTCAATTCGCTCGGGTCAGTCCGAGCGTTTCAGGATCGAAGACTTTTGCTTTGGAGGACGAAGATGAAGATTTCATTATATTATTATTATATATCATATGGTTCCACTACACACTATATTCCGCTACATTGATATTTATTGGTATGCGAACTCTGATATTTATTGTATAAAGAAGAATCAAATGTTTTGTAAACATTTTTATGAACTGTATATTGATTATTATGTTTTATCCTTCTGCTGTGAGATTCTATTTCGTTTTTTTTCTTTCTCTGTTTTTCTTATTTACCCCATAACAATCAGCCCTTCCGAATGGTTTGAATTGGCACGTGTGTCGATTTAAAGCGTGCGAAAAGGCGGGCCTGTTACAAGTTGGTATCAGAGCTTTGGTTTAGCGATAAACCTTAGCTTTGTGGGGTTTGACTCTTTATTAATAGGGTAGTAATACCCTATGGGAGTTGCTGAGTGTATATATATGAGTGTGCGTATTTGTTAGTGTTATAAAAAGTTTTGTGTTAATATGTTCCGTTTTGTTTTTATAAATTCTGGTTGATGCATGGGACGCTATGACATCAATAGGGATTTCTAAACACTTAATAGGACAAACCGACATAATATTTGTTTTTAATATAGGTGAATGAAATAATTTTGCCTATTATATTTTCTATATATAAAATAAAATTTTCAAATGATATCTATATTTGGCTGCAATAGATTGGTTGTTAGGTAATAAAGTGTATAAATAATAATAGAAATAAGATTGAAAAATAAAATAAATGAAATTTGGAAATTTAGAACTTAAGTTCCGGGGTTTTGAAATTTCTTTCGAATAAATTTTGGAATATAATAATATTGTTTATAATTATTTTCTGATGTAAATATTTTAATATAATTCGGAAGAATTGTTTTAAAGAAGATTTTGGAGAAAATAAGTTTTGTACTTTCCTCTCTGTCGCTGGAAAATAATTTCGATGATGGCGGCCGCATCATCGACTTTCATTTTCGAGTTTCGAAAGGAAAGACCACTATAGTAGTTTTACTACAGATTCATTTTTGAAAAAAAATATAAATTTTGAATTGTTTTAAATATAATTATAGATATATAAGTTGTAAGAATATATTTATCTATTATTTTAAAATAATTTGAAATTTAATCCGGTATTAAATTCGTAAATTTCCATAATTAATTATTTCGATTATTGTAGTGAAATGAAAGGTAAGTAATTAATAATTGAAACCTCTAATTTAGGTAAGAGATTTAATGCTAAGTTATAAAGGAAATAAAAAGGAAGTTGAAATTGTATCTTATAAGAAAAGGGTAAAATTTATTGAACAATGAATTAATTAAAAGAAATCAAAAAAACTTGTATAACTTTCAATTACATTCTTTAAAAGCATATATATAACTTACCAAATATTAAAAGTTGAAATGTTTAATAGGAAATTTAATGGAAATTGTACAGTAAAAGTATGTAATGAAAGTGTTCAATAAATCGCTTTTATTTATTAGAATTGGTTGTATAGTGTTATAAACTTAAGTCTAAATTGAAAAGACTACAAATTAAAATAGAAAAGTAAGTATTGTAAATGGAATTTAGTAAAAGTAAAAAAAAAAAGTAAAAAAAAAAGTAAAAAAAAATGATAAATAAATGAACTGAAGTAGTATAATGAATGATATTGAACCTAAGTAAACAGTTGAAGCTATTTATACATAAAATTAGTAGGAAAATGAATACTGTAATAAATGAAATTAAGTAATAAATAAATGAGGACATGCAATAATAAATGAATGAATAATTATAACGCTGGCATGACCTGAGTTAATGGGATTGAATAATTGTAAGTAATAAGTAAAAACAAATGAAGCAAACATTTAATGAGTAAATGTAAATTAAAAAGATAAATCACATTATAAGAAAAAAGAAAATCAAACAGCAAGGTATGAAATGAAATTAATAATAAGTTAAGTTGATTGTTGTTTGGATTTGTTGTTGTTTAGTTGATGGTTGTTTGGGCAAGGATACTTTAAAATTGGATTTGGGTGAACGAATAATCTGTTTAGTTTTATCTAAGACTGTTGAGTAAATGATGCACTAGTAATTTATTCTTTATTCGTACAATTTAAAAGTTTTGAACCCGAACAACTATTTGTTTGTTTGATTGAATGGTTGCTTTGTATTTGTTGTGTATGCTGTTTGTTGAAATTGAAGGTTGTTGTATTGATTTATTGTTACTGATTGAAACCACTTAAATATTTTACTTTATATATATTGTTAACCCTTTAGATTATATAAGTAAAATGCAGGTTATGGAAGCAATTGCTACTATTTTTGGTTCCATATATTAAGTGTAAATTGCCCGAAAAATAGGTATGTTTCGGATTACGGTTTATAGCGCTATTTTATATATTTTTCCGTGATGGGATATTATATTTTGGATATTATATGTGGTATTTTGATATACTTGATGTTATATTTTCTCCCGAGCCTCCCCGTACAAAGGAGACTCTGTCGAAATTTTTCGAAAATTTCGGACTTAGAAAAAACTTTTGAAAATGTTTTTCCAAACTTTAATAATTTATAATATAAAAGATTAAATAGTTATAAATTGGGATATCTTATTTAAAATAATTAATTTTGTAAATTTAATTGTTTATACAGTTAATGCTTTGATAAGATGTATTGTTTATTTAAATTCTTCCTTCTCCCCTCTTTTTCCTTTCCGAGGACGAAAAGTTTTGAGTGGGGGAGAGTGTAACGACCCGTAATTTTCGTTAAATAAATTTGACATTTTAATAAGATTTATGTAAATTTAATTTAGAAGAAATAAATATTTTATAATTAATAATGAAGCAAATGCTGAAAATGAAATGAAACCATGGGAATTTATGGCTAAGTATTTACAGTTGAAACAAAATGACGAATAAATTGAAGTGATGTAAATTGTTATACTAGGCTAAGAATTGCATATAAGAGAACAAAGGTAAGTAGTGAATTTAGTTAATGCATTAATAATATTAAATAGTAAATGCAATTAAATCAATGTCCGGTAGAAATTGAAATATTGTTTGGAATGAAAGCTTATAAAGGTAAGCATTTAGTTTACTAATGAAATTATGTAAATGTAAGTTAATGAAAATTTAATTTGCGCAAACCCAATTAATTGGAATAAAGGAAAGGATTTAATTGATTAATGTGATAACCACTATAACGGTATTTGATCGTAAATTTAGGTAATCAGGTAGTACGGTATTTGGAAATAAATTTAAGAGTAGAATTGCGACTATTTTAAATTACCTCATTAAATAGTAACTATATGTTGCCTATTGAGGTAGCTTGTTAATTTAAAATTTGAAAATTAGTTAAAATAATTTTTATTTTATATTTTATTACGTTAACGACAATAAATAGAATAACGAAAAGAGTAAATGTATTTATTTAGAGTATTAATTGCAATCGGATAGAGTTTTAAAGTAACAATATTAATGCAAGGTAAGTAATGCTAAATTGAGTCAAATAAATGAATAGTAAAGATGTAATCTGAGGCTTCGATAGACTGAATGGTAAGAATTTGTACTAAATCCAAGTTTAACGTTTGTGGGTGTAAATTTAAGTAATAATTGGAAATCAATGTAAATTATTCCCGTGAAGGGTAATTCGTTTAAACAGCAAGATTTCAAATAAATAAACGTTTTATTTAGGTTTCAATTTGATAATATATGTAGTTTAATGGGAAATCAATTGCAGTTAATTGCCTTAATTTTGCAGTTAGGGTAGATTTGATTTGTCATTTAAGATGGTAAACTCTATAAGATGTAATAAATGTTAGTTTTATTTATAATATGACAACTGGTTGATTTAAGAAATGAAAACCAAGATTTATTAATTTGAAATCTAATAAGCGGATTTATTGCAATTAAGTGGAATATAATATTTAAATATTACATAAGTGAGGATTTTGATGAAAATTGAGAATGTTAAAATAATGATTTTTTATTCCAATATTTATTTCATCTGTTTGTAATAATGAATTTGAATAATATGAATGAAAATTTAATTCAAAGGAATTATTGAAATTTTAATTTATAATTTCTAAATTTAACGAAATTGGAATTCAATGCTAAAATTGATGATTGAATCAACATTTAAGCGACACATAAATTTGTTTAAAGCATTGCAAATGTTTCGAAAATATAACGGTAGTAAAATTGGTCAATTTTAGAATTGAAACCAAGAATTGGATTTTATTTGTTTAATTATTAAATTTTTAATTAATAGGAAAATAGCCATTTTGGCCACTGACTCGGATTTCGACGAAACAAGTTTCATCGGATCCGTGACAGTGAATTATTGAAGGATTTCAAGTTTCGAAGCGATCGGACTTGTCATTTGATCGTACGGGCTCAAAACGCCTTGAAATCGATAAATTGAAATCTATTGAAATCAATTTGGAAAAATTTGAATTCAGTATAACTTCTGCATATGATGGAATTTGGTTGTGAAACCTGTTCCATTTCGTTTAAAATATTTTAAAACACCTATTTTGATATATGGATTTAACCAATTTCGTTTCGGGGTCAGAACGGGCTTTTTGGGCCACGTTAGCGGTAGCACATATATCTATCAACCCGATCCATCTATTTTTCAACTTTATCTATAAATACCTTACTAAACCCAAGCATCCGCCTATTCTCATTTGTCTACGTGTAAATTTCATCAGCTCCTCCTCCTCTTCCAATGGCTGCAAACCCTAGATCCAATTTCAGTTTCAAAAATCAAATCCAAAGCCTAAAAATCAGAGTCTTCAGAAAAGTATTAAAAAAATATATGTTAATGTTCTCGACGAGCGTAATTCAATGGTGCAATTTGTTTTTCGATTCGGGTTTTGGTTTGATTAGAAATTGGCTCGTTTGTCTCGGTCATTCGTTTTGGCTTTGTGATTCAACGGTGGATCTACGTCCTTAGGTAGATCGGGAGGCATGGATGCGTAGAGGGTGTCGAGTTGGTTCGATCTATGCGGTTAGTTTATCGAGATGTTTGTTGGAATTGCCAGAATTTTGAGTTGTTTCTTGCGGTGGCGGTTCGCTGGGAGATGGCCGTTGGGCGTGCGTGTGGGGCCATCTGGGTCGGCCGGAGACTAGAGCGTGGTTACCGTCGTCAGATCGTGTGCCAAGCTCGTGAAGCAGCGTGCGTTTACAAGCAAGAAGGCGGCTAGGGTTACGGTCTATCGAATTCCTGAAGCTCGTGTAGGAGGAAGATGAGTCGTGACGTGGTAAATGATGTTTTATTATTTTGTTTTTGTTTATGATTTAAATTTAAAATTTCAATCGCTCTAAGTTCTCTCATATGTGACCCGTTTTACATGCGGTTTTCTCCGTTAGGTTCGTATTGGGATTCCGGACACTTTGACGTTGGTTTGGACGGATTCGGAGACTGTGCAATTTTTGGATTTAAATTGGAGTTAAATTCGATTTAAATTCAAAAGGTGAGTGTTTTAACCCACTCACAACTTCTAAATTTTCTTATGTTTGTTAAATTGATATATGATGTGATGAGAAATTTATTTATGTTTGTTTGGCCTATTTTTAATCATCATCTCAGTTAATTGCATTTATTTAATTAAATTGTTATTTATTATTTATTGCATATTAACTGCCAGTTAAAATTATATTTATTTTTATTACATACAAACTACCCGTTAAACAATTATAATTTATTTTTGAATATAAACTGATAGTTGATACCAGTTAGTTATCACCTGTTATATTTGAAGTAATGTTTTGATTTGGATGATAATTGTAATAAATGGATGTATGATTTTGATGGATGAATGGATGTTTGTTTATATTGATTGCAAGTTATATGCATTTCATTTCATTCGGGATTGCGGTTTAAAATGATATATAGCCGTAATTTTTATTTTAAATTACGGATTGAAATGATAGATATCCGTATCACTTGACCATAGGGTAGAAAATTTTATACAGACACCGTCGCTATATATATATAAATATTTTAAAAATGATTTCTATGGTTTGGATAGGATACGGTTTAAAAATATTTAATTTTGGTATTATATAAGTATTATTTTATATATACATATATAGTTAATTTTTTTGAATTTAAGCTATGTATAAATCTGTTAAATAAAAGTAAATAAGTTGAACAATGGAGTTTGATAATTTATTTTATATGATTTAGTACAGGTTTAAGATATTGTATATATAGAGTTTTAATGATTCAAATCAATTAAGATTGGAAGATAAATTGGAAATTTATTTGGAATTGGGCTTATTTAAAAAAATTAACTCCATAAGTTGATGTAAACTTATTAAACTTGGAAATTTAAAGGTACGTTATTTATAACTGGATTTTTATTCAAGAGAAAGTAGAGGAATAATTCTAGTATAAATAAATTTAAGGAAATATTTAAATTGTTAGAAATTTGAGTTTTATTTTATGGATTTATTATGTGAATGTTTCAAACTAAAAAGAGGACCATAAATTGTTAAATAGAAAATTCCAACCTTAGTTTTGAAATTGTTAAATACTCAAAGTCTGAATATATCAAAATCGAAGTGTTTTATTGAAACTGAAAGCGAATATAAATTTATGGGTTTAGACTAAAATTAAAGTGAATAAATGGTAAAGGCATGGAAATTATTTACTTCATTAAGTAATTTGAAATCAACTATTTTACATACTACTGAATATCCAAACCATTTAAGTTTTGGAAGTTATGGTTTTAAACTATGGATTTCGAAGTATTATGTTTGAAAATTAAAATTCAAATATTTTGTTTCGAGGTATTATAAATTTTAAAAGTGGTATGATTTTGGAAAAGAAATATATCCGAATAATAATGATATCATATTGATTTAGGTTTTAAAAGGAAATGATATCGTATTTATATGATTTTGAAATGGATATTATATTCTAGTTTTGAAAGTATAATTATTTTTAAAATGACCGTGGTGTTATAATAACGTTTGGTTTTTGAAGAGACCGAGATCGGAAGTTGTCATACTCTCTGCCAACTCCGATAACCACTTTAACAACCGTGTACGCGGTTGAGATTCCAGAATGAAGTAGGATGGTGGCGGCGTTTCCTTTAAGGTAAATACGTGGACCCAACTCCCGTGAGTTGGCATAAGGTGGCTAAAACAGGAGTGACCGACGGATTAATAAGGTAGCACCTTTGATCGGAAACTTCCCTTCGATACTATACTCTGACTTTGGATTGTTTCGGTGGCCACCTTTACTTTTGATTTTCTTTGATTTTGGGGAGTTTTTCCGAGGTGGGCGGTAGCTGCGCGCTACGTGTTACCACCGACCCGGAAGCGTAATTGGCATATCTACCCTGGCATTGCTTAGTTGTGTCGTGTCACCTACCCTATCGCGCCTTGTACGAGTTTGGATTTCTCCCGTAGCCCATGTGGTATCCTCTGGTGGCTTCCCGATCAGGAGGGACTATGATATTGGATGGACTACTGGGACTATTACGTGTTAAGAGGAATATTGGGTCCCTCCTTAACGCTATTTAAAAGTAAGTTTATTTTACAATTAGACACTATTATAATAGCGAAATATACTATATAGCAAATAGTTTAACGGATCCTTAGGAGATGTAAATCCCGAGCATCTCTTGAGTTACCGCACTCATATTTATTTATGTTAATTTAACTTACATAAGATCTTTTAGTTCTGACTCGAGTGTTTTGTCTTTTCAATTCGCTCGGGTCAGTCCGGGCGTTTCAGGATCGAAGACTTTAGCTCTGGAGGGTGAAGACGAAGATTTCATTATATTATTATATATTATATGGTTCCACTACACACTATATTCCGCTGCATTGATATTTATTGGTATGTGAACTCTGATATTTATTGTATAAAGAAGAATCAAATGTTTTGTAAACAGTTTTATGAACTGTATATTGATTATTATATTTTATCCTTCCGCTGTGAGATTCTGTTTCATTTTTTTCCTTTCGCTGTTTTTCTTATTTACCCCATAACAATCAGCCCTTCCGAACGGTTTGAATTGGCACGTGTGTCATTTTAAAGCGTGTGAAAAGGTGGGCCGTTACAGCGACGTTTGGTGGTGAGCGTGGGCGGGGGGCATGGTTGAGGGGATCGCAAATTTGATTTTGGGCGGTCGATTTTGATCGTGCCTGGGTTTCATTCGAATGAGAGGGAAAGGGTAATTTGTTTGAAAATTTAATTAATTAAAAGTTGATTATAGTTTAATTATTTTAATCATTCATCAATTCACCACTTTTCAAAATGGGGTCCAAATTGAACGCGATAAGTTGTGTTGCCATAGAATCAACGAATACTATGCTATGAAGTTGGATTAGATAGATCTGGAGATCGTAGGAAATTGAATTTAAATTGAACGCCTGTTCAATTTTTATTCAAACCAGAGCGCTTTGGCAACTTCTGGAATCTAGGTGAGTTAAACTCACCTTTTGGTAACTAGTATGACATATAGTTGATAAAAAAATTGTTGATTGAATGTTTGGATGATTTACTATCTTGTTGATTTGGACATATTCCCACCCTTGGAGCGGATGAGACCCTATTACGTTCCAGTATAAGAGCAGATGACCCTTTGTATACGATCCCACCTTAAAGCGGTTGATTTATATTATCAATTATATAGTGTGTGTGATGCAGGGGAACAAGTTGGAGGGATCCAACATGATTAATCACATTGTTAACTTTATTTTTCATATAGTTTGATATATGATGTGTTGGATGCCATATTTGATGACATGGTTGATTTTTTCGTATTTAGTATTATGATAACGCTGAGCCATATTTTTAGTATTTTGAAATACAATAAAATGAAATTTAGTTTTTAAAAGGATTTTTAAGTGATTCCAAAATTATATATATATATATATTAATATTTATTCTCAAAGTTTATTTAAAAGAGTTATTTTAAAATAAAAAGTATGATTTTTAGATATTATAAATTAATAGTTTATGAAGTAATTAAAAAGAAGATAAAAATATGTTGGTAACTCGTTTTATACAAAGTGATATATTGTAACATCCACCTTTTCGCACGATTTAAATCGACGATAAACCACATACGTCAGACTTAAAACATACAAAAAGGCGGATTGTTATGGGTTAAATAAGCAAAGCAGAGAAGAAAAAAACAAAACAGAATCTTGCAGTTGAAGGATAAAATATAATAATCAATATACAGTTCATAAAACTGTTCTACAAAACATTTATTTTTTCTTACACAATATATATATATATCAGAGTTCACATACCAAAGGATAATAACACTGCAGCGGAATAAAATGGTGTAGTGGAATAATATAGTAGATAATAGTAATATATATTTTCGTCCTCATCCTCTAGAGCTAAAGTCTTCGAATCTTGAAATGCTCAGGCTGACCCGAGCGAATTGAAAAGACAAAACACTCGAGTCAGAACTAAAATATCTTATGTGAGTTAAATTAACAGAAATAAATATAAGTGCGGTAACTTAAGAGATGCTCGGGATTCATATCTCCTAAGGATCCATTAAACTATTTACTATGTAGTAATATTTCGCTATTGTAATAGTGCCTATTAGTAAAATAAACTTACTTTAAAATAGCATTAGGAGTGACCCAATATTCCCATTACCACATAATATATTCCCATAGTCTATACAGTACCGTAATCTCCCCGGTACTGGGCGTCATCAGAGGGCCTTCCAAAGGTATGGTAAAAAAAAAAATAGTATAAGGCGCGCTAGGGTAGGTGACATGGCACAACTAGGCAATGCCAGGGTAGATATACCAATTACGCTTACGGGTCGGTGGTAATGCACAGCCGCAGCTACCGCCCACCTCGAGCCATGCCCCAAATCAAAGAAATCAAAGTAGCCACTGAATAAATCCAAAGTCGGAGTGGAATATCGAAGGGTTGTGTTTGATCAAAGGCGCTACCTCATTAACCCGTCAATCGCTCCTGTTTTAGCCACCTTATGCCAACTCGCGGGAGTCGGGTCCACGTATTTACCTCAAAGGAAACACTGCCACCATCCTACTTCATTCTGGGATCTCCACCGCATACACAGTTGTTAAAATGGTTTTCGAAGTTGGCAGAGAGTATGACTACTTCCGATCTCGATCTCTTTAACAACCAAACGTTATTATAACACTGTGGTCCTTCCAAAATAGTTTATACTTTAAAAACCAGAATCTAATATCCATTTCAAACCATATAAATACGATATCATTCTATTTTAAAACCCAAATCAATATGATATCATTTTATTTCAAATATATCCTTTTTCAAGAAATCATAGCACTTTCAAATCTATATACCTTGAAATCTATAGCTTTGAGACATAACTAAATAACTTCAATGGTTTACGTATTAAATTACTTTACATAATAAAATAGCTTCTTTAATTTTACAAAGAAATCCCAAATGTCGATTTGAACCTCTCAATAAACCATTTCAATTCATATATTTCAAAGCTTTAAGTATTCCACATTGCAAAACAAATTCTTTGATAATTCCATATATCAATTTCAATTACTATTATTTAAATTTGAAATGTTGACTTAATAAATCTAATATCATTTAAGCAAAGCCTTTAAACTTCAAATAACGGATATACTTCTATTTAAATTAACTTGATAATATTCTTTTAAAGTGATCGATATTCATTTAAATCCTCTAGACCAAAATCAAGTTATACAAATCATACCTTTTAAAATCTCAGATTTATTTTTATTTCAAATCAATTTTTATTCAAGGAAAATTCTTAAAACACTTTAATTCAAATCAATTCATATTTCTCTTCCAGCCTTCATTATTTAAGTCATTATATTCTACAAATATAATATAAATAAATACTTCACTATTATCATATCTTAATAAAATCAACCTTTAATATTAAACTTCTTTTATACTTTAAACCAATCTTATACATAGGTTAAAACCAAGAAATTAATTTTATATATATATAAAATAACATTTATAAATTCGGAATAAGTATCTCATAAACCATATTTATCTTCCAACTTAAATTTCATTTAAGTCATTTAAACTCTATATATATAATACCTTAAATAGGTACTTACCCATATAATATAAACCATCAAACTCCATTATTAAACTCATTTTTATTAAACAATTTTATACATAGCTTAAATTCAAGAATTTAACCATATATATAAAATAATATTTATATAACATCAAAATTAATATTTAATAAACCGTATATTTCTTTCCAAAACCATAGAAATCATTTAAAATACTTTTATATATAGACCACGGTGTCTGTATAAAATTTTCTGTCATATGGTCAAGTGATACGGATATTTATCATTTCAATCCGTAATTTAAAAATAAAATTATGGTTATATATCATTTCAATCCGCAATCCCGAATGAAATGAGAATGCATAATAACTTGTGGTTTATAACAATATAGAATACGACATCCATTCACCAAATATCAATCATCAACCATTTATTCCAAACATCATCAAAATTCATATAATAACATCAATAATAACAATCAGTTACTGACAGTTTATTTTTCAATAATAAATTAATTTAACTGGGAGTTTATATGCAATAATAAGTTGAATAACAACTAAATTCAAATAAATGCAATTTAACTGATATGATGATTAAATATATGCCAAACAGTTATAAATAAATTTCAAATCACATCATATACCAATTTAACAAACATAAGAAATTTTAGAAGTTGTGAGTGGGTTAAAACACTCACCGTTTGAATTTAAATTCAATTTAAACCCAAAAATTTAACAGTCTCCAAATTCTTCCAAACAGTGTCAAAGAGTCCGGAATTTCAAGACGGTCCTAACAAAAGAGACCGTGCATGAATTGGATATCATACGCGAAAGTTATTCGAGTTAGATCGTTTGAAATCAAAAAAAAAAAACACTCACCAAAACCATTTGACACGTACGCATCAGCTCCTATTCCCTTAATTCATGTAGGTACCCACTGAACACACACAGTAAGACGCAGCGAAACCTAATCAACCAAATTCGAGCGCCTCCGAGCGAATTAGCACACACGACCACCAGCGTTACCTTCCCCTTGCCGAGCTCTTCAATACCCAGAAACCGATTTCCCAATTGTCGCCCCAAACAAAAAAAACCAATTCGACTTTGACCGTGATTTTTGATTAATCCGGTCACTGTCTCAAAAAACGAACAGGGGACATAGGTTTATATCATTGAGATCTTCGATATATATTTTTTCAAATTTTTCTGAGGAGTTTGGATTTTTTACTTTGATTTTGAAATGGAATTGGATTTGGAATTTTGTCGTCTGCCATTGAGGAAGAGAGATAGTTGAATTGCGTACTGACAAATGACAATTAGGGAGGCTAGGGTTTATAAAAGGGTTTATATAGGTAGGGTTGAAATAGAATAGATGGATCGGGTTGAATATACGCGCTAACGACAAAGTGGCCCAAAAAGCCCGTTTCGACTCCGGAATGAAATTGGGTCAACCCATATATCAAAATAGATGTTTATATATTTTAAACGCGATGGAACAAGTTTCAAGTCCAAATTCCATCGTATAAAGAAGTTATGCAAAAATCAATATTTTTCAAATTGATTTCAATTAACACGATTTCAAGGCGTTTCGCGTTCGAACGATCAAACGACAAGTCCGATCGCTACGAAACTTGAAATCCAACAATAATTCACCGTTACGGATCCGATGTAACTGGTTTCGTCGAAATTCGAGTCAGTGGTCAAAATGGCTATTTTTATATTGATTAAATAAATTAAAAATCAATAAATTAAATCCAATTTTTAATTTCACTTCTATAATCGACAATTTTTATCACCTTTATTTTTCTTTATCACTTACTCTAATTTACCCAAATTTAAATGTCATATTAGAGTTGATTAATCCATCAATTCCAATGTTAACCTCAATTTAAATATTTAATTTCCATTTCATTAAATTTAGAAATTATAAAATAAACTCCAAAAATCCATTTATTAAATAAATAAATTATTTTTCCATTCATTGCTGTCAAATAGATGGATTAAACCTTGGATTCAAAACCATTACATAGACATTCTCACTCAGCTAAATTACCATTTTAAATATTTAATTCATTTAATTCATTTAATTGCAATTAACCCTTTTACCATAAATTAAATTCCAATATATTGACAAAACTTTATTCCATTATTTTTCTTCACAAATCGTCATATTATGAAGAATATTTACGTTATTCCCCATTATTACCTTAATTTATTTTAACGTAACATTCAATTTAGATTTATTGCAGTGATTTCCAATTTAATTGAATGAACTAAATATATATATAACTCATAATAATTGTTGTCAAAACTCTTAGTCAATCATCAGTTATTGCAGTTATTTACAAAGTATTGGTTTTTATTCAATCATAATTTATTATATATATTAATTAATTAATTCAATATTTAAGTTCGTTTAAATTTATTACCAAGTACACATTTACCTTATTCCAACAGATTGGAATTCCATTCAATTACTATAAACAATCATTTTCCCATTCACACTTTATTATCAACCCACAATTATTGCAATTCATTATCTTATATTGATTTTATCCAATTACCATTAAATTTACATTTAATTACTATTCAATGTATATTTATTCATTAATTAATTCGATATTTACGTTTGTTTCCTTCGATTTGATTTATAACCTAGTATAACATTTACATTAATCCCATTTCATTCCATCCATTAATGGGTATTGCATTGAAATTTAATTATTAGCTTATATCAACATTATTACCATTAATTGCAATTGGATTACCAATTTTATTCAATACCCAAAATAAATAGCATATATTAATTCAATACTTACATTTGTTTACCTATGTGTCATCTATACAAATTTTATTATTCCACATATTAATACAATAATTGCATTTGTTCTTATTATATTCCATTTATAGCTAAGTCACACTATTTGAATTTTTAATAAATTGGAACGTTCATTTAAGTTCATTAATTATTAACTTGCATTAACCCATTTCCTTAATTTAAAATCAAATATTGTTAACAATGTTTTATTACATTAATCAATTAATACATTCCTTTATTTCTCATATACAATTTACATTCAGGCATAATCTTTTCACTGCTTTCATTCATTAGAATTCTATTCAAAGTACTTATAGATAGGTTTTAATTACCATTTATATGTTTTATTTTAGCGTTCATTTCAATATTAATTTATAAAGTTTTTTTTTATTTCTACTAAATTTAATTACAAAAATCACATTAATTTGACCAATTTTAAATTGTCGAAAATTACGGGTCGTTACACTCTCCCCCACTCAAAACTTTTCGTCCCTAAAAAGGAAAAAGAAGGGAGAAGAAAGAATTAAATAAATAGCACATCATATTCAAAATATTAAATTATAAACAAATAATTTACAAAATTTATTATTTTAAATAAAATATACCCATTTTATGACCATTAAATCTTTTTATACTCAAATTAATAAAGTTTGGAAAACATTTTCAAAAATTTCTAAGTCCAAAATTTACGGAAATTTTCGGTAGAGTTTCCTTTGTACGGAGCGGCTCGGAAGAAAATATAATATCAAATATAATAATATATAACATATAATTTTCCAAAATAATATATATCCCAACACGGGAAAACAATAATATAACGCTATAAAACCGTAATCCGAAAACGTACCTATTTGTCGGGCAATTAACGCTTAATTATGAAACCAAAAGCAGTAGCAATTGTTTCCATAACCTGCACTTCACTTATTAATATAAAAGAGTTAATAATTATATAGAGTGAAATATTTAAGGTTGTTTTCAACCACCAACAAACAATCAATACATACAACAATCACTTGCAACCAGGTATACAACTATCACATAGAAATCAACACAAATCAATCATTCATTCATATCAAACAAAAAAAATAGTTGTTCGGGTTCAAAACTTTAAATTGTACAGAATGAAAAAATAACTACTAGGCACACCATTTACTCAACAGTCTCTGATGAAGCTAAATAGATCATTCATACGTCCAAACAATTTTAATGCATCCTTACCCAAAAAACCATAAACCAAAACAAACAACAGCAATTTCAAACACAGATTTAGTTTATCCTTATTAATTCCATTCATACATTTGTTGTTTGATTTCCTTTTTATTCATATAATGATTTCTTTTAATTCACATTTATTTCTTTCCAATTTTCATTTTCATTCATTTATTTATTTGCATTACATTCATTTACTTAGCATCTCAATACATTAACTTTAGTCTGCCATTGTATATTTAATGCATTCATCCCTTCTACTTATTTTATTTTATAAATAACTTCAACCGTTTACTTAAGTTCATTATCATTTATTTATAATACTTGCATTTCTATTAAACTAGTAGAATTTCAATTATACTTAAATTTATAACACTACAGCATCAAATTCTTATTTATTAAGGAATTTCATTGAAAACTTTCGTTATTTCAAATTTTTACTTGTATAATCTTCTATTACAATTTCTAAGATATTAACATTGTACTTTTATTGTTGGGTAAGTTATGTATATATGCTTTTAAAAATGCAATTGAAAATCATACAAGTTTATCCCATTTCTTTTAATTAGTTCAATGTTCAATAATTATATCCTTTATTTAATAGGCTAGAATTTCAATTTCATTTAATTTCATTCATAACCTAGAATTAAATCTCTTATTTTTAATTAAGGCTCCATTTATTAATCAGTTACATTCCATTTTACTACAATAATCGAAACTGTTAATTAATGGAAACTTAGGAACTAAATACCAGATTAAATTTCAAATCATTTAAAATAATAGATAAATGCATATACTTATAATTTATATTTCAAATTATATTTTAAACAATTTAATATTTATATTTGTTTATCAGAAATGGATTTGCAGTAAAACTACTGCAGTGGCCTTCCCATTTGAAACTCGAAAATGAATGTCGATGATGCGTGCACTCATCACCAAAATTATTTTCCAGCGACAAAGAGGGGAATACAACTTATTTCTTTTTAGAGTTTCTTTAAAGCAATTCTTTCAAATTACATCGAAATGTTTATATCAAAAAATACTTCTAAATAATATTATTATTATATTCCGAAATTATTCGAAAGAAAATTTCAAAACCTCGGAACTTAAGTTCTAAAATTTCCAATTTTCATTTATTATATTTTAAATCTTATATCAACTATTATTTATAAATTTCATTACATAACAACCAATATATTTAATCCAATATAACCTTTATATTAAAAAATTTATTTTATATATAGAAAATATAATAGACAAAATTATTTCATTCACCTATATTAAAAACAAATATTGTGTCGGTCTGTCCAATTAAGTGTTTAGAAATCCCTATTAATGTCATAGCGTCCCAAGCACCAACCAGAATTTATAAATACAAAACGAAACAAATTAACACAATATTAAGACCTTTTTATAACACTAACAAATACGCTCTCTTATATATACACTCAGCAACTCATCATAGGGTATTACTACACTATTAATAAAGAGTCAAACCCCACAAAGCTAAGGTTTTCACTAAACCAAAGCTCTGATGCCAGAAGTAACATCCACCGTTTTGCAAGATTTAAATCGACGATAAACCACACACGTCATACTTAAAACATACAAAATGCCGGATTTTTATGGGGTAAATAAGCAAAGCAGAGAAGAAAAAAAACAAAACAGAATCTTGTAGTGGAACGATAAAATATAATAATCAATATACAGTTCATAAAACTGTTTTATAAAACATTTAATTTTTCTTACACAATATATATCAGAGTTCACATACCAAAGGATAATAACAGTGCAGCAGAATAAAATGGTGTAGTGGAATAATGTAGTAGATAATAGTAATATAAATCTTCGTCCTCGTCCTCCAGAGCTAAAGTCTTCGAATCCTGAAATGCTCGGGCTGACCCGAGCGAATTGAAAAGACAAAACACTCGAGTCAGAACTAAAATATCTTATATGAGCTAAATTAACGGAAATAAATATGAGTGCAGTAACTTAAGAGATGCTCGGGATTCACATCTCCTAAGGATCCGTTAAACTATTTACTATGTAGTAATATTCGCTATTATAATAGTGTCTATTAGTAAAATAAACATACTTTAAAATAGCGTTAAGAAGTGACCCAATATTCCCTTTAGCACATAATATATTCCCATAGTCTATACAGTACCGTAATCTCCCTCGTACTTGGTGCTGTCAGAGGGCACTCCATAGGTATGGTACAAAACAAAATCGTATAAAGCGCGCTGGGTAGGTGACACGGCACAACTAGGCAATGCCAGGGTAGATATACCAATTACGCTTTCAGGTCGGTGGTAACGCATAGCCGCAGCTACCGCCCACCTCGAGCCACGCCCCAAATCAAAGAAATCAAAGTGGCCACTGAATAAATCCAAAGTCAGAGTAGAATATCGAAGGAATGTGTCCGATCAAAGGTGCCACCTCATTAACCCGTCAATCACTTCTGTTTTAGTCACCTTATGCCAACTAGCGGGAGTCGGGTCCACGTATTTACCTCAAGGAAAAAGCCTCCACTATCCTACTTCATTCTGGGATCTCCACCGCATACACGGTTGTTAAAGTTGTTTTCGGAGTTGGCAGAGAGTATGACAACTTCCGATCCCGGTCTCTTTAACAACCAAAAGTTATTATAATACCGCTGTCTTCCAAAATAGTTTATACTTTAAAAAGCAGAATATAATATCCATTTCAAACCATATAAATATGATGTCATTTCTATTTTAAAACCCAAATCAATATGATGTCATTTTATTACAAATATATCCTTTTTCAAGAAATCATAGCACTTTCCAATCTATATACCTTGAAATTTATAGCTTTGAAACATAACTAAATATACTTCAATGGTTTACATATTAAATTACTTTATATAATAAAATAGCTTCTTTAATTTTACAAATAAATCCCAAATGTCGATTTGAACCTCTCAATAAACCATTTCAATTCATATATTTCAAAGCTTTAAATATTCCATCATTTCAAAACAAATTCTTTCATAATTCCATATATCAATTTCAATTCCTATTATTTAGATTTGAAACATTGACTTAATAAATCTAATATCATTTAAGCAAAGCCTTTAAACTTCAAATAACGGATATACTTCTATTTAAATAAACTTGATAATATTCTTTTAAAGTGATTGATATTCATTTAAATCCTCTAAACTAAAATCAAGTTATACAAATCATACCTTTTAATCTCTCAGATTTATTTATATTTCAAATCAATTTTTATTCGAGGAATTCTTAAAACACTTTAATTCAAATCAATTCATATTTCTCTTCCAGCCTTCATTATTTAAGTCATTATACTCTACAAATATGATATAAATAAATACTTCACTGGTATCATATCTTAATAAAATCAACCTTTATTATTAAACTTCTTTTATACTTTAAACCAATTTTATACAAAGCTTAAAACCAAGAAATTAACTATATATATATAAAATAACATTTATAAATATCCGAATCAATATCCCATAAACCGTATTTATCTTCCAACTTAAATTTCATTTAAGTCATTTAAACTCTCTATATATAATACCTTAAATTGGTACTTACCCATATAATATAAACCATCAAACTCCATTATTAAACTCATTTTTATTAAACAATTTTATACATAGCTTAAATTCAAGAATTTAACTATATATATATATATATACACACACACATTAATATTTATATAACATCAAAATTAATATTTAATAAACCATATATTCCTTTCCAAAACCATAGAAATCATTTAAAATATTTTTATATATAGACAACGGTGTCTGTATAAAATTCTCTATCTTATGGTCAAGTGATACGGATATTTATCATTTCAATCCGTAATTTGAAAATAAAATTACGGTTGTATATCATTTCAAACCGCAATCCCGAATGAAATGAGTATGCATAATAACTTATAGTTTATAACAATATAGAATACGACATCCATTCATCCAATATCAATCATCAACCATTTATTCCAAACTTCATCCAAATTCAAATAATAACATCAATAAATAACAATCAATTACTGATAGTTTATTTTTCAATAATAAATTAATTTAACTGGCAGTTTACATGCAATAATAATTTGAATAACAATTAAATTCAAATAAATGCAATTTAACTGAGATGATGATTAAGTATATGCCAAACAGTTATAAATAAATTTCAAATCACATCATATATCAACTAAACAAACATAAGAAATTTTAGAAGTTGTGAGTGGGTTAAAACACTCACATTATAAATTTAAATTCAATTTAAACCCAAAAGTTTGACAGTCTCCAAATTCTTCCAAACCAGCGTCAAAGAGTGCGGAATTTCAAGACGATTCTAACAAAAGAAACCGCGCATGAATTGGATATCGTACGCGAAAGTTATTCGAGTTAGATCGTTTGAAATAAAAAAAAACACTCACCAAAACCATTCGCCACGTACGCATCATCTCCTATTCCCCTAATTCAGTAGGTACCCACCGAACACGCACAGTAAAATGCAGCCGAGCCCCAACTTTGACCGCTCCCTATGAACGCCACCGTCCACCAGAAAATTGCCGATCACCACCATTCTCCTCCTTAGGACGAGACGCACCTATGGCCAGGAGGCCGCCGTCTCCGGTTCCCCCCATCATCGCGGCCGTACCTTCAAAATTTAGGGTTTTCAAATCCTAATCAACCAAATTCGAGCACCTCCGATCGAATTAGCACACACGACCACCAGTGTAACGACCCGTATTTTACGTGTCGATAAATCGTATAATAGTTGCATTAAGTCGTTTGGAGCTTGAGTCGTTCTAGAGATAAGTCGTGTTAAAGTTAAGTCGTGTGGAACTTAAGTCGTGACCGACTTAGAGGATGGAGCGACTTAGGGTAGGTGGCCGACTCATGGGGTCAACGGTTTATAGGTTGGCCGACTTATAGGAGTGAGTGGTAGTTGCCGACTTTTGGTTGTTAGCGAGTTAAGAGAGGCAGCGGCTTAAGGTTTGGACCGAGTCAAGGTAGTGAGCGACTCATAGGATAACCGACTCATAGAGGTGACCGACCCATGTATTGGACCGACTCATAGGATGGAACGACTTAAGGAAAATGAGTTAGGTCGTTGAGTCGTATAGTGTTGTTGAGTCGTTAGGTCGGCCTGTGTTTTCGGACGTGTATGCTATGAGTCGTACACGAGTTAAGTTGATGGGTCGGCTAGGTGATGAGTCGTAGGGGTTGTTGAGTCGTTAGGCCGCGTTAGTTAGGTCGTGAGTCGGCATGTGTTCTGAGTGGTTAGGTCGGAGGCTTTTGAGTCGTAAGTCGTAGCCCGCGTGCGTGTTAGGTCGTTGGAGTTTTGGGTCGTGGGTCTTAGGTCGGGGGCGACTCAAGGATGGGTCGGCGACGACTTATGGATGGACGACTCAGGGGGGGAATTCAGCCTATAAATAGAGGGGTTTGGCTCACTTTTTGGCACCGGTTTTTGAAGCGACGAAGTGCTGCCATTTTGAGAGCTCGACTACAACATTTCTTCATCTTCTTCTCTCCACTCTAATCTAGTTCTAACATCCATCCAAGAACGAAGATCAAGATCGAAGATCCAAGAGCCAAAGTTGAAGATCTTCATCCAACGAAGCTAGATTCCATCGTTTCAAGCGAGATTTCGACGAATCAAGCTTGAATCCTTGCAGTCCAGATCTGAAGTGATTAGTTTTTGAAGTGTTTGGGTGATTCGGTGAGTGGTGGTTATCTCTCACGCGGACCCAAAGGAGTATATTGGTTTGGTGGTTTGTTGGAGTGTTGTAGATAGTGATTTTATGCATTTTTCCTTAGATCCAAGTGTAGATCCACTACTCATGAAGATGTTTACTTATACAAGTTCATTTATCAAGTTGAAGAGACAAAACCCATGATTTATATTTGTTAGATCTATGCTAAAAACCCATGATTCATGTACGTTAGATCTATGCTCATTTATTTACGAAATTGTCATTATCATTGTAATTGTTTATTTAGATCTTGTTTGAATGATTGATTGCTTGGATTAATGTTTGATTTGATTGATTAGTTGATATATAGCTTGATTTGATCAAGTTGGTTGATGATGATTCAAAAGCTAAGTGGAAAGGCTCTTGAATAAGGAAAGCTGCTTGTGGCATATGAAGCGGATGTTGAAGCTCATATGTATGGATTAGATGATGTTGAGATGGGACTTTGCCATGATGCGATGAGGCAAGCCATGATGTTGAGATGAGACTTTGCTATGATGCGATAAAGCGAAGCATGATTTGAGATAGCCTTGGTTTAATCCAGACGGGATCATCCCAAGCATGTTGATAACTCGATGATGCGATGCGAGTTGGTTGATAATGGTTAGCTTGAGAGGCGCTTGAGCTAGTATGGAAATAGTCGTCGAGGAGGATGACTAGGAGGCTGAGATCTCATCGTTGTTGAAGGTTCTAGCATGCTCAAAGCAAGAGTACGTTGGAACGGGCTGCGACGACGTTCCAAGCACGGGCTGCGACGACGTGCTAGTACTCTGAGTAGTTGCGAAAATTCCTAGGCACGGGCTGCGACGACGTGCAGAGTTATGTCTAGAACCGGGGTTACCATTAGCCCTTGACAGGTGGTCATTCAACTAACGGTGAAATCAAGGCAATGATAACAGTGATAGCCAGAGTCATGGATGTTTGGACGATTGGTTGTATCATCATTCGGTCTCAAGAGCGGTGTTTTTCCGGGTGCTTATCTGATCTTGGTTTAGGCCTTGGGGGTTTGTATTTGGAAAACATCGACCTTGACTCGAATGATTATTGCTTTACTTTGATTGTCTGCCATGTTATGCTTGCTTCTACTTAGTGTGTGTCTGGGGGCTATCACTGTAGAAAGAGGCGGAGTGGGATGGTTTAGTTCCTATTCCTTTTATCCCTTATGCTTTTTTGGTATGTTTGATAGTTGATTTACTGCTCACTAAGACTTTGTCTGACTCAAGGTTTTATGTCTCCTCTTATTACCTTGGGCTGTTCATCCATGTTGGGATGGGCAGACAATGTAGCAGGTGACAGGTGCTGTTCTTGGAGATCTACGTTGATGATGACGAAGATGAGCAGGAGGCTTTTGCATATTATTTCATATTATGTACTGGGTGTTCCGCTGTATATACTTTGAGTGCTTTGTAGTGAGGTTTTGATGTATTGACTGTTCTGATGATTGTATCAAACTTCTAAGATGCTTATTTGATGATATTCTGTTATGAAGCTTCACTATACATATATTTCTCTATTGTATTTTATCCATGCGCTGTGAGTTATGCGATAGATTCTGCTGTTTGCACCAAAATTGGGCAAACACCCTTCGGAAGTTTTTGAAGAGATAGTAAATGAAGAACTTGAATTAGAAATAAGGACTATCTAACAAAACTCCAAATCACAGAAAAGTAAATTGCACAGAAGACAAGGATTTAGAGTGGTTCGGCTATGCGCCTACGTCCACTATGAAGCTTTATCACTTTATTCCTTAATACTTGAAGATTACAAGTGTTTTTAAGCAAATTACAGCAGAAAATGGACTTAAATTCGAAATTATCAGCAAAGGAGGTGGTATGGAGTGATTCCGGCAGCGTTTAGGCTTATTTTTCTTCTCCAAATTCTCCCGTCCCTTTTCTGAATGACCAGGGGCTCTATTTATAGGTGTGGAAGGCCAAATTCCCGCCTAAAGCTCAGGGAGGTTGCCTGGCACGTGAGGGGGGCCCATAAGCCCGCGCTCTCGAAGTCCGTGCCCAGTTTGGGATCGATTCGAAATGAATTTCGAATCGATCAAAGAAGCATCCAATCGAGGCGAAATTTGGTGTGGACATTCTTCAACATGCATGTGAACTACTGTAAAAATTTCATGGGATTTGGATCAGTGGATTGGAAGTTATGATCGGTTCGAAATTGGTGTCTTCGGCCTTCTGTTGGTTCGAATCGATGAAGTGGTCTCGTTCGAATCGACCTGTTTGATTCGAGTACTTCGAACCGATCCCAGGGCGCCTCTCTTCGAGTCGATCCTGTCTTTTGCGTGTGGTTGGATTCGAAGTGAGTCTTCGAATCGATGGGGATGGTGTTTGTTCGAATCGATCCAAATGTGTTACCTTGGATCGATTCGAAGTTGTCTTAGCATGTTGGATTCGAAGACAGCGCGATGCCGCATGGTGGGCTTGTAGTCTTGTGAAGATGGATTCGAACTAGCGCATAGTTGATGGAGTCGAAGTATAGCTGCTTTGGTGGATTCGAAGTAAGGTCTAGGTCATGGATTCGAAGTAGAGAACGTCTGATGGATTCGAAATACATGGAGTCGAAGCGGTAGCGTGTCTTATGGATTCGAAGTTAGGAGCACTCTGATGGATTCGAACTTACGTTCTTTTGTTGGGTTCGAACTAGTTGGTTTCGAACATTATGGGTTCGAAACAAATGGTTTCGAACTAGTTGGGTTCGACAGTGATGGTTTCGAACCGAGCGACGTCCATCTTCCTTAACTTGAATCCGTCATAACTTGAGCATATGACCTCGGATTGACTCGAAACTTGAATTGGTGGCTTCTATGGCCTTTCTTGTTATGCCCTATCACTTGTGGCCCGATCCGGACTCGGACAGAATTCATCGATATCCATAGCGGAGTGAAGTGCGATCAATCTCTGAAGCGAACTGTCTTTTGTCTTTGATCAATCTTTTGGTATCACGGCTTTTGCCCGAAAAGAGGGATAACATTTTGCCCCCCAAAGTACGTCTTGTGGGCACATGACGTGCTTTGAATAGTCGCCATGTTATTCTGAAGATTATTGTTTTCTGTTCGTTGAAACTCATTAGAGAATTGTCGTAACCTTGCCTTGATATGGTTGATTGTGTGTGATTGCGCTTGATCATTGGCTGTCGTTGTTGCAACCGGGTGAATATTTGGTCCCTGTAAATGTTCAAAATCGAATGTTAGTTCGATACGTGTACACGTTTATTAGCTTTCGTCCTTGTTAACGTCGTGCGTTCACGAGTTATGTTGGTTTTTGCTTGCTGCCGAATTCTGTCCCGATTTTCTCCTGGAATGATTTTAGACTCAAGTCAAAGAGTGTTTATCAGTGGTTGTTGATGGATTCGAAGTTATGATTGTATGAATTAATGGCTCTCGAATCGTCGTTGTCTCTGATGGATTCGAAACTTCTGATGGATTCGAAACTTCCATGGATTCGAAACTTCTATGGAGTCGCAACTTCTGATGGATTCGTAATTTCTATGGATTCGAAACTTCCATGGATTCGAAACTTTTATGGAGTCGAAACTTCTATGGAGTCGCAACTTCTGATGGATTCGAAATTTCTATGGATTCGAAATTTCTTATGGAGTCGAGACTTTTATGGAGTCGCAACTTCCGATGGATTCGAAATTTCTATGGATTCGAAATTTCTTATGGAGTCGAGACTTCTGATGGATTCGAAACTGGTCGTTCGAATCGATGGGAGTTGAAGTGACACTAATCCCTTTTTGGAATCCATATAAATACACGAGGCTGACTCTATTTTCACTTTTTACTTTTTACCATTGCTTTAGCTGTTTCTTCGAATCGACTTTCCAGAGCCAAATCAAACGAGGGATTTTCACGAATCGATCAAATTCCTTCAGGCTTCCACTTGTAACCAAATCAAATCAGGTAACCAAGGGGTCGATTCGAGTTGAGAATGATAGAATTGGAACTTTTCGGCATTGTTTCATCCCTTCTTCTGGAAATTTTGGAGAGTGGTGAGATTTGAACGACGTAGGTCGACTCCACGGAACTGAGGAATGCAAACATTTGAGTCGTGTCGATCAGAGTACTGTCTTTCACTGTCTTCGCATCGATCCAGGGGTGAGCGATTCGAGTTGGCTTTGAGCGTGCAACTTCGAATCGATGACTGCAGGAGAACAAGAAAAAAGGACTTGCGGTGATCGATTCGAAACGGCGACATTCTGATCGATTCGAAGGTGCTCACTACTGGTGGGTTCGAGACAATGATACGTGCATCGATTCGAAGGGGCTCGACTCCGATTGATTCGAAATCAGGTGAAACTCCAAGGATTCGAACCGCTCTAGATGGATTCGAAGGAGCTCGTCTTCGATCGGTTCGAAGTCAGGTGGGGTTTCATGGGTTCGAACTGCTCCTCCGTTTCCAGGTTGCGTCGAGTCGAACTACGTGGCATTGGAGCGCACCGACTCGGAGTTCATCGATCTGACTTGTGTCGAATCGAGTCGATCGATTTGAGCGTTCTTGTTTCTGGAATTTCCACTCCTTCGATTTGTTTCATCCTCTGAACTATGACCAACTTTAAATCGGATTTTAACGAACGTAATAATTTCTTTCGCATACTTGATTCCGACGAGCTTTGGCCTTGCATGACTAAAGTTGACTTGACCTGCCTTCTTTTGAGAGCTCGTCGATGGCACCATAACTCAAACACATATAACGAATTCATACTTGAGTTGGCCAGTAGTATTGGAGTGACGTGAAAGTGACGGTCAGCGATGACGGTCGCTTTCGTTTTTTGACTCCGAGGGTTTGTCGTTCGGACTCCGCGTTCCAATCCCGTAAAATTTGTTTCAGTTATGCACTTCCACTGCACGTCACATTCATATACTTCACACCGGGGAATATACGGGTTTTCTCTGTATTTGACGCTGCCTTCTCGTGAGTTAGTTAATTATGGCGTCTTCGGGTTCTGAACAACAAGAGTTACAGAGCTTGCTCCATCCAGCGCTAGAAATTCCAGAGATTCTTCCTGAAGTGATAGATCCTGCTCCGGACGAGTTGCCGGAGGCCTTACTTATCGAGGATCCCATAGACTCCGTCCGATCCAATATTTCTGGAGCATTGTTAGGCCGGATATGTTTGAAACATAACTTGTCCCTGGATGACGTTTTGCTTCCTGGAGTTGAGGATAGACCTCACAATCCACCCGAGGGTTACACTGCTTTCTATCGTCATGCCTGTGCGGCCGGAACCCTTCCTCCGTTTAATCAATATATCAGGGAGATGCTGTCGTTTATTGGAATAGCTCCCGGGCAACTTCACCCCAACGGGCACGCGTTGCTGAATAGTGTTTTCATTTTATTCATGGACTGCCTTTTTCGTCCGCCTAAGCCAGCTGAGATTAGACACATATTCAATTTCAAGAGTAGAGGTGATAGTCCGTCTTTCACCTTTCTGGAAGCAGTTAGAAACTGCCAGGTTGTGACGGGAGCCTGGACCAGACTTAGTTACTTTAAGAATGAATGGTTTTTTGTCCGATGCCCCCCAGGATTCGCTAGGCGATGGCTGTCCAGACGTGAGTGCCGTAAAATACGTAAGCCTTCTTTAATAGTTATTGTCGACATTCGAACTGACATCAGGTGTTTTCATTACAGCTATCATATCGAGGCCGGACGGCGGTCAATACAGAAGCGTCATCCGAAGTTTACAAGAGACTCCGGGTGACTTGCGGCACATTGACTCGGTCTTAACTGATGATAACTTAAGGATGCTGGGCTTAATTGAGACGAACCAAAGTACTGTCGTTAAGGGGTTGGCGAAATCGGCTCCGAGGGCAAAGAAGAAAACCGGTGCAGCGATAAGAGAGATGAGCGATGATGAGAGGACGCCTAATGACACCGGACTAGCGGCTGGCTTTCCCAAAACAGGAAAAAAGCAGAAAGGCAAGGCTGTTGTTCCTAAATTTAAGAGACGGAAGTCTGTAATCGTGTCTCGCTCGATCCCTGGGATTATTTCTTCTGACTCCGCTATTTGTCAACCAGGAAACATTTTCGCAGGTCTGGATGACGTTCCCATCCCGGAATGCGTTTCTCTTTATCACGGGTCCGGGTTGGTTGAGCTTCGGGAAGCGTTAAACATAAGCGAGCTTTTACCCGTTAGTGCAGCTGATACTTCTGGTTGGTCGGAGGCTTTGCACATTTGCATACACCTTCATGACACTACATGACTGCTTTACTTGCCATATCTAATTTGCCTGGCCCTTAACCGAACTGCATCTCTTTTTCAGGTAATATGGCTGGCCGTCAGACTACACTGGACAAACTCCGGAGAGTTCATCACCCCCTAACCTATCATGAATCTCGGCGTGGGGGCCCTGATCGCGATCGCGACCGGAGGCAATATGGCCAGGAGTACCACGCAAAGGATCATCATCGAGGTTACTCTAGCCAGGAACGATCAGACAGAGATCGTAGACATCGCTCCCCATCTCGATCTCCTCCGCAATCCCGAAGTCATGTCCAAACATCCGAGCCTCTGCGACATCAGCCATCTTCGCAGGCTTCGAGGCTTGAGCCACATCGTTCTCGAATCGGGGTTGCGACTTCCACGTCTGCGGAAGAGACCCTTATTGAGTCTTCTGGCGAAGGGGCCATCAGGCTTGCTCAACTGAGGAAAGATTTTCCAGAGATCTGCTTTGATGCTTGTATTTTTCCCCCCAATCTTAAAAGAATTCCCGATGATGCCGCGATTACGGCGCTCAGCTACACCCAGGACTTTTTCGCTCAATACAAAGAATGGTACAAAGCGGCCGTTAAGGCTTCCAAAGCTGCCTTCGACCGGGCCCAAGTCATCGAGAAGCTAGAGGCCGACTTGGCTCAAAAGAGTCGTATTGTCGACATACTCCAATCTGAGGCGGAATCTTCCCGCAAGGCCGAAGTCGAGTCGTTACAGAAGGTTGATGAAACATTGGTCGAGATGGCGAAAATGCAACAGGCACATTGTACATTAGTTGAAGACTTAGGCCACCGATACAAGAATGTCGAAACTGAGCGAGATGCGGTAGTCAGGGAACTAGAGGAGCTAAAGGCTAAGTTTGCCGACATGAATAAAGAAAAGGACGACGCGAATGTGGCTGCACAGGAAGCGTGTGAGCAGGCTGTATCTTTCCGAGCTGAGCGCGATGCGGCAATTAAGGAACTGGAGGTGCTAAAGGCTAAGTTTGCTGATATGAATAAGGAAAAAGACGACGCGAACGTGGCTGCGCAAAAAGCGTGTGAGCAGGCTGTATCTTTCCGAGCTGAGCGCGATGCGGCCATTGCAAGGGTTAAGGAGGTTGAATCGGAGGTGGAGGAGAGAGTCCAAGCGGAGAGGTTCAAAATGGAGGCCGAATTCGACGATCTCTTGGACACATATAATGCCAATGTACTGGAGTATAGAAACCTCTCCTGGCTAGGGGATTACTCGATGCCTCTCTACAATGCTTGGAAGAAATTGGTGGAAAACAAGAGGATGTCTTGTCCGGATTCGGTATTAGATGAGTTTGAGCTTGAGTCGCGTTTGCTCAGCGAGGATGAGAGGAGGACTCTTCATGAAGCAATCGTTTCCGTTGAAAAAGAAAGACTTGGAGTCCATCAAACGGAGGTTTGTGAAGGTTCGGGCATTGTGCATCATAGCGAGAATACTGAAGTCCCCATTTCAACTTCGTCCGGAGCTGTTGCTGTAGTTGATTCGCATGCTATTCCAGCCTACAATCCGGACCAACCGGAAATGTCTTCGGGCACGGCTCTCGCCCCCGAGCTTGTTCAGGCTCCAAGGCAAGGTAAAGCGGGTATTTTGACTACTCTCTTTACGTCTTAAGACATTGGTTTTCGAGGGAATTTCTTGGTCTGACAGCTCTACTTTTTGTTGTTTAGAGACCGAGAGTGTCGCACCCGTGCTCCCTGTTCCTTCGGCTTTATATCCCACGCATGGAGTTGTTGTCACTGAGGCGATCTCAACCGCCGCCATGGTTGGTGACATAGGAGAGGGAGGATCGATGTCATTCGACGTTCAAATGTTTGAAGAGCTATTTGGTCATCCTCTTGATCCCGTGCCTGACCTCTCTTTTGCGACGAGCGGAGCTGCTCCAGTTTCTAGTTCGATTGTGACGACCACTGGCGTACCTAGCGCAACTCAACTGTCTCGAGAGGAGGAGATTTTGGCAGAGATAAGTGCCGAGATGGCCAAGACAGTGACAGTTGGTCCCGGAGGTGACGCCGTTCCCCCAAGCTTATCTTCTCTAATGATGATTTCTCCTGGTGGCACGGTAATCGTCTCGAGTGTCGCTGAACATGTATCTGTTACTGCTCCCATGCCTTCGGTTCGCCCTCATAAAAGGATCTCCATCCCTTCCAGTTCTGAGGAAGATGTCGATATTATGCCAGACCCGGAGGACGTTCCTAAGAAAGGCAAAAAGTCTCGCAGGAAGCCAGGCAGTGGGTCTACCGGCTCGACTCCGAGGAAGAAGCATCGGAGGAAGAAAGAGTGAGCCCTTTGCTTTGTCAAGAGTTTACGGATAACAATTCTTTTGTCTTTTCTCTTGTTCTTTTTTGGGCCATGTGTATGTGTGGATTCGGCCTCCACTTAATCGAAGCATCTTTACTTGCCATGTAATCAAACCTGTTTTTGTTGGCCGATGAAATGGGAAATTATTCTTTTCTTCTTACCTAAATGCCTTGTAGCGTTTGTTTTGTATCCGCTCAGTATTTTTACATCTTCGTGTCGTGACTTAATGAATGAGTCGGATTCTGATTATATTATCACTTAAGCCAGTGATTAACACCCAGCTTTTTGCCCCTTAGTTGCGGGGAATAATACTCATATTCTGGTGGCTGATTGCGTTTATTGCAAGCCTTTGGGCACACGCCCCCCTTTTGAGGTCTCATGACGATTTGAGATCGATAATCTGTTCCGCATTCCAGGATTCTGAGTGTTATCGATGTTTGGAACACAGTTCGCGCTTTGAGAATCTGGATTAGATGTCTATACCCCAATTCACACTCTGGGAAGTTGGAGTCCGTTCGCACTCCGGGAACGATTTGTTGGATGTTTATATTCCAATTCATACTCTGGGAAGTTGGAGTCCGTTCGCACTCTGGGAACGATTTATTGGATGTTTTATACTCCAATTCATACTCTGGGAAGTCGGAGTCCGTTCGCACTCTGGGAACGATTTATTGGATGTTTATACTCCAATTCATACTCTGGGAAGTTGGAGTCCGTTCGCACTCTGGGAACGATTTGTTGGATGTTTATACTCCAATTCACACTCTGGGAAGTTGGAGTCCGTTCGCACTCTGGGAACGATTTATTGGATGTTTATACTCCAATTCATACTCTGGGAAGTTGGAGTCCGTTCGCACTCTGGGAACGATTTGTTGGATGTTTATACTCCAATTCACACTCTGGGAAGTTGGAGTCCGTTCGCACTCTGGGAACGATTTATTGGATGTCTATACCCCAATTCGTACTCCGGGAAGTTGGAGTCCGTTCGCACTCTGGGAACGATTTATTGGATGTTTATACTCCAATTCACATTCTGGGAAGTTGGAGTTGGTAAAAGGATTATCGTGTATCGATCCCTGCGAATGCTGGTATTGTATTCTGCCCCCGAGCTCGGGTCTCACTCAATGAGCGACAGGTCGTATCACAGTTACTCCCTGTTCGAATAAATCCCACCGTGTGATGGAATTTAGCTCTTCGTGCAACGTGATATAATGTGTTATTTTCAGTGAATCACAACTTTTGGCTCGAAGAGATGGCATTTTATTGCTGAAACGAAAGAAACATGGCAAAATCAGTTGCCTTATTACAAATTCAAATTTCAAAATGCAAAAACAAAAATGCTGAAGAAGAAATTGATAAGAAATAGATAAATAAAGCCCGTCAGATGTAGTAGTGACGGAGGCTTCTGCTATTCCAGGCCCTTGGTAAAGTGAGGCCATCAACTGTTGATAACTTGAATGTGCCATCTCTGAGCTTTTGTGAAATCATATACGGCCCTTCCCAATTTGGGTTCATGTGTGAAGGAACCGGGTAAATTCTTTTAAGTACCAGGTCGCCGGATTTAAAAGTTCGTGGGCGGACCTTGGCGTTGTATATTCGAGCGACTCGACCTCGATATGCAGCTGCTCTCACATCGGCTTCTTCTCGCTTCTCATCAAGCAGATCTAGGGATTCAGCAAGCAATATACCGTTTGTTTTCGGGTCGTAGTATGTCACACGGTGAGAGCGAACTTCCATTTCGACTGGAATAACTGCTTCAGAGCCATAGGATAGAGAAAAAGGGGTGTGTCCGGTCGCAGTTTTGTGAGTCGTTCTGTACGCCCACAGAGCCATTGGTAGTTCATCAACCCACTTGCCCCCAGCTTTCTCCAATCTTTTCTTCAATATAGACTTGATAACCTTATTGACGGCCTCGACCTGACCATTTGCTTGTGGGTGCGCTACTGCTGAGAATCTCTTACGGATGTGAAATCGCAGACAAAAGTCCTTGAATTCAGCACTGTCGAATTGGGCTCCATTGTCGGTGATAATAGTATGCGGGAGACCAAACCGGCAGATGATGTTGCGTACCACGAAGTTGATCACCTTTTTTGTTGTTATCGTTGCAAGGGGCTCAGCCTCAGCCCATTTGGTGAAGTAATCAACCGCAAATATGGCGTACTTTGCACCCCCTTTAGCTAAAGGCAATGCACCGATTATATCCATCCCCCACATTGCAAATGGCCACGGACTGACCATTTGGGTTATTTCAGAAGGCGGGGCTCTAGGGATCCGAGCGTGTCTCTGGCATCTATCGCATCTTTTGGCATAATCCATAGCATCGCGGTTAACGGTAGGCCAATAATATCTGTATCGAAGTATTTTCTTGGCAAGTGCTTGCCCCCCAGTGTGATCGCCACATTCTCCTTCGTGCACCTCGCGCAACACTCGCTTGATTTCGTCATGTGCGATACACCGGAGAAGAGGAACAGAGTATCCTCTTCGATACATAACTCCGTTTTGAATGACAAATCGTGACACCTTTCGGAGAATCTGTCTTCTTTCACTTCGCCGTTCGGGTAGTGTGCCATGCTCAATGTAATCTTGATAGGGAGTCATCCATGATTCCTTCTCGGAGGTAGCTTCAAATGTGAATTCGTTCTCCGTTCGATCAATGCTTGGATAGGATAATGTCTCGACGGGGACGAGTCCCAAGTGTTGAGTTTCGCCTGTACTTGCCGACTTTGCCAACGCATCAGCTTTCTGATTGTGCTCTCGGGGTATGTAGAAAATGGCATAATAATCAAACTGATCTAGTGTTTCTTGGACCCGGGCTAGATAAGCGGCTAGTCTTCGATCCTTGGCCTGATATTCACCCCGAACTTGGCATACCACCAACTGAGAATCACAGTATATCTCTACCGCGATAATTCTTAGGTCTCGGGCCAACTTCAACCCGGCGAGCAAGGCTTCGTATTCAGCTTCATTGTTGGTTGCCCGGAAATCAAACTTTAAGGCGTAGCAGATGGATCGGCCCTCGGGAGTCTCAAGCACAATCCCTGCGCCCGAACACCGATCGTTGGATGCGCCATCAGTGTACATCTTCCATACATATTCGGGTGAGTCACTAGTTTCAGGTAAGTCTTCAGGAACAGTGAATTCGGCAATGAAATCTGCTAAGACTTGACCGTGTATGGCTCTCCTTGGAACATATGCGATGTCGAATTGACTCAGCTCAATGTTCCACTTTAGTAACCTGCCAGATGTCTCGGGTCGCGTGAGGACCTGTCGTAGCGGTTGATCGGTGTACACAATGATAGGGTGAGCCTGAAAATATGGACGGAGCTTTCTCGAGGCGATGACTAGGCAGTATGCCAACTTTTCTAGCCTTGGATAATTTCTCTCGGCCCCGGCCAATCGTTTACTGACATAATAAACTGGTTTCTGTGTTCGGTCTTCCTCCCGAACCAATGCAGCACTAATAGCGTTTTCAGATACAGCCAGATAAAGGTATAATTGTTCATGATCAACAGGTTTTGAAAGAATCGGTGGTGTGGAAAGATGCCGGACTAGCGATTGAAATGCGTTTTCACATTCCGTAGTCCATTCGAAGTTTCGCCTCCCTTTTCGGATTAGGTCGAAAAAGGGTATGCATTTATCCGTTGACCTTGAGATGAACCTACTCAGCGCTGCAATCTTTCCATTGAGGCTCTGAACCTGTTTCATGGTCCTCGGGGTTTGAAGACTCCTGATTGCCCATATCTTTTCGGGGTTGGCCTCTATTCCCCGGGCGTTGACGATGAACCCAAGGAACTTTCCGGAAGCAACCCCAAAATGACATTTTAACGGATTTAGCTTCATCCCATACCTCCGGAGGACTTTGAACATTGATTCCAAGTCCTTGACATGATCAGTGGAGTACCGTGATTTTACCAACATGTCATCTACATAGACCTCCATGGTTTTCCCGATCTGGTCGGCAAACATTCGGTTGACTAAGCGTTGATAAGTTGCTCCGGCATTCTTTAAACCAAAAGGCATGACCATGTAGCAATATAGTCCTATGTCAGTTACGAAGCTCGTATGTTCTTGATCAGGCACATGCATGGGTATCTGATTGTACCCAGAGTAAGCATCCATGAAAGACAATAATTCATGTCCGACCGTCGAATCCACAAGTTGATCGATTCGAGGAAGTGGAAAACTGTCCTTTGGACAAGCCTTATTTAAGTCAGAGTAGTCGATGCACGTTCTCCATTTTCCATTTGGTTTGCGGACAAGTACAGGATTGGATACCCACTCCGGGTACAAAGCATCTCGGATAAACCCATTCGTCTTCAATTTATCGACTTCTTCCTTGAGGGCGGCAGATCTCTCTGGATCCATACCGCGTCTCTTTTGTTTGACCGAGATGTACCGCGGGTCAATATTTAAGGTGTGGCTCGCGATGTCCGACGAGATTCCACACATATCGGAGTGCGTCCAGGCGAATACGTCTAGATTCGCTTGGAGAAATTCGACCAATTCCTGTTGAGCTTGCAGGTTTAGCTGAGACCCAATTTTCAAGACCTTCGAATCGTCATCGTTATCAATTGGAACATCGATTGTCAGCTCGGCTGGGGAGGCCTGACTTTCTTTGGATTCATCATTATCTTCAGTGTCTCGAGGGTCAAGATCCTTCTGGAATTGGTCGTGGTGCCCGGGCCGAGGCCCAGGCGCTAGTTGTCAATCGTCGACAAAGCGGACGTGGAGAGATTCCCCCACGCCCTTTCCCTTTTCCCTCTTTTGTGCTTCTCGTAGTTCAGCAACGTAACAGGCTCTCCCGGCAGCCTGGTCCCCTTGAATGACCCCAATCCCGTGGTCAGTTGGGAACTTTAGAGTCAAACATCACGGGGCAATTGCTGCCCTAAATTCTGCAAGGGCTGGTCGGCCCAAAAAGGCATTATAGGGTGAATGGATGTCCAGGACAACAAACTGTAACACTCGAACTCTACGGCGTTCTCCGTTTCCCAATTCTACTGGCAATTCCACCATTCCGGTGGGTATGTTAGCACTTCCATCGAAGCCGTGGATCCTATATTGACAAGGCTTTAGATCTTTGGCTTCCATTTTCATCTGATCATATGCCCTTTTGAACAAGATGTTTACTGAGCTTCCACTGTCTACCAGGATCCTCTTCATCCAAGCAGGACCAACCTGGGCGGATATGACTAGTGGGTCTATGGTCGGGGCTTCGACTTTGTCAGCATCTCGGTTTCTAAATACGATGTCATCCGTCATCGTCTTCTGTTGCTTAGCCGGAGTTCCTTCATAAAGTGTACTGCAGCTTTCAAAACTTACGTGTCTGATCGAATTGGCGTATGATTCCATTTCCCTCCAACTTCGATCTGCTGGATGAGGGCCACCACTGACTGTATTTATGACCAATCTTCCGCCTGTACGAGCGGGCTCTTCTTGTCTTTCTTGGTTCTGTGCACGATTTTGGTTTGACGGGCCCGCACTACCGGCTTGCGGTGCCCGCACAAATTGATCCAGCTTCCTCTCTCTGATCAGTTTCTCAATAAGGTCTTGCAGATGCCTGCAATCATTGGTGTTGTGTCCATAGCTTTCGTGAAATCTACAAAACTTCCCCGTTTGGATCTGTTTCTCCGATGATGGCTTCGGAGTCGGCTTCTTATATTGCATTGCATTACAGGTTTGTAGATATACGTTTTCTAACGTCGTATTCAGCGGTGTATAACTTTCAAACATTTGCGCCCTACGTCGCGGGCCGCGATTCTGATCCTGCTTCTTACTTCTATTATCGCCGTTCCTTGGCTGGGTTTGCTTGTTCTGAATATTCAACTGCACTCTTCCTGAGCCCTCTCCTGACTGTTTAACGGCCACATTGCTTTGAATCCCTTCATTGTTGGGCCTCGCATCGTCCTGCTTCCTAGATTGTTTCGCATCCTCACGCCTCAGGAATTGGGCGGCTTTGGAATAGAAACGATCCAACGACGCGGGAGGTTTCCCAGCTAGCCAGTTTCCAAAATCAGAGTCGGGATCAATCCCCTTAGTCAGAGCCATCAAGATTGAATTATCATTGGGGTTAGTAATTTCTGCACAGGCGGCGTTGAATCTTTCCAGGTATCGCCTGAGCGTCTCCCCAGGGGTTTGAGTGACACTAGATAAAGTGTTTACGTCTTTAGGCCTGGCGATGTGCATACGGAATTGTTCGATAAATTTGGTTGCCAATTGGTCAAACGAGGAGATAGACCGTGGTGGTAGTCGTGTAAACCACATTGTCACAATCCCCCCCAAGGAAATAGGAAAACTACGGCACTTCACTGCATCATCAGCTCTGGCAGCAGTCATCGACCATTCATACTTTAGAATATGGTGGCTAGGGTCGGAGTTTCCTTCATACATAGGCAGAGTCGGCATTCTGAATCGCCGGGGAGGCTCAGCATACAATATGTCATCTGTGAACGGGGTGTGACTTCGAGAGATCCCCCAATCGTCATTTGTTAAACCTTGACTTTCGCGAACCATTTGGCGGACCATAGCTGAGAGATCAGGCATTGCCGCATTCGACGGGTGTCGAGCCAAAGTGTGGTCGGGTTCCACAGTGCGAGGTGGGATCGGGCGCTGTCGACGATCCGAATCTCGCCTCCTTGGCTCAACGTCTTCTGGGATATTCGATCCTGTGGGTGGTAGTTCGGACTGGAGTGATTTCGGATGTCAACTCCTGTGTCAACTGCGGTGGCTTGGTTATCTGCAGTGTGCTGTGGAACAGTGCCTCCTCGAGAGGAAGGTCCCGTATGAAAGCTAGCAGAGGGGCCAACCCTTATTTGTCCAACAGTTAACGTTTGCCGGAGACCAGAAGCATGACTTCCGTCTAACCTGGGGCGTGTAGATCTGCCGCCATAGTCGGATGAGGCAGAGCTTTCCGTGGAAGAATGCGGAGCATGGTCCCTCTTTGATTTCCTTCGCCCTTGACGATTTAGTTGGTTAGCCAATTCAGCATTGACACGCAGCTGCTCAGTTAGCTGTTGTCGGCTTTGAGTTAATTCCTGGAGTAATGCTTGGAATTCTTGCCTTGTAACTGGACCTGACTGATTCGTTTGCCCAGCGGCATCCTGATTGGCTGACTGTAGCTGTGCGGGATTCTGCCTATCCCGACCTTCTTGGTTACCAACGTTGGAAGTGGTTCTCGTACTAACCATCCTGAAGGTTGGATTCCTGTCCTAGATTTTTAGCAAATCTGAAAAGAATAGAAGGAATCCGAATTTGAGGTCTGGATCTCCCTCTTAGATTTATGCAATCCGGTATCGAAGATAGATCCACGGAGCAGGAGAAAGAACTGGTTCCTTTTCTTTCTCAGTGAAAGCACCAAAATGTTTGCACCAAAATTGGGCAAACACCCTTCGGAAGTTTTTGAAGAGATGGTAAATGAAGAACTTGAATTAGAAATAAGGACTATCTAACAAAACTCCAAATCACAGAAAAGTAAATTGCACAGAAGACAAGGATTTAGAGTGGTTCGGCTATGCGCCTACGTCCACTATGAAGCTTTATCACTTTATTCCTTAATACTTGAAGATTACAAGTGTTTTTAAGCAAATTACAGCAGAAAATGGACTTAAATTCGAAATTATCAGCAAAGGAGGTGGTATGGAGTGATTCCGGCAGCGTTTAGGCTTATTTTTCTTCTCCAAATTCTCCCGTCCCTTTTCTGAATGACCAGGGGCTCTATTTATAGGTGTGGAAGGCCAAATTCCCGCCTAAAGCTCAGGGAGGTTGCCTGGCACGTGAGGGGGGCCCATAAGCCCGCGCTCTCGAAGTCCGTGCCCAGTTTGGGATCGATTCGAAATGAATTTCGAATCGATCAAAGAAGCATCCAATCGAGGCGAAATTTGGTGTGGACATTCTTCAACATGCATGTGAACTACTGTAAAAATTTCATGGGATTTGGATCAGTGGATTGGAAGTTATGATCGGTTCGAAATTGGTGTCTTCGGCCTTCTGTTGGTTCGAATCGATGAAGTGGTCTCGTTCGAATCGACCTGTTTGATTCGAGTACTTCGAACCGATCCCAGGGCGCCTCTCTTCGAGTCGATCCTGTCTTTTGCGTGTGGTTGGATTCGAAGTGAGTCTTCGAATCGATGGGGATGGTGTTTGTTCGAATCGATCCAAATGTGTTACCTTGGATCGATTCGAAGTTGTCTTAGCATGTTGGATTCGAAGACAGCGCGATGCCGCATGGTGGGCTTGTAGTCTTGTGAAGATGGATTCGAACTAGCGCATAGTTGATGGAGTCGAAGTATAGCTGCTTTGGTGGATTCGAAGTAAGGTCTAGGTCATGGATTCGAAGTAGAGAACGTCTGATGGATTCGAAATACATGGAGTCGAAGCGGTAGCGTGTCTTATGGATTCGAAGTTAGGAGCACTCTGATGGATTCGAACTTACGTTCTTTTGTTGGGTTCGAACTAGTTGGTTTCGAACATTATGGGTTCGAAACAAATGGTTTCGAACTAGTTGGGTTCGACAGTGATGGTTTCGAACCGAGCGACGTCCATCTTCCTTAACTTGAATCCGTCATAACTTGAGCATATGACCTCGGATTGACTCGAAACTTGAATTGGTGGCTTCTATGGCCTTTCTTGTTATGCCCTATCACTTGTGGCCCGATCCGGACTCGGACAGAATTCATCGATATCCATAGCGGAGTGAAGTGCGATCAATCTCTGAAGCGAACTGTCTTTTGTCTTTGATCAATCTTTTGGTATCACGGCTTTTGCCCGAAAAGCGGGATAACATCTGCGATGTTTATTCTACCCTTGACGGTCACCCATGGCTGCCTGGCATGCCTTTCAGCGCATTATTTCCTTGTTTTGGTGCGGGAGTCATGGGCGGTCGTCACATTTGGTATCAGAGCTTTGGTTAATCGATTTTAACCAACGCTCGCTGACGTAACTACGTATGAGAGACGTAATTGTATTTTGATGAATGATTACTATATATAATATAGTAGTTTAGAAGGATTTGAACTCCTTATGCAGTTGTTTCTCAAGGTGTTCTAAGTCATTCCTTTTTGTAGATATTAAGGATGAGTCGAAGGGGGAGACCAGCTGCTAGGAAAGGCCGTGCTGCTAGGGAAGCTGTTGATTATGCTCCTATGTTTGAGGCCATGATGACTTCGATCATGAGAAGGATACCAGCCTCGGGGCCATCAGTAGATGTTGGAGTTCAAGTTCAAGCTCCAAGACCAGTGGATTTTGCTAAGCTTTGCAAGGACTATACTTCTCTTGGAGGAAAGTTTTTCTTGGGAACGGAATCAACCATTGAAGTGCAAAGATGGATTGATGCTTGTAGAAGGATCTTTGGTGACTTGGGAGTTGAGGATGCAACTAAGAGGAAGCTTGCATCAAGGCAACTTCAAGGGAGAGCTTCGGATTGGTGGAGTTCTATCACCATTGATACTCCGGAGGAGGAGATTACTTGGGAGCAATTCCAAGCTAGATTTGAAGCTAAGTTCATCTCTACAGCTCAGAAATCTGTCTTGTTTAAAAAGTTTGTGGAGCTCAAGCAAGGTGGAAGACCCGTTCTTGAGTATGTTTCTGAGTTTGAAACTTTGTCCAAGTATGCCAGATCGTATATTGATTCTCCCTATCAGAAGAATGAGAAGTTTGTGACCGGTTTGGATGCTTATCTTGGAAGACAGTTGGTGGATCATCTGGACGATCCGTTTGAGAAGCTTGTGGAGAAAGCTCTCAGGCATGAGAGTTTGTTTCCTAGGGAGAGTTCTGTTGTTGATATAACCAAGGAAGGGTTTAAGCCACAGAAGGGTGGAAACAAGAAGAGGAAGCAACAGCAACAGAAGGGTAAGGATGGCCAGAAGAAGCCGAGGGGCGAAATGACTTGCTATAATTGCCAGCAGAAGGGCCATCTCTCCAAGGATTGTAGGAATCCAAAGGCGCCGGCGAAATGCCACAACTGTGACAATCCAGGGCATTTCAGGAAAGATTGTCCAGAACCGAGGAAGGACAGGCAGATTGTGCAAGCTTATGCTTTGGGAGCTGTGCCGTCGTTTTCAAAAGCTCTTACTGCTGAAGAGAAAGGGAAGAGTGTGGTGGTTCAAGGTACTCTTTCCATTTGTGGTGTTCCAGTTAGAGTGTTGGTTGATACTGGAGCGTCGCATTCTTTTGTTTGTGATGATCTTGTAGGCCGGTTAGGTTTGGAACCGGATATTGTTGATAGGCCATTGGTTGTGACTAATCCAGTTGGGGGTTCGTCATGTTTGTGTATGATATGCCGTGGTCTAGTTGTGTCGAGTCATGATTGCTCTTTTGTTTGTGATTGTTTTGTTCTGAACTTTGCGGGGTTCGGAATTATTTTGGGTATGGACTGGCTTAGGAAGTATGCGGCAAGGATTGATTATGAGAGGCTGGAGGTGACAGTCGGGAATGTGGAAGGGCGAAAGGTTGTGATACGATGTAAGCATGAGAAAGGCGTCTTCATGAGCTTCATGTATTCGCCGGTTGTTCCACGGGATGGACTGTCATCGGTGCCTATTGTGAATGGATTTGAGGATGTCTTTGACGAAGTCAAAGGATTACCGCCGCATAGGGAGATCGAGTTTCGTATCGATCTAGTTGAGGGAGCCAGACCTGTTGTGATGCCTCTTAGGCGGATGGCGCCTAGGGAGCAACAAGAGTTGAAGGTGCAAGTTGATGACCTTTTGCAGAAAGGATTCATTCGGCGTAGTGTGTCCGAATGGGGTGCACCAGTTGTGTTCGCAACCAAAGCGGATGGATCGTTGAGGTTGTGTGTGGATTATCGTGAGCTGAATAAAGTGACTAAGAAGAACAAGTATCCATTACCGAGAATAGATGACTTGTTTGATCAACTTCACGATGCTAAGGTGTTTTCTCAGATGGATTTGGCAACGGGATTTCACCAGTTGAGAGTGGCAAAGGATAGTGCGCCGAAGACTGCTTTTAGGACACCATCCGGTTTTTATGAGTGGCTGGTAATGCCGTTTGGATTGACTAACGCACCAGCATATTTTGTGGATCTTATGAATAGAGTGTTTAGAGATCAGTTGAATAAGTTCGTGCTTGTGTTCGTGGATGATATTCTGATTTATTCCAGAACTGAGGAAGAGCACAAGACGCACTTGCGTATTGTTTTGGAAATCTTACGGAAACATCAGCTGAAGGCTAAGTTTTCGAAGTGTCACTTCTGGAAGAGTGAAGTGAGATTCTTAGGCCATGTTATCTCTGGAAATGGAATAGCGGTTGATCCCGCTAAGGTGGCAACGATCCAGGATTGGGTTAGACCTAAGAATGCATCTGATGTGAGAAGTTTTCTTGGATTAGCTGGATATTATCGACGGTTTATCAAAGACTTTTCCAAGATAGCTGCACCGTTAACAGGATTGACGAAAAAGAACCAAGTGCTTAGATGGGATGATAAGTGTGAGTAAGCTTTCGTAATCCTGAAAGAGCGACTGACGAGTACTCCTGTTTTGACTATTCCAAGTGGGAATGATGAGATGGTGGTTTACACCGATGCATGTGGTACTGGACTTGGAGCAGTACTAATGCAGAAGAATAAAGTTGTTGCATATGCAAGTCGACAACTGAAGCCGCATGAAAGGAATTACCCGACTCATGATTTGGAGTTAGCGGCAATTGTTTTTGCTTTGAAGATGTGGAGACATTATCTATTGGGAGTTAGATTCGAGTTGTTTACAGATCATAAGTCGTTGAGGTATCTGTACTCTCAAAAGGATTTGAATCTTCGACAGCAACGGTGGCTAGAGTTCTTGGCATCGTATGATTTTGGTATAGCCTATACTCCAGGAAAAGGTAACGCAGTGGCTGATGCGTTAAGTCGAAGACATGTCGGATTGGGAGCCATGTTTTCGGAATGGAAGAGTCTCGAGTATTTGGCTGGATTTGATTTCAGGCCCAGATGTGAATTGGAACCTGAGATGTTGGCAAACTTATCAATAAGGCCTACTCTTGTGGAAAGGATTGACGAGAGCCAAAAGCGAGACGATAAGCTTGTCAAGATTATCCGTGATTTGGAATCTGGATTGGACCCAGAGAAGGATAAGAGATTCGAAGTCGATCGAGAGGGTTGGCTTCGGAAGCAAGGACGATTGGTTGTTCCCGACATAGATGAATTGAGAGATGAAGTTCTGAAGGAAAGTCATCACTCGAAGTTGACAATTCATCCAGGTGGAAATAAGATGTATCGGGATGTGAAGAGAACTTATTACTAGGAAGGTATGAAGAAGGATGTTGGAAATTTTATTTCCAAGTGTATGAATTGCCAGTTGGTTAAGGCAGAGCAGAAGAAGCCAAGTGGATTGCTTCATCCATTAGAAGTTCCTATGTGGAAGTGGGAACAGATATCGATGGATTTTATCGATGTTCTACCTAGAAAAAGAGCAGGAAATGAAGGGATTTGGGTCATAGTAGATCGGTTGACCAAGAGTGCAAGATTCATTCCTGTTCGATCGACTAGGACTGCATCGCAGTTGGCTGAGTTGTATATTAAGTGGATAGTTCGATTCCATGGTATTCCGAAGAGTATAGTGAGCGATCGAGACCCATTGTTCACTAGTGGATTTTGGAAGAGCTTCCAGGAAGTTTTGGGAACCGAGTTGTGTTTGAGTGCAGCTTATCATCCCCAAACAGATGGTCAGACTGAGAGAGTCAACCATGTTTTGGAAGATCTTCTCAGAGCTTGTGTTTTGGACTTCGGAGGATCATGAGAAGATCATCTTTATTTGGTGGAATTTGCATACAATAACAGTTATCAGTCGAGTATTGGTATGGCACCATATGAGGCATTGTATGGAAGACCGTGTAACTCTCCGACATGTTGGTTGGAAACTGGAGAAAAGTTGATACTTGGGCCAGAGATGATTCGACAGACTACGGATTGTATAGAGATCATTCGGCAACGAATGAAGGCAGCCCAAGATCATCAGAAAAGTTATGCCGATAAGCGTCGTAAGGATTTGGAATTCGACGTGGGTGATATGGTTTTTGTGAAGATTTCTCCACTGAAGAATGTCATTAGATTCGGGAAGAAAGGAAAGTTAACTCCGAGATTTGTTGGACCATTCCCGATTATCGAGCGAATTGGAAAGCTCGCTTATAGATTGGAGTTACCGGAGAAGATGGAGGGTGTGCACAATGTCTTTCATGTATCTTATCTACGGAAGTATGTGCATGACTCGAATACGGTGGTTTCTGCTGATAGTTGTGAAGACTTGGAGGCTGATCCAGTGGTTACGAGACCTCGTAAGCCGCTTCGTGTTGTTGAAACCGACACGAAACGGCTTAGGAGGAAGACGATTACGTTGCTCAAGATACAATGGAGTGATGATGTTAACGACTGTACGTGGGAGGAGGAAGAGAGGATGAAGGCAGCTCATCCTGAACTCTTCAAGGTATGGCCCTAAGGTGTCGTGACATCTCATGAATTTGTAACTTGTTCTAATCTTAGAATTCTGCATGCTAGGCTAGTAATTGGATGCATGGTTTGTTGATTGCTATGGATGGTAGGCATGCAGAATAGTTTTGATTGCTCTTGTTTGTTTGGAATTAGAATAGTTTTGATTGCTCTTGTTTGTTTGGAATTTCGGGGGCGAAATACCTAAGGGGGAGAGAATGTAACGACCCGTATTTTACGTGTCGATAAATCATTAATAGTTGCATTAAGTCGTTTGGAGCTTGAGTCGTTCTAGAGATAAGTCGTGTTAAAGTTAAGTCATGTGGAACTTAAGTCGTGACCGACTTAGAGGATGGAGCGACTTAGGGTAGGTGGCCGACTCATGGGGTCAGCGGTTTATAGGTTGGCCGACTTATAGGAGTGAGTGGTAGTTGCCGACTTATGGTTGTTAGCGAGTTAAGAGAGGCAGCGGCTTAAGGTTTGGACCGAGTCAAGGTAGTGAGCGACTCATAGGATAACCGACTCATAGAGGTGACCGACCCATGTATTGGACTGACTCATAGGATGGAACGACTTAAGGAAAATGAGTTAGGTCGTTGAGTCGTATAGTGTTGTTGAGTCGTTAGGTCGGCCTGTGTTTTAGGACGTGTATGCTATGAGTCGTACACTAGTTAAGTTGATGGGTCGGCTAGGTGATGAGTCGTAGGGGTTGTTGAGTCGTTAGGCCCTTTTGAGTCGTAAGTCGTAGCCCGCGTGCGTGTTAGGTCGTTGGAGTTTTGGGTCGTGGGTCTTAGGTCGGGGGCGACTCAAGGATGGGTCGGCGACGACTTATGGATGGACGACTCAGGGGGGGAATTCAGCCTATAAATAGAGGGGTTTGGCTCACTTTTTCGCACCGGTTTTTGAAGCGACGAAGTGCTGCCATTTTGAGAGCTCGACTACAACATTTCTTCATCTTCTTCTCTCCACTCTAATCTAGTTCTAACATCCATCCAAGATCGAAGATCAAGATCGAAGATCCAAGAGCCAAAGTTGAAGATCTTCATCCAAGAAGCTAGATTCCATCGTTTCAAGCGAGATTTCGACGAATCAAGCTTGAATCCTTGCTGTCCAGATCTGAAGTGATTAGTTTTTGAAGTGTTTGGGTGATTCGGTGAGTGGTGGTTATCTCTCACACGGACCCAAAGGAGTATATTGGTTTGGTGGTTTGTTGGAGTGTTGTAGATAGTGATTTTATGCATTTTTCCTTAGATCCAAGTGTAGATCCACTACTCATGAAGATGTTTAATTATACAAGTTCATTTATCAAGTTGAAGAGACAAAACCCATGATTTATATTTGTTAGATCTATGCTAAAAACCCATGATTCATGTATGTTAGATCTATGCTCATTTATTTACGAAATTGCCATTATCATTGTAATTGTTTATTTAGATCTTGTTTGAATGATTGATTGCTTGGATTAATGTTTGATTTGATTGATTAGTTGATATATAGCTTGATTTGATCAAGTTGGTTGATGATGATTCAAAAGCTAAGTGGAAAGGCTCTTGAATAAGGAAAGCTGCTTGTGGCATATGAAGCGGATGTTGAAGCTCATATGTATGGATTAGATGATGTTGAGATGGGACTTTGCCATGATGCGATGAGGCAAGCCATGATGTTGAGATGAGACTTTGCTATGATGCGATAAAGCGAAGCATGATGTGTGACGCCCCACCTCTATACCCACGCTAGCCAAGAACACTACGGTGTAGTGCTGTCAACTAGCGCGGAGAATAAGGCTGTTGAGGAGCGACCATCCGTGTACTTTCTTATCACACGGTGGCTATAAAATGATCTTCGGAAACAAATATAGAAGTAAGCATAACATGCGAATCAATCACCGATATCCATATCACAAAGGCGGAAAGAGATATGAATATATATCACATAAAAGTGTACATCAGAGTAGTGGTCTAAAAAGATCCACGATAATACAAAAGAATAGCAATGCGTGCTATACAAAAGAATACAACTATGAGTCTATATCTCAAGTGCAAACAACAAAAGCTGCTAATCTAAACAAGTAGCCAAAAGTCTGAGTAGTGAATCACTGGGGGAGGAGTCAAGCAGTAGCACCTGTAACATCTCGGCCTGACCCGAGTATTATTTATAAGAAAATAATAAACGGATCAGTCTAGCTATAAATATCAGATGACATGATATAAAATAAAAGATATGGCATAAACATAAAATATCCATACTGACATACTACTATAAGTATGCAAATAATGATCAACAGGAGATCAACCGATAAGAGATAAATCAATATCACAAGAATCTTCTCAAAGATCCAAAGAGGGCATCATACCCTAAACTTGTACTCATGACAAGTCAAAGAGATAAATTCCAGAAATCAACACAAGAAATCCAGAAATCATAAAAAGGGAAAGAGGCCTATCACATGACGGTCCGAAGACCATGGGGAGCTACCCCACATGTGTGAGTGGAATCACACAGATTGAGGTCAAGACTAACCAAAAAGCAGAAAGGTATGTGTGAATGGAATCACACAAGTGGTGTCTAGTCTAACCTTGCAATGAAAGAGACATCGCGCAATTGCTAGTCTAATTCATAAAGCGATCATCAAGATCAACGAGAAGTGTCAATTACACTAAGCTAGTAAATATAGAAGTTTAGCTTCATGTCCCATAACCACTTGCTTAACTTAAATATTTACGAACAAACTGTAAATCTTCACTAATAAAATTGTCACAAGAGGTTCAATCGAACAAGTCCAAGAATTAACCGACGAAGTGAACGCAAGCGTTTCATACCACTTGTTTTACTAAGTCGTTTAATTAGATTTCTCATCCGAGTGAGGTAAAGGCTTGTATATACTAATAGATTGGAAAACGGTTTAAGAAAAGAGCTTTGTTATTAAAAATAAAGTTGAAATCATTTTGTTGAAAGAGTTTTGATATATACTACTAGTTTTGAAACCTTTATATTTTAAAGTGACAAATCACAGAAGCGATTGTAGAAACAATCAATCACAAAGGTTACATTCGAAGATGTGATAAAAATCCAAGGAAATCAGCTCAGCAAGTTCTGTCGTATATTTTTCAGATAAGATCCCCTACGGAGGGGGGGTCCAGGGGGGTGGCAACCCCCCCAAGGTGGGGGTGCGGGGGCAACGCCACCGCTTACGGGGTTCGACCTGCCCGGTCAGGTCGCGGGGGTCCAGGGGGCAGCGCCCCCGACGGGGTGAGGGGCAGCGCCCCGTCCAAAACGGTACGACTTAGTGAAGACAAAATGAGGTCTAACGACCTAAGAGGGATAGGGTCGAGCGACCTAATGGTTGCGACCTAGGGGTCTAAGGGGCACGACCTAGTGGTCCAGCGACCTAAAGGGTAAAGGTCATGCGACCTAAAATGGGTTCGCGACCTAACACTCAAACGACCTAAAGAAATTAAGGAGCCGAGCGACCTATAAGAAGCAGCGACCTAAGATGAAACGAGGCCCAACGACCTAGGGGTTAGGTCATGCGAGTTAAGAAGATCAGCGACCTAACAAAGACACGCGACCTAATAAAGAAACGCGACCTAAAGGCACGCAACCTAGCGACTTAAGAGGCGAGCGACCTAAGTGTTACGGCCTAAGAGTCGAACGACCTAGCGTGGAAGCGGCCTAAAAGCCAAACGACCTAACGACCTAAGGTCATACGACCTAGCGACCTAAAGCAATACGACCTAACGACCTAATGTCATACGACCTAGTGCAACATGCGACCTAAAAGGTACACGACCTAATGCGGCCGAGTGGTTTAAGGTCGGAGACGACCTACGACTTATAAAGGTAGACGGTTGAGCGAGCTAATGAAGTCCAAAGTCGAGCGACCTAGCGACACGGTGTGTTGAGCGACCTAACGAGGCCAATGTTGAGCGACCTAACAAGGTCCAGAGAAGGGCGACTTAAAAGAGGCGCGACCTAAAAGAGGCGCGACCTAAAAGAGGCGCGACCTAAAGGAGCACGACTTAATGGGTTATATGACCCAACGACCTAAGCCACTAACTCGCGAGCGACCTAAGTCCTAGGTCGTGAGCGACCTAACTGCGAGTGAGCAAAAATGGCCAGAGTCAAAGCAGAGCGACCTAACGACCATACGACCTAAGGTCCTGAGCGACCTACGACCTAAGGTCCTGAGTGACCTAACTCCGAAAACACGAAAATGGCCAGAACGACCTAAATGCGGAAATTTCACCAAAACGCTAGAAATTGGAGTTTTTCGCCAATCCAATCCAAACCAAATGCAAATGTGCATGCAAAAGTGATAGGGAATCATTCCCAATAGTCCAATATAGTTATAGACTAGATTTGTGAGATAAAAATCTCACCTTTGCTCCAAAACCCAATGAAAATGAAGAACAAAGCTTGAAGGCAAATGGAGAAGCAACCACAAGCTTGAATCCGATGTCTTCTTCTTGAATTTGGAGTTGAATGTTGGAGTTGCAATAAAACAAAGACTTTGGAGTTTTAATTTCTCATTCCATTCACCATTTTTGTTGAAGCTTTAGTGTTAGGAAATGAAATGAAGCAATGAAGAAGAAGGGGGTGGAACTTGGGCCTAATGGGCTAAAAGTCCAAACCAAAGGCTCGAGTGAAAAAGTGGTGAAATTCCACTAACCCCAAACATATCAATGTTTATACTTAGAAGATTGCAAACGACGTTTCGAACTCAATGGAAGTGGTCTCGAGTCCTAATTTGACCGTTTGCAAAAAGTAGCTTCGGACCAAAATCCGATTAACGATAAAATATTTAAATAAAATATTTAAATATAAAAATCGATAAATATGCGGGTTGTTACATGATGTGAGATAGTCTTGGTTTAATCCAGACGGGATCATCCCAAGCATGTTGATAACTCGATGATGCGATGCGAGTTGGTTGATAATGGTTAGCTTGAGAGGCGCTTGAGCTAGTATGGAAATAGTCGTCGAGGAGGATGACTAGGAGGCTGAGATCTCATCATTGTTGAAGGTTCTAGCATGCTCAAAGAAAGAGTACGTTGGAACGGGCTGCGACGACGTTCCAAGCACGGGCTGCGACGACGTGCTAGTACTCTGGGTAGTTGTGAAAATTCCTAGGCACGGGCTGCGACGACGTGCGGAGTTATGTCTAGAACCGGGGTTACCATTAGCCCTTGACAGGTGGTCATTCAACTAACGGTGAAATCAAGACAATGATAACAGTGATAGCCAGAGTCATGGATGTTTGGACGTTTGGTTGTATCATCATTCGGTCTCAAGAGCGGTGTTTTTCCGGGTGCTTATCTGATCTTGGTTTAGACCTTGGGGGTTTGTATTTGGAAAACATCGACCTTGACTCGAATGATTATTGCTTTACTTTAATTGTCTGCCATGTTATGCTTGCTTCTCCTTAGTGTGTGTCTGGGGGCTATCACTGTAGAAAGAGGCGGAGTGGGATGGTTTGGTTCCTATTCCTTTTATCCCTTATGCTCTTTTGGTATGTTTGATAGTTGATTTACTGCTCACTAAGACTTTGTCTGACTCAAGGTTTTATGTCTCTTCTTATTACCTTGGGTTGTTCATCCATGTTGGGATGGGAAGACTAGGTAGCAGGTGACAGGTGCTGTTCTTGGAGATCTACGTTGATGATGACGAAGACGAGCAGGAGGCTTTTGCATATTATTTCATATTATGTACTGGGTGTTCCGCTGTATATACTTTGAGTGCTTTGTAGTGAGGTTTTGATGTATTGACTGTTCTGATGATTGTATCAAACTTCTAAGATGCTTATTTGATGATATTCTGTTATGAAGCTTCACTATACATATATTTCTCTATTGTATTTTATCCATGCGCTGTGAGTTATGCGATAGATTCTGCGATGTTTATTCTACCCTTGACGGTCACCCATGGCTGCCTGGCACGCCTTTCAGTGCATTATTTTCTTGTTTTGGTGCGGGAGTCATGGGCGGTCGTCACAACCAGCGTTATCTTCCCCTTGCCGAGCTCTTCAATACCCAGAAACTGATTTACCAATTGTCGCCCCAAACAAAAACACCCAATTCGACATTGACCGCGATTTCTGATCAATCCGGCCACTGTCTCGAAAAATGAACAGAAGACCTAGGTTTGTATCATTAAGATCTTCGATACATATATTTTTCAAATTTTTCTGAGGAGTTTGGATTTTTGACTTTGATTTTGAAATGGAATTAGATCTGGGATGTTGTTGTCTGCCATTGAGAAAGAAAGATAGTTGAATTGCGTATAGACAAATGAGAATTAGGGAGGCTAGGGTTTATAACAGGGTTTATATAGGTAGGTTGAAATAGAATAGATGGATCGGGTTGAATATACGCGCTAACGACAAAGTGGCCCAAAAATCCCGTTCCGACTCCGGAATGAAATTGGGTCAACCCATATATCAAAACAGATGTTTTTATATATTTTAAATGCGATGGAACAAGTTTCAACTCTAAATTCCACCGTATAAAGAAGTTATGCAAAAATTAATATTTTTCAAATTGATTTCAATTGGTTTAAATTAACTCGATTTCAAGGCGATTCGCGTTCGCACGATCGAACGACGGGTCCGATCGCTACAAAACTTGAAATCCTATAATAATTCACCGTTACAGATCCGATGAAACTGGTTTCGTCGAAATTCGAGTCAGTGGCCAAAATGGCTATTTTTATATTAATTAAATAAATTAAAAATCAATAAATTAAATCCAATTTTTAATTTCACTTCTATAATCGACAGTTTTTATCACCTTTATTTTTCTTTATCACTTACAATAATTTACCCAAATTTAAATGTTAGATTAGAGTTGATTAATCCATCTATTCCAATGTTAACCTCAATTTAAATATTTAATTTCCATTTCATTAAATTCAGAAATTATAAAATAAACTCCAAAAGTCCATTTATTAAATAAATTAATTATTATTCATTCATTCCTGTCAAATAGATAGATTAAACCATGGATTCAAAACCATTACATAGATATTCTCATACATCTAAATTCCCATTTTAAATATTTAATTCATTTAATTGCAATTAACCCTTTTATCAAAAAGTAATTCCAATATATTGATAAAACTTTATTTCCATTATTTTTCTTCACGAATCATCATATTATGAAGAATATTTACGTTATTCCCCATTATTACCTTAATTTATTTTAACGTAACATTCAGTTTAGATTTATTGCAGTGATTTCCAATTTAATTGAATGAACTAAATATATATATAACTCATAATAATTGTTGTCAAAACTCTTAATCACACATTTATAAGTTTATTATTTCCACTCCAATATTATAGTTATTTACAAAGTATTGGTTTTTATTCAATCATCATTTATTATATATATTAATTAATTCAATATTTAAGTTCGTTTAAATTTATTACCAAGTACACATTTACCTTATTCCAATAGATTCGAATTCCATTCAATTACTATAAACAACCATTTTCCCATTTACACTTTATTATCAACCCACAATTATTGCAACTCATTATCTTATATTGACTTTATCCAATTACCATTAAATTTACATTCAATTACTATTCAATGTATATTTATTCATTAATTAATTCGATATTTACGTTTGTTTCCTTCCATTTGATTTATAACCTAGTATAACATTTACATTAATCCCATTTCATTCCATCCATTAATGGGTATTGCATTGAAATTTAATTTATTAGCTTATATCAACATTACTACCACTAATTGCAATTGGATTACCAATTTTATTCAATACCCTAAATAAATAACATATATTAATTCAATACTTACATTTGTTTACCTATGTTTCATCTATACAAATTATATTATTCCACACATTAATACAATAATTGCATTTGTTCTTATTATATTCCATTTACAGCTAAGTCATACTATTTGAATTTTTATTAAATTGGAACGTTCATTCAAGTTCATTAATTATTAACTTGCATTAACACGTTTCCTTAATTTAAAATCAAATACTGTTAACAATGTTTTATTACATTAATCAATTTAATGCTTTCCTTTATTTCTCATATACAATTTACATCCAGGTATAATCTTTTCACTACTTTCATTCATTAGAATTCTATTCAAATTACTAACAAATTGGTTTTAATTACCATTTATATATTTTATTTTAGCGTTCATTTCAATATTAATTTATAAAGTTTTTTTTATTTCTACTAAATTTAATTACAAAAATCTCATTAATTTAACCAATTTTAAATTGTCGAAAATTACGGGTCATTTCACATATATACCTATATTAATATTTATTTATAAATGTGGGAATTCATAAATGTGATAATGTATAAATGCGGCATTTTACAAATAAAGTGAAGATTTGTAAAATCGTATTTTATTAATAATGGTATATCTTTATAAACGGTGTTTTATAAATTAAAAGCAAGCTATTATCATCTAATAGATTCGAAACATAAATAAAACAGTGGATTCATATAAGATGTGGAATGTTGTTAAGAAAATAGTGGATTTTTATTTTGAGAATTAAAAGTGAGGATAGATATGGAGAGGTTAAACGATATGTTGTAAAATAGAAAGAGAATTACAAATATAATTTTATAAATATGGAAATGATTATGTTGAAATTTAAGTATGAAATTTTATCAAGGAAATATATTTATATTTAAAAGTTGGTTATTTATATTAATATTGTTTCAAAGTTGTTTATCAATATTTTAATATTTTAAAAAGTTAAATATTTAAAATATTGTTATGGTTTGAAATTAATCATAATTATTTATCAATAAAGTTTTGGAAATTAATTATTATTATTTTTAATAATTTTGAAGATAAATTATTATTGTTTATTTAAGAATGTTTTGAAATTTATTAATTATTATTTTAAGATGTTTTCAAGTTAATATTTATTTATTTATAATTTCTATTATTGTATAATAGTGTTTTAAAGTAAATGGTTATAATATATTTATAATTGTTCTCGAGATTTATAAATAGGGTTTTATAAATAGATGTAGGTTTTGTAAGAGGAATCTTATAGCCTGGTTTGGAAAATTCAAAGGAAGGTTGATTAAGGGGTAAAAGAGATTTATAAATGGTTTTAGATATTTATAAAAGAATTTTAGAAATGGGTTTGTGGATTTATAAAAGTAGTTTATAAATGGTTTTACGGATTTATGAAGGGTTTATAATTGATTTTAGAAATGCTAAAAAGGAAGTTTATAAATGATATCAAGGATAAATAAATGGGGTTATAAATGGGTCTTAGAGATAAAGGAATTTACAATTCTGTACTAAAATTGTTTTAAAAGAAAAGCTTTCTCCACTTTGTGAATATACTTATATCGTTGAGATAAGTATATATAAGAATATGGATATTTTCCAAGTATCGAAAAAATAAGGGTTTGTGGATTAATCTTTGTAAAAGTATTTTGGTACAAATATTTAAAAAGTGATTTTAGTTAATGAAAAGTTTTATTTAAAGAGGTTAGTGGTTGCTTATGTGCTTAAACAATGTTTATTTTTCCAATTGGAATAAATCCTGAGTTATATGTGTGTCTATGGATAGTTAAATAGCCAACTATCAAATTTAGACCTAAAACATAACTTTGGAAATATCATGGAGGAACACATGAGTTATATGGCATAATCATCTCTCATGATTCTGTACTGTGCGTATAAATCTCCTTTTTTTCCCCAACGACAAGTGATAAGAAAATTCGTCCATTAACAGTTAGGAGGCGATTTTTGCTCTTATCTTTGACTGTTTATTTTCTAAAGCACCAAGGTTGAGTTTACCAGGAATCATTGAATGTTGTTTTGAAGAGACCGGGATCAGATCTATTTCCATTGGTTGGATTAATGTGCTACGAGGTTCTTGTGACGACGCAGAATTCAGCGCTCGAAAATCGACATCCATACTTCACCCATATTCGAATGCCGTAAATTCAAACGTTGTAATCTGATTCGCCGGAGCTTATAACACATTATGTAAATACAACACAGCAGAAACAGAAAGAACAACTTTATTGATACACAAAAATGATACAACAATCTGATACAAATGATTGATCAACACAATCAGAGATAGATACAACAGCGAAAATAATAAGACAACAATAGCAGCAGAACATAACATCTTCAATGCCAAACCCCATACTCCAAACCAGAAGCTCAAACCACCATCAAGCTGAATTTGAAACGCAATGTGATCGCCAAAATCCAAAGGCTGAAGGCTATCGAATCTACATTTACTATTCGACTATCTGAAAACCTGAATCTAGGCTGCCCGTGTTGAAAATTATGGGCACCTAGAGTTTAGAAAGGGAACAATAAACTCCAGGTCAGTCGTGGGACTGGTGTGAGCAAACAAAATCAGTTTATCTTTAACAAAACAAAATGAAATAAAAGAAATTCGCTATGCTTTTTGGAAAATGAAACTACCATAAGGCCTCCCGCCACACACATAATGCAAGCGCACACTTGGAGGAGATTTCTCCTTATGATAGTCAAACATTCTTGATACGCAAAATCCTTTTGATATTATTGTTAGTGCATAGAGCAGAAAACATTTGCAAGTATAATATTAATCTTAGCCAGCATACGTACCATTATAGTATGCATACTATAGCTGCCATATTATATGGCAGGTTCTACAACTAAAATCATACAGGGCGCGTATTGGATGATTGGATTTCCAACAATGGTCAGGCTAAGGAACTTCCTTCACCGAATGGGTACGCCTCTAAAGGGACGCCCAAAGAACGTAACCGGATGTCTGCCAAAACATGGTCGGGTTACCTCCATAACTGGGTAACTTCGTCACGAGTATGCCAACCCCCCGTCGTCACCGACCTTTATCCCGGGATTCACCCACAAATTGCAACAACAATATAAGTTAAGTATGTGGGCTCCATACCATGATACCACTTTTTATCCAGAAGGAAATGGAGATGCCCTAAAGGGCGTGACCCTCGTAACCTTGCTGCATCCTTCCTGTTTCGACCATTTTCGAGGTGTGAGGTCTGACGAGGTCTCGTCCACAAAGCTACGCTTTTCACAAAAGCCATGCTTTTATCAACAAATGATCAGCAGCACTTAGTATGTCATATTACCAAATTGGGAATATATCACTAGTAACCATCAACTACGTAACCTCTAAGCTCGTGCGTCTCAGAGAAGGGTGTTAAGCTAAGAGAATAAATTCTTCACCACCAAACAGAAATGTATTTAATAGAAACCAGCTCTACATCTCAAAGTGTAACGTCAGACGTATGTCCATACAAGTCTGTTCCGGGTTTAGACGGAACCGAAGGCACTTCAAAAGAAGCCCTTGCAAATCCGGGTATTCACAATCCCGATCGGAATCCCCATCACAGATGGAGATCTCTATACCGGGGCCATTCGATGCAGAGACATTCGATAGGTAATCCTTTCGTTTTCGAAAATTCCCAGTCTTCACCACCATCTTCAAATCTTATCCATTTCATCATATCACTATTCGGAATGGGTTTTATGACATAAAGTCCTCTTCTGGCTAAACCGAATAATAAGGGCTAATTTTGAAAACATATGGATATATTGGGATCTTAGTTAAGTTACATTTTTTAGCCCAAAAAACTTTTCTTTTGAATTGTTTAAACAAATTTCCACTTTTAATCTTTTAAAACAAAAGATTGACCCCTTTAAGATCCTCTTCAATTTGAAAAACAAGGTTCACCAATCTTTCACAAAGATTCATTCATAGCTTTCAAAACAATTTTCAAATTTGATTCACCCATAACTTGAAATCCTTTCAACAAAACTGGAAATCCTTTCCTTATATGAAAGCTATTATCATTTGAAAACAAAAGAGTTTTCGTTTCAAAAAAATCCGATCATATATGAACAAGTTATAGCCTTTAAAGTATAAACTTGGGTTAAATTAAATTCCCAAAATAATACTTTTAAAATGGTTGAAAATCCATATATATACATTATATAACTTGTAAACCCTTCAAACCATAGTTTCCAAAATAATTTTATTTTCAAAGTTTTAACAAGCCATAATATATGCAAAACAAATTTTAATTTCAAAACTACCTTTTCAAGAGCTTTTCATATTCAACCCATTTTCACTTCCTAACCACTTGGATTCGAAATTCAACATTTTAAAACCATTTCATTACTTTGAATAAAAATAATTATTAAATTCAAATATCTGTGACTTAACCAATTCCTCGTGAAATCCATATTTGTGCGTGTGTGGTGTGGTCCAGGAGTTTTACACACAATAACATATCACAATCATCATCAATTCAAGCACAACAATATTGATAAGCGGTATAGTCCTATAACGCTTATCTTTATTCATAGATTCATAGATAAATATGTAAATTCATCAAAGATAAATAAATCACAGTTTACAGCTCAAATTACACAATTCATACCATAGAACGTCACATATCAAAGATATCAATCAACTCATAGCATTCAATAGAATCCCGCTATTCATAAGTAAGATCAATTAATCATCTGATTATGATCAATTAAACCAAATTAATTATTTATTGATAAACTACTAATCTTGGTTAATTAACATTGATTAATTACAATCCATTGGATATTATTTTAATTAATTAAATTAATTAATCAACCTTAATTACCTATCTTAATTACCTATCCTTATTTAATTAATTATCTCTTAATTAATCACATAAATTAATTAACCTTAAATAATTAATTAACCTTTAATTATTAAGTAATTAACCTTTGATTACTTAATTAACCCTAAATTACTTACAATAAGTAATAATTCTTTAAGTACTTTCATTAAGTAATTATTCTTTTAATTACTTTCAAAGTAATTATCTATAAATTAATCACACCTTAATTAATGACATTAAGTAATTAACCAACCTTTAATTATTTACATTTATTAACCTTATATGGTTAATTGTCCTTTAATTACACTCAAAACAGCATAGTTATTCACCACTGGAGCTTCTTGGTTTCCTCCTCCAGCATTTTCTCCAACTACTCCAACAACAACTCCCACTTGCATCATGTTTATAAAGAACTAATACATCACTCCCATATCGACTTACGGGACTCCAGCACCCACATTTGTAGCTTATGCCTGACCTGGGTTCCTCCTGGTATTTGGTCTGGCATTTCCATTTGTTCTGATGCTTCCCCCACCAATGCTAACTCTTCCACTCCTAGCATCAATATCTACATTCGAACCTTCGTAAGATACAGAAGAATAGCCTAAGAGAGATGGGAGATAGAGATAAAGCGTATACTTATATATAGCAAACACAAGTACGTTACTATAGCATTATCCCGTACCCCGATCTTTTCTCTAATTCCTTAAGATTATGTAATCAAAATCATTTTAAATTTAAATTTTTTCATAAACCAATGCTCTGATACCATGTTGTAACATCCCCTAACTTGAGGCCCGAAGTTAAGTGCTAAAGATGTCGTAGTCATTTGTAGTATTAACTTCCAGTGGCAAAATAAGGTAATGTTAATGGTATCCATAATATCAAAAGAATGTGAATATGAAACAAAATGATAGATTTCAAAAACAACTTTTACTGATTACATTTCAAAACATGTTTCATATTCCAATACATAATCCCAAACGTTTTCCAAGACCGACCAAATAATTTTTTTACAAAATACGTCAATGACAACATATGAAGATGCTCCCTTGGATGATCAGAGTACTCAAATAGACAAACTGTCTCTGTACATCATAGGGGAAATAAAAATATAACAACTCCTAGATAGCTTATTTCAGCCTCCTGCTCGTCTTCGAAAGCTTTATTCGTCCACCTGCTAAACCTAAAAATCCCTGGCTCTTAATCTACTCAAATCAGTTTTGAGCACCCGAGAGTTTAAGGGGCAAAAAATAAACATCGAGTCAGACATAAAGCCTGGTGTGAATAATACTATACATCTCCGTTATCGGATATTAAGTGAGACCACACTGATTAGCGGAACGAGTTCCTCCTCACTAATATCCATTTAAAACATAACATTTTGCAAATCAAAATCCTGCAATCAAACTGATTAAAACAATAATAGCAAAATCATATATGCTCAAAAATAGGTAACAAATGGACTACATATCCGAACAATATAGTTATGTTTGGCTAGCTACTAACCTTTGGCTGACTCGGGCATATCAGACAAAATAAACAAATTAGGTCACACCTGTTAAACATACTTCTGGATGGTCTGTCCTTAACTTACTTCTCAAAGGGTTACCAGATCCTAATGGTTTTGCGGGCTCACCAATAACCTATCCTCCTTCTCTAAGTTTACATTCCTTTTTGTGTGTAACCATTATTTATGTCTTACTTGTGACTAAGCCCTATACACTGGAATTTTGGACTAAAATTAGCTAGGGGCTATAGCTAATTTATAGGGTGCGACCCTATACTAGTCTCATCTGGCATTCAAATATCTGAGTCATTTACTTAGGGTTAACTACCCTTCAACTTTTCCTTGAAAGCCTTTCAAATTGATTTAATCCTTTAAGTCATACTTAAATAAGGAAAATATACTCTTTGCTTTACTCAAAAATATTTGCCATGCTATATATATACTTCACCCAAAACAATGTTGATGAAAACTGCTGAGTGTTACCTATCCCTCCAAAGTAAGTTAAAACCCTTTTTAAATTAAAATCTCTTAGGCCATAAAGCCAAGGTAAACTATTCGAAACCTTTGTTCAAAAACTTTAAACAACCATTTCGAAACCGTTAAAAGTGCCCCTTTTGAAACATATTAACTACTATAACTTGAAATACTAAGCCGAAAGGCCAAAACATACCTTTCGAAACCTTTATAACAAACTTTGGAAATCATCAAAGGTATACCTTCAAAACCTTAATATGCCTTAGATATCCTCTTTTTAAAACTCTTTATTCTTGCCTTTCGAAAGTAATTGGAAACCTTCCATTTAAAATGCTATATGTACCTTTCGAAACCATTGGGAAACCTTCCCTTTGAAACCTTCATTTAAACCTTTCGAAAGCACTAAATTTCTTTACTATAAACAAACCTTTCGAAAGCATTGGGTTCAAGTAAAAACATGTGAACAACCTTTCGAAATCATTTAAAACCAATCCTTTCAGTACCTTTGGGTTTAACTTTCAAAATATAAAAAGGGTCTTAAAAGAACTAAATCGAAAGCAACTCTTTTCGAAGAAATTTCCTAAGTAAAAGAAGTGGATGGTGTTGAAACCAATCCCTTTGAAACCATTGGAGAAGAGGCGTAGGGTTTAAAGCGAAATATCACTATCGAAGGCATCGCTTCGAAAGGTAGAATGCGACAGCAGGGGTTTCGACCCCTTCGAAATGATTTTCTTAAAACAAAAGCAGCAACCTCTTTCAAATGCTCTTTTTTTTTAAAATAGTGTACTAACTCAAAAGCTATCTTTTTCGAAAGCAGAGCAAGCGGCATTTCCTTTTAAAAGAAAAACAAGGCCTTGACATCTTCGAAAGCCCTGTTTCGACTCTATACCTTTCGCCTATCTCCAATCCATTACATACCAAGTCTTCGATACCATGTGTATTGGTTACGACTAAGGATGGAGGTGGAAGTATGAAGTCAAAAGGTGCTGCCAAAGTGGAAATCCTTGCAAAACTGATTTTTAACTTTATAAAGTAATTCCTTTTAAACTAACCTACTTATTTGTCATCATATAATTGGTTGCCGATTTCTTTTTCAAATCATTGCTAAAACTACTACCGAATTTTAGAAATAAATAATATAAAACAATTACAATGTTCCTCTTCTCCTTTTTTAAATACATAAAACATTTAAGTCTTATACCATAAATAATTTTATATACTTATTAAAACACTTAGGAAAATTCTCCAGAAATTTTCATAAATCACTTTTAATATTTTTTTTCCAACATATATAATTTTATGACCCAAAGCCAATATAAAATAGCTGTAATTTATTTCAAACCTAATTAGCCATTTTCTTTACTAGAAAATTTGTAATAAATCCATGATAATTCAGAAAATTATGAAACTTGAAACCCATTTCTGAAAATAATATTTCTAGCCTTATTCCAAAAATGCAAGTCATTTGGATGTCATCTAATAATTTTTCTAAATCAAACTTGTCATAAAATATATATAAAATAGCCTAAACACTAACAAATATATATATACTCATTCGAAGAACCAAAACATGGAAAAATATTTGCAAAATTAATTTGGATCTCAATCTAGCAACCGAAAATCATAAAACATGAGATATAATCTATTATTCACCTTTAGCTTGTGTTAAAGAGGTCGAAGTTTGCTTTAGACCTAATTTGATTAAGCTTCCTTCTTGAAATCTTGCTTATCTTCTTCTTATTATCTTCTAACGGTGGCCAGCCTTGCTTGGTACTTAGTTTTTATTTGTGAGTGTTGTAAATGGAAGTGGCTTAAGGGTTTAGGGTATAATAATATAACCTATTCCTACTTTTCCCTTATCTTATTTCCTATATATTTTCATTTACTCAGTCTATAATTAGGCACGGTTACCTTATGTTTTCACAAATATTAACAACTTAAAATTTATATTATCCTATTTAATTGTCTAATTAAATCATTTCAATAATGTTACGTAAATTTAGGGGTGTTACAGCTGCCAACTACCAATCTTGTTATTTGCATTGAATGCCATAAACAAAAATGGTGTCATGGATCAAAGGGACGACCCTATGATTAGGCTGCCAGGGTGGATATTAGCTAATCTGTTTCAATCTCAAAGAATAGAGAAAGCTGGCCATAATGTGGATGGTCATATAGTACTAGTGCCCTATAGTTATGCATATCTCCAATAGTATGCCGATACACGGTCTCATGAATCAACACCAAACTATATGATGCTCCATTATGAGTATCACATATAATATGAGTTGACACTCCACCACGAGTATCACAAAACACATAAGTCGATGCTCTATAACAAGTACCACATAAACACATGAGTCGATGCTCCACATCGAGTATCACATATGCATATGAATTTAATACCCATTTAAGTGACATTTACTTACAAAGAATAATCAAATGAATAACAGAACGACATCTCATACCACCACATGTTATTTGAATAATTATTCAATGTTCATAAATTACACTCAATCCACACTAAACATGACTATATGGCAAGTTCGATAAATAATGGAAAAAGTGTCACCGAAAATCCCAAACCAGGCGCTATCACTAAACCGTTTATTCAAGTTTCGCATCACATAGAATGAAAAAAAATCATAAATATAATATCAATGTAATAACAATATCATGAATTTATATAGAACGATGTCATCACCGTATCATATCGAAACACCAATCAAAACCATATCTACGGTGAATCATTCATATAGTCCGTTTCAATATATAAGAGAAGAATGATCAGAAATGTGATCCAAATTAGATTGTTCAATAAATAAATAAATACGTAAAGTAACAAATAAATCAATATTTAATAATGAATCATTCATATTGTATAATCTTATACAATACAATAAATACATAGAAATGGATCATATATATATTTAAATTCTCTAATAATGTTATATAAAACAATTGATACAAAAGTAATATCCAAATAATTATTTAAACATCATAATAACAATAATTCCATAAGTTTATTATATAACTTGGCATCATCATCAAAATCATAAAAAATTATTTGATGATTCAAAATAGGGATTTACTAGATCTTTATTAATTTCTACATGAATCGTGATATTATTAAACTACTTTATATAATTAATGAACATCCAAAAAATAACTTGTAAGATCAAATATTACTCAACACAATCAATTCATAATTTTCTATAATTAAACACTATATTAAAATAAATGTTAACTTTCAAGATAAATTCCAATGTACTTCAAATTATTAAAATATAGACAATTCCAATCTTCCTCCATATATATTCAAAATCATTATTAACTACATTAATAAGTTTTAATAACATTTAAAAGTCATTTCATAATTTATTCATAATTTAATGATTGAAAACTATTTTCAAAAAAATATATATTAAATAAAATAGATTACTAATATGAGAACTAAACATTAAATCATAATATCTTTCATTTTCATAAAAATAATTCTCAAAAAGTTCTTTCTACGATATAAAATAAAAATCAAAACCATTCATTAAGCACAAATATATAAATAAACAAATAATGTAAACTGGTACAAACTACTAAGTCAGAAAATCAAATAGTATAGGTTCAGTCGATTGCAATATCACCTCAACCACTAGTCTAAGTCAACTGAATCCATAGAGTAGTCGGCTAAAATGTTAAGTTGCTCTTGACTTTTGGATTTTGAAATAGTTTAGCTGATTGAATTTGTTACTCAGTTGACTGAATCAAGATTTAGTCTCCTGAATTTTTTTATTTAGTCCACTGATTATTGAAAGTTAGAAAATGACTTTCTTGACTTCTTCCATTCGATTCAACTCGACCTCTCTCACTTATCGGTGTTATTTCTCTCTTGTTCACTCATACTTTTACTACACTATATCCATTAGTGACCAAGCCTCTCAATGAAGCATAATACTTATATGAAGACAAGTGATCAATACACTACCAATGTGTGTGTGTGTATACATATATAATAATTTTCTACTTATGATCTCTATATCATATCAAACATAGTTATGAGTAGGGAATCCACCTTAATTTGATAAACACTTAGCTCCTAATCCTTCCTTTCTTTCCTCTCATAGACATCTCTACAAATATTCCACAATTCAATAAGATAATCCACTTGTTCCTTATGATTGCTTGGTGTAGATTGTTCCTAAAACGCCTTGATATAATTTATATTAACTGTTGATAATTAATATTAATTAATTTCATAATTTAGGGTGATGGAGTTTAGGAGAAAAGCTCAAATTTTCCTTATATGAATAATGAACGGATAGGGTTTGTATATATAGGAGTTGGTGAATGCTCTAGATCTTGAAAACTCTAGAACCTCTTCACATGAAAACACTTTCATTATTTTCTTGTTTTGGCTAGCTAACTTAGTGTTTTTCATTATAAATAGTTTCTTTCTTTTATGTCGTTTACATAAAAACAATTCCAACACTTCACTAGCCTACATCATATACATGAGATTAAATTGGGCTTCAATATGTGTGGTCAAGGGCTCAATTTAGCAACATATTTTATTTCTTCTTTCTTTTCTTATTCAAAATCAATTCTAAGTCCATTTTAAATTCTTTAACATACTAAAATCTTTTCTAACCTATGATTAAATTTTGACATATTTATTACAAATCTCATTTGCCATAAAATCTTATTTTATCATTTTATATCAAGTAATATTTCATAATTTCACATTTTAATATAATCGAACAAATTATTAAATTAATTTCCTTTCTAAATTGAATTCTTAACATCTTAATAAAATAATTTTCATCAAATTCTCAAATCATTCCTTTATTTTCACATTAATTCATTCAAAATCCAATTTACTTCATTATCAAATATTAATTATCATTAATTAATTACTGCTTAACAACGAGTTGTTACAGTGATGGGTCAACTTCTTTTTATAAAGATATGTAAATATAGTAAGTACATATATTAAATTTTCTTTCATCTGAACCATTAATTACGAAATCATATAAGATATGAATATATAAGATACCCATTCTTAAACTGCTTAAGATGTGTGGTTGAATATTTTTTGTTATGAACATAAGTTAAATAAACTCATGGCTAAATTAGTTTATGTAAGCATAAAGGCAGCCCATAAAATGTTTCTGCATGCCTATTCCGTCATATTAAAATACGATCGTTGTTTCAAGAAATAAAATGTTGTGTGAGTCAAGAGGGTGTCTATAAGATTTGCTTATAAGGGATCATATATGAACAACCCCAACGGATTTTGGTACCAACAATAATAGATATTAATCGCAATATAATGGACTTGAATATGATCCAAAAACTCTAACATGGAAACTGATTACATAAGAATAAAATTAGCCCAGCCTAAAATAGATACAACTTATTAGAATGTCTAATAAGAATTCTTGTACATTAAAAAAGAAATTATAGGTCTCTTATCAATGTCGAAAATGTAACTATTGGTAAAACTTATTTTCTCAATTGTCATTATGCCAGCAAGAGTATGGACTCTATCATGTAACATAATACTTTAAATTCAAAATGAATTCCAAGCACATTATCAAAATATGGTTTTAATAGTTGTACTTAAAGGGATGTGATCTACCAGCCGTAGGTGTATCATCAAGAATGATGCAATTGGAATATAGTAAGCGACATTTATGGAAATAACATTACAAATTTCAGTTATTGAAATCAGTGTGATAGATTCATCAGTCAATGTGCTTGAGTTAATTTGGATTATACTCACAAAATATCATCCAATATAATATTGAGTTTTGGTACATCTATACTGCAACAAAAATTCTAACTAATGATTTAGAATGGGACTATTTGCACATGTTAATAAAAATGTCACGAAGTTAGTGAGAGCGATAACCGGGTTCACAAGTATTGAATACGATCCAAGAATTGGTACTGCAACATCATTCAACAAGCATTAGAATTGAACAAATATTTTGATGGAGAAATCTAATAGTTTTATTTAGGTTAAAATGTAGAGGATGCATGTGTTGGCACTAAAAGTTGGTACAAACACCCAAAAGAGATTTTATAGATAAATATATAAAGAAATTCCATTGAACACAAAGGAAACAAGCAATTAAATAACATAAAATAAGCAATAACAAGAACATAACGATTTACAGTGGTTCAACATTGAATTTCAACGTCCACTTTGGAGAAATAATTTTATTAATACCTGAATTGCTGAATACGGAAGGACGGATCAGGTATGATCCATGGTTATAATAGAGTATGAAAGAAACATCAGCATAAAGATCCCCAAAATGAACAGTGAACCATGTATTTATAGGTGTAGACAACCAAATATGTCCTTGAAATTTCGATAATAGAATCTCGAGATGTAGACAAGACGACCTAGAATATTCCAAGGTCTAATTACAAAGGAATAGGGATCAGGCTAGACCCCACTTGGGGGCCATGTGGCATGCTGCGAACCCTCTGTTGGGTCCCCCAGGTTGTATGGTTGACTTTGGGATTTTGAGATATTGATCTGTTTCCGTTGAGTTGTACCACAAAGCCGATGCGATCTGATTCCTTGCATAGAGGGAGGGATTATACCGGACCTCTTACCTATGTGATACAATAATTCATAGGTAAAACATTTCGTAGAGTACATCTCTTGGTTCTATTTGATTGCTACTTCATGTTAACATCAGTGCTTAATCTCTAAACCCCACGATCATCACTCTAGGCCACCGGCCTAGATGATAGTCGAGTCTAACTTGTCAAATCGGTCCGAAAATAGCTAGGTCAATAGGTCAGGTAACAATTTCTCCTCAAATCACGCCTTGTTTCGAACATGATGTGCTTTGATTCAAAGCAAGTTAGAGTCATTGGGAAGAATTCTACTCAATTTCTTAACAGTCTCTATCCTTCCATTGAATTTTCTTTTTCGAAGAGTCGTATCTCTCTCTATTTACTATGATGCTTGGTCGATATTTATTAGTATAAAACTGGAGTGCAATCTTTCAATTATTATCTATGCCTGATTCTACTAAGCTAGCAGGTCTTGGTTATCTGATCCATTTTTTTGTAATAACTCCAGGTGAGAATTCAATTTCTATCGGTTTCAAGAAATTAAATTTTTGGGATGCACGTGTGCACATTCATGTACACGTTCCTGTCGTTAGCTTCTAGACGTGATCATACACTCATGGGACTTCGTCAATCTCTTGTAGTTTAATTGCAATTGGATTGCAATTCCATGTTTATATTTTCTTAATAATGAAATAGGGATCGTAATAAGTTACTCGATGAGAATGGACTTCAAGTTCTATATCAATCATGGGTTTGGAGCCGTATGGAAGGGCGAATGGAGTATAGCTAGTCGTGGACTTGTTGGTAGTCCGGTATTCCCATAATGCTAACGGGAGTTCATTGACCCAACTTCCTATGACCTTCCCCAAATGCTTCTTCAAAATGGACTTTATGAATTTGCTAATAGCTTCGACTTGACCATTAGCTTTAAGGTGAGCAACTGCTGCACTTTTCTCAATATGATGTCGGCGGTAGAAGTCTTTGAATATAGCACCATTGAATCGGGTCCCGCTATCAGTTATGATTGTTCAGGGAAGACTAAAACGACAGACGATGTTTCGGACAACAAAGTTGACTACTTTTTCCATTGTGATCGTAGCCAAAGGTTTAACTTCAGCCCATTTAGTAAAGTACTCAGCTGCTACGATGGCGTAGTTCGCTCCACCTATAGAAATTGGCAAGGAGCCTATGATGTCAATAAACCAAGTGACAAATGGCTATGGATTGACCATTTGAGTTATTTCCATTGGCAAGGCTCTTGATATGTTTGCAAACATTTGGCACTTGTCACATCGTCTTGCATAATCAGCTTAATCTCGATTGACAGTTGGCCAGTAATACCCGTAGTGGTGTATATTTTATGCTAGGGTTCGCCCCCGGTGTGATCGCCATATTCTCCTTCATGGATTTTTCTCAAGATTCGTTTGATTTCATCATAGGTGATAAAACAAATCATAGGAATGGAGAACCCCTTTCTATACATGACTCCTTCTTGGATGATGCATCGTGAAGCTTTAAGGAGGATCTGTTACTTTTCATTCCTCCTTCAAGAAGGATCCCTCATTGCAGATAATATTTAATAAGAGTGATACTCCCTTTCCAGCTCTGTCTCCAAAACCCAATCAATCGCCATATGGTTGATGTTCGAAGCATTTAGTACTTCAACCGGGACCAAGCCCGTTTTCTACGCATCCCCGAAACTGGCTAGCTTTGCCAATGAGTCGGCTTTCTCATTTTTTTCTCTAGGGATGTGTGTAATGGTGTAATACTCGAAGTCGGCCAGTAGCACTTAGACTCGGCTAAGATAAGGAGCAAGTCACTACCCCTGAGCCTCATAATCTACCCTAACTTGGTATACTACTAACTGGGAATCACATAAGACTTGTAAAGTTTTCACTTCCAGTTCTCTACCAAGTTTGAGCCCGACAGTCAAGGCATAATACTCATCTTTGTTATTTATTACAGGGAAGTCGAGTTTTAGGATGTAGCAAATCGATTGTTCCTCAAGAGTCACTAATATGACTTCGATGCCAAAACACGGATCATCAGATGCCCCATCCAAGTACATCTTCCATCGAATGGTCGGCTCTCCATTGCTCTTCGAAGAGTCGTCTGACATGGTGAATTTAGCTATAAAGTTCGCCAGTGCATGTCCATGTATATTTCTTCGAGGGAGATAAGTGATACCAAATTTTTGCTTTTCGGTGTCCTACTTGAGCAATATTCTAGATGTCTCGGGTCGCTGTACGACTTGTCGTAATGGCTAGTTGGTGTAGACGTTGATGGAGTGAGCTTGGAATTAAGAGCAATTTTTGTACCAAAACTAGGCACAACGCTCTTTGGAAGTATTCGAAGAGATAAAATGAAGAAAATATGTAAAAGAGGATTATCTAATAAACACTCCAAATTATAATCAGAAAATAGCAGAGAAACACAAATTTTAGAGTAGTTCAGCGTGTTGCCTACCGTCCACTATGAAATGGTTGATCTTTATTAACTTTTGCTTGCTGGTTACAACAGATTACAACATTGAATTTTGAGTACAATAGCAGTTTTCGAGCACAACAATGTTTTCAGCAGTGTCTGGATGTAGGAGATCCAAAATATCCCTTTTCTGTAGGTCCTAGGTTACTATTTATAGGCGTAGGCTGCAAAAATCTCGCTTAGATCTCGGGAGACCCCTTCTCTCATGTGGGCTGGCATACATGATCGATCACATGTCATTTGCACTCGGTCAGCGATCGATACGAATGAATTTCGGATCGATCAATATTTGGTCCACTAGAGTCGAAATTGAGCATGAACATTCTTTAGGTGGTATGCAAGCTCCTTTGAAAGTTTGGTAGCATTTAGACTTGTAGGTTGTGCATTACGATCGATGCAAGTTAGGGATTTTCGACTGCTGTTTCCTTTGCATTGATCCCCTTTGTATCGATGGCTTCGCATCGATGTGGGCACGGGCTTGCTTGTTGATGTGGTGCTTGTTTTTAAGATCGATCCACATTTTATGCCGAACGATCGAGTCTTCCCTATGTATACGCCTTGTTCGTATTGATGATTTGGCTTCGTTCGTATCGATCATCCATGCCTTACTTCGTATCGATGGTTTGGCTTTGTTCATATCAATTGGCCATGCTTTACTTCGTATCGATCCTTCATGTGCACTTCGTATCGATCCTTCATGTGCACTTCGTATCGATCCTTGGCTGACCGATATGAAATGGTTAGAAAGGGATCAATATGAAGATAGCAGCAGTTAACCAGTTGGATTATGAATGACGCGAATGGTTGATGGATACGAAGAGAATGGTTGCCCGACGGATACGAAGTCATGCACTCGATGGATACGAAGTGTGTGGAGGCTTGACAGATACGAACAACAGATAACTGATAGGTACGAAAAATAGATAATCTGATGGATACAAAGTGATGCTCATTGATGGCTACGAAATGTATCGATATGAAGTAAGCATGTTTTCCATGAATCTTGATCAATCTGTAACTCGATCATACAAACTTCAATTGACTTAAAATTTGGAACGTTGGTTTTCATAGCTTTGCTTGTCTTATCACATCAACTGTAGCTTGATTCGGACTCAGATAAAATTTATCGACATCCATGGTGAACCTGTGTACAATCGATCTTGGGGACAAACTGTCTTTGGTTCTTAGTTAAGTTCTTGGTGTCACAGTCTTGCCAAAAGACGGAATAACATTTGCCTCCTAAATTACGTCTTATGAGAACATGATGTGCTTTGTAAAGTTGCAATCTTCATCCTAAACAGTTTTATCTGACTTGTTGAACGATTATTGTCTTCTCGTTAAGAGATGTAATTTTTTTTTTGATCTTTATGATGTAAGTGATGAATTGTTGACCGCCAATTATTGTACTATGCACTGTTGTAACTGAGTATTGAACTATAGCAAACCGTCACTTGTTGTGGTAATTGTCATTAGGTGAGCATTCAATTCCTGTAAGTTTTGAGAATTGAATGCTGGTCTATCAACATGGACGTATGTTAACCTGACTCAAGTTAACAATGGAACATTCATGAGTCATTGTCAAGGTTTTTTTTATTTTTCAAATTCTGTATCAATCCTCTCTTGAATCGATGTGAAATTCGAGTTGTACAACAATTATTGGCTATTTTAGAGTGTGTCTTCATATCGATGCTCTCCTGAATCGATTCGAAAAGTTTGAGTTGTAGCAACGATGATGGTTGCTTTTGTCCACCTCTTTGTGTCGATCCTCTCCTGGATCGACCTTGGAAAGCTAAAAAAGTTTCATCATATCGATGGTAATCGATACTAATCAGTTAGCCCTTTAAAACATTTCGTATTGATTAATACGAATTCTGGTAGTCTTCAGGGTAATGGACACGAAGTTGTCACTTCGTATCGATGGAGTCAAATAATCCAAACATGGCTTAGTAGTGGCATCCATAGCGATGGGAACCAATGGATTTGAACGGTTGTTGCGTTAGATGGATGATGGACGGTTTGAAGAAGGCTTCTTCGCATCGATAGATAAGCGATGAATATGAATAGTTGTGGCTTCAGGTAGACAATTAGTGGATACGAGTAGCTCTCTTTTTATCGTTCAGAGGAGAAACTGTTTCGACTGGTCATAGTGACTGGGAGATGAATCGCCTTTGTGATATTGAGTTCGAGTCCATATAAATTCATTATGGACTTCGAAAAAATTCCACTTGCGTTCATTGCTACACACTTCCTTCAAATCGATCAGAGCAAAAGAGAAAAGAAATCCTACCTTCATCTTCGAGTCCCTTAACTCGTTAATCCTTTGAACTAACTATTCTAACTAGGTAATTAATCAATTAGAATCAATTCCAAATGAAGAGACTCGACTTCTTATGCCATTCCTCTCGTATTCCTGGTCGATTCTGATGATATTGTTATCGGAGTTAGGTCGGAGCGAGGTCAAGGAAGGGTTAATGATGTTTGTGTTGATTGGAGAAGAAGATGTGAGAAGGGAAACGAAGGAGCTAGTGGATAGTTGTTTGGCCTTGATCTCGCATCGATGGATTGGGGAAGAAGGCGTTTTGTTTCGTATTAGTTTCAATTGGATGTTTCGTATCGATCTCCTACCTTAGATTTTATATCGATCTTTCATTCTTGGATTTTGTATCGATCACCTTCACTTCGATCGCCTGCTTTAATTTTGTATCGATTGTAGGACGACAACTTAGTATCATTACTTTGAATCGATATTGATACGAATCCAAAAAACCTTGATCGATGCGAAGTTGGTGCATCTTTGATTGATAAGAAGTTGGTGCTTCTTTGATTGATACGAAGATGGGTCATTTGATCGATGCAAATTTGATAAATTTCGATTGATATGAAATGGATGTTAGATGATCCATACGAAATTGACGTTGAATGATCGATGCGAAATGGATGTTAAATGATCGATACGAAATGGAAGTCTTTTTATCGATGTGAAGTAATCATCTTGGATCGGTTTGAAGTCATCAGCTTTGATCGATACGAACTTAATATCCTTAGACCGACATGAAGCTAAAGCCTTTGTAATGAATGATCTAAGTTCTGACTTCAATCGATATGAACTTCTTGCAAATTCGAACACTTGACTCCAACGAGCTTTATCCTGGCATAACTGACTTGACCATTAAACTGCATATTTAACTATCCTTGGAAGCATGTCGATGGAATTGTAACTTAACAAATTTAACAAACTTTAACTCAGATCAGTGTCCAAAGTCTGGATGGCATGGTTGTGACGGTCAGCAATGACGGAAAATTTTTGAAGTCTTTTCATTTGGTCATTTGCTCAAATTCTGTAGGATTTTTTAAGTATTATGTAGCACTCCATGGCATAACACATTCACACACTGGGAAACACATAGGCTTAATATCATCTAATGATGGTTTTTGATAAGTTGATTAGCTATGGAATCCATAAGTTCTCAACAACAGGAAACTCAGAGTCCATCTACCCCGATAATAAAATTGTCGGCTATTGCAGTCGAAGTAATAGGTCCATCTCTGGATGAGCTGCCAGGAGAAACTTTTATTGTGAATCCACAAAACTCTATGTCGTCCAACGTCTCAGAAGATATGTTTGGACAAATATGCTTAAGGTGGGGTCTATCATTAGCCGAAGTTTTGTTACCCAGACCAAGTGACAGGCCACATACTCCTCTAGAAGGATTTACGGCCTTTACATGCCATTCATGCACAGTGGGAACACTTCCTACGTTTAACCAGTATAATAGGGAAGTGCTGGCTTACTTTGGAATCGCCCCATCGCAACTACATCTGAATGGTTACGCACTATTGAACAGTTTGTTCATTGTATTCATGGAGCATCTTTTCCGACCCCTGACCCCGATCGAAGCCAGATACCTTTTTAATGTTAAGTGTTGGGGAGATAGTCCTTCATTCATGTTCCTAGAAGCGGTTAGGAACTGCCAAGTTGTGACCGGTGCCTGGAGAAGACTTAGTTATTTCAAGACAGAGTGGTTCTACATCTGGTACCCTCGAGGGTTTGCTAGTCGATGGTTAGCCAGACGTAAGTGCTACAACCTTTTCCAGTAGTTAGCGTGATGATCATAGTTTATGTAAAAACTAACATCATTTTTCTTTACAGCCACCATTCCACGACCCAAATGTGACTCCGTTAAAGAATTAGTATGAATCCTTCAAGAAGTTTCGAACGAAATGAGGGAAATCGACTCGGTACTTACAGGTAGAAATTTACGGATTGTGAGGCTAATCGATCAAAATCAAAGCATAAGACTGGAGGGATCAATTAGGGTAGCTTCGATGAGACAAGCAAAACATAGAGCGCCCGGGATTGTAATTGCTGAGAAAGGTGATGGCAAGGATACGCTCACCAATGATGAACCTGTAGGTGGGCCTTCAGGTAGTTTTCAGGAGTTGGAGGAAAGGCGAAAAAGCAAGGCAGCCGCTTATAAATCTTAGAGATGGAAATCTGTAATTGTGTCTTTTCCAGTCTCTGGCGTTAGAATCATGGAGACTCCTCCCCCTCAATCAAAGAATCCTTTCGAAGGGCTTGTTGATATCCAAATCCCAGACTCTGTGTCACTACAACATGATACCGGATTGGAGGAGCTTCAAAGTGCTCTAGACTTAAGTGAATCTCTTCCCACAAGTGGGGCCGACATTTTCGGTTGGTCAGGGGGTTGCACATACATACAAACTTCACGGCACTACACGATTTTCAATCATAAGTTGCCCACTTCAGGATATTACTAACTCTTTTTCTTTCTTTCTTCTTTACAGATACAATGACTAGGAGGGAATCTATGTTAGGAATCTTCGTTCAGAGCATCAAACATCTAGCTCCAACTATTAGTCTCATAGGAGGGAGACTAAAGGAGACCGTGATCGCGATTACTCTAGTTAGGAATGTTATGAGAGGGAGAGAGGGATAGAGATTATAGACATCGATCTCGATTGTGTTCTCCTCCTCTCGATCCCCCACACAACCTTCATGCCATGGAAAACAACCAGTAGAGCCTCCTCGCCAAAAATCATCTTCTCGAACCTCTAGGCCTAGATCACAACGTGTAGACATAAGGCCGAAACTCCCATTGCTACTAAACAAGCTATCACTGAGCCTACTAGGGAAGGGGCTATTATAACTGCCCAGTTTAAGAAAGGTTTTCCAAATATATGCTTTGATGGCTACATCTTCCTCCTTCATTTAAAGAAAATTCGCTCGGAAGCATAAAACACAATGCATGATTACATTCATGACATCTATACCCAGCATAAGGAGTGGATGAAAGCTGTAGAAAAAGCATCGAAGGTGGCCTTGAGCAGGCAAAAACAGTTGAGAAACTAGAAACTGAACTCACTCAATAATACCGGATTATTCAAGTACTCAACAGTGAAGTCAAGTCTTCCTCGAAGTCCGAAGTTGGGGCCACCCAAAAGGCCGATAAGGTAAACTTAGCAATGGAGACGATACAGTAGGCGCATTATGCTCTGGTTGAAGAGATGGGCCACCGAAACGCTACAGTCATAGCTGAAAGGGACGCTGCTTGAAGGAGATCAACGAACTAAAAGCTTAATTTTTTGAAATTAACATAGAAAAAGATGACGCGAACAAGGCAGCCCAGAAGGCGTGTAAGTAGGCTGTGGCACTCCAGGGCGAGCAGGATGCGATGTCGGCTAAAATCAGGGAGGTGGAAGCTTGGGTTGAAGAAGAGGTTAAAATGGCTGAGTCCATGCTTGAGGTTGATATTGAAGATCTGCTCATTACTTACAACGCTAATGTCTTGAAACACAAAAACCTAGCCTGCCTTGAGAACTATTCGACACATCTGTACAACGCTTAGGGCCGACTAGTTAAAGATGAAAAAGCCGAGCACCAGGGTGAGTCTGCTGATGAATTTGAGCTCGAGAACCAAGTGTTGAGTGAAGATGAACGAAAATATCTCCACGATGTGATGATCTTATATGAAAAGGAGAGACTTAGCGCTCAACACTCGAAGATTAGAGAAGGCTTTGGTGTCGAGCACCATGACATAAGTTCTGAAATTGTTGTGCCGACTCATCCTGATTCTACCTCTGTAGTGGATCCTCAATCAATTCCTGCTTATAACCCCGATCAACCGCACTTATCCCCATCTCGTGAATAAGTTTCTGAAGCTGCTCCGGTGCCGGTAAGCCAAACTGAAAAAGGTACTTCGAATTCTTCTTATACTTGTTCAAAATCGTAAGCACTACTTGAAGCGTTTACTAACAGTTTTTCCTTTATCTCTTTCCAATGATTGGAGCCTTATCAGTTGCATCTCCTACAACTCAAGAGTCGCATCACGCGTAGGAGGTTTTTATTACGGAAGCGACCACAACATCTGCCGCTGCACCTACAGATGATGTACAAGGGAGCACACTTTCATTCGATGAACATATGATGGAGGAACTTCTCAGTCATCATAGTGTCCCTCTCTCTGACTTGCCGTTTGCTATGATGGAAACGCACATGCAGCTAGCTCCTCGGGCCTAACCGCAAGCGTTTTCGGCGATGCACAAACACTTTATGAGGAAGAAATTATGCCCTGATTAACGCTGAAATAGAAGCAATTGCCCGAGGCCAGCAACTTTGGAGGTGGAATGGCGAGCACTGACCTGGCCCCATTACGCATGATATCTCCTGGTGTTACTATTGTGGACACCAGTATGGCTATTAAGCCTCCTGTAGTGGACCCGACCCCTTCGACTCTGCATGCATGAATATTCCCATACACTTGATTTCGATGGAGAAAATTGATATAATACCTTCCACTGGAGATCAACCGTCGAAAGGCAAGGCTTAAAGAGAAAACCAAGTGGCAGATCCAGCGGGTCCACATCGAAGAAGAAACCAAGAAAAAAGTAAGAGTAGATATGCTTCTTCGGCTTAATTTTGGTTAGTAGATAGGAATATACTTTTGTTTTCCTTTTAAAGGCCGTGTATAGATGCGGGTTCAGCCACTGCTAGTAGAACTTTTGATACAGTTTTGTACTTTGTCTTTTTCTTCAAAATAATGATTGAAATGAAATTTTATTTTGCCTTCTGTTCAACTTGCGTTAATTTACTTAAGTGTTTCAGCACTTGAACTTCTGTTCAACACAATTGTGAAGTTTTAGTCCTTCATTTTGGACCTAGATTCAATTGCTAATTATCGGAGTTACGATTTTGGGTCGCAATCAAGTGTTGAGTCGAATTATGATATCACACTGTCTCAATCAATGGTCGATACTTAACTTCGACCCCCATATTTGAGGATACATTTGAAGGATCGGTCAGTGGTTGCTGTCTGCCTTTAACATATCGATCTCGATCTGTGTGAAACGAAGCCGAAAGATGATGAATTCGAGTAGTCGAACCACACTTTCTTATCAATTGGCGATTGTATCCATACTCTGGGGATTGCACCTGTTCGTCGACGGTCGATTATGTTTGCTTAAGTTTTAGTGATACGTCCACGCTCTGGGGACTTAAGTTATTTTCACAGGCGGTCAGTCACACCTGTTTTATATTTATAACTACATCCACACTCTAGGGACTTTAGATTAATTTGTGGGTGATTAGCTATACCTAAGCTGTGTTTATACTCTGACCGCACTCCAGGGACTCAAAGTTGTCTAACGGATAACGGTTCATATCTGGTTTGTGCTTACAATCTAATCCGCTCTCTGGGGACCTAAAGTTAGTCGATGCTTATACTTCAGTTCACGCTCTAGAGGCTTAGAGTTAGTAGATAATTTATACTCTAGTCCATGCTCTGGGGACTTAGATGTTTTATAATCCAGTTCGCACTCCGAGAATTTGGAGTTAGTGTTTACACTCCAATCCGCACTTTGGGAATTTTGAGTTGATGTTTATACTCATTTTGCACTCTTGGAATTTGGAGTTATTGTTTATACTCAAATTTGCACTTTGCGTATTTAGAGTTGGCCGACAGACGGTCAGTCGCGTCTATTTAGGCGTTTGAATTTCGTTCGCAATTCGAAAACAATGGAATTATCAAGATCGTGGATGGTCGATTCACAATCACCCTGAGTTAACAAGTGAGGTCGTTAGATGGATGGATCCATCCTCCTCAAACTTGGTTCGGATCCGGGCGAAGTCGTTAGGTGGACGTATCCACCCTCCTCAAAACCGCAATTGTAAATTTATACTCCAGTTCACAATCTAGGAACCTGGAGTTAGTTACAGGATTGTCGTGTATCAGTCCTATTTTGTCTTTAGTGTGATGGCTTGCCCCCGAGCTCAGGTTTCACTTAGTGAGTGACCGGTCGTATCACAGTCACTCCCTTTTTGAATAAATCCCACCGTATGATGGAACTTAGCTCATCGTGCATCGTGATGGTTGTATGACATATTCAATAAATCATAGCTCTGGCTCGAAGAGATTACAGTTTATTGCTGAAATAAGAAAATATGGCAAAGTCAATTGCCTTATTACAAATTCAAATTACGAAATGCAGAAACAAATTGCAAATGAAAAATAGACTAAATAAATAAATCATGTCATGTGTAGTAGCGACGAAGACTCTCGTTGTTCCAGGCTCTTGGCAAAGTAAGACCGTCAATGGTCGATAACTTAAACGTGTCATCTCCAAGCTTTCGTTCAATCACATACGGCCCTTCCTACGTTGGTTTCATGTGCGAAGGTACTGGATATATTCTTTGGAGGATGAGATCACCGAGTTCAAAGGTTCAGGGTCGGACCTTCATATTGTACAACCGAGCGACTCGACTTCGGTACGCGGCTGCCCTCTAATCAGCCTCTTCCTGCTTCTCATCCAATAAATCCAGGGATTCGGCAAGTAATATAGCATTTGTCTTCAGATCATAGTTTGTCACACGATGAGAAGGTACTTCCATCTCGATTGGAATAAGGTCTTCTGAACCATAAGAAAGAGAGAATGGAGTGTGGCCGATCGTGGACTTGTGGGTTGTTCGGTAAGCCCATAAAGCCATAGGAAGTTCATCGACCCATTTGCCCCCACCGTTTTCCAGTTGTTTCTTTAGAATAGACTTGATAACTATATTAACAGCTGCAACCTGTCCATTCGCTTGAGGGTGTGCAACTGCAAAGAATTTCTTTTGAATGTGGAATTATTGACAGAAATCCTTGAACTCAACGCCGTCGAATTGGGTTCCATTATCGGTGATGATGATATGCGGGAGACCAAATCGACAGATAATGTTGCGTACCATGAAGTTGATCACTTTCTTTGTCGTGATTGTAGCAAGGGGTTCAGCTTCCACTCACTTAGTAAAGTAATCAACTGCGACGATAGCGTACTTCGCACCATCTTTCGCCAGAAGTAGAGAACCAATAGTATCAGTGCCTGAGACCGCAAATAGCCATGGACTGACCATCTGGGTTATTTCAGTAGGAGGGGCTCTAGGAATCCGAGCGTGTTTTTGACATCTGTCACATTTTCTGGCGTAGTCCGACGCATCACAATTCATGGTTGGCCAATAGTATCCATATCAAAGCACTTTCTTAGCTAAAGCTTGCCCCCAGTGTGCTCACCACATTCTCCTTCGTGTGCATAATGTAACACTCGTTTAATTTCATCGTGAGCGATACATCGAAGTAAAGGAATAGAGTATCCTCTTCTATACATGAATCCCATTCTGAATAATGAACCACGAAGCTTTTCGAAGAATTTGTCTTTTTTCACTCCTACGCTCTAGCAGTGTTCCATGTTCGAGATAATTTATGAACGGAGTCATCCATGACTCCTTATCGGGAACGACTTTAAATACCCAACCTGTCTCTATCTGGTCGATGCTTGGGGAAGATAATGTTTCCATGGAAACGAGTCCCATTTGTTGTGCCTCACATGTACTGGCTAACTTTGCTTATGAATCGGCTTTCGGATTGCGCTCCCGAGGGATGTAGTAGATGGAAAAATTATCGAATTGACTTAGTATTTCTTGAACCCGAGCTTGGTAAGCAGCCAGTCTTCGGCCCTTGGCTTGGCACTCCCCTCGAACTTGACACATGACCAGTTGCGAATCACAATAAATCTCCACAGCAATGACTTTTAAATCTCGTACGAGTCTCAATCTGGCAAGTAGGGCTTCATACTTGGCTTCGTTGTTGGTTCATGAAAATCAAACATTAAAGCATAGCATATAGATCGACTTTCAGTAGTTTCAAGTACAACCCCGGCACCTACACAACGGTCATTTGATGCACCATCAGTATGCAGCTTCCAGATATATTTGTGAGATTCACTAGTTTCAGGCAAGTCCTCTGGGACGGTAAATTTAGCTATGAAATCTGCTAGGACTTGTCTTTAAATGGATCGCCATGGAGTGTAGGTTATATCAAAAAGATTTAGCTCGATGTTCCGCTTGAGTAATCTACTTGATGTCTGGACGCCATGTAAGGACCTATCGTAATGGTTGGTCGGTGTAAACTGTGATAGGATGAGCCTAGAAATATGGACGGAGCTTCCTTGAGGAATAACAAGAGAATAAGCCAACTTCTCCTGCTTCAGATAATTTCTCTCAGCTCTGGTTAGTTATTTACTAATATAGTAGACCGGTTTTTGTAATTGGCCTTCCTCCCGAACCAGGGTAAGACTGATCACATTTTCTGATACAGCCAAGTAAAGGTACCATTTCTCATGATCAATAGGCTTCGACAAAATAGGCGGTGTGGAGAGGTGCTAAATTAGTGCTTGGAGTGCGCCCTCACATTTCATGGTCCATTCAAAGTTCTGTTTCCCTTTTCGGATCAAATCGAAGAAGGAAATGCATTTGTTAGTGTATTTTGAAATGAACCTGCTCAGTGCTGCTACTTTCCCATTGAGGCTGTGGACTTGCTTCATAGTTCTTGGAGTCTCAAGATTTTTGGTCGCCTAACTCTTTTTGGGATTGGCTTCGATTCCTCGGGCATTGATGATAAATCAAAAGAATTTTTCGGATGCGACCCCAAAGTGGCATTTCAATAGGTTGAGCTTCATTCTATATACTCGGAGGATATTAAACATCGATCCAGGTCTTTGATATGATCAGTGGAGAATCATAACTTCACCAGCATATCGTCTATATATAGTTCCTTAGTTTTTCTGATCTGATTAACGAACATTCGATTGACTAATTGTTGGTAAGTAGCCCCAGCATTCTTGAGTCTAAAGGGCATGACTTTGTAGCAGTAAATTCGTAGATCGGTCATGAAACTGGTATGTTCCTGGTCAGTTAAGTGCATGGGTATCCGATTGTATCCAGAATATGCATCCATAATGGGTAACAGTTTATGCCCAGTTGTTGAGTCTACGAGCTGATCGATTCGGGGAAGTGGAAAACTATTTTTGGGGCATGCTTTATTCAAGTCTGAGTAATCAACACATGTTCTCCATTTCCCTTTTGGCTTTCGGACAAGTACGGGATTAGACACCCATTCCGGGTATAATGCATCTCGAATATGTCCATTCGATTTAAGCTTATCTACCTCTTCCTTAAGAGCAACAGATCACTCTGGATCCATGCCTTTCCTTTTTTGTTTGACCGGAACGTGCCGCGGATCAGTATTCAATGTGTGGCTTGCGATGTCCAAGGAGATTTCGCACATATCAGAATGTGTCCAAGCAAACACATCAAGGTTTGCTTGGAGAAATCCAACCAATTCCTCTTGCATTTGTTGGCTTAGTTGATATCCAATCTTTGTTTACTTAGAATCATCATTATCGTCGATCGGGACATCAATCGTCAGTTTGGCCGGGGAAGCTTGACTATCTTTACTTTCATCTTCACTTTCGGTATCTCTTGGGTCAAGATCCCTTGGGAATTGTTTTAGGTGTCCGGCCTAGGCCAAGGCGTTGGCTATCAATTCTCATTAAACCAAATTTAAAGAGATTCCTCTACACCCTTTCCTCTTTTCCTTTCGCTGCGCCTCTCACAACTCAGCAACGTAACAGGTTCTCCCAGCAGCCTGGTCTCCCTGAACGTCCCCAACTCCATTGTCAGTAGGGAATTTTAAAGTTAAACACCGCGAGGTGATGGCAGCCCTGAATTCAGCAAGGGTCGTTCGGCCCACGAAAGTGTTGTATGGCGAGTCAATGTGTAGTACAACAAATTGTAATATCCGGACTCTCTGGCGTTCTCCAATTCCTAACTCCACTGCAGTTCTTGGGTATGTTGCACTCTCATTGAAGCCATGAATACGGGACTGAGAAGGCTTCAAATCTTTAGTCCCCATCTTCATTTGGTCATAGGCTCGCTCAAATAATATGTTTACAGAACTTCCACTATCAACCAAGATTTTCTTCATCCAATTAGGACCTATTTGATCTGATATGACAAATGGATCAATAGTCGGGGCTTCAGCCCTGTTATCATCTCTATCCCGGAACACGATGTTGTCAGTCATCATCTTCTGTTTTTTGACCAGAGCCCCATCTTCCAAACTACTACGACACTCAAAGCTCGCATGCCTAATGGAACTGGCATACGACTCCATTTCCTTCCAGCTTCGGTCTGCTGGATGAGGACCACCACTAATAGTATTTATCACCAACCTCCTACCGGTACGAGTAGGTTCCTCCTTTCGCCTGATTAGATACACAATTCTGATTTGATGGGCCCACACCTCTAGACTGCGGCGCCCGCACAAACTCCTCCAATTTCCTTTCATATAATAACTTCTCAATGATATCCTACAAATGACGGCACTCTTTTGTGTTATGGCTGTAGCTATCGTGGAATCTATAAAACTTTCCCATCTAAATTTGCTTCTCTGATGATGGTTTCGGGGCAAGTTTCTTATATTCAATGGTATTACAAATCTATAAGTACACATTCTCTAGCGAGTATTCAAAGGAGTATAATTATCAAATGTGGGAGCCCTACATCATGGACCGCGATTCTGATCCCGTTTCTTATTTCGATCTCCTCTGCCTCTCTGATGGTTTTGTTTATTTTGTATAATCAATTGCACTTTTTCGGAACTCTCCCCAATTTGTTTAACTACTGCATTACTCTAGATTCCTTCCACACTGGCCCTACGTCATCCTTTTTCCTAGAATGTTTCATATCCTCCCTTCTCAAGAATTGGGCTGTCTTGGAATAAAACGATCCAGTGACGTAGGGGGTTTCCCAACCAGCAAGTTGCTGAATTCTGAATTGGAATCAATCCCCTTAATTAGTGCCATCAGTACTGAGTTATCATTGTGATTGCTAATCTCGGCGCATGCAGCAAGAAATCTTTTCAACTAACGTCTAAGTGTCTCTCCAGGAGCTTGAGTGACGCTAGACAAAGTATTATCATCTTTCGGCTTCATGACATGCATGCAGAACTGTGCAACAGACTTCGTTGCTAACTGGTCAAAACTTGAGATAGAACGGGGTGGTAAACGAGTAAACCACATAGTCGCTATACCCCCCACAGAGTTTGGGAAACTTCGACACTTGACTGCATCATCTGCTCCTGCAACATTTATTGACCATTCATACTTCAAAATGAGCTGGTTGGGATCAGAGTTCCCTTCGTACACAGGCGGAGGTAGCAATTTGAAACACCGATGTGGTTCAGGATGAAGTATGTCGTCAGTAAAAGGAGTATGACTCTAGGAGATTCCCAAGTCGTCATTAGTGAGGCCTTGACTTTCTCGAATCATCTGATGGATCACCGGATGTCCGGCATTTGGACATTTTGAGCATGCTGGGCCAAGATGTGGTCGAGTTCCACAATGCGAGTAGGGACCAGTAGTGGTCGACGGTCCATATCTCGCCTCCTTGGTTTTAAGTTCTTTGGAACATAAGGTTCTGGAGTGCATTCGTGTTGATGTTCGATCGGATCTGTCCGGTTTAGGGTATCAACCCTGGTTCAGTAGCAATAGTGGTAGTGCAGTTGTTTGTAACATTATATGGAATAGTACTTCCTCAGAAGCAGGGTCCAGTCTAATGGCTGATTGGCGGGCCAATTCTTGGTTGCCTAATGCTCGGTACATGCTGATGTTCAGTAGCTTGGGTATAACTCCCATCTAGTCGTGGGCACGTGGAACTGTGATGATAGTCTGAAGAAGCTAAACTGTCAGCAGATGAATAGCAAGCCTGATACCTCTTGGATATCCTACGCCATTAGCGATTTAGCTGATTGGTCAATTCTGCGTTGGCACACAGCTGTTGAGTAAGTTGTTGTCGGCTCTGTGTCAGCTCTTGCATTAGCATCTAAAACTCTTCCCAGGTGATAGGGCCTTGCGGATCTGATTGTCTGGCAGCATCTGATCAGTCGGTGGCAATTGCACGGGGATCTGTCGATCCCGTTCTTCAGGGATCTTCTTCTAAGATTTGTGCAATCCGATATCGATAGTAGATCCAACGAGGGGGATAAAATCGTTGTTTTCTCAGTGAAAGCACCAAAGTGTTTGTACTAAAATTGGGCATAACACTCTTTGGAAGTGTTTGAAGAGATAAAAATGAATAAAATAAATGTAAAAGGGGATTATCTAACAAACACTCCAAATTATAATTAGAAAACAACAGAGAAACGCAAAGTTTTAGAATGATTCGGTGTGTTGCCTACGTCCATTATGAAATGGTTGATCTTTATTAACTTTTGCTTGCTGGATACAATGGATTACAACAGTGAATTTCGAGTACAATAGTAGTTTTCGAGTACAACAATGGTTTTGGCAGTGCCTGCATGTAGGAGAGCCAATAGTCCCTTTTCTATAGGTCCAAGGCTGTTATTTATGGGCATAGGCTGCAAATATCTCTTTCAGATCTCGAAAGACCCCTTCTCTCAAGTGGGCAGGCCCACACAATCGATCCCATGTCATTTGCACTCGGTCCGTGATTTGTTACGAATAAATTTCATATCAATCAAGATTTGGTCTAATCGAGCCGAAATTGAGCATGAACATTCTTTAGGTGGTACGCAAGCTCCTGTGAAAGATTGGTAGCATTTGGACTTGTAGGTTGTGAGTTATGATCGATGCAAGTTAGGGCTTTTCAACTGTTGTTTCCTTTGCGTCGATCTCCTTCGTATCGATGGTTTCGTATTAATGTGGGCATGTGCTTGCTTGTTGACATGGTGCTTGTTTTTAGGATCGATCCACATTTCATGTCGAACGATCGAGTCTTCCCTATGTATATGCCTTATTCATATCGATGGTTTGGCTTTGTTCATATCGATCAGCCATGCTTTACTTCGTATCGATGGTTTAGCCTTGTTCGCATCGATTAGCCATGCTTTACTTCGTATTCATCCTTCATGTGCACTTTGTATAGATCGTTCATGCGCACTTCATATCGATCATTGGCTGACCGATACGAAACGCGTAGAAAGGGATCGATACGAACATGGCAGCACTTTACCAGTTGGATTATGAATGATGCGACTGGTCAATGGATACAAAGAGTATGGTTGCCCGATGGATATGAAATGGTGCACTCAATAGATACAAAACAGCATTTGTTGATGGATACAAAGTGTATTAAGGCTTAATGGATACGAACAACAGATAACTGATGGATATGAACAACAGATAATCAGATGGATTTGAAATGACGCTCATTGATCGATATGAAATGTATGGATACGAAGTAAACATGTTTTCCATGAATCTTGATCGATCCGTAACTCGAGCATACGAACTCCAATTGACTTGAAATTTGGAATGTTGGCTTTTAGAGCTTTGCTTGTCTTATCACATCAACTGTAGCTTGATTCAGACTTGGATAAAATTTATTGACATCCATAGTGAACAGATGTACAATCGATCTTCGGGACAGACCGTCTTTGGTTCTTAGTCAACTTCTTGATGTCATAGTCTTGCCAAAAGGTGGGATAACAGGCGATGCTTTTTCCACGCAATAAAAAAGCAGTATTTGAGCTTTTCCAGCTTCGGGTAATTTCTCTCGGCACCTGTCAATTGCTTGCTAATATGATATACTGGCCTCTAGATCCAATTCTCTTCGTGTGACAATGTGGTACTTATGGCATGTACTGACATCGCTAAATATATGTGTACGTCTTCACGATCCAGTGCTTGGATAGGATGGGAGGTCTCTATAAGTGATCTATCAGAGCTTGAAATGCTTCTATGAAGTCCTGCATCCATTCAAAGTTCCTCTTCCCTCTCCTAATCAAGTCGAAGAAAGGAATACACTTATCGGTGGCCTTGGAGATGAATTGGCTTAGAGCGACAAACTTTCCATTTATTCTTAGCTCCTACTTAATAGTCTTTGGTACTTGGATATTTCGAATTGACTGAATCTTCTTGAGATTAGCTTCAATTCCATGGGAGTTAATGACAAATCCCAGGAATTTCCCTGATACAACATCGAAAGAGCATTTCAAGGGATTGAGTTTCATTCCATATTTATGGAGAACACTGAACATCTCCACCAAGTCGTTGTTGTGGTCATTTGATCGCCATGACTTCACGAGCATATTATCCACATATACTTCCATCGATCATCCAGTCTAGTCACTGAACATCCAATTGACCAGTCTCTGGTAAGTAGCTCCAACATTCTTTATTCCTACTGAAGCTAGTGTGCTCCTGGTCGAGGACGTGTATGGGGATCTTGTTGTATCCGAAGTATGCTTCCATAAATGAAAGAAGTCCATATCCATCGGTTGAGTCTACCAGTTGGTCGATCCTCGAAAGTGGAAAGCTATCTTTTTGGCACGCCAGTTTCGGTCTAAGTTGTTGACGCATGTACACCACTTTTCATTAGCTTTTCTTGCAAGAAATGGATTGGATACCAATTTCGGGCAAAGGTATCGTGGATAAATCCATTATTTTTGAGTTTATCCACCTCCTTTTTAAGTATAGCAAATATCTTTGGATCCATGCCGCGTCACTTTTGTTTCACCGAGACATGCCTCGAGTCGAAATTCAATGTATGGCTCGCGATAGTCGGTGTGTTCCTACAATCAGAGAAAGCTAGTTAATTCCTTCATTTCTTTGCACTGAGCTCTGATCCGATCTTTAGAACCCGTGATGGGTTGTCGTCACTGACCACAATAACGATTGTTAGTTTAGCGAGTGTAGCCTTAAATTCTTTGAGCTCCTCTTCTTCATCTCTCGGGTCTATATCTTTATAAAACCTACTGCAGTGTTGTTTCTTGATATTGGCCTTATATTGTAAGCTGAAAAATGTTTAAGTTGATTTACCAAGCAATGGGGTCAGTTTTGATCCCTTGTGTTAGTAGGATCTTAGTAGTTCTTGGTTTGGCATGAACATATTAGACCATGTGAACTCGAAATTGAACAATGGGACATACCATATATTACTTGCATACTTAAACTTGCATATCACCTTAAATAAGATGTTTTCCACTTCAAACTTGAACATATTAGCATATTTTTACTTGTATAGAACTGAACAACACCACATTAAACTGCACTTAGCATGGGGGATGTTTGAATTAGGTTTGCAAAGTTGCATAGGTGATGGATCGGTGCCAGCACTATGCCTAGGCGAGTCTTGTAACTTCAACACTTTGATTTCGATTCCTATGTTCGAGCATTTCCCCATGCATAGTCAATGGCATGAAAGCCGATCAGGATGGCACGTGATGACGGTCGCTCCGGTTGAACTTTCGAATCTCATCAAGAGTTGATGAGTATAATGATGGGTTCTAGATGCTTTGAGTGATTATCTATAATGGTTTGAAGATCAGGCTTAGAAGCGCATCGAATCAAATATCGAGTAGGGCTCAGCCTCGTGTTATGCACAGCTGCATGGCTGGCTCTTGCTTTGCATTTGAATTTTCTTATGTATTCAAGTAACGTGTTTCCATTCAATATACTCGTAATTTCTTGCTCATCGTTCAGGGCTGAACAATAGTCAGTCGCCCATGAGTCGGGGTGTCAATCCGATGATTCTATCTTTAAGCATCCTTTTGGCCGTAGCTTTGAGGCATTGTAAACACTAGGTATGAGTCACAATATTGAGCTATCATAGTCAGTTTTTGGATGATCACACATCTACCCTCGATCTCGGGTTGATAAATGTACTACATAGACCACTAAGTCTTGTCCTAGTCATGTTTGTAATCCCACCTAAGCTCTAAGGAGTTAGAGTTGATTGATGAATGGTCGGTTCACATTCATCTTGATTCTCATCCATGCCCGCCAAGTTAGGGGAAACTATTGATAAGTGGGCGGGCATGTCATAATTCTTTTTGGTTTTACATTGTATTCTATTGAATCATGGGATCGAGTTTTTTGATATAAGTATTAGTTGAGCTTATTCTGGATTATAGTCTAGCGTTTTCCTCTCGAGGAAAGACTTAAATGCTCTATTGGATTTTGGGCATAAGCGAGTGCTGGACTATCAATCACATCCATGTACATGTCGTCATACTGTAGGCAAGGACCAAATAGTGGATGGTTAAATCACACCTAATCTATGAACGATGCTCCCACCATTGAACCAAAGGCAAGCATCAGTGTGTGGGCACTCAAGTCACACCTGTTTCGAACTGCTATTGTATGCAAATCATGGTTAGAGCTAGGAATTGAATGGTCATGCCATATTATTTCAAAATTAGATAGTTAGCCGCGTTTATTTTGAATTATGCTCTCCTATCGGACCAAGGGATAGAACTAGCTCGGCAATGGTCGAGTCACACTCATTTGGTTTCACACTTCTTCGTAGAGATCAAAGGAGGGTGATGGAAAATGAATGGTCAATTCACACTCGTTCGTAGTTTATTCTCCTATCCACGCTCTGGTGATCAGAGTCATCGATGGATGCTTGGGTCACATCCATTTGTAGTTGGTGCGGATTGATATTGACTGTCGATCTAGTGGCCTGATAAGAAAGTTTGGATCGAATATTAGTTGTTGATTCGATGGTACGATATAGTCAGTTACCCATAACTATGGATGTCGTTCCAATCGGTTTTGTATTAAGGCCTCCCTACAGTCATCGCCTTGAGTCATAAAGAACATTAAGCAGCAACGATAGTGAGCTATCGCATTTAGCTTTTAGTATTTTGTACTCTTGCTCCTAGTTTTAGGTTAGCAGAGTTAGTTCATGGATAGTTGAATTCCATCTTTGATGAGTTTATACTTTTCCTATCGAATTCAGGTCTAAGTTGGCAAATGAGTGGTCAAATCGCATTCAACCATTTTTCTATACTCTTATCTGCACTAAGAGGATCAGAGTTTGTCGATGGGTGGGTAATCACACATGTTTGATGTTTATACTTTAGTCCACACTCTTGGAACTATAGTTACTTTAGATAATGGTTGAACCACATTTTCCTTAATCATTTCTTTTACCCCTAAGTCAGGGGTGAAATTCGAGTAGTAGTCGGTTGTGTCACCTTCACTCTTACTTGGAATTCTTCCTATCGAATTATGGAAAGGAGTTGATTAGCGGATGCTCGAGTCTCATCCATTCTACATTTTATACTCAGCCTATCAGTTTATAGGGTGAGTTGATGGATGAATGTTCGAACCATATCCATTTTCTATTTACACTTTAGTCCATTAGAGGACCAGAGTTGGTGACAGACGGTCGAACCATGTTCTATTTTTGTTTGGATTTTGGTCTTGTCGATATCCGGGCAAGGCTTGAATAGTTTACCGCACTTCAGGCCAGAGTAGTGTCATGGATGGACGGATCACATCCTCCTTTGATTGGATGATCAAATCACGTCCATCTTAAGCTTGGGCTCTCAAACTCCCCTGCATCTAGGGTAAGAGTGGACGCTTGGATGGCCATACCACGCCCACTTTCACTCGGATCATGCTTCTTCCAAGCTATGGGAGTAAGATTAGTGTTCTGGCAAACTTTGAGCTTGAGTAGGGGAGCAGATAGTAGGACCGCATCCACTTTGAGTCATGTGTTTACCCCCAAGTCACGGGAAGGAGATGTAGAGCGAACGGTCGAATCGTGTCCACTTTTTATGGTATTTATACTCCAGACCCCGTAGAGGGACCAGAGTTGATCAACGGACGGTCGAACCATATCCATTTTGGTATTTATGCTCTAGTCCATGCTCTAAGGACTAGAGTTGGTCAATGGATGGTCAAACCACGTCCATCTTTTTTGGTGTTATACTCGATTCTGCGCTGGGGGACCAAAGTTAGTCGATGGATGGTCAATCACACCCATTTTTGATTTATACTCCACCTGTCAGGTCATGGTAAGAGTTATCGAATGAACGGTCGTGTCATGTTTAATCATGGAAAGGAAATCTTCCCTCAATGTCGAGAACAAAGGTTGGCGAGTGGATGGTCGATTCGATTCACGTCCAACTGGTGATTTATTGATGGATGGTTGGATCACATCCATGCTTGGGTTTGACGATCAGGTCTCGTCTAATTTGCTTCATACTCTTTCCAGCAAGTCGAGGCAGAGAGTTGTTGGGTGGACAGTCAAGTCGCATCCACTATGAGCTACAATCATGTCCTCTTATCGAGGGTGATGGCTGATGAGTAGACATTCAATCACGCATATTTTTAGTCGATCTCCTAAACTGCCCATGTGTTTAGGGCAGGGGCAAATGTGTGGATGGTCACGTCACATCCACTTCTTGTTGAACCTCAATCTCGATGAGTTTCAAGAGAGTCATAAGTATTCTGGCAAACTACAATTAGGAGCTGGGGAGTGGATTGTCGGGTCACGTCCACTCCAAGCCTTTCTTTGGTCCCCAAGTCAAATGCGTAAGTTGATAAGTGAACGGTTAGTCATGTCCACTTTGTATCGGAGTTCGACCTTGTCGAGCTCTAAGCAAGGCGTAGATTTTCTATTATAATGGAAACATAGAATAGAAAGTAGGGGGACAAGTCACACCCACTTTCTGTTTTGGGTTCTTGCCCC